>CM069068.1:37355000-37955000 GCA_035220775.1 Malus fusca
AATGATTAATTATAATATGGGTGATAATTAAAGATAGAAAAAGCTAGCAAAGGGGATTATGGTGGATCCAACACATTTGAGTGATCTGTTCCTAACCACAATCATAATTGTCCTCTTGTGCTTCAATCCTACCTTTCTTCCCATCTCACCATCTCCCACTTTATCTCCATCTAAAACTCTAATCCCTGTTGTGTAAAATACCCAAAAAGATATCTCTCAACTGTTTGTGGAAACTCTCTCCCATTTGGAGTGTTGCTTTGCTTTCTCTTCTTTTCTAACAGGCCTTCCTCACTTTCCTACTCTTCTGAATCATTAGTGGCGGTCGATTTGGAAAAGCACCCACAAGTTTATCTTTTAGCATATGGATATGTTTGGAGTTCGTTTTTTAAACAAGGTTGGATTAGAAAATTATTCATAGCATTATGTTCATCGTGTTTTTACTATAATTGTTTAACTAGAAGGCCAACTCAAAAGATGCATGGAATGGGTCGATTTGAAATTCCTTTGAGGCTACAAATTATTATTCACGACATTCAATTGTTGGCTCGCAACTTTAATTCTATTTCTCGTTGACTATTATTAGAGAGACTAATTTTTGAGATGACGCAATTACTAGTTTAGAGCATTCTGTTAATCAGTTATACATATGGGATCGAACAATCACAGTTAATACTACTAGCAATGTTCTTTTTCTTGTTTTAGTTGAAACTAGACCTCTTTCAAAAGAAAAGAAATAAAAACCAGTGACTCAGAAACAATTAATTAAGATAATTTAAAAAAAACAAATTTTATGGAATATACATATCAGTATTCATGAACTATACCTTTCATTCCACTTTCAGTTCCTATCTTAATTAGAGCAGGACTTCTACTTTTTCCAACTACAACAAAAAATCTTCGCCGTTATTTGGGAGTAAAAAAATAAAATTTAAAGATGCATAAACTGAAAGCATGCTCATTCATTCTCTTATCCAATGGATTAAACGAGAGAAAGGTTATGGCAAAGACAACTTTTTCACTTCTTTACAAGTTTTTTGGCAGAGATCATGCTCAATAGGAAACCAACATCAAGTGCATGCCCAGCTGTATATAAACCTAGCACCGACTACTAAATTCAAAAGGTTTTGGAAGCTTTAAAAAAAAAAAAAAGGATTAAACAAAACCAGGATTAGTTTGAGTAGGATTATGGTATGTGTTAAAATCCCATTGGAGTCCAAAAGGAGGAATAAAACTATATCCTCTACAATCATTGAGAAAAAGGTACACTATTGTTTTCATTTATTTATTTATTTATGTCAAAAGGTAAATTTTATTAAATTTTTAATAGTAACGTTTACATTTTCTTCATAACATTCAAAAGAAATTCAAGGTCATAAGGCCATCTCCAACCGAAGGGTCCAGAGGGCCAGAGGGCCGAAAATAGCCCTAAAACCGTCTCCAACCGAGGGCTAGGCCAGAAGGCTCTGGAATCTGGGAGGGCCCCACGGGATCGGAGAGGGCTGGAGGGCTGGCTGCTTTCGGCCAGCCAGCCTCGGGCTGGCTATTTTTTTTTTTAATGATTTCCTATTGCTGTCGGTTAAAACCGACAGCATTAAAGACCTTTTGTTTTTTTTTAATAGTTCTGCTATTAGTGTCGGTTATAACCGACACTAATAGTTTGAAATGTTTTTGAATATAACGGCTAGCTGAGTCAGCTAGCCGTTGGTTGTTTTTTTTTTTATTTTTTTTTTAAACATTACTAGCCGTTGGTTTTTTTTTTTTTTTAATTTATTTTAAACATTTTTTTCTTCTATAAATATAGTGAAGTTCTTTCAATTCTTCACTTCATTTGCAATATTTCCTTCTTCAATATTTTTCAATATTTCCTTCAATATATTTCTCAATATTTCCTTCAATATTTCCTTCAATATATTTTCTAATATTTCCTTCATCTATAATATTTGTTTCAATTTTTCAATATTTCCTTCAATAAATTTTCCAATATTTCCTTCATCTATAATATTTTCTTCTATAACATTTGCAATATTTCCTTCAATATTTCCTTCATTTTTTTTAAAAAAAAAATGGCCTCATCTGCAATGAAAGGTAGGGCTTGGACCCGAAAAGAAGATGAAGCTCTTTGCAAGGCTTATAGATGGATCTCAGAAGATAGTGTGAGGGGGATTTCTCAAACAAGTGAAGGTGTTTGGACTCGTGTGTCCAAAAAATACTTAGAGTTCTACGAAGGCACCATTCCACCGAATACCCGAAACCACGAAAGTTGTTCTTCAAGATGGAAGAAACATCTTCATCCAAGTTTGAATAAATGGCATCAAGCACTATTAGCAGCAGCACGTAGACATGAAAACGGCGCCAATTACTATGACGAAGTTAGTGTTTTTACAGTTTATTTTAAATGTTTAAATGTTTAATATTATTACATTAATTTCGTGAATTAATTTCCTAAAAAATTTTTCATTATATTTTCTGAGTACGCCAAGCGGAGGAATTGTATATGGAGGGCAGCTCAAAACCTTTTCAGTTTCACGGTTGTTGGGAAATTTGTAAAGGGTGGGTGTTATTTGAAGATCCACCTCAACATAGAGTGGATCCTTTGGAAGCTGCATCCCCATCTGTAGATACGAATGAAGATGGATCTCCTACCATTCAACAAACAAGGGTAGAAAATCCGACTCCGTCCGAAATTTCTTTACCTAGGGCTATGGGACGAAACAAGGCCCGAAGGTTGAGGGAAAAGGGCAAGGCAAATGCTGATTACGCCGCTCAACATGAAGTGGCGGCCTCATTTCGATTACTGGCGGAGCAAAATGCCCGTGAGGCGGAAGAAAGGAAGTGTAGACATGAAGAGCGAGCCAAACAAATACAAGAAGAGATGGATGATAAGAATATGGAAAGGAACACTTCGGATTACACTCCAATGAGTAAGGCCTATTTTGATAGGAAAAAAAAAGAAATTATGGCTCGGCGGCAATTGTTTACCTCTGACTATACTCCTACAATGGCGGATGATGAAGATGATATTGATTATGAATATTAAATTTAAGTCGTTGTAATTTTTAAATTTATGTTAATGTTGTTTTTAAATTTAATTTGTAGTGTTTAAATATAAGTTGTTGTTTTTAAATTTAAGTTGTTGTAGTTTTTAAATTTAAATAATAAATTATGTTTGGTCCTATGGCCCTTTGGCCCTCGGTTGGAGACGGTTTTTTGTGACAGGGCTAAAACGAGCCCTTTGGCCCTCTGGCCCTCAGTTGGAGACGGAGGCAAATATGGCCCTGTACTGTTCATTAAAATATTAATATCTTGGGGAATCTTGGAGGGCTAGATGGCTCAAACGAGCCCTCTGGCCAGCCCTCGGTTGGAGATGGCCTAAGCATCCCAAAAGAAATAACCACCATGTGAGGTGGCATATGAAGCAACAGCGTGGGCAGCAAGGTTTCTCCAAAAATACAAAAGGGGGGGCTGATATGATATACGAGGATATGAAGGCTTGCCATTTAAAAAGGGGAGGACCCGCACTCGCTTCTATGTGTTTCAAAGTGAATGACTAAAAAACATAGAGTCGCTAGGGCCCTCCTATCTATGGTAAAGCTTAATGATATTCTTTATTTGGAAATGTCCTAAATAACCATGTGCAAAACACGTGATTTATTTTGAATGAAAAACTTAACGAAGTTAGCGTGAGATAACAAATTAATGATTTTGGAAAGTTACTATGATTATCGCTTAAAATTTTAGTTCATATGACAAAAAATAATAAAGAGTGTATATTTATGACATTTTAGAAAAATTCCAAGATAGAAGTCTTAAGAGGACCCCAACTTGCATGTCCACCACGGTAAGATGCCGGCTTATTTAATGATAATGTTGAACTAATCGTCTAATAAAATCCCTAAACAAATTAAGTGAAGAAAAAATAATGTATTGAATGGCAATTGTTGGACCAGAATCTGACTGGGTGGGCAACACCTTTTGACTTTTGAACTCGATTTTGGAAACCTCAAGTAAGAAAAAGCTGAAAATATTGTAGCAACTAGCAAGGTTTTCCTATACGAATGAAATCAGTAGAAAGTAGCACAACTTCTTATATTTTGTAAGGTTTCTTTTTTTATTGATATATGAGATTTTTTTATTTTCACATTCTCATACATCAAATACATGGATAACACGAATTGAATGACATATAGCACGTGTGGATGTTGTGCTTCATACGTGGGTCAACCTGCTATGGTATCATAAAGAAAGTTGAGGTTTCACCACAAACCAATCGGCAATATGAGAAGTAACTCAATTTCTTACAAGTCCTTGTAAGATTTCACCTTTCACCTATGTAAGACTTTTTTACCTTCATATTCTCACACACATCTCCCATAACAATACTAGGGTTAATCATATGTGATAGTGTGGCCAGTTCAAAGTGATTGATGCATGTAGATCTCACATGTATTTATTTATGTAAAGACAAATTCCGCCCGCGTCTGGCTTCCTAGTATAATTTGGAGTAATAGCTTACGTTCATATATAGTTTCCTTGATTTCTTCCTTAGTATGCATTGTCTAGAAAGCGATCTTTCTTGGAGGTTGATTATGAAAGTTGATCAATGATCACTTATGGAGCGTAATTACAGCAATTGTTTGAAATTTAAGTACGAAAGCAGATTTAATTGAAGGTTTGATTTCATACTCTTCTGACTTTAAATTGGCCACACTATAACTAAATAAGTGGTCATTTACTATAGTGGTGGAACAGAATTGAGCCCTTGCATGACGGCGTGGGTCCAAACCCCGTCAATGTCTAATCTAACATCTAAGCTAACAAATTCTATCATTTGACAAAGAAAAATTATTATATCGTATCAATGTCACTTCTTTAATTATAGGAATCAAGCTTGGTGTCAATAGCAAATATACGCGTATAATAAAGAAATAAGTTAAAATTTGAGTGTATAAACGAAAACATATTGTTCTAACTAAATTTTTCTTGGTAACAAAAATTAGGGGGAAGGAAGACTGCCCATCTCAGGGCCAGCAGTCAGGGCATATCACAAATCCTTTAAGGACTTAAAATGGGGTTTTAGCCCCTTTAGCTCACTAAGAGGAATTATAGGCAGCAAGACTCGAACTTAAACCTTGATCTAGCGAAGAGAACAATCCTTACCAACTCAATAAACTCTAGTTAGCATTGTTCTAACTGATTTAGTTAAGCAAAATATACATCATATAGTTCCATCAGAAAGACTATTAATCTCGTGCCCACACCAAGGTGATGTGAAAATTAATTTGAACCCTAGAGTAGTCAGTAGTGGTAGGGTAGTAGTGGGGGTGAGAATTGAGAGATTATTGACAGATAAAGACTGATATAGTGACTTAATGTAGTGATCAAGTAAATGGAGTCACGAGTCTTATTACTTTGTTGTTACTCTTCCTCAAACTCGAAGGCTGGTTTTTCTTACAGCCATTGGTGAGGCAAATGGAGGACGACCCCGCCAGTGGAGAGATTCTTGCGGTCGAAAAGATCAAAGAAAAAGGGGGGGGGGGGGGGGAGAGAGAGAGAGAGAATTGACGTGGGAAGAGTGATTGATGCATGACTACCCTCTGGCCTTTGCAATATAGAATCATGCAAGACAGAAGCTGACACGCATATCATATAAAAATTGGAAGAGAATGAAATTTCAAGGCATGGCCATTCCAGTAAGCTAAAAGCTTAATTACTACTTAATCTGCTAAGTTAATCTACTAAATTTAATACTTAAATCTAATAAGAAATGGATTATATCGACTAACCTAGTAGGAACAGATGTGACATATGTTGCATGCATCCTTATCTTGTCTTTGCAGAACCCATTACCTTGAATCATATTCTATTCTACTATGATTTATCAATTTTATAGGTTGAATAATTTATTTACCAACTGCAATATTTTTTTTCTTTTCTTTCTCTTCGTAGACACCATATAAAATTTGATTTCTCACAAATATAGGAAAGGAGCCAAGTTGTCGATTGTTACTTAAGAATATAAAAATTTTGGGTTTTCTTTTAAGATGTATGGACACAGTAGTATTCTTTCGTATTTCCATGTCGTATTGTATTCCTTTATGGTCTGCAACAATTTTTTTTTGTTAATTTGATGTATTCCTGTGTCCTTCCATTGTAGGTTTTCTTTTTCCACTGCATATTCATAAAAGCATTCTCATGGAAACATAGCATCATTGAAATTAGGGAAAAAGCAGAAACAAAATCAATTGGTACTGAAAACTGCAAGAAGGTGAAACAAACAACCCAACAAAAGTTTGAAGCTATCAATTAGTAAAAAGGAATGGAAAGGTACGTAAAATCTTTCCTTGCCATGATCATATATCTCTGCATGCTTGTTTGTGCCATTGGCTATAGCGATCCGTCTTTTGTTAAGTAAAAGTTGAGAATTCATCGTCGCACACCCAGAAACATCATTCAGAACACGCAACTGGTATCTCTTTCTCTCCAAATGATCATTTGCTTCTGCATTTGTAGGGTATGTTTATAAATAAATGGGGTCACCTTTAAAATGTACTAGAAAAAACCTTTTTAATTATATATTTGACAGGATATGTTTCCATGCATTGTTGAATGTCCTAAAGAAACAAAATTATAAGTATCTGGGTCCAGTTTTGATGGGGTAATTATTTCACAATCTTGAAATCATTGGAGGAGTAGGAAGTAGGGGTTGCTGGTCATCATGGAATTCGATAAAAAAATAAAAAAATAAAAAAAAGGGAATAGCTAGATGCTAGTATTGGTTTGGTAATTACAGTTAGAAATTGTTATTTATAGGATTAAAGCAGCTGCATAGTTGTAGCTGGTAAACAGTTTTGGACCAGAATCTGCAATCTAATAGATTTTTCAAAGAAGAAGAAAAAGAAAGTGTGATTTCTCGATTCAAATTCAGATGCAAGATACATACACATTGTTCTAATTAATTAACTGACTTAACTCAAATATGCAATGTAAATATATATTTTAAGTGGGATTCTTTTTAACCTTTAAGATATTCGAGTTGAAATGCACATTTTTTAATACCATAATATTTCTATTTTGAGAGGTATTTGGCATCAAATTGGTAATCCATGTGAGTTTGAATTTGAGACCTTCTATGAATAAGGAAGAATAAACACAACTAAATTGTATAACTAGTGACGGCTAAAATGTGCATTTATAGTTGAGTTTGTAACAGATGCCATCTCAAAAAGCAGTTGAGATCCTCTTCAGATTACTATGTCCAGAGTTGCTGGACACAAAGGTATAGACTGCTCAATTTAAATCATGCAGTCCTCATTAGCCAATCCCCCTTGCCCACCTCACAGAGAATGAAGTATTTGAACAGCCCAAATCTCTCTTTTTCTCTCTTAAATGGCCCAGATTTCCGAGTCCGACTACTCAAAACATAGAAATCCGAAGAGAATCTCAATTCCTCAAAAAGCAGGCTATGAAGCTACAAGCCACAAGCTAGGACTAATCACTTGGGAAAAAAATGATGAAGAAAGCTAAAAGGGTAAATTGCGGGGCCATGACCTTTCTTGTCTATAACGGCTACTTTCAGCCTAAGCAACCCTAGCATTTGGCGATGCATGGCAATTTGTCCAATAACGCAAAAAGGAGGAGGAGGAGGAGGAGGAGAAGGAGGAGGAGGAGGGCACACATTTCGTCGAAACTCTTTCAACATCACATCTCTCTTCACCATAAATACGCCGATCACGACACTCGGCCTAACTGGCATCTGTCTTCCTCACAAGTCACAGCTATTGTGTGAAGTGAAATAACCGAGGGTAGTCAGGAATTATGAATCAAATACAGTTATTCGGGAGAAGTGAATCATCATCGGTAAAAAGGTAAATTAAGTAGTGAAAAACCTTTTTTTTGGGGGGGGGGAATTCAGACCGCGTTATTCGTGATAAAGCTCTTACAAAAAAGAACAATTTATATAACGCGAGTACAATGTTATCGTAAAATCTAGTAATAATAATACAAAATCGTACACGCATTTATATTATTAACACGGGATGCTTCAATGATGGTTTATCCAAACAACTTGATGGCCCGGCTAGAGTAATACCCGTACAAAAAAAATTTCGTGTTCGACGTAAGACTAGGTAAACACTCAACAAAGGCAATGTAATGGGTATCTTGAGCTCAGTGTGGGCACCCCAGTGGCTATTTTATGCGATGCCTTGGGCCTTTTAGTACTGGGCAGGTTTTTAGGTCCTAGTCCTAGTCCTAGTCATGGAGGACAACTCTCCCAACCATTTCCATAACAAGTCCTCACTGAAGAGTAGTGATTTTCGCACTCTCGTTTTCTCTTCTCGTTTTGTCTTTTGAATACCCTTCTAGAGTCTAGAAATAAAGGGAGTACAGAGAGAAAAATGGGAAGTGCGAAAATCACCTCGTATCGACCTCTAGAAAGTCCAAAATGAAAATGTGGGGCTTTTTTGGTGGCAAGATTTAGCTCCAAGACAATTTTCACGCCCGTTTATCAAGTGATATAACGTGCAAGGTAGTATTGAGTATAATATAACACAATGTATGATCAAACCTCCCTATCTCATCCAAACCAGAGTCCAGACTTTCATGTTTCCAAGCAAAAACCACAAAAGCAAAGACTAAAATAACAAATAATTGTGAGTCCCCACTTCTAAAATTAGCAATAATAATAATATAATTGTAAACAATACCTCTTGTGAAGCTTGCCTCAAACCAATGCGTATTGCGTTTCAGCAACAAAAAACGGCTCCCAAATTTCTTTGTACCTGATCCCCCCTTTGCGGAGATACTCTCGTTACCAAATGACCATGTGGTCAGCGTTTGTTGGACGGGGTGATTCACTTTCTATTGGACATGCTTTCGTTGTTGTAAGCCTTCGTATCTGAATGCATGTGATCTTGGTTAAAAGAGAATTTTCTCCCCCTTATGACTACTCTAAAGAGCATGGTCTATAACGAGTCATCAGAGATTCATGGACAGTTAGCGAAAAACAAATGCAAGAAACCAAAACTCTCCCTTCCGAATTCTGCTAGCTGCTTTATCTAAAATTCAGTTCCAGTTTTAGGTTTCTCTTCCTTGCAAGGCATGGCTAACTACTCTTTCCCTCCCTTTACCTCCACTCAAGTTTCATTTCTATTCCTATTTATATAACATTGTTCCTCACAAGCAAAATGCTATAACTGAGAGGAGAGACGAAAAACATTAAGGGAAAAGAAACTTATCAAACGTTTCTGGTCGATGGAGATCAAGATAAAAGATGAGGCATCCCGACACCTGCATGATGAGGATCAGAAACTTCCCCTCTTGCAAGATGCACCAAAATCCGTGACAGAAGAGCAAAGAACGCTGATACAGAAAGCCATTCGCCAGACATTTCAAAGCACGGCTCATTTGGCCAATCTTTTGCCTACGGGAACAGTTCTTGCATTTCAGCTTCTGGCACCCATATTTACAAACCAGGGCAACTGTGACTCAGTCAGCCGGTCCATGACTGCTGGCCTTGTGGCCCTCTGCGGGGCTTCATGTTTTCTACTGAGTTTCACTGACAGCTTAAGGGACAATAAAGGAAATGTCTGTTATGGGTTCGCTACATTCAAAGGCTTATGGATAATTGATGGGTCAGCCAACATATCAACTGAAGTCGCTGCAAATTTCCATCTGCAGTTCATAGATTTCCTCCATGCATTCATGTCAATACTTGTATTCACAGCTGTTGCACTTTTCGATCAGAATGTAGTGAATTGCTTCTATCCAATGCCGTCAGATGAGGCTCAGGAGGTACTCACAGCATTGCCAGTTGGCATTGGCGTCATTTGCAGTATGTTGTTTGTTGTGTTTCCAACCAAGCGCCACGGAATGGGCTTCCCCCTCTCTGCAAATTAGCAACTCCTCTTTTGCTTGATCAGTTCATATTTGCCTGCATGCTACTTAAAACTGTAAAACCCCGCACATACAACCTTAATTATTCTTTCTTCCATCCCGGCTTCCTCCAAGTTCTGTAAATGCCAGTCATATGACGATTCTCTTTGTTTGTAAATTCCAGTTCAAAAGTCCATGGCACATTGAAAGAGAACTTTTAAACATCTCAACTCTTAATCAAATAATTACGAATATCGTTTGAGGTACCGAGTAAGAAACGCTTGAGATAATGATTTCTCTTATCTTATGCGCCAAAGATTGTAGTACATCTTCCTGTATTGCATGAGTCAGGTATGTAAATAACTGGAAAACTGTCTATAAATTAAATCCATAAATTCCACAAACTCGAAAAAGACAACAGTGATATGAATCTATTAAATCCATAACGAAGAAGGGTGGCACCTTGTTGG
The DNA here is from genome assembly GCA_035220775.1 of Malus fusca. Taxonomy (NCBI): domain Eukaryota; kingdom Viridiplantae; phylum Streptophyta; class Magnoliopsida; order Rosales; family Rosaceae; genus Malus; species Malus fusca. The sequence continues at coordinate 37,365,344 of CM069068.1, forward strand.
CCAAAAGACAAAAACAAAGGATGTAATGCGGATGGCATGGAGCCTATGTGTTATAGTGCCAGACAATGAAAATAGTAGTTCACTTCAAGATTGTCGGTCAAAAACAACATCATCCCCATAAAGTGCTTTACAACTCATGTGTCGGGCAACTTGTCATATTTTGAGCCGGAAATGTATAGTTTCTTAAAAAGAAAAGCAATTCGCAGGACAAGTTTTCATAATAAGAATGAAGAAAATGAAACGTGTGCAAGAGCACTTACTAGCTCACAACTTTCAGATTAGTGTCTCAGGCTCAACCACTTCAGTCATCAGCTCAGCCTGCAACAACTCAGCAGGTTCACGCACCTTCTTGCGATTCCAAAAACCATCCACCATGGCACTCCATATTCCCTCATCGGGGACACATCCATCAAGCACCATCTCTTCAACAATTCGATAAGCTTTGTGCAGGTCTCCTTTCTGAGATATACATTTCACTAAAATATAAAAAGTCTTCATATCAATTGAGATACCCCTCGTACGCATGCTAAGATACAGTTGAAAAGCTCGGCTTTGATCACCGCTACTACACAAGCCCTGGACCACTGCATTATGAATCCTAACAAGAAGGCCCCAGGTTAGTCTGTTAGGGGTAACTCCGCCAAGGACCATCTCATCAAGAAAGTTTGCAGCTTCCTTGAATTTGAATACATTGCAAAATCCACTTATTACTTTCCCATAAAGCCCTGCATCTGGTTTCAAGCCTTGGAGTTTCATCCTGTCAAGAATCTCTGTAGCTTCTTGAAGCTTTCCTTCTTCACAGAGTCCATGAAGCAAAGTACTATATGTGATTATGTTCGGCTTATGGCGCTTGCTAACCATTAAGTCTAATAGTGCCATTGCTTGTCCAGAACGCCCACCCTTGCAAAACCCATCCATCAAAGAGCTATAAGTAAACACGTTTGGAGTAATACCTTTGCTTGACATGTCTTCAAACAATCCCATAGCTTCATCCAAGTTCTTAGATTGACACAAACCATGTATCAAGGAAGTATAAGTAACAACAGAGGGCAAACAACCTTTTGTTCCCATCTCCTTGAATAGCTCCTTTGCTTCCCCAATCTTTCCCATCCTACACAATCCATTGATCAAAGTACCATACGTATACGAATCTGGGGTGCACCCCTTATTGGGCATCTCGCGGAATATTCGAAGAGCTGAATCCATAGAATTACTGTTCTTACAAAGGGCTTTGATCAAAATATTAAGCGAAATAACACTAGCTGGAATGCCAGTTTCTCTCATATACTTATAGAACTTGAAAGCAATCTTTAACTGGTTTTCTTCAACAAGAATGCCAAGTATGGTAATGTAAGATTTTTGGGTTGGTTTACACTGAAAGTCCTCCATCTTGTGGAAGACCCTCACGGCATCCAGCGGCCTGTGAACGCGGCCGTACCCTCTGCAAACAGAGAGGAATATATCTTCAGTAACACTACACTTCTCCTCCTTCATCCTATCGAGTAACCCCTCCGCGGACCTGAACTGGTTCGCGGAGACTAACCGAGAGACCATGAGACCAAATGTGGTGTGATCATGCCGGAAACCATTGGTGTACTCGGCTGTTGCCGAATCGAATACGAGAACAGCTTTCTGCAAGTCCTTTTCAGCTTTTATCAGCTGCCCAACTTGGGAAGTCGTGATTTGTTTCGACCATTTGAACAAAGTTTTACTTCCCATTATTCCCACCAACTCTCTCTCAGTATTGGCAATATCACCCACTCCAAATTAAGCTTCAATTTGCACAAGAAACGGTCCCACGCAAATCTCTGGATCAAAACAAAACTACCCACGAACAATATGAATCAATTAGCACCAAAATTCAAGCTATTACATTTGGTCTAAACTCTCTGAGGCATTTCATCAAACAGATTCGGGTCGCCATACATCACACAAGAATTTCGCGGCAAAAAGTATGAATTTAACTCAAATACAAGGAGTAGCTACCTCTTCGGCTTATTGCTTTTAGAGAAATTGTTTTTCTCCTTCTGATTCGGTGTATTTTTGCCGTCGCCGTTGCGGTCTATGAGTGGTGATACTTAGCGGAGGGGCTTTTGACGGCGGCGGCGCAAAGACTGGCTGCCAATTTACGAATTTGGATCGAGACATGAAATATTTGAATCAGGCCCAATTGTTTAAAGGTCATGTCCGATATGGATCGGGTCGATCTACAATTATGTTGGGTCATGTCTTTTATAGGCCCAACAAATGGTGAGGTGAATTTTGTCACCGTCGTATTTTGAGGTTTTCAAACGAGTAAATAGCAGCAATGATCTTTCAACTTTAACACAATTGTAGCAATGGTCCTTACAACTAAAAATCTATAATCATTGGTCCCTTAACTCATCAAAACGTGCAGCTATAGTTATTTTCTTCAATTCCGTTAGAATTTCCGTCAAAATAAGTCACATGTCATACACGTAAGGCTGAACCAATGGGCAAATATAAAATCCAAATGCAAAAAATTGTAGAAAAAGTCCCTCAACTTTAATTCAATTGGAGAAGTAGTTCCTTAACTTTAACCTAATTGTAGAAAAATTCCTTCCAACATGACTCATTTTGACGGAATTTTTACGAAATTGACAAAATGAGTCATAACTACACGTTTTGATGAGTTAAGGGACAAATGGTAAGAGATTTTTAGTTGATGGACCATTGCTACAATTTTCTCTTTTCAAATCAAACGCTTTGATAAAACTTCACTGTTACTCAATTTTCTTCAACTTTGATCTCATATATTGAAATGATTGACTATTGTAGAGCGTAAATTGTCGCTTTGAACTTACATTAGGGTTACAACGTCGGCTCTGTCAACCTGCATACTTAGAGCCCAAAAATCGAAGCTATAAAGAATCAATGTGTACCTTAAAGTGAATAAATTGTGAGCCTTTTGGTCGATCAGATATTTTTTTGGTAAGTGGACTAGTTGTTGCACAAAAATCATCAAAAGCTTTTATAAGCTTTGTGTTCCGACAATTTGGTGCCCGTGATAAACAGGTGAGAGGAGCAAAAGGATTCACAGCTCACAGAGGAAAGGGAATTACGTAAACGCAAACGATAAGGCGATCGAAAACACACCCATCCCCGTCGCTCCTACGCCTTACGCTGGGGATAAGCAGGGCCCCACTCGCCTCTCTCAGTTCACATCCCCATATGTCACCCTCGTTCTCTATCCACCCCCACCATAGTGCCCCGTATTCCTCCTCCCATCCTATCACCATTCAACAACTCAAACCTCTTCAAAATTATTTAAGACCGCTTATAAAATAGGGAACTTTAACGAAAAACTCCCGGTACTGTTCATTTTAACGAAAAATCATATTTTTACACTAAAAAGTCAATCCTTGTACTATTCATTTTACCCTTTATTTTGTCATTATCATTAAAACTTAAAGTTTTCAAGCCCTTTTCATTAGTTTTCCTTATAAAATATAACTAAAAGAGCAATTAACAATCAAATCAATTTTGATTGTGCTTCTTAAAAGAAGTTAAAAACGGTTTTCGATTATACAAGTACTTTCTTAAAAAACAATGATTATGCCTTTTCAGAAAACGCTTCTAGCATATTAACATTTTGTGGAAAAGCGCATTTGATTTGAATTTTTGAGATTACAATTCTAATGTACATGTAAATGCAAAGGAGTACTTGAACTGGAAATGCAGTTGGTTGTAAAAGAGGTTGTATGCACTTTTGGATTCAACGTGTTTGTAACAAAAACACCTTTAACATAGTGCAATCACCTAATTAAGCTCTTATAAGCATAGGTGCTACATGGAATGTGATCCATTTTGAATCTCTGTGTCCGAAACTCGCGAATCGAGAAATTTAATATGTTGAAGAGAGAGAAAGAGATTCGAACCGTTAAATTTTTTGAGTTTTTGTGAAGTGGGCTAATGAAATAAACTAATGGAGACCTATAAGATCAAAATTGAGTGGTTCAAATCTCTCTGGACACAGTGCTACCTAAAGTAATTTCAAACCAACCCTCACTTAATCACACCGGCGGATGTACTTCACTAACGTGTTCCGCCTCGTACAAGATCCTAACCAAGCGAAGAGAAACAAAAGTTCTGCTTCCAAAACGATTCGTTTCGTTCTCTATCCCCGCTCTCCTCAGAACAACTAATAAGAGCTCTCTGTATCTTCCCAATTCACATTCCCCACTCCCTCTCAGCCAATCAGTTATCCTCCTGCTTTCCCTACCAATCATGGAGTCGCGAGTGTTGTCACGCGCCACCGCATTCGCACCGCTACCCTACCAGCGCAAGCCATCCCACAGAGAAAACGGCGCCGTCTCGTTCGTCTCGGCCCGGCCGATAGGGGCCGTGAGCGAGGGCGGGAACCTCATATGGGGGAGGCAGCTCCGCCCGGCGCTGCTGCTCGAGGCGTCCCCGACAAAGAGGGAGATTCTCAAACCGTGCCTCGCCGCGGCCTCGTCGCCGGCTCAAGGAGATTCCGCCGGGTGAGGTCCGTCTCCTCCGTTCTGACTCGTCTGACTCGCCCGCGTCAGCCTCCGTACTAATGAGTTTTTTTGGTGTGTGTTTTTTGCCGGTTCCTTCTGACTCGGTGGTGTTACAGGGACGCGAAGGTGGCGCCGATCGGGTTCTTCGACAAGTACCCGTTTATCCTCACCGGCTTCTTCTTCTTCATGTGGTACGGACTCGCGCGCTTCACCTACAATTTAACGGCTTAATATAAATTATTGAAACAGTTTATATTTAATTTGAATTAGAAAAAATTTGAAATAGATTCAATTTTATACGTCTATTTTTGAAATAAGTCTAATTTTTATTTATTTTAGATCCATATCAAAATGCCTTTGATTTTATTTGTATATATATTTTTGAGTAATCATTGTGTCGGGAATTACGGATTTGTCTTTGGTTTGCAGGTATTTTCTGAACGTAATTTTCAACATCATGAACAAGAAGATCTACAATTACTTTCCGTATCCATAGTAAGTGTACCATTTGTACCATTTTCGATTTTTTAATACAACTAGATGTTACCGTGCTATATTTATTTATATACTGTTGTGCGAGAAAGCTAAAGTGATTTAGAGCAAGTCCACCCCTCTTTTCAAGGCTGGTCTAAAGTTAAAAAAAATAGGCTGGCACCCTAAAAACCCACTTTATCCTGCAAAATAGACCGCCCAATGTTCATCTCAGTCTCTAGGCCGGCCCAAAATGGGCTGAGTGAGGAACCGGCCTATCTGACGTCATGTTGACGTCAGCCACTACTTTTTTTTTTTTTGCGGCTGGCGCGTGGGATACACGCATGCATGGGCGCGCGTTCCAGACTTAAAAAAAAAAAATAATGTCAAAATCTCACCGTGAGGCACGTTTCCACTTTCGGGCTGTTGGATTTCAACATTTTTGAAATCTAAAGGTCCAGATTAATTAACTTAATAAAAAATAATAAAATATATAGAAAAAAAATTAACGATTTTTTTATATAAATACCTAACCATCTTCTACAGAAATTATACTTTCAGAAAATGAAAAATGACGTGACAAAATTGGTTAAAAATTTTATTCGAATTTAAAATTTTTTTTTTTTTTTTTTTTATAAAAAAATAATAATAATATTTTAATACAAATTGACTAGACTTTAGGCCAGCTCATTTTTTAGAAGTGAAGATGCACTTGGACAATTACTGTTCAATCAAGTCAATTGCTATTCATTTGGGTGGATTAAATGGAGTTTGGGCCATCTCATTTTTTAGAGGTGGACTTGCTCTTATGCAACGAGATATTACTGTGCTATATTTCAAATCATACACTATCTAAATGTTTTCATGCAATGAGATTTTACTGTGTTGTATTTTAGATCATGCAGTGTTATGCGAAAAAACTAAATCGTTTCCTGCATCGAGATGTTACTGTGCTATATTTTAAATCATACAATGTTATACGAAGAAGCTAATTATATGATAGTGTACAATTAGCTTAAAATACGGTCATAATAACATATCCCATGCCTGTTCTAGTTATTTTAAGTGCCGGCTTCTTCTGAAGAAATGAGTTTTTGTTGTGCGCGGGTGCAGTTTTGTGTCGGTCGTGCACTTGGGCGTCGGAGTAGTGTACTGTTTGATCAGCTGGGCCGTGGGACTTCCCAAACGCGCTGTAAGTGAACGACTTCAATAAATAAAGGAGGATTTGAATTCGAGAGTTAGGACGGGCAAACTGACCTAACTCACGTTTGCAAATCTGTGTCTGGTTCACTTGAAATGAGTGACTGGTGTTTTCTCTCCATGTAGCCCATTGATGCAAACCTCTTGAAGCTGCTCATCCCAGTGGCAGTGTGCCATGCACTTGGCCACGTCACCAGCAACGTATCGTTTGCAGCCGTTGCTGTCTCCTTCACACATACAATCAAAGGTGAGAGCACAAATTTATGATCCAACAGATTTCGGAGAAGAACAAATGACGATAAAGTTAATGGTGCATTAACGTTGGATTTATTTGTTTCAGCTCTTGAGCCATTCTTCAATGCCTCTGCTTCGCAATTTGTCCTCGGACAATCAATCCCCTTGTCTCTATGGCTGTCCCTGGCTCCTGTTGTTATTGGTATGCTCTTCTGTTTATGTTCATTCAGTTGTAATCGTATTATCCGAGATTTAACCAAATGTGTTGATATCAATGTGCGACTCATTATTTCGATGAATCATTTCTCCGAACATATATAAATTTAGTATCCCGTAAGTTGGTATTTCCATGGTTTTAAAATGCAGGTGTGTCGATGGCATCGCTGACTGAGTTGTCTTTCAACTGGCTTGGCTTCATTAGTGCTATGATTTCAAATATCTCCTTCACTTACAGGAGTATCTATTCAAAGAAAGCCATGGTCAGTTTTCCTTCTCGAAAACTTTACGTTTTGAATTCTCCAAGTTAACTTTTCCTCTTTATATAACTTCTTTTGTTATTTCTGCAGACTGATATGGATAGTACAAATCTCTATGCTTATATTTCAATCATTGCACTCTTCGTCTGCATTCCACCCGCTCTCATCGTGAGTATACTTCTCTTGAGACCCCTGGAAGTTTGATTCTGCAACTGAAATAATAATTTTGATGAATTCCGTGTCTCGTGTCTCATCAACAGTTAGAGGGACCTCAACTGATCAAGTATGGCTTCAATGATGCAATTGCTAAAGTAGGACTTGTCAAGTTCGTCACTGATCTCTTCTGGGTTGGATTGTTTTACCATCTCTATAACCAGGTACATGTGTAGTAGCATAATCTTCTCACTTGAATTCAATTGTTATGAAATCATACGAACGGTTTATGTTTTTCCAAATTCTCAGTTGGCCACCAACACCCTGGAGAGAGTGGCGCCTCTTACGCACGCAGTTGGAAACGTGCTGAAGCGTGTGTTTGTGATTGGCTTCTCGATCGTGATCTTTGGTAATGATTTTATGTCTGACAATCTTCAACTTCGTTTTTAGATCAATGAAAACTTGACTCTTTTATGTTCTGCTGCTCGCAGGTAACAAGATTTCAACACAAACTGGTGTTGGAACTGCCATTGCAATTGCAGGAGTGGCAATCTACTCTTACCTCAAGGCCAAGATAGAAGAAGAGAAACGAGTGAGTAGATATAGCTAAGTATATAGTACATGCAATCTACTCTTGCATCCAATGTCTGCAATCGTGCATGTTTGGAGTTGCCTTTAAACTAGTATTAGAACCCGCTTGGGACTGCTTATGTAGGAAGCACTTCTGCTCACATTTTTCTCAGTTAGCTAATGCATTTTTCATTTTCTTTCCTGAAAATCCAGCAAGGAAAAGCTGCATGAGACGGAATGAAGAACGGACATGGAGGGAACCATGCATTGTAAATTTCATAAATTCTCTTCAGAAGAAATTGCAAATTGAGTATCTGTTATCTATGTCATAGTTTGTTTCTTTTCCTCCCCCCCTCCCCTTTTTTTCCCCATTGATTGAGAGTACGAAGACATTCTAATTTGTAATGGTCTCATGAGATTCTAGATAATGTTTTAATTACGTCTCTATCATGTTTTTTGTTTACGCGACTTCATCCTCTCATTAAAGTCATGCAATTCACCTTATTTCTACACAATGAATTAAAAGACGGGCGTGGCCGAGGAGTCCAATGGAAGCCCAATCTAGGTGCGAGGCGTGAGGTTCACCTCATGGAACCTAAAATTCACTTTTCTTTGAGGAATGAAGAATAATCTAAGATTTAGCTACTCAAGCAAGGGTGAGGATAAGGACCTTTCAAGTTCTATTGGGGTCCTTAAAAAGATGGTTCAAGATCTTCAAGAGGAGAGAACCACCAAATTTTGGGAATGGATTCTACCCTCTACTAAATGCTTTTGGTTGGCCATTTTCTTATTGGTGATCAGAAACTTGCCACGCATGTTTGGTTGGGAGCCTTCAATATCCTTTTATTTGAATGGTCACGATTAAATCACGCCAACATCTTATGAATCTTATGTTGACTTCTTTATAGAGAGAGAAAGAAAAAGATAAAAGTGAGAGAAGGAGAGGGGAGAGAATCTTACTTTCTTTGATTGATTGGATCAAATTGAATATGAATTTCCACCTTTATACGGTGTGGTTATGAAATAAATAATCATAGATACTTGTCCAGAAAAGTAGCGATTATATAACCAAACCTTAAACATGGGTTTCAATTCTTCGAATCAACAAGCCCGTCGACACCCCTCTTGCTTCTCCTCCCCATTATTTCTATTCTTATTTGGATTTTCGTAACAATGGATGGCTTGTGAGGGTCGTGAATCGTAAATTTGTAATCAATATGAAATACAAAGTCCGGTTTAGTTTAAAACCACCAAATGAGGCCTTATTGACCCAAAAAAAAAAAAAAAAAATCAACATGTCACAAAATGATACATTTCCATCCTCAAATGTCGTGTGATCTACGGTATTGGTTCTTGACCTGATGAATGCGTTCGGTTTTATCTTTTTGTACCTTCTTTGTATCGAAAGTTAATCTAAACTGTACTATAATGACTGATGTGCCAAATTGCCGACTCAATTACCTTAGGGAAAAAAATATGTCGCTCCAATAGAATTGTCAAACAAAGTAGACAAATTCGAATCCTTTCTCTTGCCCCGGCTGATGATATACAAAGCCCATTTTCTGATCATCCACTTCACAGAAGCCCAGCCCAATGGTGTACAAACCAGAAACGGGGCCCACAAACAGAGGAAAGCAGAAACACATGGTCGATCATCGCGCACCCAATGACAAGATCGCATCCAACGAACGCACAGAATCCAAACCAACGAACACAAAGAACCCTTCGATAAACACACGCACACACATGATGATATGATGCAATCACATATTAACTTAATTGAACCAAAACAAAAAACATAAACATAAAACCAAACCAAAAAAAAAAAAAAAAGAAGCAAACAGAACAAAGAAAGAACCTTAAAAATTGTTGCAAAAAAAAAAAAAACCTTAAAATCTGAAAATTCAAGAAATAAAACATAAATACAAAATCAAAACAAAACAAGCAGCTGAGAGTCCAACACACACGACACAAACATTAAAAACAGAAAAGTCATCGTTTCACATGAAAGTAGCATCATGTGAATTTAAAAAAACACAAAAATTAAGAAACAAAAAAGTGAAAAATCAAATATTATGGAAGGTGGTGGAATTAGAATTGGAATCAGAGGGAGGAGGAAATACTACTGTTGCTGTTGTTGTTTTTATAATGTTCCTCGCCCCCCTGATTTTCCCTTTTCCTATTTTTCGATATTATTAATATTAATCATTGTTTTTGTTAGTGATGTTATTGTTTGTTGTTGTGTTTTCTTTTCAATCCCCGTAAAAATTCAACATATATTTATTCTCTAAATGTTTATTCTTCGTATTCTTATTATTCCATCATGATAATTCTACGCCTTTTTTCTTCTCGATCTCGTCTTCCGTGACTGGTACGGTATTTTGTTTTTAGAGAGAGAGAAAGAACGAACGAGAGTTTTAGAGAGAGAGAGAGAAAGGACAAGGAAATCGGATTCCTTTGGAAGACCCAGTTTTTTATGAGAATTTGGGGATCGGGGTTTCGAGGTTTGAAGGTTTGAGGGATTGAAAGGCGGAAGCTGTCGGTGAAATCCCAGATCTCGGTCTCGATTTCAATGGAGGCGGCATCGGAGGGAGAAAATCAGAACAAAAATCATGAGAGCAATAGTAAATTTAACAATTCCAGTGAGGGGCAGAGCAAGCCCAAGCGTCAGATGAAGACCCCCTTTCAGCTCGAAACCCTCGAGAAAGCATATGCCTGTAAGTTCGAATCCTTCAAAAAAAAAATTTTTGTAATTTTTGGTTTGGATTTCTGGGGAAATTGAAGTTTTTGTTTTGATTTTTGGCTTTTTGGTCAGTGGATACCTACCCGTCGGAGGCGGTTAGGGCTGAGCTATCGGAAAGATTAGGGCTTTCCGATCGGCAGTTGCAGATGTGGTTCTGTCACAGAAGGTTGAAGGACAAGAAGGAAGGGGGTCCACCCAAGAAGCAGCGGAAATTGGCACCCCCTTTGCCTGAGCCTCCTATGGATGATTTGGCTCATGGCTCAGAGCCGGGTAGTGATTATGGGTCGGGCTCTGGCTCCGGCTCAAGCCCCTTTGGTCATGCACAGTTGCGGAATGTGGTGGCTAGGGGTGTGGCTGATGACATTCCAATGAGGGGGAGGAGGTATTATGAGTCGCCACAGTCGAAATTGGAGCTCAGAGCCATTGCTTGTGTGGAAGCTCAATTGGGAGAACCATTGAGGGAAAATGGCCCGCTTCTTGGGATAGAGTTTGATCCTTTGCCGCCAGATGCATTTGGGGCACCTATAGGTATAATTACTGGGTTGCCTTGTTGATTTTACAGCTCAATTGAGCAATGCCTTGTACTTGACTTATGTGGGACTGGATTGCAGCATTGTGCAGGGAATTTTGTGCATATTCTTGTTAGTGGGTTTATGTTGGTATATTTTTCTCAGAGTATATTTGTATTTTGTACTCCCTTCTATAAGATTACAGAAAATATTTTCATGACTTTGTTTTGCCATGTTTAAATGTGTCAATACATAACCAGTTTTTCTGATAATTAAGTTTACTAGTTTGTTTAACTTCGTTCCTAGTTTGGTTTAAGATTAACATTTGGTATGAAGGTTTTATGCTTCATGGTAGTTTAGCAAAAAAAATTTGAGTTCCAAATTTTCTCATCTTGCGGTGGTCTAAAAGTATAGACTTTTACCCAAAGTAAATGCAATGGAATCCGAGAAGTTGTGAAAAAACATACGATTTAGTGCTTGATAAAAGCCACATTATGACCCTAACATATTATTTCCTGTTATTTGAATGATTTTTTGGTATGCATTTAGGTTTCCTGCTAACCCTTTTGATTATTTACACCTTTTGATTATTTACTTGGTGAAGCAGTTGCGGAGCAGCAGAAGCGGTCTGCCCATGCTTTGGAGGGCAAATATGAGCGTCATGATGCAAAACCAAATAAAGTCTGTCCCTTTTTCTTTGATAAATTGATTATTTTTATACACCGTATGATGGTATGTGCAATATGATAACATCTGCTCTATAAGATGCTGGCGAGCCATTAAGTGGTATACACGTACTGCCCTTCTTATTACTATGTGACATCCTTCAAAACTTAAATCCACAAGATAACCTTGTGGAGGTTGGACGAACATAGGGTTGGTGGTATTATTTTGCAACTCAGTTGAGTACTGTTCGATGACTGCAGCAGTATCTATAGTTTTCGTGCCAGTTTTTAGAACTCTAATTCGATTGAACATGCTTCAAGCAGTCTGAGTTTGAAATCTTAGCAAGAGTATTTGTATCTTTGTCCAAATCTTCTTAGTTTAATTTTATAAGGGTGATTTAAAGTTGTGTTTAGTTTCATGACTGGTAACAAAACAACTCATTATTAACTGTCTGGGTACTGTTTCTCCCTTTCATTCCCTTTTCCTCCTTGTTGTGGGAACCAATGCATTTAAATTGATTTTGTACTGTTGGTATTCTTATCTTTTTCTGTTGCATGCAATTTTCGGTGTTTATGTACTCATGTATCCTCAATTCTTTTTGGATGAAACATTGAATTAGAATGAGTTTTCATCCCAGGCTGCTCCAAGGACCCTCCATGAATATCCCTTTCTTCAAGATCACTCCAGTATTCGGTCTGATGCATATGGACAAGTCTCTCAATCTCATTTTCACGATTCAGCCATTGATGGTCCATCTGCAAGAACTTCATCATTTGCTGTTGGAAATGAGCCGTTGTCAAGGGTTCATGTCCATGGTCATGCATCGCGTGTTCGTCTTCTGTCTCAGCAGGAGAGGCAAGCGGTGCCCTACTCATCTCCTGTTGATGATGGAAGTGTACCACAAAGGGACTCCTTCACTAACGTAAGAGTAAATACTCAGTTTAGTGATCCCCCTGTTGTTGCACCGGAAAACTCTAATGTATTATCTGAAGATCAAATTAATGACTCTATTCTGAGAATGGAGAGGAAACGCAAGGTATACTTGTGCAGTTAACTTTATTTGAATAGTATTTTTTTTCTCAGCCAAGGACTTAACTAGTTGTGCCTTGTAGAGTGAAGAAGTGAGAATCGCTAAAGAAGTTGAAGCTCATGAGCTGCGGATCCGGAAGGAGCTGGAGAAACAAGATATTCTGAGGAGAAAGGTTCTATTTTTCAGTCCTAAACAATTGTTTCTGAAGCATAGCAGTTCGTATGCTGATATTTTGAATTTTCTGTTTATAGAACGAGGAACGAATGAGGAAGGAAATGGAAAGGCAAGACCGTGAGAGACGAAAAGAAGAAGAGAGGTTGATGCGTGAAAGGCAGCGCGAGGAAGAGAGATTAAAGCGTGAGCAAAAACGTGAAATTGAACGAAGGGAAAAGTTTTTACAGAAAGAGTATATAAGAGTAAGTTCGAGGACTTACTAATGTAATGCATATGTGATGTATCTTTGATTTTTCAACATAACGTGATAAATTCTTAAACCCCCTGGGTTTATTGTGTAGGCTGAGAAAATGAGGCAGAAGGAAGAGCTTCGCAAAGAGAGAGAGGTAGTGAGACGCAAAGCTGCACTTGAGAAGGCAACTGCACGCAGGCTTGCTAAAGAATCTATGGAGCTTATTGAGGATGAGCAACTAGAACTAATGGAGTTGGCAGCTGCAAGCAAGGGTTTGTCCTCCATTATTTCTATTGATCTTGACACCCTGCAAAACCATGATGCATTCAGAGGTAGGCATTGCTTGATAACATGAATACCTCTCTTAACCCTCGACATGGCTGCTTAGAGTACCAAATTATATCTTCTAGCCCTTTATAAATCCATGTGATCTACTATTCTATTCAGTATCCTCCCAATTGGTGTATGTTCTCTGGCACTCATTCGGAGAATTTTGAAGTTAAATCTTTTGAATCTTCTTGAATTCAGTTTAATAAGCTTGACTCTGACTGATCCAGGACTTTTAATGTACTAAATTGAGCAAATAAAATGTGCAGTCTGTAGTAACTCTATACATTTATTCAATGACATGATTTTTTATGGTTCAGATTCTTTGGTTGCATTCCCACCTAGGTCTGTGCAATTAAAAAGACCATTTGCAATTCAGCCATGGATCAATTCAGAGGCGAATATTGGTAACCTTCTCATGGTGCGTTCTTCCTTTTTCCTATTATACGAGCTTTTAGAAGTACCTTATATGCTGATATCAACTATTCTTGTACAATTTATGGGTACAGTATTTCTTGTGCACAGGTCAGTAATATCTATGGTCCAGCCTCTGGCTATTGCGATAGTTTCACCGTGCTTCTCTTTCTTCCTGGTCTTGCGTGTGTTTCCTAGTTCTGTTGTGGAAAAACGATGATAAGCTTTTATTCTTTAGGTTTCGTGGACCTATAAAGATGCTTTCTGGCACTTCATTATTTAGTAGAGGAGACTAACTATCACTTGTAAAGATGTTGTTCTGATATCATTTGGTGTATGTGACTGTCTTATTGGTATGTGATCTCATGGTTTTTAGTTTTGTGTCTGTAGTTATAAATTAATTGTTCTCTCCAGCATGCATGTTACTTGTAGTAGATTCTTTGTTGCTGATATTTGAATTAATGCCTCCGATTCTGATGTTTGAATGTTGTGATGGTAACAGGTTTGGAGATTTTTGATTACCTTCGCTGATGTTCTCGAGTTATGGCCCTTTACTCTTGATGAGTTTGTTCAAGCATTTCATGACTATGTGAGCCACCAATGAGTTATTTTATTTTAAAAGTGTGCTTTCTAATTATTTGTTCTTCATATGTTTTCTGCTGCTCATAGACTAAATACAATTTTGATATTAGGATTCAAGGTTGTTAGGAGAGATCCATGTTGCTCTCTTGAGGTTGATTATCAAAGATATTGAAGATGTTGCAAGGACTCCTACTGGATTAGGAATAAATCAAAATGGTGCTGCTAATCCTGGAGGTGGACATCCACAGATTGTTGAAGGAGTAATCTCCCGCTCTCTTCATGCACGCAGTTATTTTGTTTGCTCATTTTGTTGTTTTTTCCTAATATTTCTTCATATTTTGGATTTTACTATTCGTTTCAGGCATATGCATGGGGCTTTGATATACGAAACTGGCAGCAGCACTTAAATCTGCTAACATGGCCTGAAATATTCCGGCAACTAGCACTCTCTGCCGGATTTGGGCCACAGCTGAAGAAAAGGAGTATTGCATGGTCATACACACCCGATAAGGATGAGGTTCCCTTCTCAATTCTTTATTATTTATCTCCTGCATCAGTTAAGAGTAGTGAAAAAAGGAAATGAAATTTGTATCGATAGTAGTTTGAATTCAAGTTAAATTGGCATCCTAGTTCAAAGTAAGAGCATCAAAACTTAGATGTTTGGCTTTGCTTAGGTTTGATTTTTGAGTTGAACTCTACGATATGACGAAGTTCAGACTTAGCTTAATGAGAACTACAAGGAACCCATATGAATATCATTCAGACGTAGCTTGACGACTAGTATTAGTGCAGTGCTCAAAGACTTAGTCTAATATTTTTTATGTTCATATCATACTTCATATTAAGCCACCTTATTGGTGGCTGTTCCTTTGTATATTTTCTTCAATCAAATTAGTACATTCAGACATTAGAGATTTGGAGTATCTTCTGTTTTATTTTTGTTGCTAAAAATTGCAAGACTCACCGTACAATTGTTATTACAGGGTAAAGGTTGTCAGGATGCCATTTCTAATCTACGAAATGGTTCCGCAGCTGTAAATGCATTTGCAGTAATGCAAGAGAAAGGCTTACTGGCTCCAAGAAGATCTAGACACCGGTTGACTCCTGGAACTGTAAAGTTTGCAGCTTTTCATGTGCTTTCACTTGAGGGAAATAAGGGACTAACAGTGTTAGATCTTGCAGAAAAGATTCAGGTGACTAAAATTTATTGTTAGCAAAAATTCCGTTGTGAGTCTTGTGACAAGAGTAGTCTTTTTGGTATTGGGTTTTATGTGCCTCATTCCTGATTTCTTTTTATTTGTCCGTTATCTGTTCTTTTTTTTGTAAGAAATCTGGCCTTCGGGACCTGACAACAAGCAAGACTCCTGAAGCTTCAATTTCTGTTGCTTTGACAAGAGATACTAAGCTCTTTGAAAGAATAGCTCCTTCAACATATCGTGTACGAGCTGCTTACAGAAAGGATCCTATTGATGCTGAGGCTGTACTTTCAGCAGCCAGGAAGAAAATTCAGATATTTGAAAATGGAATTTTAGCTGCAGAAGATGTCGATGATGTTGAAAGAGATGATGTTGAAAATGATGAGGTTGAAAGAGACGAAGACTTTGAATGTGAAGTTGATGAAGATCCTGAAGTTGATGACTTAGCTACTCCATCAGTTGCAAAGAAATCCCCTGATGATTACAGTGAAGTAATTAGTTTCTCAGAAAATGGAAAGGACAGTTTATGCGGCGATGTTGGACTTGCTGTGAAAAATGAGTTTGATAAGGATGTTTTATGTTCCCCCGTCACTGGTTCCAAAGATGTATTCTGTCCTAGTGTTTCCCCAAAACAGTGTGTTTCGGGTGTAGATATTAGTACTAGTAATCTTGACCAAGAAAATATGGAGATTGATGAAAGCAAGTCAGGTGAGTCATGGGTTCAAGGACTTACAGAAGGGGAATATTCTGATCTCAGCGTGGAAGAGCGTCTTAGAGGTCTTGTTGCCTTAATTGGTGTTGCAAATGAAGGAAACACCATTCGTGTTGTTCTCGAGGTAAATATTTCCCTTCAAGTTTTTGAAATCAATGTATTGCTGTATTTTCTGTGTAAAACTTAAATTTGACACCAAAATTCAACAGGATCGCTTAGAAGCTGCAAATGCTCTTAAGAAGCAAATGTTGGCAGAGGCACAGCTGGATAAAAGTCGCCTAAAAGAAGAGAATGTTGGTAGGTTAGATTTTCCATCTTTTATGGGAGGCAAAGCTGAAGTACAAGCTACCGGAGTAGAGGACGGCCAAAGTCCCTTACGGGATGTTGATAACAGAAACATTGAAGCATCTCCAGTCACTGCAGAAAATCAAAAGTCTATCCATGGGTCACAAGGTGTTCAGAATCAGCTAAATGGTGTGCCTGTTGAAAGGACCTCAGCAGCCCAAGATTTCTCCATGGGTTCTGATAACTTTTTGTCTCAGCAACTTGCATATGCATCAAAAAGGTCACGCTCACAGTTAAAATCATATATTGCACATAGAGCAGAAGAGATGTATGCATACAGGTCCCTGCCTCTTGGTCAAGATCGTAGGCATAATCGATACTGGCAATTTGTTGCATCTGCATCAAGAAATGATCCTGGTTCAGGCAGAATTTTTATTGAATTGAACAATGGAAGCTGGAGGCTTATTGACACTGAAGGGGTAACGCTTAACAGTTTTTATAATCTGTTTCAGTGGCACGTGTCTGTGTGTTTGGTGTTTCTTTTTGCACAAATGAATGTTGTTGGTTATGCAGATTACGTTATATCTTTAGGATAAACCATTATTGAACCCTTCATCCATTTGACGTGAATCAAAGTTGTGTTGGGCATCATTTGCTTCTCAGCAAAGTTAGAAACTTATTATCCTTTTATGCTTGCTAGATTTGACATGCTGTTTCAGTTGGCAGTATGTCTTAGGTTCTCAAGTCACATTTGTAATAGGTTTTTGTCTGCTTGTTGGCATGCTTAAATTTTATGCTTGCTAGATTTGACATGTTGTTTCAGTTTTTTTTAAGAGCTTTATGATCATAATATTTTGAATTCTTTGTCTGTATAGGCCTTTGATGCTCTTGTTACGGCTCTGGACACACGCGGGATTAGGGAATCTCATTTACGCCTAATGTTGCAAAAGATTGAGGCATCCTTCAGGGAGAATGGTCGGAAAAATGCACATTGTCCTAACCATGCAGGCCCGAGTAAAAACCATGTTAAAAATGAAGCTGACGAAATGGATTCTAGTCCTGATTTCCCTTCTCGTTTTGACAGCCCTGAAAGTACAGTCTGTGCTTTGAATTCTGATACAACGCAGAGCTCCTCTTCTTTCAGAATTGAGCTCGACAGAAGTGAAACTGAGAAAAGGGCTGCCTTGAGAAGGTATCAAGATTTTCAGAAGTGGATGTGGAAAGAATGCTTTAATTCATCTACCTTATGTGCCACGAAATATGGGAAGGAGAGATGCAGACCGCTGTTTGATGTTTGTGATGTCTGCCTCAGTTGTTATTACTTTGAGGATTCCCACTGCGATACTTGCCATCAGACTTTTGATGCCTTCAACAGAAATTTTGACTTTAATGAACATGTAATTCAATGTAAAAGAAAAAGGACGTTGGAACCTTGGGATTTCCATATTCCTTGTACTTCTGTTCCCTTGGCCAGGAGATTGCTCAAGGCATTAATAGGTCTTGTTGAGGTGAGATACTAATGCTTTACACCTCGGGTTCTGCTGGCATCTAATGTATCCACGCTTGATTTTTTATTCAGTCTACGTATCACTCACATTTTGTTTCACAGGTATGTACCCCACCAGAGGCTCTTCAATCAGTTTGGATTGAAAACCGTCGAAAGATGTGGGGAGAGAAACTGAATGCGTCATCATCAATGGAAGAACTTCTACAGGTTTCTATCCCTTTACTTGTTTTATCTTATGCTCAACCCTATATCCTGATCTAAACTTCCGCCAATAAATTTTGTTTTTCTGATTTCCTTTTTTTGTTTTTTACAAACAAAATGAAAAGTATCGTGTGGAAATATTTATCCATCAATTTCACATCCATTTTTCTCCATGCTATTCTATTCACAACTCACCAGTGAGTTTTTGGGCCTGTACGACCATGGCTCCCCGTATGTCTGTTCCCATACTTGTTATATGATAAATTGCTCATTTTTGGACAAACTTCCTTGCAGACATTGACTCTGTTTGAGACTGCTGTGAAGAAAGACTTTCTGTCATCACACTTTGCACTAACGGAGGAATTGCTGGGCTCCTGCAAACAGTCAGGGGTTGTTAGCGATTATCTTGACAATGGATCCGTTCCTGTACTTCCTTGGATACCACTTACCACTGCAGCTGTGGCTCTGAGGCTTCATGAGATGGATTCAGCAATTACATATGTAAAGCAAGCGAAACCTGAGCCCACCGCGGACAAGGAAGTGGGAGAATATCTTGTGAGTTTTCCCTTTTTCTCTCTGCTCTCACTCTTGGTATTCCCAGCAAAAATAAATAAATTGAAAGAGAATCTGCTGGAAACTTAGTGACAGAAAAGCATGCAAATCTTTAAAAGACAGCTTTTATGAAATTCCATAGATGTTGAATTGATGTTGGTGGTGTATATACATCTTCCACCGTGTCATTCAACTTACATGTGCTTTTTTCGTCTACAGAATCAACCTATGAGACTTCTGGCATCCAGGAGTGAGATTGAACTAACAGAAGCAGGCCTCAATGAGTACACGAGGGAAGACAACAGTACTCACCTGAAAAGTGGACGAAACAGCTTTAGACGTGGTAGAGGAGGTCGAGAGCAAGGACGCGGTAAGAGGTGGCAGAAAAAGGTGAATAATCCCAAATCAGTGGCAAGTCGTCGGAACATTAGGGGTAATGAGAATTTGAGTAAAGGGTTGAGAACTGTGGGAAAACGAACGCAGGGACAAGGGAGTGGACGGGGTCGCCGAACTGTTAGAAAGAGGAGAATGAAGAACAGGGCTGTTGAGGGGACACCTCTGGGCCGTATGAGTGACATACGCAGCAGCCCTGAGAGTGGAGGAGAATCGCCAAGAAACTTGGCTGAGGAATGGGATGATGAAAAGATCGATATGAAAGGTGACGAGCAAGGAGAGGGATATGAACAAGGAGAGTTGGGAGAGGGATATGAACAAGGAGAGTTGGGAGAGGGATATGAACAAGGAGGCGCATTGGAATCTGAAGACGACGAACAAGCAGTGGGATATGAACAAGGTAACTGGGAAATTGGGTTTGATGGGACTTCCAGCGGATGGAACAGGGGTTTAGTAGAAGCTAGTGACAACGATTTGGATACTTCTGAAGATGACAATAACGTCATGGAAGAAGTGAGAGATGAAGATTCAGAAGGGGATGTAGATGTCGATATGAGTGATGCCTCGGATGAAATGCCAAACGCGACGAGAAACGATGATGGCACAGAGTCGGAAAGTTCAGATGACTATAGTGAATGAAGATCGAAATATGAACTGCCTCTGCGCAACCGAGGTACCCTGGCTGCATACGGTTTTAGATAATGCAGCTTTACTAGCTGCTCGTCTCATCCTGGTGAGGGAAATCGATATCGGCCTCCCCAAATCTTGATTTTTGCTATTATAATTATTAGATTAACATTTCCATTTTATGGATTAAATTGTTAAGTGGTAGTGTATGGATAGAGGATACTGGTTTAGGGGGAGCTGCAATAGTTTTGTGGTGTAACGCGTAAGTCATTAAGCGTGTAACAAAACCATTTATTTACCTAATCAAAAGGTGAGCAAGTTACTTACACCGCAAGCAACACATGTTCTTGTATTTTTAGTTTGAGAAACGTCAAGGAGATTCTCTTAAAAGTCAGAACCATTCCTTTAAATGTCACTTGTGCTCGCACACGCTTACTTTACATCTCAAGAATCTCTCTCAATTTAGTCGTTGAATCAATTTTCAAGCATCAGATCCAAAGATAGAAATTAAAAGGTGAAATTCAGCTGAGACCAAAGGCTTTATTCGCTGCTTTCGTAAGAGCTAGAATGGCTCAGTGTTCTATTGGACAAACAAATGTTTAACCTTACAAAGACAAACTAGTAATGCAAAGATCCCAGCCATCCAAAAAATATACACAAGCGCCCTTGGATTCGCGTAGCACATCGGCTTGAATTCTGATCAAGCCTGCAAGCATTTCTTAATTCCGGCCTTCTGTTCGGCATTCAATCTTGTCGGAAACTTGATGTTGAATTTGATTCTGAGGTTACCCTTCTTGGAGGGGTCTTTGGGTACGGGCATTCCCTCCCTAGGGACTACCTCCTCATAGTCTGGACTAATCACATTGTTGATGGGGATGGTGAGGCTCCTTCCGTCTAGGGTGGTCAGGCGGACAGTGTAACCTGTTAGAGCTTCTGCTAGAGTAATCCTCTGCGTGACAATAAGATCGTTCCCATCCCTTGTGAATGTGCCGTGTGGTTTCTCATCGATTATGAACACAAGATCCGCAGGAGTTATGTTTCCTTGCTCGTTCCCTTTCTCCGGGAAGGTGATTTTGGTTCCCTTTTTCCAGCCAGGCTTGATTTCTATGGTTAGTATTTCCTCCACTTGCATGGTCTTCCTGCGTAACATAATTCCAACACATTCCTTTACTAGTACATTCAAAAGATGAGAACCCAAAATACACAACACGCAAAACTAGCGTTCTTTTTAACTAAGAGACATTCTAAACTATTCTAATCTACGGAAAGAAAGAGTCAAACTTGAGTGCAAGAAGGCGGGAACCCTGCCATCTAACCTAACTCACATTGGCTACATTAAACTAACATTAGTAAGCAGTCAAATGCCGACATTGTTGAAATTGATGAATAATTTAATCACGAGCACCTACTTTTTCAACAGGAAAGTGAGTAAATCAAAGGATAATCAACGAACATGACTAATTGTGCGAATGGAGAAAAAGATGGGCGGAAATCGTTTTCCTTGCATAAATTGAGTAAGAATTAGGAACTTACCCGCTTGCATCTGCGATTTCCCTCGAAATCTTCATCTTCTTGGTAGTCCCCTTGTACAGCTCCTCAAGGCTGCAAGGCAACCTCTTCTCTATAGGTGGAGCTTTTCGTGGCGCATGACTCATGGGCCGGCCTTCTCCGAATGAACTGAACACGTCCTCCCCAAACATTCCACCAAAAGACCTTCCACCCCTCATGCCGCCACCGCCCATTCCGCCTCCCATTCCACCCATGGGGCTCGAGAACCCAAAGAAATCAGCAAAAATGTCGTCGGCGTTTCTGGGGTTGAATCTAAACACATTTGGACCGTCCCCAGTTTGGAAGAAGGTAGCTCCACCGCCAGGCCCACCGGCATCCGGCGGCGGCACTTGGCCTTTCAGGCCTTCTTCTCCGTATTGATCATAAATTGCTCTTTTCTGGGGATCACTCAGAACCTACAAAATAAAAACACTGAAAATCAGATTCCAGGTTCTGGGTTTTATTTATAGTCTCCAAAAACGTGCAAGGATTGAATTTTTAGTTTTAAAAAAGTGTTCCTGCATAAATCTACAAAACGTGAGAAGATTGAATTTTTATGCCGTTTGAGGAATTTATAGATGAAAAACAAAACCCGGCAATTTAGCTTCGAAATCCAAAACCCAGATGAAAAACCTTCTCTTATCAGATTAAAAACACACTAATTTCAACCGAAATCAATATAAATTCTTCAAAAAAAAGAAAAAAAAGGAGAAGGAAAACAGAGTGAAAGAAGAAAAGTGCAATGAAAACGAACCTCGTAGGCCTCAGAGATCTGTTTGAACTTGGACTCGGCTTCCTTCTTGTTGGTGGGGTTCTTATCAGGGTGCCACTTCATGGCGAGCTTTCTGTAAGCTTTCTTCAAATCGTCGTCGCTGGCGTTCTTGTCCACCTGCAGAAGCTTGTAGTAATCCACACCCATCTCTTCTTCTTCTTTTTTTCTCCTTGTTTTTGCCTTGTAATTATTATTATCTTCCTGCAAAAAGCTTTGCCGCTGGCTCGAGTGCTTGAAGGCTGTGAATTTATATAGGAAGATGCTTTGAGATTATTTGACGAACAGGGGATGTGGAAGGGAAAAGAGGCCTACTTGTGGAAGGAACCAGAGCGGTGTGGAACTTTCGAGATAAAGTTCACACTCTCTGGTTTTTGTTTGTAAATAATGACGTGGTACCGCAAATTCTGTTGGGTCAAATTTGGTGAACCGGATCCTCTTGGGAGGATTTCGGAGGATCCGTGAATCGTATATGTTTATCATACATCATGCGGTCATAAATTATTTTAAATATTTTTATTTAAAATTAAACACAAATAGTAATTGACAAAAACTGATCGCACGATGTACGATGAATTGACATGATTCACAGAGCCCCAGGATTCTTACCAAAAGGATCCGGAGAGGATCCTCTTGGAAATTTCGTACTCATATAAGACAATTTCCAATCCTAGCC
Source organism: Malus fusca (assembly GCA_035220775.1). Classification (NCBI taxonomy): domain Eukaryota; kingdom Viridiplantae; phylum Streptophyta; class Magnoliopsida; order Rosales; family Rosaceae; genus Malus; species Malus fusca. Next base: position 37,388,093 of record CM069068.1, read on the forward strand.
TATAACCTAATTTTCTCCTTCTATTCCCCCCCCCCCCTTCCAAAAAAAATCCAACCCAATCCAAGTTTAAAATTGGACCTAAAACCTAAAACCTAAAACCTAAAACAAAGCTAGAAATAGCCCAGAAAATGGTGTGGGCACCACCAGCAGGACCTCACTCACGTAGGCATGTCCCCCAGGATTTATTGAATCCAACGGTTGAGATCGAATATAATTAAATCTAACAATAACAAAAAATATCTAACTGTCCAAATTTAAATACAACGGCTAAAATAATTAAAATTTTTATTTAACTCAAAATTCACCCAAATTTAATGATTTTTCAATATTTATCGGAATCTAAATATTTTTAGGTTAAAATGTTCATAAAATTAAATTAGGATAGTGTGACAATCCGTCTCTAATTTTACGATTTTATAAATTTTTACAATGTGAATTGATGAAAATGCCCTAGAGGCGAGAGTATTGACTTTCGTTGACTGCTGACTTTTTATAAAATTTGTCTAGGACCCCCCGTAGCGTATTTCGACGCTCTGATTCCGAATCCGCACTTCACTTTCCCAAATTTAGTCGTTTAAGTTGAGTTTTACTAATGAGTCCCAATATTATGCTTAGGTGCAATTACTATTGGAGACTTCGGCTTTCCTGGTTCGAACGACTATGTCCTCGCAAGTATCTGTGAGTGAGTCTTTGCTTTTAAATACTATATGTTTATTTAGTTTCCATTTACACATTTGAAAAAGAATTTCCTACGAATGCCTAGGTTAGACTAATGCTTATAAGAATTAGCAAAATAACGGAAAATTACGAAATAATCATAAATCCTACGGGATGCACAGGTATACGTACCTTTATGGGATTTTAATAACGGCCATGATTAATATTTTATTTATTATTATGTCGATGTGAATTATCGATTTACTGTTGTGTGATCGTAATTACATTATTTGCTCATCGTTGCTGCACCAGTGTTGGTACTCGCCTGTGCCAGAGCCAGTCTTTCACGTGTATGTACACATCGCACCGTACGCTCACTTTGGATCCATTGTAGGTGCCAGTCCTATCCTAGATTGATATAGGCAAATAGGACTCGTATGTGCTGCAGATAGAGCTAGTATTTACGTGATTGTAGTACTAAAACGTATATCAGTGTTACACCCAGTCATGTTCATGTCAGAATATCTTTGCATAAACTCGTGTCTTAGCATGTGTCGATGAGCACTCGATATGATATATTGCTTATGCGAGCTTATACGATTATGGACGTCATGTGATTACTTATGTAATATTGTGCCATATTGAATTCTTGAGATATTGCAGGCACGGTAAGTATTTTCTTACTATACGTAGTATGTATATTTTGAAAACTATACTTGTTTTACGGTGAGGGGTTATTATGTTTTCGAAAAGGTTTTTTTTATAAAACTTTAGTTTTAGGCTCACTCACCCTTATTTTTTGCCCCTCCATGTTTTAGTGGCTGAGCTTTTGTGTCGACGAGGATTTCTGGCAAACTGTTGTTGTGGGAATACTACTGATGGTATAATTCCTCTTTTACCTTTACTGTACTTTACTTATGCTCTGACATCACGTGTGAATTGGGTTCATCCCTGCTCACTAGTGCACTCTTATAATTAGGCACTTTTAGGTTTAAATTTATTCACATGTTCCACATCACTACACCTTATAGCTTCATCGCCTGGAGGCCAACACAACTCGATTCGGAGTCCAGGTGGACATTCCGGGTCGGGGTGTGTCAAATAGTGTACATAATTTTTTTTCAAAAAAAATTACTTAAAAGAAAAAAATTAGCCTAAATTTATTCTTTAATAATCTCGGGCTAAAAAATTTAGGCTATAAGGATTGGAGCAGAAAAACTATTTCTGGGTTAAAACCTAAATTTTATGGGCTAAAAATTTTAGGTTTTAGGCCAAGGGTTGGAGATGGTCTAAAATGCCCAACTAGAAACCTAAAGTTTCAATTTTTATTTTTTTTGGAACAAACGATATTATCTGTAGTATAGAGAGAGTGTGGGTTTAACCTCACTATGAGCTAGCAATAATATGGTTAAAATTCTTCTTTAACGAGAATCAAATTTAAGACATTTCACTTAAGATGAAACCCAAAGTTTCATTTTGAAGTTGGCCAACAAAAAAAGACAGAGCACAAAGGAGGTATGAGGAGAGAGAGAGAGAATGTTGTTGTCTGAGGAGAGAGAGAATGTTGTGCCTCATATTGTGTTTTGGAATTTGAGGCACTAGAGTGCCACGCCAGTGTTTGAGACGTAGCTGGCGTGGCAATGCTGAGTAAACTTTTCAAGAATTGCTCAAGCTATTCTTGGATAATGATGGGGAAGTTCGCCGGCACCTTGTGATGCAAGAGACCATCTCCGATGAAAAGTATCAAAAGCTTGTTGGGTTGTAATGATACGAGTAATTCTATTTTTGCTTAATTTTGTATTGTAAGCGTGAAATATTAAAATAATTGAATTTTCGTACTATATAAATTGCTCTCGATAATGGGATGGTGTGGAGGTGGCTTTGCAACGTGTGTGCCATGTACGATTTGCTTGCTCATCTTGCCTTGCCTTTTGCCAAAACCAATGAAGATTTGCCTTTTTATCTACGCATCCACAAGATTCATCAATCCCATTGCTCATTGGATCCAATGTCAAGGATCCATTTAATTAATTATTGTGCAATCATCTCCTTCAACTCCAAAAACAATATTTACAATCTAACTTGTGGCAAGTGGTCTGAGCAAAAGAGTTTAATACTTGAGCCTTAGGCTTGTTCCTAAAAAAATTAATTTTTTTCTAAAAGCACCTTTAGTAATCTATACTCACTTCTCAAACGAGCTTAGTCTCATTACAATTTTATTTTATTTTATTTCTTTTTGGGGATGAACTCATTTCTTCCTTGAGAATAATATCTTCATCGTACAAATTTCACAATCAGAACAGTTCAATTTCTTTACGTTCATTTGAATGTCACTCCTATAAAAAAAAACCATTTTAATGACAAATTATTTAGTCATTCAAATGTATAGAGCAAATCAACAATTTATGTACCAAGTAATATATTCATGATGATTTGTTTATTTGTTTGGTGACAACTGACAAGAAGTAACGAAAGCTCACCATAAACACATGAGGTCGTCCACTTGCTATCCTCACCCTTCCCCCTCCAAAACCGAAAAGTCCAAAAACCCCTTTTTCCTACCATCACGGTCGTTCACTCACAGACTCCCTGTGATTGCACTCAAAGCTCCCTCCTTCGTCGTCTACCTCTAGACCCCCAACCTCTCTCTCTCTACACTCGAATGCGATCTCTGCAAACACCCAAGTTCTCCAATGTCGACGATATCGTCACGATTTCTCCCCATCAATGACCAACCGAAGCTCGCATTCTCATCTTCCACCTCTCCGCTCCCTCCATTTCCGCAACATTCTCGAACCTGCTCGAGACCACGCCGTTCTTCGGTTCCCTACACCCGCACTCGTGTCGCAAAACCGATACGCGCCTCCGCCGCCCAACCGCCCTCCGCCACGTCGTCAGTCACGGTCGAAATCCCAGAGTCCGAATCCGACCCGTCCGCCACGGTCTTCGTGATCCGGGCCCGGAACCGCATCGGCCTCCTCCAGGTCATCACCCGCGTCTTCAAAGTCCTCGGCCTCCACGTCGACAAGGCCACCGTCGAATTCGACGGTGAATACTTCGTAAAGCGGTTCTTCGTCACCGATTCCCGCGGCGCGAAGATCAGCGACCCGGAGAACCTCGAGCGGATCAAGAATGCCCTGGCGGAAGCCATCGAGGACGGTGGTTCGGTCTCGGTTGGTCCCACGAGTCCCACCACGAGGGGCGTCGTAGTCCGCCGTCCCGGGTCGGGTCTAGGCCTGACATTTGGCTCGGACGGCGCTAAGGCCGAGAGGATGTTCGCGCTAATGGATGGGTTCTTGAAAAATGACTCAATTAGCCTTCAGAAAGACATTCTTCATCACGTTGAGTACACGGTGGCCAGGTCCCGCTTCAGCTTCGATGACTTTGAGGCTTATCAGGTAATGTCACTTGAAAATTTGTAGTCTTTTGGCTTAATTTTCCGTTTGTTTTGATCTAGCAGCTTCCAAATTTGGCACAAGAGTGCAGAAGTTGTGTGTTCTCAATTTTGGCGGGAAAAGTTCTTCACTTTTCATTGTTTATGATTTTGTTTTGATTTGGGTTTTCTGAGTTTTGTTAAAGTTAATCAAATGTGTATTTATTTAATTTTATGGGTATTTTGAAGGCTCTAGCGCATAGTGTGAGAGACCGGCTGATCGAGCGTTCGCATGATACTCAACTTTACTTCAAGAGGAAAGACCCTAAGCGCGTATACTTCCTCTCGCTTGAGTTTCTTATGGGTATTATTTGTGTACTTCAATTGGAGTTGCTTTATCCAATCTATGCACTTTTGCTGATGCTACTGTCTGTTAATCATCGGCCTCGGATAGATTAATCTTGCAGTGATGTGACTTGTAGTTTTTCATGAGTTCCTAATTCAAGTGCTGTATGTATCTGTTTGATGTAGCTTCTGGCTTGCTCTACTGAAATATTATTGTTTTTGAGCTGTCAGGTCGTTCCTTGTCGAATAGTGTCATCAACCTTGGCATTCGGGACCAATATGCCGATGCTTTAAGCCAGCTTGGCTTTGAGTTTGAAGTTTTGGCAGAGCAGGTCAGCATGCCCACCTTTTTTTTTCTTTTTTTTTTCCTGTTTTGTATGCTTTTCTTTTCTTCGTAAATCTCTTATTTGAAAAATTATTCCAGTGAATCTGCGACATTGCTTTTTGACTACCCTACTTTGTTTCTTATATTGATGGGTGGAACAACTTTGCTCTAGAGTTTTATGGACAACCCCCTTTTTATGGAATTTATACTTTAGTCTTCTTTTGGATAAGTTTTTTTTCCCCTGATATTTCAAGGAAGGAGATGCTGCCCTTGGTAATGGTGGCTTAGCCCGTCTTTCAGCTTGTCAAATGGATTCTATGGCAACTCTGGACTATCCTGCATGGGGGTATGTCGACTCTCTATTAGCATATACTAATCTTATACGGTAATACCTACATTGAAGTTTTGTCATTTAATAATAGGATGACGAGGCCCTTTTAGCTCTTTGGTCTCTTTCCTTCTCCAAGACTTGGAAGTCTAGGGAAGGGACTCAGGGAGGGTTACCTCTATTGTATGTACTGTAATTCCCATCCCATTCGATAAAAAAATGCAGCAGACATGATTCATTGCAGTTTTTTATTAGAATAGAAACACTCTCTGGAGAAACCAACAGACTATTGATCCAATAGGAAGTGCCTTTATGTGCCTCACTTGTCCTATAAGTTAACGGTTTTGACAACTGAACTTGTTAATTAGTACAAAAAATCCACGCCAGTTTTATTATGGAACTAGTTATTTGTCAACAGTTTATTACGTGGAATGTAATTTATGATGTTGCATATTTGATTTGCAGTTATGGACTACGTTACGAATATGGATTATTCCGCCAGGTCATACTAGATGGCTTCCAACATGAACAACCTGATTTCTGGTTAAACTTTGGAAATCCTTGGGAGACAGAGCGGGTTCATGTAACGTATCCAGTAAAGGTATTGTCTTGATATCCATCATATCTCCTAAAACTTAACCTAAAACTTCCAAAGCTTTACTAATTGTTCTTGTTATTATGTACATGGATAAGTTCTACGGGGTCGTCGAGGAGGAAAATCTGAATGGAGAAAAACGTAATATTTGGACCCCTGGAGAAGTGGTAAGACAATAAACTCCATTACATAGTTAAGGCTGCATTCTTCTACAAATCTTTCAATATTGTTTGTTTTATTTATGCAAGATGGTTTGCATCTTGTAAACATGATGAATATAATTGGTTATTTCAGCTTAGTGGTTTGTCTCCACACTGCTAGGTAGAAGCTGTGGCTTATGATAATCCTATACCTGGTTATGGAACAAGGAATACCATTACTCTCCGTTTATGGGCCGGAAAACCAAGTGATCAACATGATATGGTAAGTTTGTACTAACGTTAAACATTATGCATTTCCGGACATGCATTTTCAATATCTTTCTCTCCAATTATTTTTCACAGTTCAATAGAATCCATCTCTTGCCTCCTAGAAATTTTAGTTGTGATTAACTTTTCTATGTAATACTCCGTGTATTCAGGAAGCTTATAATACTGGAGATTACATCAATGCTGTTGTTAGTAGACAGAAAGCAGAAAATATAAGCAGTGTTTTGTACCCTGATGACCGTTCCTTTCAGGTTTGCTGGTTTCTTCTTAATGTGGTCATTTGGTATTTATTGCTTATTTAAAATGTATTTTTAAAATATGTAGTATAGTATTCGAAAGATGGTGTGTTCATCCAGAAACTCGCTACCTTCAACGAGTTGAAGATTTTCTATACTGCTTATCGTTAAGGTTTTTGTACATTCCAGGACAGTTTATCAACATATTGTCATCTAGCATTCTGTATAAGAATTCTCTAGGCAGGTTGAATACTCAAACGTAATGGATTGGGAAATCATGTTTACTTATTTGAAGAAGAAGAACAGAAACATGGTTTTATAGTTATCGTTCTTTTGTTTTATCTGCATGTTTTTGAATGTTTAGTCACTTCGATGTTTGGAGTAAAAGTCATCTACTCAGCTACCCACTCAATTTTCCAAGTGAATGACTCATGTCATTTTTAGTTTATTGTTGTTTGGTATGTAGTGATATTGCTTTTTCACTTTGCCCTATCTTACAGGGGAAGGAACTGCGGTTGAAACAACAATATTTCTTTGTCTCTGCGTCCATACAAGACATTATTCGGAGGTTTAAAGATGGTCACAGTAACTTTGATGAATTTCCAGAAAAGGTTTAAATCTCAGTACCATGTGTTTTATCATATTTTGATTTGTAAGGAATAGAGAATATATAACCCAATCTGGTGGCTTATTTCATGATGCCAGTGTTTTTACTCATCATTTTGACATTATTGTTTTAGCCACAATTAATAGAAGGATAACTTTACTTTTTCTTTGGCATATTGGGAATTCTTACTGATACGGTTATTCAGGTTTGCTTTTCTGTTTGTCATTTTTATTGGCTCATTTTTCCTTGTCTTAATTAGGTTGCTCTGCAGCTGAATGATACTCACCCATCTCTTGCAATAGCTGAGGTTATGAGAGTGCTTGTTGATGAAGAGAATTTGGGTTGGAATAAAGCATGGGACATCGCTTGCAAAATCTTTTCGTTCACAATACACGCAGTAATTGCTGAAGGGTTGGAGAAAATCCCTGTTGATTTACTGAGCAGTCTTCTCCCGCGTCATTTACAAGTGCGATTCTAACGAGTCTCCGATAACTCTGAATTTCTTCTTATTCTCGTTCTCCGGTAACTCTTACCTGGCAGCTTTTACACACACACACACACGTTTATGTAACAAGATGAGTGGTATGCTAGTCCTTGGAAATATTAAATCCATTTTTACAACAGTTCATCTTTACTTTTAGAGTTCCCTTTCCATCAGATTGCTATGCTTTTTCCTTAGAACCTAATTGTAATTTCCCATTGAATTATCTACTCAATAGCCAGTATCTTATGGAACTATTATCTTCTCACTTAAATAATTGCGATAAGCTTTTTGTTGCTCCAGATTATATATGACATAAACTTTAAGTTTGTGGAAGAGTTGAAGAAGAGGATTGGTTTAGATTACAATCGGCTGTCCCGGATGTCAATTGTTGAGGAAGGTTCTACAAAGGTATGCCTAAAATCATGTTATCTTGTAATTCATTGTATATTTGAATGTGCTCTTCTGGTAGATATATGATTCTGGTCTTACAACCGTTGTTGACGTCCGGTATTATCTATAGTCTTTTGTACACTATAGTCTATCGATTAAACCATTGTGCTTATTCTTACAGTCATATAGTGTAATCCTGTGCATCATCCTCTTTTAAATGATGACATAATGTACCTTTGGTTTCTTTCTTTCACTTTTAAAACTACATTCGTAGGTGTTTATTAATTGTCAGTGACTTTAAGCATCCTTTGGTCCGATGAGAAAAATGTTTGGCAATTTGACCGTTAATTACCATTTGAGTTGACAGACTATCCGAATGGCAAATCTGGCAATTGTATGCTCCCATACTGTGAATGGTGTTTCCAACGTACATTCAGAATTATTAAAAACAAAGTTATTCAAGGTAATATGTGTTCCTTGCATCAGTTCATTTGGCCCTTGACTTATGATTCAGTTGAAGATGTTCAAACTTCTTTATACCTTAAATTAGGTCATCTGACACCTCTTTTGTTTCACAGGACTTTTATGAGTTGTGGCCTGAGAAATTTCAGTGCAAGACTAATGGTGTTACCCAGGTATGAAGTTTATAACATCTACAAATTCTATGCAAGACTAATGATGTGATTATATTGAAAAACATTTCTCACGGCGCATAACATATTCAAAGGTTGTTCTAATGATGCACTGATGCGTCACGGGTTCATAGTTAGACATTGAATGTAGCATATAGTTTATGTATGCATGCATGCGATAATGTACTGACATTGATTTCACAGCGTCGCTGGATTGTAGTGAGTAACCCTAGCCTGTGTGCTCTTATCTCAAAATGGCTTGGAACAGAAGCTTGGATTCGTGATGTTGACCTTCTAACTGGCTTGCGTGAGTATGCAGCAAATGCTGACCTTCAACAAGAATGGATGATGGTACTCTTGGCTTGATATTTGTACAGCTGCTTAGGAACTGAAAACCTATTATGGCTTTGTCTTCTTTTTTATTTTAATTCTATATATTATCATGTTGCAGGTTAAGAAGGTTAACAAAATGAGGCTTGCTGAGTACATTGAAGCAATGAGTGGTGTGAAGGTTGGTTTGATGACAAGTTCTTAGAACTTCTATCCGATTCATTTTTCTCTCTCTTTTGTTTAGAAGGTATGCCTTCCCTGTGATCTTACATGTGCATTTTATCAATTCCAACTGCAGGTTAGTTTAGATGCAATGTTTGACGTGCAGACAAAGCGAATACACGAGTACAAACGACAGTTGCTGAATATACTTGGCATTATTCATCGATATGATTGTATCAAGGTGAAGATGGTTTTCTAGGGCAAAGGACATTATATTCCATGCTATATTCTTAGAACTTATTAACCAAGCAGCACCTTATACCTTCTAAAGGGAACTATCCTTACCCTCCCTCCAGCAATTGTGCATGCCTATTTCATCTTTTTGTCACAGTAAACTAATAAGTTTAGCACTTTGCTGCAGAACATGGAGAAAAGTCAACGGAATAAGGTTGTGCCTCGTGTTTGTATTATTGGAGGAAAAGCTGCTCCTGGTTATGAAATTGCAAAGAAGATTATCAAACTTTGTCATGCTGTAGCAGAAAAAATAAATAATGATGATGATGTTGGCGATCTGTTAAAACTGGTAAGAGAGAGAATTCTGTATCCCTCTGTGTGTTCTTCCTATCCTTCTTGTTTTGTACAAGTATTTGAGGGAACTAACATAAGATAGTCTCTGGTCTTTGCAGTCTACATATGGATATTGTTATCTGTTATTCTGATGCAATTTCTCTGTTATTCCAGGTTTTCATTCCTGATTATAATGTATCGGTTGCTGAATTGGTAATACCCGGGGCTGACCTTTCACAACACCTAAGGTCTGTAAACTTTGCAGCATGTTGATTAATTTGATTTGACGAAACCCCAAAAACACAGCCTTTTAAAATACTATGCAGAGTTTCCTGCCAAACTTCAATTTTATAGAACTTTTCATAATGATATCTCAACATTACCGTTCAAGCGACTTCCATTTAACAGTACAGTATAGCCCAATGACAAGATCGTTAGACTATTATCTACCTCACCAAGGTTTTCAATTAAGATCTTGCTATTTTGCTTGCATGCCTAAGAGTGATGTTGATGGTAAGGAGGTACATATGCATATTCCCTCTTGCATGGTCATTATACAAGGCTCTACTGTCTGGAAATTCTGTAGTCTGTAGTATGCATATGCATCGAATAATATGCGACAATTCCTTTGCAGCACCGCAGGACATGAAGCTTCTGGAACCGGAAGCATGAAGTTTCTTATGAATGGATGTTTACTCTTAGCTACAGAAGATGGCTCTACAGTTGAAATTGTTGAAGAAATAGGGGCAGACAACCTGGTAATTTTCGACATTCTCTAAAGATACCCAGCCAGCTTGATGTAGTTGGATTCAACTAATTGGGATGTCAAGTATTGTTAACCAACTGAAATTTTCTTTTGCTGCAACTGCAGTAAGATGGCATCTATGTGTTCACCATTTCAAGATTTTAGATCAGTTTATATTTGTTATTAGTATAGCAGTAATAATTCTCGTACAAATTTTCTTTCCGCAGTTTTTGTTTGGCGCGAAGATTGACGAAGTTCCCAAATTGCGAGAGGAAGGATCTGCTCATAAAATGCCACTGCAATGTGCACGCGTTCTCAGGTAAGCAATTTCAATCACCTAACCACTCTCAACTTAGCCGGTTAGCGATTTGTGTCAAGATTCTAATTTTGCTGTGGTATTTATCATGTGTAGGATGGTCCGAGATGGTCATTTCGGCTTTAAAGACTATTTCGAATCTCTATGTGACAAGGTGGAGGGCAACGACTTCTATCTGCTTGGATCTGATTTCGAAAGCTATTTAGAGGCACAGGTAATGTGTTTGTGTTTGTGTTTTCTCGGCAGTCCCAAACCAATGCGTATATGCACATTTTGGTGTTTAATAACTTGATCTGGTGCACGGTATTTGAATCTGTATGACTACAGGCCGCTGCTGATAAAGCATTTGCGGATCCACAGAAGTGGACTCGGATGAGCATCCTTAGCACGGCCGGGTCTGGGAGGTTCAGCAGTGATAGAACAATCCGCGACTACGCGGAGAAGACTTGGGGAGTTGAGCCGTGCAGATTCCCTTCCGACGGCTAGCTCACCCTCACTCCCACCGTAGAAGCAACATTTTACCGACGTGAATCGGTGGTTAATATGCTTGCTAATAACATCTTTGTCGAGATATAGCGGTTTTGGCAGAGAGAGAGAGAGAGAGAGAGAGAGAGAGAGCTCTTATGCATATATTGCAATCGAAAATGTAATAACATAGGCTATAGCTTATGTAGCCTGGAGAAAATAATTTATCCGTAAAGGTGGTAACTCACCGGTGGATACTTAAGTATTGTTCGGTTGAAGAAGTAGCAATTGATTTTGTAATTTGCTAATTGAATTGCTACCTTCGTTGAAGATGCGTTTTCTTATTTTGGGGTGGCAAACCCAATTACTACTTCGAAGATGCTTTTCGAATGATAGGTATTAATCAGACTACCAAAGGGATTTGGAAATGGTTAATGTATTGTAGTATTTTCATGTCAAGTTTTGGTTAGAATTATAAATAGAGAACTTTAACGAAAATCACATTTTTACACTAAAAAGTCAATCATGTTATTATTCACTTTACTTTTTATTTTGTCCTTACCGTTAAAACTCAAAGTTTTCAAACCATTTTCAGTAGTTTTTTTTTATAAATAATTATAATAGTTGGTTAAAATTCTATACATTATCCAAATTTGTGCTATTTTTCCAAATTTCCCACCAGTTGGTGGCTTTGTCACAGTAATTCGTCTTTTTAGAGGCAGAAAGATTTACAGATACATTTTAGCCTTTTCTCGGCCACCATTATGTGATTCATCAGTTTCAGTAATTGAACCTAAAACGTGTTGTGTGAAATACGGATTTGGAGTTCGTTCTCAACAATTGGACCATCACGTGGTGGTTTATTTTAAGTATCTTTTTCGGGTATTAATTTTAGAATATAAATTTGTCCGATCAAAATACTTTTAAGTTTTTATTTTTTTATTTATTTCGACGTTTCTAGTAATATCGATGAAGGGGAATAATAAGTCGTTGACATGTCGTTTCTTGCCACTCGACGGCGTTGCAACTGACGATTGACTGAAACCCGAAACTAAAACAGTTATCGCTGCAAATTTCGAGAGATCGGGAAGCTCAAGCACTCAATCACTGATGACAAATTCAGTTCATCTGATTCCGTTGCTATTTCTATTTCCCGCCTTCTTCTCGTCGTCTCTCTTCGTTCTCTCCGAAACGACATGCTCACCTTCCCACACCGCCGGCGGCGGCGGCCGCGACGGCAGCTCCCTCAGCCAGCTCGACCAATTCAACGTCAAGATCGCCCGCTTAGGTATTTACGCCCACTTCGTGCTTCGCTCTCTCTTTATTTTCTTTAATTTGAGTGATTTGTTTGTTAATTCTTGCTTCTCAGCTGTTAATTTCGTTGTGCAGAGTCGATCTTAGCAGAAAGCGTTCAGAATCTGAGCGAGAAGATAGTTCGTATCGAAGAGCGCGAGAAGCGCATTGACGAAATGTCGCAGAAGATCCATCACTTGCAATCTGTTTTATCCGCTCTTAAGGTTCGTAGTTTCCCGCTAAATTAAGCGAAATTATATCAGAAAGTTTAAGTATGTATGAATTTTTAGCTGTATTTGCATATCTCAGGGCGATTCGATCCGTGCCGATGGAAGGATCAATGCTCTGGAAGAAGAGGTTTGCATTGCATTTTTCTAATTTGTTTTTGAAAATTTTCAATTCAGTGTGGGATTTGAGAATTAGGATTTGGAATGCTTATTTAGGTACGGATTCTATGGGAGGCGTCGAGAAAGTTAAACTTTGATCTTCATGTTTTGGAGTCTAAGGCACAGGATGCCGAGGATCGGCTCAAAACAGTTGCCTCTCAGGCTCGAAAGGTCACATATTATACACTGATATGCTTACTACAATCTTCGGTCTATGAGTATGGTGATCATTTTGCGATTGACTTCTTTGTCTTTGATTTTAGATGACCGACATTGTTACCGAACAATGGATTCAAATTCAGCGACTCGAGCAGGCTCTTTATATTACGCAGGTAAGCATTTCGTACTTGAAACTGGCTTAGGATTCTGTACTTGATGAATTCGTAAGTTTTACCGAAATGAATTTTGATGATTCACTAATATTTATTGGTTTAATCAGGCAAGGACTATGAGGCTTCAAAGGCAAGTGAGCTCTGGAAGGTGCATATTCGTGAAGGTATGAGTCGGTGTGAAATTGTAAGTATTTGTGAAATATCACGGGAACTCAAACCCCGTCACCACTGACAGCGTCAAGTCTTCTCAACGAATGACATATTTTCCATTTTACTTAATATAACTTCACATGAATCCATTGAATCTTATGGCATGCAGTTCATGAACAGGCTTTACGATGACCATCTGCCGAAGATGGTTGGGCCTAACTTGAGATCCTATTTCTCTCAAGCTCAGCATCAGTTGAAGAGAGTCTTTGAAGCAGTTAAAAAGTCTCACCACGAGGTCTGTACCGAATCTTTTTTTTTTAATTAGTACGTAGCAGCTGTAGGAAAAAGAATTTCCTTCAATGTTCTTATTAGGCCCCTGAGCCATCCTGTGGAACACCTATATAACTTTCTGCCATTAAGTTTGAAGCTTTGTACATTTGTGTATCGTGTGGCACATTTGATTATATAACTTAAATCTTTGAAGGTGTTGGGCCGTAAAAGTTTTGTGAAACTTGCCCACATAACATTGTGGAATGCTGTCCTTTTTGTAAGCTCAGTCTGTAGGAAGTTGAATCAATCATTGACGGAGAAGCATGTCATGAGCCGATGAGCGTATGCTAAATAGTGGCTTTTCATTAGTTTGATGATCTATTCCTGCCCCTCAGTAATCTCATTGAACAGCTCCATTTTCTACTGCCACTTGTTGTCCCCTTAAGTAATTCTGTATAATAATTTAGAAATAATTAAGCACCTTTGCATTTTTTTGCCCATGCGTGGCTTGGAGTTTATAGCCTAGGCAGTTTACACGCCCGATAAACAATTCTCATACAAGCATGTAAGGTTGTATAAAGTGAAAATATCATGTTTGCTTCGGTCGTTTATCCATTGAATGAGGTGGTCATATCACCTCATCATTTACCAGACACTTCTGTTTCAGTTGTTATGCTAATCCATTCCGGAAAACCTTAACTTTGTTTACGCAGTTGCAACATTTCATCAAAGACAAACTGGAAGGGAATGAATTTACAGCAGCCCTCGCCCACGAGGAATTAGTTTTCTTTATGGTATGTATTCGATCTTTTTCCCCTTTAATATTTTTGTTCTCCTTTCTGTCACAGCTTTTTTTCTGAAGAAATACATTCACGTCGAAGCATTTTCTTGTGATATTACCCTTAATCGAAGTTGCTATTTTCCAGGCTTCTGCAGTAATTACCTTCCCGATAATGAGTGCTTGGATGCTGCTCTCATCAAAATTCCATTAGTTGAAACCGTTACAAGTACTGAACGAAAGAAATATTCGAGATTTTGATTACGTTCTAACAGGTAATTTTGATAGCTATTGTTTCCAGGAGCATTATATTGGCCTAAATTGTAACATTTTACACATAGATCAATGCCTACAAGAGCGAATGTAACGATTACATAAACGAATCAAATGTCGAATTCTCCTTGTATAATATTTCAAAGATGTATCTGATGCAAGGGGCTTGGAGGCTTGTAGCTCACGTGGTTAATAGCATTTACGTGTCATCGTCTTGTGCTCAAGTTTGACTTTCCTCTCTTTTCTGCCATTTAATAAATCGAATGCAAGTCCGACCAACTTGATCACCTTGGCCGTGAAGTTTAGAGACGCTGGGGAGAATTGAACAGACGACCTCATGCGTAGGAGAGAAGCTTTACCTATAACGGTAAAGCTATTATGGCGGTATCCCAAGTTACTCTTGCAACGTTAAGTTGGGATACTGTCACAGTGTCACCATTACATACCTCTTTTTTGTGCGGAGCCACTTAGTACTATGATCTAGCTGTATTCTTCTTTCATTTGTAAGTGAGAGGTTTTAAGTTTGATTCTTGCCAAAACGAATTCCAACTAAATTATCATAGCTAGGCTAGCCTATTGTGAGACTTAATTTACACTCATTCTGTCCTTAGTGTAGATAATATCGTATATATTTATAAAAAAACACCATATATCCCGAAGATATTATAATCAAATTTCAAAAGTTTGCAAATCGCGAATACGTTTACCCCTAATGTTCCGCGTTCCATTTTTCACATTTTCCAGTATCGCTTGTATATAAAGTTCACAATGAAATAGAATTGAAATCTTACCACATTAAGAAACCTTTATTCTTTTGCTAAAATGTGAACCACCCTTTTGGCCTCTCTCTCCCCAAGTCAACCTTATCTTCGAGATAGTTGAAGGATAAGCACCAAAACAATGGAGGACACCACATGGGAGCAAAAACTCAATGCCCTAACCCACATCCTAATCAACCCTACAACCGCACCATCTCCCCACTCCCAGCTCTTCATCGCCACCCAAATCCCCTGCTACCTCAACTGGGACTACCCTCCAATCCTCTGCACCAAATCCGCCTTCCCTCCCATCCACCTCCAATTTGCCATCTCCCTCTTCCTCAAAAGGGTCTCCAGATTAGGGCTCCCCCAGACCTCCTGGAGGTCCAAGTGCCCTTACCAGCTGCCCCCGCCATTGGTCCTTGCAAAGGGCGTAGAGGAAGCTCAGTGGGGTGAGGAGCAGAGGATAGAAAGGTTTAGGAAGAGGATGAGGAGAAAACGACTTGGTAGTAGTGTGAATCCTTTGCTTCCTATTTTGGTTCCCAATATGTTGTTGTTTTTTCTTCTTCTTTGGAACCCTAGTATCGATAATTAGACTAATTTTAGGGTAGAGGCTTCCGTGTCGCGTTATCCCTTCACTCAAGACATACAAAGATTCCTGCATTCGGACCTGCCCACATGAACTCGTGTGGGATCCGAATACAGGAAGTTTTTCTTGAGTTTTGCGCGGACGAGTGACGCGACACGGAAATCCCTACCCTAAGAAAGAAGTTGTACTAGCCTGGCCAAAAGTGGTTCTTGTTAATTTTATCTTAATTTGTATCTGGGTTTCTGGGAAATCTGTGTTTTATTTATGTTTTCGGGATGTATAAAAGAATGAATTTGTACTAGCTTAGCTTTCAGCTGAAATCAGTAGTCTTTACAGATATATGTGTTGTTTATTTTGAGTATTAGCTCCTCCACTTACTTTACAAAGCTACTCTGCAATAAAAAAATAAAAGAAAGGGACAACAAGAAAAAAGTGAAGAAATACAATAGCAAGGAGAAATGGAGAATCTTTATCTGTTACTGGTTTTATATTTTAAGGAAAACTGATGAAAATGATTTGAAAAGTTTGAGTTTTAATGATAAGGATAAAATAAAGGGAGTTTTAACGAAAAGCCCACGGTACTGTTCACTTTAACGAAAAACCACATTTTTACACTAAAAAGTCAAACCTGCTACTATTCACTTTACCCTTTATTTTGTCCTTATCATTAAAACTCAAAGTTTTCAAGCCCTTTTCATTAGTTTTCCTTAAAATAAATGGTAAATTGAATAGTAATAAGATTGATTTTTTACTTTTTAGTGTAAAAATATGGTTTTTCGTTAAAATGAACAGTATCGGAAGTTTTTCGTTAAAGTTCTTTATATTTTATTGTGTTTATGTATCTATGTCTATATAGTACGTTAGGAAGAATGAGAAAGATAAATGCGAAGACATAAAACCGGTTGCAAAATAATCTTGTCTAAAAACACACTTTGAGATGAGAAACATAAACCCTATGGCGTGATGATATGAGAGTGATAGACACCCGGTTAGCAAAACGAATTCACTCCTAAAGGCACATTGAGTAATTGAGATCCTCTTCAAATTTTTGTATTAAGAACCGGCGGTTTCAAATATTCGGACCACTTATTTTAAATCTTATTGTCTCGTTATTCCATTCAGTAACTTACATCACACAAGTTAAAAGTTTAGATCTCTCTCTTCCATGAACAACCCGAATTTCTATGTTCGTTGTCTCCAAACTTCAAGATCCGGACGGGATCTCGATCCCCTTAGAAACACTAAAACTATGCTACCGCAAATGGCGCAACAGGTTTCACATCATCCAAGAAAAAGAAAAAGAAAAGTGTACTAAACATAAAGAAAAAGAAAAGGGATTTTGGGTGCTTTGTCAAGCACGAACGTTGACAGAAGCATGTTCCATTGTTTAATTATTATATTCCTTCCTCCTGAGTCTAAGGGATGGTGGTGGTTGAGGAAGAAGAACCCTAATTTCCTCCCCAATGAGGAAGGAAGATGGAGGAAGAGAGAAAGGGGACTGATTGGCCCACCTTTGCATCAATCAGTTGCTTCAATCTGTAACTGCTGTAACCAAACACTGAAGACTTATTCTCACATGGCTACTCATATTAGTTGGCACACACCCCTTTCCACGCGCAAAACTTGAATACCAAATGTCATTGCCAATGTAGGTCACTCGTTTAAAGTTATTTTTTCAAAACATTAATCAGCTGGTGGCTTTGTCACGACAATTCACATTTTCGAGGTCGGAAGGATTGACATAGACATTTTAGCTTCTTCTTGACCACCATCGTGTTAGGGATCGAACCCAAGACATGCCGTGTGAAATACGGGCTAGAATTCATCCCTAACCGTTGGTGTAACATCCCACATCGTCCAGGGGAGTGGATCATGTAAGCTTTATATGTATATTCTCATCTCTACCTAGCACGAGCCCTTTTGGGAGCTCACTAGTTTCGGGTTCCATCGGAACTCCGAAGTTAAGCGAGTTCGCGCAAGAGCAATCTCACGATGGGTGATCCACTGGGAAGTTCTCGTGACTTTCCAGAAACAAAACCGTGAGGACATGGTAGGGGCTCGTGAGTTTCCAAAAACAAAACCGTGAGGACATGGTAGGGGCTCAAAGCGGACAATATCGTGCTACGGCGGAGTCGAGCCCGAGATGTGGTGAAGGCCTGAGCTGGGATGTGACAGTTGGACTACCCAGTGGTAGTTAAAGTCATTTTCTTTGTTGGTGTAAGTTGAGTGCAGCTTACATACAACGGATATATATTATATTTGTATATTTCTCACTTATAATCAATTACAAAAAGAGTACATTCTCGTTTTAGGTAAAAATTTTGTCCACTTGTCATTTGCTCTAGAAAATCGAAGTTAAGTATGCAATGTTTAAATTTGAATTGGGTAACTACAGAAAACAAACTTACATAATGGGAAATCATCTATAGGTTAATTAAAGACATTGTTGTGTGAATTTTTCACCATTTGAGGCAGCTTTTTCAAAAGTTTTATTTACTGCTTTAAGACCAACCCCTTTTTTCTGTCTTTATTTTCTGCCAGGAAGGTGCTAAATAGGCTTTTCTTTTTCTTCCTTCCTTTCTTTTGGCTTTGTGATACCAATTGAAATGGTCTAGGGTTTTTGGTGGGGAATGCAGAAGCTGGTGGTGC
Organism: Malus fusca; assembly: GCA_035220775.1. NCBI lineage: Eukaryota > Viridiplantae > Streptophyta > Magnoliopsida > Rosales > Rosaceae > Malus > Malus fusca. Next base: position 37,406,556 of record CM069068.1, read on the forward strand.
ATATATAATCATGGAAGAAGTTTCTTTTAACCTTCCACCCTTTTTTTTCCCTTAAAAATTCACCTGTAAAAATAATAAAATGTGACATAAATTGGAATTGAAGAAGATACAACCAACCACAAAAACTTCAATATCATCTTTATTTTTTCACTTTTTTTATGGTAATAACTTAATAATTTAAGAGTTGTTTGATAATCATTTCATTTCTAGTTTTTAGTTTTTGGTTTTCACTGTTTTGAAAACTGCAAATAGAAGCCTTGTTTGGTAACTACTTTTAGTTATTAAAAAAAATGAAAACTAAAAGTTGAAAAACTATTTTCTTGAGTTTTTACTTTTTGGTTTTCTGTTTTCGTTTTTTTTAATCTGAAAGTAGATATCAAATAAGATTTCAGTTTCCAAAAAAGTGAAAAATAAAATGAAATAAACGAAATAATTATCAAATGACCCCTAACTAATAGATAAATGAAGTAGTTGGGATGTAAATATTAGCAGATGAGCATGTTATGAAGTATATATCCATCTTCTAGTCACTATTTTTGGACCATATGACAGATGAGATTGTTACGAAGTATCTATCCATAATTAATTCATTTAAGTTTTGTAGTTATGCAACTTAAATGACTAAATACAAAGTTAAATAGCAGAATCTAATATGACAGCATTGCAGCCACTACGTACTACGGTCTAGTGGTATTCCTCTTTCACTGATTAATGAGAGGTCTTAGGTTTAACTTTTGCCAAAGGCGAATTTTGAACCAATTTATTAGCACATTGTGAGGCTAAGCTCACCCCCTCCCCTTAGTGTAGTTAATATCGCTTGTTCAAAAAAATAAAAAATAAAAAAAATGACAGCATTGCAAAACCAATCACGCACTATTACGTTAATACGCGTGATTGACATACCCTCACAATCACCTCCACCGTCAAGATTAGAACACGAATCAATCTTCACTGGCAGTGGTTTGCTTTTCCGGTAAATTTGACCAAGCATACAAGTGCTGCGTGCACCATATGATATCATATGCTGTGTCTGCCCTACCAACTCCACAATCCACGCATAATTACACGGCCATATCAATGATGTCGATGTCATGCTTCTTCTTTGGCACGAGGTTGACATCATCTGGATCTCATTGTTTGGAACCTAAAATTAGTAAATTCAGACTATTCAAATTAAATTTGATAGTCCTCATTAACTTATTTCGCTGATCATCTCACACAAATCAAGAGACCGAATCTCTCTCTTGAACAGTCCAAATTTGTTAGTTTTTAGCCTCCGAACAGTGAGGTCCGGAGAGGTACTCAACTCTTCCGTCACCATTTGCATTTTTTTCCTTCCAAAATGATCCTTTGTGAATTGTGATATTGCAATGCAGATTGCATCCTTCCTTCTTCTTTTTTTCCCTCAGCTTTAGGGGACATCATGAGCACCCTCAATTAAAGTTCACATTCCCTTATTAATTGTGTTAGCTGGGTTGTTGTTGTTCTCATTCATCTTATCATATAATCGGCTTGCTTAGAATGAAAGAATAATCAATGGTCATAAGCAAATTTCTGTTAGCAAATGCTTATTACACCGTATTAAAGAAGAAAAACTTCGGTAGTGCTGTTTTACTAGTGCATTTCTCACATTAATATGAGGTCGGGTGGACACTAAAATACAAAGAGAGTTTATACTTTTGTGAGAAATATTTTACAGATAACGTTATTGAGGTGTCTCTACTTAAGTTTTTCTCCTCTTATAAAACAAGTTCAAAGCCAAATGACAGGTTTTTGTAGATAAAATTAAAGTGGGAATGTGGCTAATGGGGATGAGATCAATTTTTAACATGAATAATCAATGAAAGAGATTCTAAAGAGACAAACAATTCGAAATTAGATCATCGTCATATCTCTACCTCAGGAGTAGATAGGCCTGAAAAACCAGGCCATTCGAGAGAGAGAGAGATGAGGAGATGAGGGCGTGAGTTTGTGCGTGAGTTAGGCCAGTAAAATGGGTTCATAGAACCGTAAAATTTAAATCAAATGGTCTAAATTTCTGAATCCGTCTGCTCTGAGGCAAAGATTTGGAAATGATCTCATTCCAAACAATTCCAATAGTCTTAACAAAGAAAAAAAAAACTTACTAACTGGAAAAAGGAGCAAAGTGCTCAATTGTATCCAAAGTGGGGACCAGAAACCATCACTCATCCTCCACCCCATTTTGCACCTAATGAGTTGAAAAAAATGGTGGAGAAAAAGAAAAAGGTCCTCTATATAAACAATGCACTACCCACTAGCTCTCCCTGCACTACAACACTCCCACACTTCTCACTTCACATCACAGCAGCTGCCTCCCACAACAATTGCCACTCATGGCTCCTCCTCCTCCCAAATTCTTCTCTCTCCTCTTCCTCCTCTCTCTCATCCTCTTCTCTCTCCAAGCTCAAGCCAGAGACAGCCAATTCTTTAGCAAAGTCGCCAGCTCCAACAGCAACAATGTGAAGGAATCAGAGCTCCCCAAAACAGAGTCCCCAAAAACAGAGACTCCAAAAACAGATTCCCCTGTTTTCAATCCAGAAAAAGAGCTAGAGCCAACTTTTGTTCAAGAGACTCAAAACGGATACGGCCTCTACGGCCATGAGTCCGGCCAGCTGCCTCCTGCCACCTACGCCACCGAGACAGAGAAGCAGCACACTACAAACTACCCCGAAAGGTACAACACCCACTACAATCCCAACAAAAACAACTATTACAATGGGAACAACTTTGAGGCCAACCCTAATGGCCTCAGTGACACGAGGTTCGCTCAAAGCAGCTACACCACCACCTCTGCCACCCCTAACAACGACCAGAACAACAACAACTTTGAGGCCAACCCTAATGGCCTCAGCGACACGAGGTTCGCTCAGAGCAGCTACACCACCACCACCGCCACCCCGAACAACCACCAGAACAACAACTTTGAGGCCAACCCTAATGGCCTCAGCGACACGAGGTTCGGTCAGAGCAGCTACACCACCACCACCGCCACCCCGAACAGCTACCAGAACAACAACAAGTACTACAATTTTGAGAAGCAGGGGATGAGTGACACTAGGTTTTTGGAGAACGGCAAGTATTACTACGACGCGAGAAGCGAGAGCAACTACAACCAGAACCAGTATGGAAACTCTAGGGTTGTGGACTCGAAAAACTGGTACAATAACAGGCGTAATTACGGCAACGGAAATGCGAATCAGAACACCTATAACTCCATGGAAGAGTACCAGACTGAGGAGGAGCAACAGAGCGAAGATCAGTTCGTGCCATGAGACTTGTTTTGAGTAGTACCACTTTGCTGTGTTTTGATACGTATTTATGGTAATATGTTTGAGTGGAAAACAAAGAACATGATTAAAGATAGATAAATGGTTTTTCTAATGTTTATTTATGATATATATTGTCTCTGCTTTTGCATAAAAATGCTTAAGTGTTCATGCTTTGAGAAATATCAAGTTTGTGGACTATGAAAGAGTCAATAAAATGTATATTAGCTTCTTGCTACATCAGATTTTAGCGGGTTTAGTTTGATTTACAAATTTGGTTGGTTGTTTTTAATGTAAAAGAGTGTTTTTGCATGTGGTTAAGTTTTGGACAACATCGATATTAGACTAATGAGTAGTAGACCGCTAATTTGTCTCTTTGAAAGCTTAACAACGATCGAATTAATAGTAGACTAAATACTCAACGTTGCTTTCAAGTTTTCAATGCGGCTTAAGTTAATTTTCCACTAATTAGTTGGTGAAAAGAGTATAATAGCTTTCGAGTACATCAATCTTTTGACCAAAAACTTTATCTTTTTTCCCCTTGTTTGGATGGATATATCATTTACTTTAGAAAAGTATCATACAATACGAATTTAGATCCACTATGGACGTTAGTGTACAGTGTTTAAGGACCAAATAATTTAGGTCTTTGGTTTGTGGGATAGAGACGAAATTTTTTATTTGTGTTAGGTGGGTTAGCATAACGAGTTAATGGGGAGCGTCAAATTCAATTTGAATGGTACGTATAGTCTAGTCCTTAAGCTATGAACAATGAGATCTACAGAAGATCTATGTCTCATACAAGACCATGAAAATCCTCATTCTTCATACGCAAATGTAGACACAATTACAGGTATGTGGGCTGACATAGTACCCATGCTATGTTGAAATTGTGAATCCATGTCCAGGAATTAGAGCCTTGCTTTTTAGGTTAAATGATTTTCGTCTCTTCATTCATACTTGTTGGTTTTGAGTTCGATGTTTGCATTTTTAGTATGGTATCAGAGTCGGCTATTCACCTTTTGAAACATACATCAATCCATTAATCATAATATCCCACCCAATGGATGCATTTTAATAAGCAGTTATATGTGAATGAGGATCCTCTTTGTGAGGATCCTAGAGATCCTCAAATCATTTTAAATACTTTTATTTTAAATTAAATATGAATAGTATTTGACAAAAAATGACTGTACGATATACAATGAAATGACATAATTTGAGGATCCCTAGAGGATCCTTCTGGGTTATATGTTATAAACTAGCTCACTTGATTGGGACCATTCATAGGGTATGCAGTTGCACTAGGAGATAAAGTTATTTTGCAATTTGGCCATCCAAAAGAGCAAAAATTAAAGAGAAAATCTAGCTAGAAAGCAAAACACTTTCGGTCTCTGTCAAAATTTAAAGGAAATTATTAACGCTCCAAATAAGTTATTTGTATTAAACAACATAACAGAGAAACTGTATTTTAAAGAGTGTGCAATAACTATTTCGGAATGTCACTAATAGCTCTCAAATTTTAGTTTCGTTTCATTAAGTTTTCTATCTTTCCCATCCATGCAAGAAAGGCATGCATGTGGCATTTATCTCATAAGCTAACCCAATCAACTGGGGACCAAATAGGGGTAACTGCTTTCTCTAGCAGCAAAAGCAATTTTGCAAAGAGAATGCTAAGAAGACTTTCTTAAAATGAGACTTTTTATGAACTCTCTGTCACCTCATAATTTAACGTTAATTCACATACCATCATTATAAAATATTATGCCAAAAATATAAAATAACATAAAGTTCATAAAAAGTCTTACTTTTGAAAGTTTCTTTATCGTTTATCTATTGCAAATCTGGTAACGTGCCTTTATATGGATGCCCACTTCACCAAATTGCACTGCTATAGATCCAAATTATAGTATATAATTGCATTTGCAGTACTAGCACTAATGATGAGGGAAAATGTGGGACGGAAGCCACCCACTACTGTTAACCCCACACTCTCTCTCTCTCTATATATGTATATATACTTAGAATCTTACTGTAAAGTAACATATAAAATCGAATGAAAATATACTTACACAAAAGCCTGACTGCCTGCTCAAGGATTAAAGAAATTGGAGTACAAGTATTGTTAAATAACTTAACAGTCACGAAGTGTTCGTAACTTTGTATATGTCTCTTTCTTTACGCGAAACTTGTGTCTAATCTCTTTACTCGCGTGATCTATGTGTATGTTTTATCTTTCGCGTTTATAATGTACTTATCTTTCTCATCACGTAATATTCGCGTTTATTGTTTCACCTCACGTGATATCACATGAAAAAAGAAACATACAAAAAAGTATTCAATTTTGGTTCCCTCCAATACTAAAGTATGAAACCTTCTAGGGTTGGATCCAATTGAATATGAACCCTCCATATGTGTGTGATACTCAAAGTTGCAGGCCGATGAACTTTTCTTCAACCCAAGGATGGATTTGAGGTTAGGGGTTCACCAGATGAAGAACAAGAAAGTTAAGCCCATACTTTGTGGCGCTGCGTTCATGGGTCTCTCAGAAAATACCAAATGTGCCTAACTTTATGAATTGACAAGCCCAAAGTAATACCATAAAATCAAGAGGGGAAATGGGAATGACCCATTATGTAGCCGACTATGAACAGAAAACATTTCTCATGAACTTATCGACAGGTCCACGATACGCGATCTTCAACTTATGCGGTGTGCATCAACGATTGAGAGTCGTTAATTAATTAAGTTTAATTTGAGGTTATTCTGATTAACAGTTCTCAAACTTTGCACGCCTAATCAGCGAATGATAATTCTACGCCCTCATCATATAAATTGCGACATATACGGTAGCCAATCACGCTCACGTGTGTCGTTTTGAATGCCGCTCCTAATAACGAGTCACGAATGCTTCGAGTTATAAGATCAACCCACATGTGCATGCAACGTTGACGTTAGCACTAGTCATCTATTTTATTCTATTAAGAGAACCCTCCTTGTCAACTTTTTGCCCTCTTTTTCCAATTTTGCCCTCACTTTTGAATACACAATGTTGACATGGTAAGGGCTAAATAGTAATTTTGTATCTTTTGACAAAATGACAATCATATCCCCATTTTTTCCTATTTTGTCCTCACTTTTGATATATAATATTTACATAAGGAGGGCAAAGTGGTAATTTTGTATCAAAATATTTACATAAGATAAAAATATGCACTTATTAAGAGAAGTTGTCTCACCATCATTTTTTCATACAGGTAAGTGAAATCATGATGTTTTTTGGATAGTTTGAATGAACTGAAGCAGTTGCGCTTGAAGAGAACGTGATAAGAGGTTGACGGTTATTTACACACACAAAATGTGTGCTCTCTTTTAGTAAATTATAAAGGAAAAGTGATGTGTGAGCTGGGATGCATATGAGATAGGAAAATGGTGTGTCGGCATCCAGGCTTGGATTTCCCAGAGGCGGGTCACTTCACTTGGTTGGCACATGGGGTTTGGCTGGCGGTAGGGGTAGCGTTGGGTTTTCACTTTGCTACTTGGATGTGCTTTTAAAATGATTGAAAGCGGTTTAGAGGAAATATTTTTGGGTTCCAAAAACAAAATATTTTTTGCAAGAAACACCAATTATGTGCTTTTCTAGGAAGTATTTTAAGTGATTTTTCAGGATTTACTTGCATTTTAACTAAAGATTGGTTCCAAAAACATTTTCACCAAAAACACTTTCAGTCATTTTAAAAGCATATCTAACCGAATCATTTCAATGCTTTGTGTATCTTTGTTTGCCACGTTCGGGGAACTTGATTCTGACCATTTTTGTCCCTACTTGATCTACCAGAGTAATCATTCTTCATCACCATTCACTTTCAGTTTTTCACCATTCACCTTCCTCGTCTCATCGCACCTCAAGCTACTGAGGCCATCCCTAATGTTATCTCCGATCGATAAAGGCTAAACACCGTTTTGTCTATAATTATAGTTTTACAAAAAAAAAATTTTAAATAAATAATATCAAGACATACTCGTATATATAGCACTCTTAATAATTAGTTTTAATTTATACTTTAAATTTATTGGTTACTTTAATTCAACTACCTTTTAATGTTTCAAATCTAACAGTTGAGTTTAAATAAATTATTGCAAGCTAGGCCCCAAAAAATGGGCTAAGAGGGAGCTACATTTGACTAGTTTGAAACCCCTTTGGCCAAATAAGTCTAGTAGGCTTTATAAAATTATAGCCTAGTCATTAGTTGGATATAAGTTTTTTTTACAAATCATGTCATTTTTTTAGCTTTTAGACCTTTTGGCTTTGTTATCTCAAATTTAGCCCACATTCAGATTATCGATGATCAAAATCTCATTTCTTTATATATATTTTTTTTTTAAGACGAACAACTGGCGGCAAGCCACGGTTATCTATCCATTCCGAAGGTTGGAAAGACTCATAGAAACATTTCAACATTCCCATGGCCACAAGTCTAACTTCCGCACCAGCAGCGGGTTTCGAACCCGAGATCTCCAGTTTTTAGTTTTAAAAAAACCTCGTAATCTGTCATTTATCACTGGACCACTAGCTTGTGGTTCATTTCTTCATTTGTTGATTCAGGAAATCATCTTGAAGTACAAGTAGGGCATCCCTCCTGAAATCCAAGGACATGAAATCAATGCAACATATAGCAAAACAGGGTAACAAGTGAATGAGTTCAACAACCCAGATGTTGAATCCATCAAAAGGCAAAACCCCATATACCATTTTTGGTAATTGGTGGACAGTAGTGTACGCAGGCCCTAAACTTCGAGTCACTGCGGGTTACAGAAGAACACAGCCAAAGCTGAGCTTATCCTTTTACAATTTACAGATGCCTGTTTTAATCTGCAATTTTGACCTCTTATAAATGCATAATCCATTTTGGATACAAAATGAACTCAGTGTACTGTTTAAGTAGACACTTAAAGCTTTACAGCTTCGTTCACTTGTAAGTAAGAAGTTTCAGATTTTACAAATTTGAATCACGAGTTCAATACCTGATTATTATGATTGACATATTACTTGACGTAATTATATAGAAAGAAAATAGGACCACCCTTACCCCGGTACTGTTCATGATCAGTCCTCCAACCTATTAGAAAGTTCTTGGAAATGTCCCACAACTTTATGCAGATGCAGGTCCAAATTCCAATCATGCACCAACTAAGCTCCTGGGTTCAATTACTCCGATCTTTCGTTGTCGCTCGTATAAAAAAACGAAAAATGGTTTTGTTTCTGTCGAATTATTTTGAGTAGCAATCTGCACTCAATATTCGATCTTGATCATGATTAAATATCCGATTAATGTTAACATGTCATAATCAATACGGTTGATTCCAACGTAAGGATATATAATTAACAACCCAAATTAAAGAACTGCAACATCACCAATTTCTTCTGTTACTTAATCTATTTGCAGTTGGCTTTTGGAAAAGGTAGCAAAGATTGCTCAACTTCAACCTCCTGACGTAATTACCTTAATAAGTATATTTTCTCATGTCTCATTGAAGTCACCTCACCATTTGATTGCCACCTGGCTTTTAAATTAGTAAGTTTTAACGAAAAGTCCGCGGTACTGTTCACTTTAACGAAAAACCACATTTATACAATAAAAAGTCAATTCTGATACTATTCACTTTACCCTTTATTTTGTCCTTATCGTTAAAACTCAAAGTTTTCAAGACATTTTCATTAATTTTCCTTTTATATTATTGTACTCGGATTCAATAATTATTAATTATTATTTCAATATTCAGCAATTGGTTTAGCGGTATAAGTCTCTAGTTGATTTGATTAGGTATCCGATTTGTAAGGACCTGAGGACGATATATATTTGTAGTGAGTTTTGATTCTAAGTTGAAATCTACTGGACTTACGAGGTAACGGTTCATTGTGAAAGTATCTTTTGAATATCCTCAAGATTAGTGGTTAAACTGTTGATGTATAGGACAGGTTGAGGGGTTGTGTGAATTTGCAGCTAAATTAAAAGGTTGAACTGGAGATGTAGGGCCGTAGCTCATTTAATCACCTGATGTAGTATTTTTTAAGGAGGAAATATAAAAACAAAACAAGCCTTGTATTTCCATATATCGTTTTCTCTCATCAGCGTGGGTATTCCGTTCTCCTGTGAATATATAGTCTTCTCCCTTCTTCTTCTTGGTCAAGCTCTTCAAGCCATGGTCACTGATGTAAGTAAACATTCTGCCTGAAGGACTTTTAATTCTTTCGAATTTCGAAATGTGTATTTGTTTGTTAATGCTTTTGTCAAGTTTGTTTCTTATCTTCTCTGTGTTCTTGGTTCAGTGTTTGGATAGGATTATAGGACTGATGAGAATTGAACTCAGTTTGTTGTCTGCAGATGTGGGTTAGACTAGTTGGTCGGGGCAGTGCGTCCACCTCCTTGTACCTAAGTTCAAATCTCCTCCCCGTAGATTATAGTAGTTTTAGATATATGGTTTGCTTCTGGCTACGGTTTTGGTCACAGGCTCACAGTTGCTGTTATTGGATCGGTTTTGTTGAAAAAATTATTATTTCTGGCTTAAGAAAGCAGAACTGGAGACATGCATGCTCGTTCTGTATGAGTTCAGTTTCAAGGAGGAAGAAGAAGAAAATAGTGTAATTAATCAATCTTAAGACTTAGTTTTAAAGAAATGGTGTTCAATGTTCATCCCTCGGCTTGAAGAGATCATGATTGGAGCTTTTAATTTGCCAAAATTCAATGATTCCATATCTTAATTATTCTCCGTGAAGCATGATTTAGATAACATCAGGAGTTTTCTCCCTAACATGTTTATCGAAAACATTAGTGTAGCGATTTCGACGCTCATATGCCCTCCAAACTGAATATTTTACTACTTTCTCTTCACTCGTAGGAGGAGTATAGGAGGCTAAAGAACGAGCTTTAAATTGCAAGCCTAAAATTATTGGATGCGTACCATGTTGATGCTAGATTAAGACTGCTTTACTTTTCCAGTAATCTAATCCTGCTTATATTTTAGTTAGAAAGTGGTTGAGCTGCAGACATAGAGAGCAGGTAGACCTAAACAATGCAACTACTTTATAGGTCTAATCCTTACTAATCAACTAATGGGGTTTAATTTTAATGATAACAATTAAGGATCTAATACTACTATTGATGATTCCCTCTCTTCCACCCTAATCCCTGCATTTTCATGCACAATCGTTGATCATTGTTTAACAAACAAAACAACTAGATTTGAGCCTAAAACCTGCATTTTCTGTTGCATTTCTTTCTGTAAATCCGCGATGCGCTAAACGTTGAACTGTTAAATCCCCAGGATCATGACATGCACCATGGATGGCCCCTAGGGCTTGAGATTATGAACGTGAGACTTAGAGTGGTGGAGAGCTTACCAACTGCAGTTGTAGGGCGCCGGTCCTCGCACTTGCCCTCCGCCAGTTTCACCTCCTTCTCGTCCTCCAACCTTGACACCGAGGTAATCCTAACTGACTTTATTTCAAGTGACATGGTTTCCCACATTGCTAAATTGTTCCCTTGTCATGCAATGTGATTGTGTAATTCCCCAACTAGTCCTCAGCATCCTTCTTCCAAGACCACAGCACGTCACTAGGCCTTCTGATTGGGCTTCGAACGGGTGATAGAGGACGTTTGTACTTACCAAATTCCATTCGCTTCGAAGAGCACGAGAGGATTTCGATTAGGGGTTCGCATTCTGAGGTGTCTACGAGACATCGAGTAGACATGTCTCGGCGTATCTGCATACCGTTGCTGCTTTGTGCTCTAGTAAAGATCAGCAGGAGTAAGAACAAGAGCAAGTCAAAGAAGGCAAAGTTTGATGGCAGAGGCTAATTTCTACACTTCCATATTATCGCGCCAAATTTCTGTAACCATTTGTGTACTGAGTTATTCGTTGCGACTCCATATTTTATACAGTTGACATGTTGATTGAGAGTCCCGATGAATTTGAAATTGGACGAAAACATGAGAGTATAAAGTGTAATTTACCCAACAATAAACTAGACGGAAAACAAGGTTTAGCATTTCCCATTTGATAGACAAAGCAAAATATATCTTCCTTCTTATTGGATTAACAAAAAAGAAAGACAAGTTATCAATTTCTTTAAATAGAAAAAAATGAGTGATGGAGTCGACTAATCAAAGTAAGATCTTCTACTTATGTATCGTGAACGTTCTTAACTATTTGAGTTACAAATGAAACATCGTCGTCATTTGAAGTCAAGATTGAGAAGTTGATATCCTATCATAAACTACTCTAACTAACAATTAAGGAGATTCAAACTTGAGTGCAAGAAAGCAAACACACTGTCTTAACTAACTGTCTTTACGAAGTTTAAGATTTTAAAAGAAGAAAATTGTAATGTAATGAAGATTCAAACTGGGTCATAGAAGATGAGGACACTACTTACGACCGTTAGATCGAGACTGAACTTATACAATCCCTAATCACAGCCTTCTACTTAGTACCCCAATCATCATATGCCACCTCCTTCGCTCATAGGGATAGACATACACCCGAAACACACCAGAACGCTCCTCTAAAGTCCCCAAAACCTTCTTCCCACACCTCGCGAAATCCTAAAACCCCAAAAACCATCAACCAGCCCACAACCATGTCGTCCTTCGCCGCCGCCAGGTCCGTCCTCCGCTCCTCTGCGGCTCGAACCACCGTGGCCTCGAGGCTTGCCTCCGCCCCCAGACCCAAACCAGCCTCCTCACCATTTCGCGTCCCCAAACCAACCCAAAGCCTCTCGGCTCCTCGCATTTTCAGGTAAATCGAATGCTCATCAATCCCTAAATCTCATCACTTTCAGTATTAATTGTAATTATGCATTTGAATTGTGTTTTAAAAATGTGTGATTTGTTGGTTTGAAGGTTGCCTGTGGAGTTGAGCTGCTGCGTGGAGACGATGCTTCCGTACCACACAGCCACAGCCTCTGCATTGCTCACTTCGATGCTCTCCGTCTCTCAGCGCTCCTACGGTTGGACCCCCGAAGGTATTCCCTCTTCTCCTTTCGATTTTTCGATTGATGATTTGTGATGGGTATTTGCTGAATTGCATTATTTGTGGCATTGGACTTGGAAATTGCTTGTCTGCTCAATTACTTGTTTCTTGTTCTATTCATGTTCTTTGTTTGTGCATTGAGTTGTTCAATTTTGGATGTTCGAACCAATTGGCAATCGTAATTGTCATAAGCAAGGCTGTGAATTGAACGGACAAAACGTTTGCATTGTAGTCTTTCTGTGTATTGGTTGATGATTGCTTGTCTGTGGTCTGAAGTTCGAGTACTGTGGTTTCCTTTAATTGCAGAGTGTTATCTCTTTTGTTCTTGAAGTAAAATCGGGGGTCCTTTAGTGATTCGTTACTTGTCATCTGGCTTAGAATTCTAAGGAATGCGGGTCATTCAGCATTACTTCAAGTCTATCTTTTAACTATTTCTATTTTAATTTTTGCATAAGGTATTAAGGTGCATTAAGATGTGGGCATTTTACATGCTCAAAAGTTTTAACATTTTGGCTACAATGATGGCCTAATTGTTTTAAATTCTTCAACTTTCTTTTCTTTTTGTTTGTCTGAGAAGGGGGGTGATGTTAGATGATCATGGCTGGAAGACTTAAAATCAGTGAGACGATCTTTTTGCCTATTTTGTTCCAAAATTTCTTCCTTTTCTTTTGGTGTATGATCCCTCTCATCTTTCTCTCTATCTCTTCCCGTCCTGCACAATGAAAGAATGCATATGCTTTTTCTTTTGTAGGGCAAGACAAGACTAGATGAGGATCAAGCATCAGATATGGAGTGACTTGGATTTATTTTTGTTGTCGACTTCTCTTTAGTAGATTAGATAAGAAGACTAGCAGTCTACAATTATCTTTTGTTGACTTCTATGTGTTAAATTGGGTTTTCCTTCAATATAACAGTTGTATCCCTTGCACAAATGTGCTTTTTGACAAATTTGCATTCACTGACGATGAATTAAATCACTGATGTTTTTATGCTGATACGAACCATGAAACTTTGAATGGCAATGAAAACTCTAGCTGAACTACTTTTCTTTGTTATTTGTTATTCATGGCAACATAGACGTATAAGGATAGAATTAGTAATAACACTGATTTGTTGTATTCACTCAGATTGCAATGATGATGTATGATGAATGTCAGAGGGTTCGAGCAAAGTTTTATGTACTTGCGCTCTAAGACAAGGTGGTGAATAAAACTCTTAAATTTCTTGATGTAAAAGGAACTAAAAATTAAATTGGTGCTTCCTAATGGGTTTTTGGTTTAAAGTATTTTATCTATTTGTAGTGTGATGATGGTGATGAAAAATGACAACAATGATAGTGTTTCCCAATTAATTAGGTCAAGAACTGCACTTTTGTACATTTCGCTTTCACTTCAGTTGATGGTTTCATTGAGTTTTTACTCTTTACTAGAAGATACACTGTCCTGCCTGGCTAATAATTGGTCACTTTTGGTGTCAAATTTCAAGGGCGATGGGTGTGTTAGATTCTTCTACATGCCGAAATCTCTTAATTGCATAATCATATTTTGCTTCAACTTTGATTCTAACTCATATAGACAACCCTGGACGTAGAATATTAATTGTATTCTTCCCTCTAATTTGGCCTTCTGTTTCCAAATCCTTCCGAAGCTGCTTCTCTTCTTTTGACTATGCCTGTTTCTTTGTTTAGGGCTGTGATGATTCTTCATTAGCAGACTTCAAAATTTGGCTCGGAGACTTCCCACGTTGCACTTCTGTTTACCTTGCTTATGAAATTTAAGTTGTGAACCTAATTGTTTACTTGGAAACGAATGTCTAAACTCCTGCTTTTGTCCAATCACGTACTATGCTTTCATATGAACTGCAAATTATTAGCCATAATGGCTGCAAGTTTCTCATCGTCTTCATAAAATTTACGTTTTTCTTTTCTTTCATTGTAGATGGATGATTGTTATCTGTTGGGATGCAGTGCATCGGTCGTAGTTTTCATGGATTTCAATGGACTTTGTAGGACTTGCTTGAGACTTGAGGCATGCTTCATCCTAGTTTGATCCACAGAATTATACTTGTACTACAATCATTCACGTAAGTAGATGCCATGATGATGATTTACGTTGTCTTTATGATTACATTTTTGATCTTGGAATCCCGATGATATGACGAGGTTGAGGTCAAACGTTTTGATGCAATTTCCAATCTCCGGTCTTCTTGATATGTTTGGCGTTTTAGGTAAGGGATAAGCCAGTTTAACATATTCCATGTGAAGTTGTGGAGACCTCTAGGGTGGACCACGTGTAGAGCAGCCGGACCATATACATTGTCCGGCTGCTCTCACAAACAGAGCCCCTTGCGTTTTGGTGGTACCATTTCAGTTTTACTGAAGTTTCTGTCTCCGAATTGTTTGAAACCCCTAAACAATCTTACCGTGAAGCACGGTAGTTTCTATTAATTATGTTTCACCTAACGCACTGGTCGGTCGGACTTGGAGAAAGCTGACCAAGTCGTCGGACCTCCTTGGTCCACGAAGGGTGAGAAGTTTGACTTCATAAACCGGCCAAATTTCTGATTGACCTACGCGTAAGTCCTTTTGAGACTTTAAATTTTGAAAGATAAATCTCAAGGGAAGTTGAAAGCAGTTTGACTACCTGTAACCAAATTCAATCAAGACTCCCAATATGAAAACCACCATGGAGTGGCATAGTGGTTAGTGATGGATTTCAGGTTCGTATTTTACATGGCACGTCTTGGATTTCATTCTCGACGTTGGAAAATCGCATGATGGTGACCAGGGAGAGGTTGAAATGTTTCTATGAGTCTTTCGGTCACCTATAAGGTAGACTGCTGTGACAAAATCACCAGTTAGTCTCCCTTTAAAAAAAGCATGCTGAAGAAGAAAATGTGACTATTTAAATTGCATTTGATATACATAGTTACAATTTTTAATACGGATACGGATTCAGTTTTGAATGGCTGTTTTACTAAAGTTTTTTTCCTCGAGTAAAGTGAAAACATCCACTCCAATTTGTGAACAAAATGAAAGAATTCATATGATAATAATTAACTGAGTCTAGATTTTGAGAAGATCCCCCACCTGATTATTTCGTCCCAAATCTCATAATTAAAATAAAAGAGTTTTAACGAAACATTTTCGGTACTGTTTATTTTAACGAAATACCATATTTTTATATTTTTCTGATACTATTCACTATAGCTTTATTTATCTTTTTTCATTAAAATTAATTAATTTTTTTTAACTTTTAGTTAGTATTTCTCTCAAATATCCCTTTGGCGGTTTATTGTCTTAATTAGACCGCCAAAACTATATATACAAGGACGAGAAATGCGATATTTTTCGCATTTGCTGTACGTCGGCTCCGACACTCAGACCACATAAATTAAATATTATTCCTGCACTTAATTACCCTTAATTAATATTTAAAGTCAGTCGTCTAATTATCCATAGTATTTATTTATTTATATGCTTCCAGAATCTTCATATATCCAGAATATTTTAGTTTTTAAATAAATTTATATATATAATTCTATTTATATATGCTTCCGGCCTCCTTCCTCCTCAAATATCTGTCCGTCTCTCTTTCTCCGTTGGTATTTTGGAGCACAGAGATCAAACTTCAACAAATATTTCAGAGAGAGAGAGAGAGAGAGAGAGAGAGAGAAAAACCCAAATAACAACCACCGGCTTTACAAATTAAACATTTTCTATAATTTGGAAGAAAATCTTTTATCCAGAATTAAAATTTAAAATCAATCAAAGAGCTCAGCTTTAGCACCTGATCGATCGAATCGAACCGTGTCGAGTCGAGTCAAGTCGAATCCGTCTTCAATGGACTCCGAGTTCTGGACCTCCCGCCTCGCCGCCGCCAAACGCCAGTACACGCTGCAGCACCACCACCAGAGCTCCCACTTCGGTCCGTACGCCCCTCTTCCTCCTCTGTTCTTGTTTTTCATTTCTCATCTCTATTTACTAGTTTTTCCTCTTTTTTTTAAATTAATTTCTTGGAAAATAAATATTATAGATCGGTTAAGCATCGATGATTTCGAGGTAGAAGACGAGGTCCGACCCGACTTCCCGTGCCCGTATTGCTACGAGGACTTCGACATCGCGTCCTTGTGCTCCCATCTCGAAGACGAGCACTCCTGCGAATCAAAAACCACCGTACGTTCTTACTTATTGTCTTTTTTTAATCTGTTCGATTTAGTTTTTGTCGCATAAAGTTTCATGATTTGGTTCCTCTGGAAGACAAAGTTATAATCTTTGTTTTTCGTGTCGGTCAAATGTTATTACCCAATTTGGAAATCGTTGATTGACTTTTTGATTCATCAAAGGAAGCACGCAACTACATAACTGCTTAAAAATCGTACCTTTTCCTCTTAGGGAAAGAAAGAACAAAGATTATGGTTCTCTTTTTCCTGAAATGTTTGAAAGGATTCATACCATGGTGAAACGAATTGATTTTGTCTCTTGTTTTCGGTTGATTGCATGAGGGGTTAAATACAACCGAATTTCCGAGATCAGCTAAATCGGGTACATCTTGTATATGCAAGCATATGATGCATGTCTTAGCTGAATATGGATTTCGTTGGTCAAATGCGTGACATAACTGATTTTCGCACTCCCATTTTGTCACTCCGCATCGCTATCTCTTTGATTCTTGCCTTTGCATTGATAAAGCATAGAATCAAGGGATATAAATAAGGGAACTTTAACGAAAAGCACCTGGTACTGTTTACTTTAACGAAAAACCACATTTTTACACTAAAAAGTCAATCCTGGTAGTATTCTCTTTACCCTTTATTTTGTCCTTATCATTAAAACTCAAAGTTTTCAAGCCATTTTCATTAGTTTTCCTTATAAATAAAGGGAGGAGTGCCGAATGATGATTTATTTGATAGACCCTTCCATAGACTGAAATGTGCAGCTGGTTTATCTTCAGACAACTCAAACAAGCTGGGACATGCATTTTCGGATTTTGTAGAATGCCTAAGGAAATAGGAAATTTATTCGAACTCTTGTTGCTCAAGCAACCTCAAATATTTTGATCCCTGAAATTGATGGCAGATGATACTAACTGATTTCTGGTTTTCATCTATATTTTATTTTTATTTTCGTCGATATCTCATGCAAGAAAGATTTATGCTGTTTTTACTTTCTCGTTTTTGCAGGTTTGTCCCATTTGCTCCGTTAGAGTTGCACGAGACATGTTAAGTCATATCACACTGCAGCACGGACACTTGTTCAAGATATCCTTTAAACTGGAATTTAGTAAATTGGTATTCCTGACAATATATCCATGTACAAAAGCTTGAGTGCTCTTTTATTCCTTGACTGAATACCACTTGCAGAGATGTCGCAGATTGCGTAGAGTTGCTGTTCCTAATAGTCAGGCGCTGTCTCTCCTTGGACGGGATCTTCGTGAGGCTCATCTCCAGGTGCTTCTAGGGAGCGGTGGATATCGATCAGAAAATGCCAACGTGTCTAATGCAGCAGCCGCCGATCCATTCCTGTCATCACTTATTTTAAATTTCCCTGCATCAGGTGCAGATGAAATTTCAAAGTCTGTGGTAACCACTAGTGAGGACAGTTCCGCAAAGAATGCAGTGCCATCACATATTTGGAAATCAAGGTACCATTTCACCTTTATTACGAACTGTGTTGTAATTGACTTGGGCTGCATCTTTCAATAGCCATTTAATTTTTCAATTATGATGCATTACATAGTTCTCACCATCGCACAACTGTTTGAATGCTGATTATTACCTTGTTGCTACCTTCCAATGTATAGCGTAAATTTATTATTTCATGTTTGGGAGTTTTAACGAAAAGTCCGTGGTACTGTTCACTTTAACGAAAAACCATACTTTTACACTAAAAAGTCAAACCTGGTACTATTCACTTTACCCTTTATTTTGTCCTTATCGTTAAAACTCAAAGTTTTGAAGCCCTTTTCATTAGTTTTCCTTTCTTTCTTTCATGCAAAAACTCGTTGTGCGTGTTATGGGTGCATCAAAATTTTTGGTGTAAAAAATCACCAAGCTTGGTCCTATAGTATGGCTAAACTGTGGGGAGGGGGACTGAACTCGGGTGCATAGGGAGGAGCATATCCACTCCCACGTATGCAGGGGTTCTCCTAGTTAGGCAAGAAGAAAAACATGCTTATGAATTTACACATGATTAGTGTAACCAAAACACTCAATTTATATGCATTTCTTAGTTCACCTAAAAGTACGAAGTACAAACAATGATAATAAATCAGGAGCTAATGTAGTCAGAACTGTTGGTGGTGAGGAGGATGATCCAATGATTCCCCATCTTTCCGGATTGTTGATGGTGAGGAGGATGATCCGATTCCCCGTCTTTCCGGATTAATGCATGCGCAAGAGCCTTTAATGCTGTTCTTTGGATCTGAAATATGTCTCTCTTTGTCTCTCTCTATTTTGCAGTTTTGATCCTTCCTTAAGTTATGAAGAGCGGGAGAAAAGGATTCGACAAGCTACTGGAAGAGCTGGTTTCATGCAAGATCTGTTTCTCTCAACACTGTTAGGTGACTAATTGGAGACAGTAAGTTGTTTCTATGATAATAAAAATGATCAGTTATTCAAAATCTTGTTAAGGGGAACTTGTATGAGCGTAGCTATGAGTGCTTGAACAAAATAACGTGTCTATTGTTTGCGTTCTGAAGTAATATTCGTTGTTTTAGTTAATGGAGAAGATTAATTTATGATAGTTTACGGCTTTGTACATGATAAACGGGTGAATGAAGTTTTTCAGCAGATAAATTCAATTCTGATCACCAAGGAAGATTTTCGCTGCATTCTGTTGTTGAATCTAATATCATTGAAAATTTCTACATCGGCTGGTATAGCAAGTTGGTGAATCTAATATCATTGGTGCCCCTATGTTCTTTTGGCCGGAAAATTTGTCCACAAATCTACATAACGGTGAAACTGAGTAAGATGTGATTAGTAGTCGGTCTAAGTAAGATGCGATTATTAGTCGGTTAATCTTTGTTGGTCAGATAGGTGACGTGGTCAGATAGGTGACGTGGTTGTGGTTGATGGGATTATTGGTAGGATAGAAAAATGGATAAACCATGGCTTGATCTTGACGTGGGTTTACTGCCAAACGGAATGCCCATCCCTAGCTACGACAGGGACTGGAGGACCACAACTTAGTATTGATGTCACTACAAGTATATTAGACAATGCCTGCGCTTAGGGCGCTGAGTGCCGGGCTATTCCACCTCCGGTGGAACTGCTCTAATAGCTTTTTAAAAATTAAAAAAAAAAGAGTTTTTATCTCAAACGATTAAAAATAAGAAAAACTAATAGAATGGACTTAAAAAATAAAAAGTAAAGTGAATAGTACAATGATTAATTTTTTAATGTAAAAATGTGGTTTTTCGTTAAAATGAACAGTACTGGAAGTTTTTCGTTAAGGTTCCTTAACAAATGTGCGTTGATAATAACTTTTTAAAAATAAAATAAAAAGTTTTTATCTCAAAACGATTAAAAAATAAGAAAAATTAATGAAAATGATTAGAAAAATAAAAGGTAAAGTGAATAGTACAATAATTGATTTTTAATGTAAAAATGTGGTTTTTTTGTTAAAGTGAACAGTACCTACAACTTTTCGTTAAGGTTTTTAAAAAAATATGCACGTTCATGTGTCTTAAGTTCAATTTTATCCTCTTCAATATGTGCTGTTTAAAAATTAAAATAATCATTACATTTCGAGTCTAAGGCTTATCTTATGAAGATCTTTCAGCATGATCGGAATACAAAGTAGCATATCATATGTTATTAAACACTTAAAAAAATTTCCCTAATTACATAATGACATATAACGTACTGTTTCTTGTTTTCAGTCACTAGAAAATCTCTCCACTCTCACACACTGGCATGAATTCCCGTCCTTGGGATGGAAATCGAAAGCAGTACAAGTCAAATTTACATCAACTTGTATATGCAATTAAATATATAGGACAAAAAACATGCAGACAAAGGGAGAAAAAAAAGTCTTTGGATAAGCATTTAGCCTCTCTCTCTCTCTCTCTCTCTCTCTCCGAGTCTTATTCAGGAGGAGAAGGGTCTGAATTATAAAATTAAAGGAGGAAGACGGAGAGAAAGATGGCGGTGGAGCTGTTTGTGTTGGGGTGCACCGGAGTTGTGGTGTTCTTTCACGGAGCCAGTTTCTTGTTCCACCTTCTTACCCAACACCTTGCTGTTCGATCTCTCAGGTAATTAATTAATCACTAAAAACATATATGATCATGATCGTCTCCTTCTAATCATCCCTCTCATCAGATTTTTCAATCCTTTTTATTGATTATTTTTAGTATTATGTTTGCTGATCAATCTGTGTAGGGTTTTGTAATTCTCCCCATATTGTCGGAGTTATTCATCTCCTTCTTACTTCCTTTTTCTGGACTGGAAATTGTTGGTCTCTTATCTTCAAATGTACTAATTTACTGGTTTTGTTTGTTTGTTTTCCAGTTTTCTGGGATTTGTTGGGTGGTAGACAAAGAAAGCTAATGTGTAAATTCACCAGACCAGACGCTAAATGTAGAGGCTCGAGATCCCAAGTATTGCTCAAGCAGATTCTCTATTTAATAACAAAGGGGCAATCCTAGGCAAATCATCTATTTAGATTATATTTTGTAAATTATATGACGTGATTGTTGACGTTGAATAAGTAAGTGTTGATTAACGTACTTATTTTTTTTCAGTGTGGTTTGCAAATAGATGTGAAGTTTTGTGTGCTTAATTAACCATCTTGTAAAATTTGATCCAATTCCTGCCTGAGAAGTTTGGTGTACGGTTGGATTTTACCTTAATCAAGTCATGAGGATAAAATGGTCTTTTTGGTCCACCCCTTAAGAAACTTCTTAATTTGGTGGACCTTCATGATCATATATGCTTATAGTGAAATTAAATGAGCGAATTATTCAACTCATCTGTGATTATATTATAGTGAAATTTGGTGGACCTTCCTGACATTTTTATATTGTAGCCCAAACTTTCAACCAAACACAACAAAATTATTTTTATAGGGGACTAACTAGTGGCGTCGTCTCGACAATTCGTGTTTTCAGAGGTTGGAAAGACTCATAGAGGCTTTTCAGCCTCAACACCATTGTATGTTTACCAGCGTTAAAAATCGAATTCAATGCCTCGGCCTAACATCATCGTGTGATTACCAATGCTAAGAATCGAACTCAAAATATTTCGTTTAGAATAAGCCTAAATTTCGTCTCAACCACTGGGTCACCGTGATGGTTACACAACAAACTTTCTTTGGATATAATAAGCGTGGGTTTTAAACGCTAACGTTACCGGGTGTTGAACGTTTACGGTGATCCTGCCAATGTATTTACACAGGTGTAAAAAACCCAGAAGAAAATAGTCGATGATCAAATGGACCATGAAGCTTTGCTTCTTCCTCGATTCCCTCCAAAACCCTCTTCCCCAACGGCTTTACCTGCCATTTAAACCCATCCAAACCTCACTTCAATTCAGCACTGAGGCAAAAACCCTGAACCCTAATTTCACAACCACTTCTGTATCATACTCTAAGCTCTTGTCACAATGCACTGCTTCCAAATCTGTTGGTGTGGGCAGGGAAATCCATGCCCACATGATCAGATTCGGATGTTCCGAAGACCCAAATCTTCGGAACCATCTGATCAATTTGTACGCGAAATGTCGGTTTTTCAGGCACGCCCGGAAACTGGTTGATGAAAGTCCTGAACCAGATTTGGTGTCTTGGTCTGCTTTGATATCTGGGTATGCCCAAAATGGGCTTGGTAAAGAAGCCCTTTCGGCGTTTCGTGAGATGCACTCGTTGGGTGTTAAGTGTAATGAGTTTACGTTTCCGAGTGTTCTTAAGGCGTGCTCTATTACTAAAGATTTGGGACTGGGGAAGCAGGTTCACGGGGTTGCGTTGCTTACAGGGTTTGAGTCCGATGAGTTTGTTGCGAATACTTTGGTGGTAATGTATGCGAAATGTGGTGAGTTTGGGGATTCTAGGAGGCTCTTTGATGCAATTCCAGAGCGGAATGTTGTTTCGTGGAATGCGTTGTTTTCTTGTTATGTGCAGAGTGATTTCCATGGAGAAGCAATGGATTTGTTTCAGGAAATGGTTCTGAGCGGAGTAAGACCTAATGAGTACAGTCTGTCTAGTATAATAAACGCATGCACTGGGTTTGGGGACGGCAGTCGAGGAAGGAAAATTCATGGATATATGATAAAGCTCGGATATGAATCTGACTCATTCTCAGCAAATGCACTTGTTGACATGTATGCCAAAGTCAAAAGTCTTGAAGATGCAGTGACAGTTTTTGAGAAAATCGAACAGCCCGATATTGTTTCCTGGAATGCTATTATTGCTGGTTGTGTTCTTCACGAGTACCATGGTCGGGCTCTAAAATTTTTTAGGCAAATGAAAGGGTCAGGAATCCGTCCAAATATGTTCACATTATCGAGTGCACTTAAAGCCTGTGCCGGACTGGGGTTCAAGAAATTGGGTAGGCAGTTGCACTCTTTCTTGATAAAGATGGATACGGAATCAGATTCATTTGTCAATGTTGGACTGATAGATGTGTATTGCAAGTGTGAGATGATGAGCAATGCAAGGGTTCTTTTCGATATGATGCCAAAGAAGGACATGATTGCATGGAATGCTGTGATCTCAGGACATTCGCAGAATGGGGAAGATATAGAAGCGGTATCCCTCTTTTCTGAAATGCATAAGGAGGGGGTAGAATTTAACCAGACTACCTTATCTACAGTTCTCAAAGCCACGGCAAGCGTGCAGGCCATAGATGTTTGTGAACAAGTTCATGCACTTTCTGTCAAAACAGGTTTCGAATCTGATATGTATGTTATAAATAGCCTTCTTGATACATACGGAAAATGCGGCAAAGTAGAAGACGCGGCAAGAATTTTTAAAGAATGTCCAATTGAGGACGTGGTGGCTTTTACATCGATGATCACAGCCTATTCGCAATATGAACAAGGAGAAGAAGCTCTAAAACTCTACTTGCAAATGCTGGAGAGGGAAAACAAACCAGATTCATTTGTATGCAGTTCTCTTCTGAATGCTTGTGCAAATTTGTCTGCATACGAGCAAGGGAAACAGATCCACGTTCACATTCTCAAGTTCGGATTCATGTCTGATGCTTTTGCCGGGAACTCTCTTGTTAACATGTACGCAAAATGTGGAAGCATAGAAGATGCAGATCGTGCTTTCGCTGAGGTACCTGAGAAAGGAATAGTTTCATGGTCTGCAATGATTGGAGGACTCGCTCAACACGGGCATGGAAGAGAAGCCTTAAACTTTTTCACTAAGATGCTCGAGGATGGGGTTCCCCCCAATCATATTACTTTGGTAAGTGTCCTCTGTGCGTGCAATCATGCAGGTTTGGTAACGGAAGCCAAAAAGTATTTTGAGTCCATGAGAGAGTTGTTTGGAGTTGTGCCGAGGCAAGAGCATTATGCTTGCATGATTGATCTCCTTGGCAGAGCAGGGAAGATAAATGAGGCAATGGAGCTTGTCAACACAATGCCATTTCAAGCGAACGCATCTGTTTGGGGGGCACTTCTTGGTGCTGCGAGAATCCATAAAAATGTTGAGCTTGGCGAGCGCGCTGCTGAAATGCTCTTAGTTCTTGAGCCCGAGAAATCTGGTACTCATGTACTTCTTGCAAACATTTACGCATCAGCCGGCATGTGGGATAATGTGGCGAAAATGAGAAAACTTATGAAAGATGACCAGGTAAAGAAGGAACCTGGGATGAGTTGGATTGAGGTCAAGGACCAGGTACACACGTTTATAGTAGGAGATAGAAACCATTCAAGAAGTGATGAAATTTATGCGAAACTCGATGAGCTTTTCGACCTAATGTATAAAGCCGGCTATGTTCCAATGGTGGAGATGGACCTCCATGATGTGGAACAAAGTGAAAAGCAGCGGCTTCTGCGCTACCACAGCGAGAAGCTTGCAGTGGCTTTCGCGTTGATTGCCACTCCGCGGGGAGCTCCCATTAGGGTGAAGAAGAATCTAAGAGTATGCGTGGACTGCCACACAGCACTCAAGTTCATCAGTAAAATAGTTTCCAGGGAGATTATTGTGAGGGACGTCAATAGATTCCATCATTTCAGAGATGGTTCGTGCTCTTGTGGGGATTACTGGTGACATAACTGCAAAGAACTCTTACTTCTTCCTTCGAATTCGAACCGAATTTTTGTACCATTTTATTTTCTGTTTTTGAATAAGGAGATTGTTCTTACACAGCTTTAGAACTAATTAGTTTCCATAATCTAACGGCGTTCAAAGTACGGACGCTAAGAGGAGAACTTCCATGCAACAAGGATGTCACTGCGGCAGGACCTCAAACCGATTTTAAGAATGGATGATGTACATGGTATAACATTTACAACAAAAGTATAGTGTTCTGTAACTCTCTGGTTTCTTAATTCATAGAATCCTCCGACATTATTGTCAACAATGAATACTTCACCTTCACCGAGATTCGGCCTCCCTCTACACAAAGCTTGGCTCCGGTGACCACCCAATACCCTGGCGAGTCCTCAGGACCTCTCAACATTTCCTTGGTATCTACAAACGTCGCCATTTTTGGTGCCTTGCTTGGTAAAGGTGGCCCTGCAGGGTAAACTGCTGAATTCAAATCCACTTTTGCTGGTGTCACAGGTGGATTCAATGCCGTACTAAACCTTGTGCTGATCAAGGTTGAGATGAATCCTGACTTTCGAGAAGTTGTCGAGGGTCCTTCCCACTCTGATCTGCGGATTTTTGTAGATGCCACCGTTGAAAATCCAAGCCTCAAGAACAGAACTTTCCTCATTCCGATGGCCTTGGCTTCAAACCAGGCCTTCGTCACAATTGATGCAGAGTCATCAATACAGGCCCCGTTGTACTCTACTGGGGCAGTGCATACATGTGAAAATATGCTCCACTTGACAGGTTCAAAGTAGCCTCGTTCCTCTGGCTTGTCAATGGGCTCGTAACTGTGATCGTACGAGAGTTGGAGAGTATCGGGAAGAATTGCAAGGTGCTGGAGATGGATTGCCAGATGGTCACTTTTCTTACCTTCAAGATACAAACGCATTCCTGTCACCGGTCGATTTCCAGTATCAACCTGAAAGTTGTAAAATTAGAAACCACAATCCAAAGATGAACTAGTGTATGTAATAATACGCTTGAGTAATGGAATCGATCAAAATGTGAACAATAAAACAGCAGTTGCTCAAAGACATTTCATTTTCTGAAAATCGAGCCAAAGAATAGCGCATCTTTTCAACTCATTGACACAACAATTTTCCAGTTTTAAGGGATTTCTTAAGAGTCCATCGCTTGATAAAACATATGCAATGGAAGTCTTCAAGGAACAAGGAATTCCCAACATGCTATCAACAACTAATATGTCAAAATATTTTACATCACAAGATATTTACCTTCAAAGTGTTAACATATAGCTTTGGGCCCATAAAGGTGAATTGCAGTGATGGGGAAACTTGTTTTCTGCGCCTGAGACCGAGAGGAAGATCACCATACACCGGAGCCCATTGACGTGGTAACTGATATTCCAAAAATTGTTCGAGTTCCTCTATTGGTGGTTTGTCTGCAACGTTTACCATAGAATTATGAGTGCATTCAGACTTTTTATGAGAAAGTAATTTAGCTAACTGGGATACCCACATCTAAGGTAGAGATTCACTGCATGGCTTAGAAATCCAATTCCTTGGACACCACCCAACAGAGAGGTTATGGGCACGAAGGACATCGATATGACATTAGGTGACTGTGATACGGTTGAAAGCCACTTGTTATGACTTTGATCAATATCAACACCTCCCCTTCGAACACAGACAGTAATTATACCCTGCATTAAACAAACAACATCAAGATATCTTCATCCATCCAATGCAGGTTGATTGTTTCACGTTAAAATGGATACCAAAATGCTTACATCATTTATTTGTCTGACAGTAGGTGGCCTTATTGGGGCCGCATGCGTTCTACGAACCTCCCGGGGCATGGAGTCATCATCCTGAAACAAAGGGCATAAACATTCAAGTAAAAGTAAGTCACCTCCTCAATTTCCACAACTTCCATTTTCATAATTTTGTATCAAGATAAAACATAAGCGCATAAAAATTCCAAGAAAAAAGAGGCAAGGTTATACAATTAAAAATTCTGCTTACCTTCGTTTTTCCTGATAAACCATCGGACTCTGATCCAGTTGCATCTTCAGAAAACATCTCGTCGGCTAATTGCTTTAACAATTTCTGCACTTCTGTGGGATGAAGATTTGAATTTTGTAACTGCTTCATGTGAACTATATCCTTTCCACCCATTTTCACCCCAACAACAATATGAGTACCGTATTTGTCAATGAACCTGGAATTCAAATTATTAAACATCAACATACAGTGGCACAAAACAGTTGTATCCTTAGCTGGAAAATGTAGATAAATAACCATCCAGCAAGAGAAACAATATTCATTCCGATTTTAATCCTCTATATTATCATCTCTGATATGCGAGCTATATCCACGCTCGGGTGCTTATTTCAATCAATTACACTGCATCCATAAACTTCTTTGTAATATAGTTTCAAGTGTCTAACTCAACAAAAGTGTTGTGCGCATTGAACAATGGAAGAAAATGTTGAAGAACATTAATATGCAAAATTCAAAGTATTGAGCTATCAGACGAAATCTTACTCAGCAAGGGCAGCAGGGTCCCATGTAGAAGGCACTTCTTGTATCACATGCTGGGATAGTTTTAGATGGGATCTTGCTAACTCAATGTTATACAGAGTTATCAACCAACCATCAAAAGCAAGAGCTTTTGTTGGAGCTGCATCCTTCTGCCAGCAGCCAGTGAAGTTAAACATAGTATTAAACAGACCGGACGGAATTTTGCCCGATAGAGACACTTCCTTGTTGTATTGCTCTGACATCTGGAAATACAAACAATGCAGATACTGTTAAGAGTCAAACAAACAATCACCAGAGTCCCGTTAATCGACTCGAGTAAGAAGTAAGGTACCAGCAATGTCCGATGGATCAAAACAGAACACCATCTGAACGATCGAATACAAAAATGTGTCTGAGGATATGAACTGAAATTTCAAATTTGAGTTTCTATGATTCAATTTCTACCACAATTAATTCAAATTTTCCCAACACCATGATAATTAACATGAAAAAACAAGTCCATAAATTGTAATATTAAACAAAATCCACTTCAACATATGCCATTTCAAACTTGTAATATAAAAATAAAAAAACTAAAAAATCGAATTTCTCCAATTCTTCATCACCATCCAGTCAAAGAAACAACTGCAATCAACACCCAGAAACCAATTCGCGCCAAAAAAAAGAAGAAGCAAAAAGCTAATGAATTTCATTTCCCAAGAAGAAAATAACATACCTGATTAAACGAAACGACGTCGGAGCGGAACCTGGTGCGCTCGCCCTTATCGCACCTGATGGAGGTGGAGACGTCGGGCACGACGGGACCACCAGGGACGACGAGGTCGCGGGTCCGGGTCGAGTCCAGCTCGATGAGCATGGACTTGCACGCGGTGAGCCGGATATCGTTGCAGAGATTGTACCCGGACCCGATCACCGCGACGGCCTTCTCGGCAGCTGATTGGGGGTCGGAGCGAGACCCATTGAGAGCCATCGATTTGGGAACGAACCCAACCGGACGGCGAATAAGTGGCTGGAGAGAGAGGGGTCGAGGTTTGGGGAGTGTTGAAGGGTTTTGATAGATTGGGGCGACGACCCATTGGAGTCTCTGGTTTTGAGGATTCAACGATGTGAGAGAGAGTGAGACAAAGTTGAATTCTTTGTTTAATCTTTTAATTAAATTAAATTAATTAAGTTTAACAACTAATTAATCAAAAAGTTGGAATATTTGCTTTGGTTAAATGCGTTGATTGCTGAAAGCGACTCACCTTCTTCGATGGGTTCAGTGACGAAGGCCTGGATATTCAAGTGCGAGGACTCCCCTGAAAGACGGAAAGTGGGAACGCAGAGACTTGGAAGGCGGCTGGAGCTGGCGGCTACTTCCTCCTCTTTTCGCGCCACGCGTCAACGTCTCTGCTGTCATGCATTGTTTTACCTTTTTGTCCTTCCTTCGGTGTTTCCCATGAGATATTTAGTTATCGTTGACCAAGACAACTGAGTTGTTTGTTTACTCAAATTGGGCTTCACTTTAATACTTGCCGTGAGTGTGGAGCCGAAGTACTAAACCCCTACAGATAAAGGCCCAACCAACCCCAATAATATGTTTCAATTTTCACCCTCGGTTTTCATATCAATTCTTGATTTTCGGACATTTCAACCAAAGTGTCGCACAATAGGCTAGCAATTATGTGGTTCAAAATCGTCTTTGGTGAAAATCGAACCTAAAACCTCTCAGAAGAAGAATACCATCAGACTATAGTACTAAATAAATAAAGTAAATAAGAGTTGGTGGATGTTTTAAAAACTGATGCCAACTACACACACTACTAAAGTAAGAATTGGTCAAGTCAATGGTTTCCCCTAATTTTCTTGAGGAATGAATGCATGGTCTTTTATGGGTTGAGCTATTAAGAGTAAGTGGGAACGCCAATACACAGGTGACAACAACTTCTTACTTGGTTTCTTCCCATTGGAACTTTTTGTTAACTCGTCATTAACTCATTGATTATCTCTAATTCCACCGTTAATTCTCTTTTTGTTAAGGGACTAACTGATGGTTTCGTCATGCAGTTCATTTTTTTAAGAGTTAGGAATACTCACATAGACATTTCACATTTTCTTGACCACCAAATGTGTGATTTATCGTCGCATTAACTCACACCATTTTTGTTGTTAAACGTGTATTGAATTGGACGGGGTTAATTTTGACCAAGCAAGGAATATCAAGAGGAAGAAAGTCCAAACCAAGCTAGGCTCCAAAAGCGTTACATGCACATAATTAACACATTGAAAAATTCATGGAGACATTATAGTCAACACCACCACCACCACCACATACTAAACACACTCACTTTCATACTGACATTTCACACTTTCGACAGCCCCCCTTCATTTAATTATCTGTCTGCTTTTTTGTATGATATTCATCTATTTGCCCTCAAAAGCAAAAACCCAAACTCCTCTAGCTACAACCAGGACCACCACCACCACCACATGTCATCATCCACTCAAACTAACAATGGAAACATTTCAAGGTGGGAGGGGATCCTGATGCGGTTACGTGATTACTAGATTATTTTAGTTTTCGTGTGATAACATGCATGTATGATGAGTTTATGATTTTTATGAAAATTAGACACGTATAAAGAACTCTCTAACCAAATAACACAAGTGATATTATATGGCTGAACTAATAACGCTACGTGATTGTGTCATATTACACTAAGAATATGTTGTCCTAGAGACAGAGAGGCATAGCCCCAACTCTAGTTTGACAACTTCCTATCACTTCACTTTGTGCCTTGGTCATCAAACAAAATTAAATTTCATTTTTTTAAAGAAAAGTACGATATTTCATTTATTTAAAGAAAAGTACGATATTTCATTTATTTAAAAAGGGCATTACAAATACATATCATTAAGAACTCGGTCCCAAAACGATCATTGCAAAGTAGATCTAAAACTATTACAATAACGCATCATCAATCACACAAGCAATGAGTAGATATCAAGCACTAGTATACGCTCATCGAGAACCACAATATTATATAGATTAATAAAATCGTTAAATCTCACGTTACACAAAGATCATGCAAGAACAAAAATTTATCACCGCCTGATTCCATAACACTAAGTGGAGTAGATTCAACGAATCAAATAGCTCCATTCTTCACACAAGATCCAAAAGAGATGCAACACAACAAAACGAAAATTAAAATGAAGCAAAACCAAAATCTAAGACAATTCTTGGAAATTATTAAACAGAAACAAAATAAAAGGATAAAACAATGTCGTTGCCCCACATCCTCCGGACATCTGACAACCAGATCACTGGACCAACTAAACTTGATCGCAACGCCATCCGACATCTTCCATGGCTTATGGTTTCAACCTCATATCGAAAGTGATAACTGGATTCAAAACTGTATATTCATTGTGTGTGGGTCAAAATTCGATGATTATCACGACGACTACTCTACAACAAAACAAAAAAATTAAAAAGGAAAGAGGAAAGACACTAAGAATGATTGTGTAGAAGATTGATTACCCCAAAACCAAAGGCGGAGTCCGGCGGCAGAAAATATTTTCTTTGTTTACGGCTAGGGTTGATAATTAAACCCATATTAACGTGCTTAATTCGGCTGCCAGTAGCTGAAAGCCACATTTAAATTTCTCAACAAAAACAAGAGGCCACTTATTAGTCATGTGTTCCACGAATCATGATTGATTCGTGATGTTTCCACCCCAAATCTACACATAATAATAATCACCTTAAATTATAAGGAACTTTAATGAAAAGTTTTCGGTACTATTCATTTTTATATTAAAAAGTCAATCCCGGTACTATTCATTTTACGTTTTATTTTGTTCTTATTATTAAAACTCAAAGTTTTCAAATTTTTTTTATTAGTTTTTCTTAAATTATATGTTTGATTTATTTTTAATAATATAATTCAGAAGATATCATGCACACAGATAAAATAAAATCCAATCAATCTGGAAGCTTGATATTTGGTTTGTGGGGGTCCCCATCTCCGGCAGCCAAATTATGGAGTGGTTGGGACAGTGTGTATATCTTTTGGTGGTGGTTCCAGGAAACCTATAAAATAAGTTTTATATGACCTTTTAGGATTTTATGTTTTTTTTGTTTTTCTTTTGTTGGCGGTGGAGGATAAGGTGGTGGGTTCTTTCTTGTTTCCCAAGTTCAACCATACAAAAAATAAAAAAGAAATTAAATTGGGAAAGTAAACAATATACTGCAAGAGAGTTTTAAACTGTTGGTTGGGCAAACAACTTGACATTGTGTTCTAAATTCATAGTGATTGTGTCTCTTGTTCTTCGAATTGTTTATTTTAATTTTTAATGTTTCATTTGAGTTAGGGTATTAGAACGACGAAATGGGTTCTATCACGAGTTTCAGTTCTCTCAAACCGCCGAGTGCGATGAAGCGTAGATTGTAGTTCGATTATTTAGCTATCTCACGTAATCTGACTCACTTAAACCTTATTTGCCTGTGGTGGTGTCTCTTATAGCTTGTGCCTATTATCTTCAAGAACAAAGAAAATGAAAGTAATATTTAGTAACTCAAATTTATTTCAGAAGACAAGTTCTCGACCGATGCAAGATCTCTTGGAGGCTCAGAATTATTTTGAGTACATCAAAATGGTCGGCGACCTCTTTGAATTCTATTTTTAGTGACGACATATTTATAGAAAAGCCAACTTCATAGCTGATCCTGTTACATCCATTAATCACAATGTTGACAATGTTTGTAGTTGGGATAGGGCACTTCCTAGTGAAACACGCCGAGCGTTTTTATTTCCTAGAAAAAGAAAAACAAAGGGGTTGTTTTCTCAATTTCTAGGTCCACAAAAAATTTGTGGTTGTGGCTAAAACGCATAGAGTCGGCATTATTTTCTTCATCGTCATCATGCTTCAAGCTTTAAGCTAGAGAAGGCTGTGATGCACATCAAATGAAAGAGACAATCAGACAACGTAATTGGTCCAAATATGACACCTAAACCCCTACACTCACACAGACAGATAATGAGGAGCCAAAAACACAAGTTTTATGACCATGCTAATTTAAATTTGAAATACCTTGTTTGGGAAATAATTTCCAGACACTGTTTCTACACAATCTGTTTGCTTTCATTTTTCATTCTACTAATACTTAATCAATTCAAAGGCGAAAATAATCAACTTGAATTCGGGGACAGCTGTTCAAAATCTTTGCGAAAGACTGGATTTGTTATCTCATATTTTCTTTTTGTGAAAAAATACCAATTGAAGTAGAGGGTTTTTTTCAAACAACAAGGAGCTGGGTCAACTATTCAATCAAATGAAGTTGAGAGTTTGCCATCTCTTCTTGAGAAACAAGTGAGCTATGCAAATTTGTACTCAATTTCATATGCGGCAATTCCGCCAAGATCTCTTCTTTAGTTGGGGGAAGAATATGCATGAATCGGACTTTTTGAGGAAACATATAAAGAGAGAATTGGTTAAATAATGTGTGGTCGTTAAACAAGGATCGGTTTTAACTAAAAGGCGATTGTTGTTTATTATATATTTTGTTTAAAGCTCAGAAGTCATAATCAAATTATACTAGCATTCATAATAAATGCATAATCTAGCACGAATCATGCATGAATACTACGTGTGAGTTGATAAGGAAGCAACCACCATACCCTAACTATATTTTGATTACGAACGAATGCGTGACCGTGATTGAAATGGATGTTTCTTATACATTGAAACTCAACAAATAATGCATATCCTGAAGAACTCGGCCCTAAAAGGGTCTTAAGAAACTAGATTTAAAAATATTACAATAAAGCATTACCAATCGTAAAATGATGAGTAGATGTCAAGCAATCGTCCAGGCTCATTAGAAAAACCGCAAGATTATACAGACCAATAAAACTATTAAACCTCGTGTTATACAAAGATTATGTGAGAAAAAAAAATATCAAATCATATATTGGGACAGGGAGTACGATTCCCGTGAGTCTAATTGCATCACCTGATCACCGCCACGATCTCAGCACACCAAGTGAAGTGGATCCAAAAAAATCAAACAGCTACACCCTCACCAAGTGAAGTAAATATTCATTAATGAAGAAGATTTTCTCAAAAGAGTGACTCAAACACACTCGTTAATTTTTCAATGAAGAGTTATCATCAACTACATTTTCATTTGGCTCACATTAAGGGACGATCCTTTATAGTTGGCTTTTAAAACACTTACCAAGAGTGGATAGGGCAATTAATTTGTTTTGAAGCTAACGAAAGATTTTTCGATGTGTCGGGAACACAATCCGGCGCACCAAATGCATAATAGAAGTGGTTAGACACTTTAAAAAAAAAAAATTCAACCACTTATATTATAACATTTTTTGTACCAAACTATGTTTCCAGCCCATTAAAAAATTTCTCCAATGAGACATCTAAATTCAAAAGCTCAAAATGATTACCACTCTGAAATTATTATTTATGTACCTATCTATTTTTCTTTTTTCACTTGAAATGAGTAATGTAGAACTTATTTTTCGAAAGATAATAACAACTCCATATATTATTTACATAAAAAAAACACAACGTACAATTAATTAAATAGCATACAATTGTGCACTTATGTTTTGCTGTAAGGTATATACTAAATGAATGAAGCGTTAGATGTTCCGTTAAAAATCCATAGCCAAGAATTACGTTGTGTATTGTGCACCAATGAAGAAAAAAATCCCTAAAAAATGAGAATGTAAAAGGGATTATATGGGATTTAAAACAAATTTACTTATTTTCCTTGTTAAGGAAAATATAAAACGAAATGGAGAGTAAATTAGCTCCCATTTACGAGCTTTGCTAAAATCAGCCCATTGACCGGACAGCGCAGCACGGTGACGAAACGCGGGGATAGAAAGACAGTAAATATTTATGCGCGTGTGGCCCACGATTACGGAGAGAGAGCGTGGGGAGGAGAGCTGTCGGGTAAAAACAATACTGCTGTCAGAAACCACTCCCATGTGTTGTAAGAAACGCTGGGTGGGGCTGGTTGCGTGATTGCCCTCCGCTTCCACTGGACACGCGTATGAAATGGACACGTGTTGGAGAGGGAATGGGCGAGAGGCGGCGCTCGTTTGGTCCAAGCGCGCGAGCGGTTCAAAGGGAGGATAAAAGCGTGGGCCCAATTGAAGGAAAGGGAGGCTCTTGCCTTAATTTAATTAAAATTTTGAAAAATAAAAGGAAAAGTGAAAAAAGTGAAAAATAATCCTATTCACGCGGCGTGATGGCAGTTTATGCCGACAACTTGTTCAACCGGCTAATGCTGCCCAAACATGTTGACTTGGGCAACTACGGGGCTGGTTTGGAAAGTGCAGTTTTATGACCGAAAACGTTTAATTGTTTAAAAGCATTTACCAAACGATTTCAATCTCGTTCGTGTTAAATTATAGATTAGTAGTTGATGAGCGTAGGAGTTATAAAAAAAATATATTATTTGATAGTAGATTAACTATTTTAACTGTGTTTTTAATTTGTTAAGTCACATACATGTTATTTCTTTATTTGTACAGTTTATGATCTGCGTAACGTTCATGTCTAAAAGATTTACCCATTCATAGTTTTCCTAGACTTCTAATTTTCATCCATGTATCCAAAGTTATAAAATAAAAACGAGCATCTAAGGAAAAAGAAAAAAGAAAAAAAAAAGTGCAAGTGATATCCTTCTCTTGCAACTCTCGGTTTTGAATAATAATTTATATAGCTTAGTACAGTAATATTTCCATCAAATAAAGTAAATAATTATAAAAATATTTCAGTTAAATATCATTGACAGAAAACGTTACGTAGTTTTGACTCAGACAAATAAATGGCGAGTGGAGATGATGCAGGGAGTGGAGCGTGGGAGATGGGAGGAGGGAGCACCGCACGCAATCAGTAAGAGTGCATCCGCAGCCGTTAGATAATGATAAAAATGAAGGGTGTGCTGTGATCTCTCGACAACCCACATGCCACGTAATACGGGGAACCAAAATTGTACAATTACTAAATTGCCACCATTGGAGAGCCGCCCCTAACCCCAGCTCAGTCAAATCGCTTGTTGACTGTGCGCCTCTCTCTCCTCTCTCTTTCTCTCTCTTCGATTCCTCGCTCATCCCCTCTATATATAACCACAGCCTGCCCTCCCATACTCCTCCATTGCCATCCCCACACCCATATTTTCTCACTGCAACCAGACACTCTGACCACGCAAACACTACAAGCAAAAATCGCCACCGTTAAGTTATGGCGCCGAGAGAGAAGACGGCCACCGCCGTTAGGGCCAACGGTAACGGAAACGTGAAGGAGGTGCATTTTAGAGGCGTGAGGAAGAGGCCGTGGGGAAGGTACGCCGCCGAGATCAGAGATCCCGGCAAGAAGAGCCGGGTCTGGCTCGGAACCTTCGACACGGCGGAGGAAGCCGCCCGGGCCTACGACAACGCCGCCAGAGATTTCCGCGGTGCCAAGGCCAAGACAAACTTCCCTCTCCTTTCGGAAAATGTTAGCCTGAGTATTACAAAAAATAATAATATTAATATTAATAATAATATAAATATTAATAATAAAATTAGTAGCGGAAGCAACAATCAAAGCCCGAGCCAGAGCAGCACGGTGGAGTCCTCCAGCCGTGAGCCGCCGGCTCTGATGGTCGATTCCTCGACGTTTGATCTAAATCTCGCTCACGGTGTTAGCTCCGGCGGATTCGGCTCCGCGCCGATGAGGTTCCCCTTCCAGCACCACCAGGTTCCGGGAATCGGACCCTTCATCGGAGTCCCGGCTTCCTCCGCGGCAGCCGCGAATCACATGCTCTATTTCGACTCGGTGTTCAGAGCCGGCATGTTGAAGAACCACCAAATTCATCAACGGCTGAGATTCGACCACGCCAACTTCCACCAGCATGATATCCAAGCGGCCGGTGGTGCCCAGAGCGACTCCGACTCGTCCTCGGTGGTCGATCTGAACCAGAACGATCTGCCTCGCGGCGGCGGCGGCGGAGGGTTCGATCTCAACCTTCCTCCTCCACCGGAACTCGCCTGATTTTGTTTTTGGAGAAGAGCGCGGCGGCCGGCTGAGTTAATAGGAAATCTTCAATTTCAGTTTTTTTTTTTTTTTTTCCTTTCTAATCTTAGTTTTATAATTTTCGAATTTCTAAGAAAGAAAAACAAAAAACAAAAAATACGCTGTGAGAGCAACCAATTAAAGAAGCTCCATGTGAATACGTAGCTGATCGGATCATCATCCTTTTTTTTTTTTGCAGCAGCGAAACTCCACCGTGTTTCAATCTGTTGTTCGGAATTAGACACCCCTTTTTTTCAATGTCAATTTTCAGTTGTAATCTCTCGTTTCAGCAATAATTATTTTCCCCTAAATGTAACCAAGCTGATCATTTCTTTTTATTTAGTTTAATTATTTAAATTGTTTCCGTTGTCCTTTGACCACACGATATTATGATCCAGCGATGTAACGCTCTTGATCGTTTTTTCGATATTAGATGCAACGCTTTCGATCTTTTCTCCATAAATCTTGTATTTTGGTTTTCGGATCAATCTTGTCCCTTTTTCCCCGATCGGAAGGTTTGTTACTTTTATCATGTGTACTTTTAAGATCTGTGAAGATTTTTGTTTTGAACTTTTCGTTGTAAAATTAAAACATCTCTAATTGAATGTTTTTTTTCTTCGAAGATGCGTCATTTGTCCCTCTATAATTGCATATTTGCATATGCCGTATAAAACTAGCATTTCCATGATTGATTTTTTTTTTCTGCTACCGTAACCCACCATGGACTTGGGATCTAAGAGACCATTCCATAGACTTCAATTTGCTAAGAGAGTGTTATGCAACCTCCGGTTCAGTCATTTTTAAATCGAGCATTTTTATATACTTTTTAAGAAACTTTGAAGTGGCATAGGGCTGGGTGTTTTTCTATCATGTTAATAAACAAATAGACAAATTGGAGCTATTTCGAATAAAAAAAGTGTAAGACATGTCACCCGCTAGTTCCTGGTTAAGGTTGAGCAATATTTATTTACACCAAGAATCAAGTTTTATGTCTTTGCACTACTAATCAAAAGTTCTTGCATTGGTGTTTTGGGGCACATACAGGCTGCAGAGAAAAACAAATACAATCTAATATAAAAAGTATGAAATTTAATCCAAAGAAGAAGCAAACAAACAAAATATCCATAAATCGAGTCATACCTTAGTTGGAGGATTAAAAACTTCAAAATCACCATTCATCAACAGAAAAAGGGTTTTAGTCGGAATGAATGTAGGATAAACAAAGAGTGATGCTGGGGTTTAATTATATGTGGGTCTATTGATAAATTTGATTTTTATTATTAATTTCATTTTGTACTTAATAGTAATTATGCAATAAGGTAAAATAAACAATTAACATATAAAATTTAATTTAGGCGTAGAAAGAGGTTAGATTGGTTTAAATAAAATTTCCCTTCATATAAGTAGCACGAAAATTGTTGATTCGCGTGGTTAACGATGGAATTGGATCCTCTCCTGAGCACAGGATGGGGATCCTCCTGAGCAGCCTTCCAGGCCGTTGAAATTTGATTCAAAGGCTCCAAACAGGGGGCTCTCTAAAAGTATAATAATTGCAGCCGTTGGATCAAATTTGAACGGTTCGGATGTGCTGCTCTTGCTCATGAGGATCCCCATCCTAAGCTCAGAAGAGGATCCATTTCCGTTAGGTACCGTTTGGTACGCAGACGGGACGGAACGAGACGGGACGGGACAGAATAGGACGGGACGGGACGGGACTGAACATGACGGAACATATGATGTAATTATTGAAAAAGATAAGGAGAAATTTTTTCATAAAATGTTATAAATTTGTGTTCCATGGATGTAGAACGGGTCGTTCCAGGGGGAAGAGGTGGAACGAAAAATCAGCCAAATTTCGTCCCATGGGACAACCCGTTCCACAGTTTTTAGGCGCACCAAACGTGAGACGGAACGACTCTTCCCGTTCCGTCCCGTCCCGTCCCACGTACCAAACGGTACCTTAACGACAGCTTTGCCCACAATGGGTGTCCTAACTGGCTGCCGCGTGGCAGGGTCTTTGTCCCAAGCGTCGGCGGCCCTTACGGCACTCAAACGAGTGAAAACCGAGTCGTTTTAACTCTCTATAATTACGCTTTTGTCCACTTCCTTCTGAATATTTTGCGAAATATTGGGATTAAATAGAAAATAAATGATCAGGCGCGTAAGCGGTGGTTAGAGGTTGGGGGCGTAAAGGTAGCAGCAGCCGGTTTTGGAGGGTACTTCAGTCCGAAAGTTAATTCCACGTTGACTCGGTAAGCTCTCGAGATTCGAGTCGGGATTGCACGTGGCATACGGCCGTCCGATCTCATGTACCTATTTAATTTTTTTTTTCCCGAAAAATAAAAAGTTAGCAACGCGGAACAGGTGGGAGGAAACAGACAAAGGCGGGCCCCACGTGGTGGCGGGCGCTGGGAGTGAAGGTGGGAAAGCGCGGCTGCCGCTTTTAGTGGAGCCCACCACCTTTTTGCTGAAGAATATTTTGCGCTCCCCCTCCATTTTGTTTCTCGATTCCATTGGCTTCCAAATTACGAAAAGATAATCGACAAAAAATAATTGGTCAATGCTTCAAACTATGATGGGTCAAAATTCTATATAAAAAAGTTATTTTTGTTTATTGTTTTTTTTTTCACATCTTTTTTTGCTTTACTCGATTAATACGTAAAAATTATGTTAAACAGACGATCAAATCTTGTGCGCCCCAAACGATTGTGATTTCATTGTGACCCTAACCACTGTTTGCACATATTAAGTGTATGACAATAAATCGATAAGATTATGATTGAGGCCAAAGAGAAGCTAGTCATTTTTTGTTCAAAATGTTTTATCTTGTTAAACTGTGCCTGAAATTGTTACTTATTTTTGTATTTATGTCCAATGGCATAGACTAATAATAACGACACATTGTATTCACAACCTTAAAACAGAGTGATGTTTTGGTGTTGTAATACATAATCTAGTTGTATTTTTTCTTATTTATGAGTAAAAAATCTTAAATTCGACCTCTGTAAATAGTTAGTTCGGTACTATAATGTAATGACCTATCTCATTGAGGAAGACATGACCAGCCGACCTAAATATTTATCGTATCCAACAACAAACATTGTTTTGAAATTATTAAAATACATAAGCTATAGATTAGGGTAGAGTAGGGTGGTTCAATGCATGGGTTTAGAGATATGTGCATGTTGGAGTGTTAGATTATTGAGATAATTCTGGATTAACTTCGCATGCGTGTAATTAAATTAATCAATAAGATCATGGCACAAATGATTTTTAATTCAAATGGATTAAGATTTACGATAATTAATGGTAGCAACGTAGGAGGAACAAGAATTAAGGAAATATTAAATATTAAATAAAATATATATATACGAGAAAGTAATGGAGTACGGCGCAGAGAAGCCGAGAGATGGGGTGACGTGTCGGGAAGGGACAGACAGTTAGTCCGGCGGGTCGGCGTGTTTTAGTTCAAAGCTGTTTGCCGCGTGTGGGACCCGCGGTTTTTGTCCCGCCAACAAAGAGAGAGACTGGAACGTCTCGCGATGCGCCACGTTCTGCCTTCTGGTGAAATGAATACAAAAAAATGAAAATAAATTAAAAATTAAAGAAAATAAAAGCAACCGTCATGGCATTAAATAAATAAAATAATTAAATAAAAGGATATAGGTGTGGGCTGCTGCTGCCGCCTTTTTCTCCATAGTGGACTTTGTTGCCTCTGAGATGACACCCCCTCTCACTCTCTTATCTCTTCTCAATCTCAAATAAAGTTTTCGGTGTACTTGAAATACGGTCACATAATATTGGTGTTTTACTCGAATTATGGTACGAAATGTTTATGAAGATTTTACAAGGCCGGTTATAGAGTCGGATGCTCAGGACTTAATTGGTATGATTAATCGAAGAACGGGGGTTGATGTGTTTTTTTTTTTTTTTGGGTAAATGGTGTTGGAAATTGTGGAGTTTGTATTTTCTCATTGAAAGAGCAATAGATCAACACACGTTATGGCAGCTTTCATTCAATTAGTTAGGAGAACGTTCAATTGGGATTGTATTGGTCCCGATTTTGCTTTCAATATTTTTGTTGAGGATGTAAACTTATCAATTAGAATTTAATAAATTCCATATGTAGGCAAAAAAGAAAATAATATTACCTAAAGTAGTGATACCACTTGTTTTAATTTCTGTCACATAGAAAAATTTGGCAACAAGCTCGGATAATTTCGAAGTGCATTTTGACAATGAAATTTTGCAATGAAAAGGCAAGTAAAGTAAAAAATGTAGGTTATGAGCAAAGGGTTTTTCAAGTTTGAACGCTTAATTATAATTTATGATTGACTTATTACATGGCTTGATGGAATCTCTCATGCACCGTTTGATTTATTACGTAAATATCATCGTGTAATACACTAGTCGTTGTAATTAGAAATTTTGGATAAAATTAAGCCGTCGGACACGGTAAAAGGTTCACATGCACATGAGAGTTGTGTTGGTAGGTACGTGCGCTTTGGAGTTTGGACTTTGGAGAATCAAACAAGACTCTCTCCCGCACTCTTACGTATGCCTATTGGGGCCCAACCCTACGTGTGAAACTGGAACCCCCTTTTCTCCATTTCCCACAAAAATGATCCACTATTAACCTCAAGGTCCTTCTCGACCAGAAATTTTTATTGTATCTGAAACACAAGTAGGACATCACGTGTTTTTTTGTGAGTGGATAAAAGTTTTATTTTTCAAGTTTTTAAATTTTAATATAAATATCTCATCACTTATATAGTTATATGTGATGTATCATCCATTGTTTCAGATAAGCTAAAAAATCTTTCCTCCTCGACTGAAACTTAGCTAAAGGTCCAAAAGCAAAAAAATGCATGGTTTGCCCAAAAAATTATCTTCAACAAATGGCTGGGTTATAATTCGGTGGAGTCTACCAGACCATTATTTGGCCAAATGACCATCAGGCT
Source organism: Malus fusca (assembly GCA_035220775.1). NCBI lineage: Eukaryota > Viridiplantae > Streptophyta > Magnoliopsida > Rosales > Rosaceae > Malus > Malus fusca. The sequence goes on from CM069068.1 coordinate 37,447,669, forward strand.
GGTCGAATGTAGCCCTCTTTTGGCTCTTTTTGGCGCTCAACTCTTTAAATAATTTATTCAAATTTAACGGCTAGATTTGAAAACATTTAATACTAGTTCAATTAAATTAACTAATAAATTTAAAGTATAAACTTTAAAACTAATATATTATTGAGGATGCTATGTTTAGCTCATTATGTTGGAGATGATATATGAGTATGACATGATATTGTTCATTTCAAACTAATTTTTTACAGTGCTATCATTTTTAGACGGAACTATGTTTACCTTTTCAATTGAAGATGAACTTATTAGCTGGATTTTGAATTGAAGGCTACCTTCTATTTGAAGTATGCATTTGCCACACAACACGTTATTGACATTGTCAATGTCATTCGTATCGTGGCTTTAATTTTGTTGAATGGTTATTGATTTGGATAACTATTTGTGGGAGTTTAGGGTTAAGACTTCGTTGTCAAGATTTTGTTTAGCAACTAATGCGACTATTTGAAGTCCTTTTACGTACATTAATTAATTGTATGAACGCACTGTCGTTGAAGTGAATCATATTCACTTGTCAATTTTTTTTTAATATCTGAGTGCATATTCAGCCGTTGAATATGTATGCATGATATATATACATATATATATATATATATATATATTAATGTGTGAAGGTGTAAAGAAATGTTCGTCATCGGAATACTATGCAAACTTTCAAGTGAAACCTCAACTTTTATAATGATATATTATAGATTCATAATTAGGTTAACGCACATGTGAAATTCAATGACTACACACGTTCTATGTCAGTCAATTTATATTTATAATGAATTGAGATGCGCCTTCCGTTACTATAATTTTATATTTTAAGAATTTGATAGCCAACTACATTAAAAGTAGTGATATCTAAATGATAGATGTCAATTCTCGATTAGTTTACAAATAACATTTTGATTTTAGTTTATTTGGACAATGAAAATTGTAAATTGCAATACAAAATAAAAACAAAAACAAAATACTATCATAATATCATATATAATGTTGTTAGGAGGTTGTAATCAAATCCCTAACATTCTTTGTAGTATCCAATTGTCGAGCAATAGTAGTAATAATAGTACTATGCGACCCATATTGGAAGGAATATGGGCTATATCTATTACGAAAATGCTAAAGAGACTTTCACAAAAATAGAACTATTCATACTATTTGATAATATTTTTGACATAATATTTTATAATATTAATATAAAAAATTAACGTTAAACTGTACGATGAAAACTAAACTACAAAAAGTTCGGCTATTTGATCGTGATTGACAATACTGTTATTATAAAATTATAATAAAAATCATTAGATGAAGCTTAAGATAAAATGAATCAATGGAGTCGCGACACTTAGCTGTTACAATCACATGGACTAATTCTTGTCATTAAAAAAATAAAAATAAAAATCTGGTGGGAGACATGATTGGACCACAAACAAACCATATAATAAATAATAATAATAATAATAATAATAATAATATTTAGCAAATCAAATCTGGTTAGGTGTGTGAGGGATAGACTAAGATTCTCTCCCTTTTTCTTTCCATTATTTTCTATCTCATTCTCACACATTTTCTATTTTGTCTTTTTTTTTCTCTATAAAAAATGAATATAATACATTAACGTGGTTTAATGGTGACCGTTCAAATAGGAAGGAAGAAAGAAAAAAAAAGGGGAGAGAATCATATTCCGTGAGATGGCATCTATGGACGAATAAATCATAAATAGGCTGGTGTATTTAGTACTCTACTTCTAGCATCTAGAGAGAGAGAGAGAGAGAGAGAGAGAGAGAGAGAGAGAGAGAGAGAGAGAGAGAGAGAGAGAGAGAGTGAGTGTGTGTGTAGAGACAGATGTCATGCACCAACTTGGTGGATACGTAATGTAATATGACTTTCTCAATGTCTTATTTTCTCACCACCGAACTCTGTGATTGAGATTTTATCCGGATTTTACTGTCTGCATGTAAAGATTAAACCACTCGGATAACTCAAATTAAATTCGATGGTTGTCATCAGCTCATTTCACTAGTCACTTCACATAAACAAGAAACTTCGATCTCTCTTTTACACAAATTAAGAATTCAAATTTTCTGATCTTCAGACAATGAGCACTAAAATCCGAAGAGTATTCACATTCAACTCTATGAACAAAGATTAGATGGATGCCTAATGTTTATTGAAATTTGATTGAGAAACTTTATCTAGAAACTACTAAATAAAAAAGGAATATGTTCACAAAAATATAGTGGTATGAAGGTAGCCTCAAAATTGTAATTAGAGTAAATTGTAGCTATGATCCTTTAACTTTAACTCAATTGGAGCAATGGTCCCTCAACTAAAAATCCATTACAATTGGTCCCTCAACTCATCAAAACGTGCAGCTATGGTCCCTCAACTTTAATTCAACTGGAGAAATGGTCCCTCAACTAAAAATCCATTACCATTGGTCCCTCAACTCATCAAAACGTGCAGCTATGGTCCCTCAACTTTAATTCAACTGGAGAAATGGTCCCTTAACTTTAATCCAATTGTAGCAATGGTCCTTCCAACTTAACTCGTTTTGACAAAATTTTTGACGTAGTTGACGAAAATGACTATAATTACACACTTTGATGAATTGAGAAACCCTAATTATATAAATGGTTATTCTAACATAATTTATTTTGACAAAAAATTGATGAAATTGATGAAAATGACTATAGCTACACATTTTGATAAGTTGAGGGACCAATGGTAATGGATTTTTAGTTAAGGGATCATTGCTCCAATTTGATTAAAGTTGATGGACCATTACTACAATTTACTCTTGTAATTATGCCATTAGTTTGATGGTCCCATGCACCAATTTGTAACACAAGGCGACCTCCCATCTTGTTATTTTACTTGTTCACATTTGCATTAAAATTAATTTAAAAAAAAATCACCTTAAATTTAATTTCTAATCCCAAAAGCTTAATATTCAGTCAACAAATAACGCTTTGGTTAGAATAATTTTTTTATGTCAAATTATGCACAATGATATTTTCATTTAGAATTTGACATCTCATTTGGAGATGTTCGTAGACGGATAAATTTCATCCATCCCTATACGTAAAAGTGACTTGCCATTTTCTTTATTGTGGAAATATCATCACATTTGGTAAAATAAAAAAATAAAAAGATCATATCTGCTTAACAAATAATAGAAAGATCATTTATTTTCTAAGTCATCCATCATAGTGAGATGATTGTTACCAAACAACATAATTTGCTTTATTTTATAAAAATCCAAACAACACACAATTTGTAACGAGTTGATTTTAATTAAGGAAAAAAAAGTTTGAGAAGAGGTGGTATAGTGCATAACGAGAGATTTTTTAATGTGAAAGACACACGACTCGATTAAATAAATGTAATTATATAATTAGGTGCAAATTTCAACGAAAAAAATTCAACAGATAATAATTACAAAGTTGTGCCGAGTCGTGTGTGTGTGCCGCACACAACAAAAACATTTGGTGAGGAACGGCGTGTCATCTACCAAAGAACGGCACGTCGCCTGATTGTATATGCAACGACTAACGAACACGCCACCACGTGTTTGAAACAGGAGGAGGGAAAGAAAAAGATTGGAAATTTGGACGCACCGGATTCGTCACCACTTGTTTGAAACGGGAACACTCCCAGTTTGCGAAATTCGAATTGGGATCTGATTTGTTTGAGTAAATTAACAAAATTGGGGATGAAATTGGTAAAATAATTGGTAGTGAATAATTTGGGAGACACTGTTAGAGTGATAGGGTTAGGGTTTATGTTAGAATTAGATCAAAATTTCAAATGGGGAGAATTTTTCTGATTGAATTGAATGGCAGAACTTACAGATGCAGATTCTGTGACAGCGCGCTTGCCCTAGCCGGTGATGTCCTCTCTCGGGTACTCTCTCTCTCTCTAAAGTTTGCATCTTTTTATATATTATGAGGTCTGTAGATTGATATAAGCATGATTACAAGTAAAATATGATTAATTTGTGATAGAATGGAGGAAAAGATTGAAAATTTTGTTTCCTTTTGATGGAATTTGAAATGGGTTTGTATTGATTGTAGAAAAAGGTTCTAGAAATTGGGTTTTCAGGCCCTGCATAAAGTGAATTGGGATTTTCAGGTCCTGCATGAACTAGATTCTACGTAGCATTGTTTTTCTGGGTTGGGAGTTGGGATTAAGACCTTTTTTTAGAGAATATGGGGTGTTTCTTGGTGAAGAAGCTTTGTGATCTGAGAAAAGACACATGTAAAAGGACTAGATTGGGTGAGGGGTGGGCAAAAAAACCGAAGAACTGAGAAACCGCACCGAACTGAGGCCAAAAAACCCGAAGAAAACCGAGTTGACCTAACCGAATTAATAAACTCAGTCAGGAGTAAGTATAATATCGTTTTTGTGAGATTTGAGATTGATTTGCATATGATAATTATTTTAGAGATTTGAGATTTTTTGCACATTACAGATTGTAAAAGCTGAAAAATCCAGGTCAATTGGGGGGAGAAAATCACTTAGTGCCATGGTAAGGACTAGAATGTATACACACATAGATACGTGGAGAAACTAAACATTTCACCACTATACTGCGGCCGAACTATTAACTTTTGTTGTGAAGAGTGACAAGTGATGCATTAGATATGGATCTTAAGTAATGTTTTCCTTTTCGAAGAAAACATAGAACTGTGTTCAATTTTTATTCTGTTGCTTATATGTCATGGAGCTTATTCTCAATATTTTGAGATGTTTATTTTCATTGTTGCTTTTTCATTTATGTGTGCAGAGAGCCAATGTAATATGCTTTAGTGTTTAACAATTTGACTTTAGTTTGTTGTAATTTGATTAGAATTTCAACTGCGGTCGAAGAAGGGCATATCTGTTTAGCAATGTGTAAGTTCTTTTGCTATTATAGCCTTTGCTTTTAGTTGCCTTTCATATTTACATGTCTTTTTCTGGCCGACATATTGCCAGACAATGAACAAATATCCTTTAGTGAACTAATTAATTCTTGAATGGCCATATTGCGTCAATTTCTTTATAGGAATCGCTTACTCTCTAAATTGTAAGTTTGCTGATTGTTAAAATTCATCATATGTTAAGCAGTAGTTGAAGGAGGATACCACTGTACATACTAGCCATTCTCAACCTTTTGGTCACAATAATATAAATTTGATGCTGCCGCATTTGTTCTAATAAAAATAATGATGTTATATTATCTTCAACTTCAAGTGCCATGAGTAAATGTTGATTGGCTTTTCCTTCATCCTCATTCTTCTCATCTGACCTATGAAAATCCTATCCAGGGTGAACATAACACTCGGTCCTGATGAAGAGAGGCTAATGCTCTCTGGTTTGCATACTGTAGAAGATATATTTTGTTGCTGCTGCGGGCAGATTCTTGGTTGGAAATATGTATGCTTTCTTCATCTTTCTGCTTGAATGTTTTCCGCTTTGTTGTTAGCACGAGTAGGTAGGAGCAGGACCAGACAGTGTCACGTTTAGCTAGCCTATATTTTTTTAAATCAAGTAATTGAAATGCACTCTTATGTCTGTGCTATCAATTTACTTTTGGACCTGGACCACTCTACCTTTGAACTAGTAAAGATTATTCGAGGCAAAGTTTACATGTGGTATTTGATCAATGTTAGTAAAGTGCTGTTTGTGGACTGAATTCCACCTTTCTTTTGAACACAAACCAATCTTATGTAATACTGATGGTGAATTTTATTAGGTGATTGCACACGACCAAACCCAAAAATACAAGGAAGGAAAGTTTGTGCTTGAAAGGTACTTGCTATCTATTACTTTTGTCTCTATTTATGGTTTCTATTGAACTAAATGTGCCCGTCTCAATAGCAGATGGAGGATAGTGGAGGATGTAGCCGAGTTATTCAACTTGGACGCTCGTCTTGGTTCAAGTGATGCGGAGAGTCCCTAGCAAAGTTAAGCACTTATACAAATAATAAGAGCTGGATGCTATACGGTTATTTTCTTTATCAATACAGACAATTTCAAGAGTTTTTCTTGATCTTTTTATGTGCATCCTCTAATGAATTCTGTATTACACTTTGAGGTTTTTTTTTTTCCCAACTAAATGTCTTAATTACCAACCCTAATCCATCAATCCAATACGTGATGGTATGTTATAAATTTGTGTTTCCTGGCTGGTTTGAGAATTGTGATCAAGAATCGCCTATTGAAAAAAGATCTAAAGGCCAAGGGTTGTCACTCACTAGGCTTGAAGCTGATTGCTTGTGAATTTTTTATTATTAACATTCTAATCAAGGTTTTGTATATAAATAAATAATATTAGTTTTCAAATATTGGTTGGCTTGAGAGAGAGAGGGAGGGAAAGAGAGAGACCCAAAGCTACATGAAGAACGCGGTTATTTTGCTATTGTATATTCTTCTTTCACATGACAAGGAAAAGCTACATCTTATCCCAGAAAATAAAGAATGGATGGCAGAACTTATAGATGCAGATTCTGTGACAGCGCTCTTGCCCTTGCCAATGATGTCCTCTCTCGGGTACTCTCTCTCTCTCTCTCTCTCTCTCTCTCTCTCTCAAGTTTGCATCTTTTTATATTTTTATTGTGAGACTTTTAGAATGATATAAAGCATAACTACAAGTTATGTAGGCTTAATTTGTGATATGATGGGAAAAAAGATTGAAAGCTTGTTTCGTTTTGGGAGAATTTGAAAAGGGTTTGTTAGTTTGTATTGATTTTAGAAAAAGGGTTTTAGAAATTGTATTTCTGGAGGATGTAGCTGAGGAACTCAACTTGGGGGCTCGTCTTCGTTCAAGTGACGCAGGAAATCCCTAGCAAAGTTAAGCACTTGCAGTTAATCCATATGTGAACGAAAATACCCTACAAATGACAGCCTTTTGTAGCATCAGGATCGAAGATGCAATTTTCCGAAAAGCTTTTGTAGCACTTGAAAAGTTAGAGCTCTCCTACTAGAAACATGGAATGCTTTTGTAGCACTAGAAGCTTTTGTCAATGTCGGAATAAATTCTTTAATCTGGACGCCCGTGTATACATGCAGAAACATGGGATGGTATGACCAAAATACAGTGTTGTTTTGTGTGTGCGGTCTAACGGTCACGTGGTCTGATTATCCACTCCGTTTGAAAAAACCAATGTGCCCCAATGATCCCCTTTATAGAAGGGAGAAAATTTTCATTGTGACCGGAACACGAGTGATACATCACGTGTTTTTATATAAGTGGTAGAAAATTTTAATATTTAAGTTATTAACTTTTTAACACACATATATCACAATTTGTATAGTGGCACGTGGTGTACCATCCCGTGTTCCGGTCACACTGAAAAATCTCTCCATAGAAGGATGGGGTATCATTTTTCTGGGCCCCATTTTGGCTGCTCCTCCTTTGGAGCCATCTCACTAAAGTATTGTGTTGACGACTCTTAATTTTAGGTGTTCTGCCGTCCAACATAATAAAAAATTAACTTACCAAGGAAAATTAATGAAAAGGGCTTAAAAACTTTGAGTTTTAACGATAAGGACAAAATAAAGAGTAAAGTGAATAGTAGGGGTGGGTTCGGTTCAAATCGGTTCGGTTTTTCGGTTCATTTTTTTTTTGTTCGGTTTTTTTCTCGGTTCGGTTTTTTCCGGTTCGGTTTCGATTTTTTGTTTTATTTTTTTCAAAAAATGAAAAACATTGAAATTTTAAATTTTAACATATCCAACACAATCATAACATAAGCATTCTAACTAGAATCAAAGACAATGAAAATAAACATTTAAAGTTGAACTAAAATTATCAATCAAGTCTTCCAAAGTCCAAACTAACAACCTCACAACACAAAAATCGTACAAATGACTTAGAAAAGTTAAATTGTATGATGTTGTTCAAAGATCAGGGTTGTTTGCTTGTAACTGCTGCATGTTGACAACTTGATTAGTAAAAGTAATGCGTGGGTGGATTTATTTAGTGCGTGTTGAATTCTTTTCCATCACAAATTACCCAAGTAATCTACCCGAAATAAATGTTTATGGATTATGTTACATGTTATATGAGAGTAGATTTGGAAAAGAAAGCTGGGGAAGAAGTAGACAGTGCTATGGAGATGGATGTAGGTACTTCAGGAGGATGTTTGGTTCCGGAACCTTATATGGGGGAGAAATAATAGGTTAGAGTTTAGAGTTTTTATAGGCATCTTTTTTAATATTTTGAGCTTAAAGTTTGGCAACACATTGGGTTTAGCACATTTTAACTTACAAATTGGGTTTAGAAAATAATACCCAAAACAAATAATTAAATAAAAAATTAATTTAATTAATTCGGTTCGGTTCGGTTTGGTTCGGTTTCTAGATCACTAAAACCGAACCAAACCAAAAGAATTCGGTTCGGTTCAGTTTTTTCAATTCGGTTCGGTTTTTTCGGTTTCGGTTTTCAGTTTTTTTCGGTTTTCGGTTTTTTGAACCCACCCCTAGTGAATAGTACCAGGATTGACTTTTTAGTGTAAAAATGTGGTTTTTCGTTAAAGTGAACAGTATCGAGAGCTTTTCGTTAAAGTTCCCTAAAAATAATTGTTTTCTCAATTCTTGAATTTTTTTTTCCTTTTTTCTTTTAAATCGGAGCCTTGGATTATTATATTTAAACATCATTCGAGCGCTAATTGATTAGTAAGTTACATGGCGCTAACCACTCGTTTAGATCTATGTTACCACGTTTTGCATCGTTGAACACAACATTTTAGGTAATTATTCGATGTTCATTGCATAAAAATTTTACTCAAATCAATAATCGTTTCATTGTTTAACAATGTTTCTTCAAGAAACAGATGAACATTGGGTGAAATTTTGTGAATAATGCTTGAATAAGGATCTATAGAATGAACGATTTTGAGCATTAAATTATATTGAGTAAACTTGGATTTATGAGTAGTGAGATTAGTGAGAAGAGAACCACACCTGCTTAGAACAACTTACATAACGAGTTTACCGCCACGAAGCCTTTCCATTTAAGAAAAATATACACATGTCAAGGTATTATTAAAAATCACTACATAACAGTGAACTTGTTTCATATAAGTCGTTCTCCTCCGACTAGTCCCCAAAAGTATTTAGCTTTGCTTTTCCTCTCCATGAGTATTGTCTAACCGAGTCTTGGACCGAGCCACGGAGGTGGGGACCACAGAATAAGCGGGTAATTAGAAAGAAATAAAAAAATAAAAGGAAAACTAGCGAAAAGTAAAAAAAACTTTAGTTTTAATGAAAAATAACAAATAAATGTGTAATGAATAGTATAAAAAAAATAAAAATATAATTTTTCGTTAAACAAAAATAGTACGAAAAAATGTTTCGTTAAAATTTATAAAAAAAAAATGTCACCGTCGTGGAATTGTTGTGGTGTTCTATTTCTATAAAAAAAGTTAAGCCACGTCACTTATCTTTTGTTTCAATTTTTGTGAGTTGTCAATCGTTGGTCTATTTATGTAATATTTTTATTCTCGACAATTTTGGAATGGATTCGGAGCTTATTAAAAAAGGAAGTAGAAAACGACATGCCAAACACAACAATCTTTTTACTCGGCAGCCCCTCTCCCTCCCTCACTAGTCCATCATGATGCGATTTGCTAATTTTGCCACGTCACCACCCTCACTATCAAAATGACAAAAACCTCCTTGCTGCATCATAATCATCATCATCATGTCATTTCTTATCATGAGCACATGAGTCACATAGAATGATGCATCGACGTGCCACAATGTTTGATTTTCTAAATGTAAAGCGTTATTTATCTTCATTACAATCTACTCCGTAAACATTATACTGAAATGAAAAAACCCTTGTTGTCGAGAGAAAAACAGCCTGGATCATCAACTAAGACCTCTAAATGACCTCTCAATGATAAAACAGCTAGGGGTGCAAAGACAGCTAGGAGATTTGCTTAGAAGCAATCACCTTAAAAAAGTGTGTAATAGCTCACTGATCAAGCACTCTTACGCTGAAGATGAACGAGGTTAAATGATCAGCCGAAGCTGTAGCATGTAAAAATGCATCGTTTGTGTCGGATACGCTGAAAATTTTCTCTAAAAGCATTACTCAATTTAGTTGTTTTTTTTTCTTTTCTTAATTTATCGATTAATTACGAGTGTGGTGTTGGCTGCGCAACGTAACCAAACGTTGGAGTTGGAGAGACGGCCGTGACGCCTTCGGTTCCGACAAGATTCTGTTGGATTACGGGACCCGCCACACTTTGAACACTAGCCACTGCCTGCGCAGAGAAGCCGACACGTACGCGGGAAATGGGTCCCACGTCCAGGATAATTATAAAACTCAACAAAAAGTTTATAAAAAAAAAAAGAAGGGGAGGCACAGAAAGGGAGGTCGTGACCAATTGGGGAGGGTCAAATCGGTCAGTGTATGAATTCACGGTCGGACTAGAAATCTCTCATCTTCTATCCATTTCTTTCCGTCTCTTCTTCTGATATTTTTTATTTTGTCTTTCTCGTTCTATAAATTAATGTAAGATATTAACGTAACTTAACCGTGATCATTCAAATAAGAAGAGAGGGGAGGGAAGGAAAAAAAGAGGGGAGAAAATCTTACTCCTTGACGGCCGGGGGTAGGTGCGGCCACGCAGTAGAGAGTGGGAGCAATGACAACAGATGCAGCGTACAGATTGTGCAGAAGTTGGAGGAGGGAGCAGCTCATGGGTGCTCAGTGGTGATGATGCCAGTGGTGACGTCGGAATTAGGTGAAAATATATCTTCAAGTAATTAACTAAAGTGAGGTGGTCTGCCGCTCCACCTGCCCCTGCAGGTCCTTTGCGTGTTGTATTTACTCTTCTTTATTTCCCCTTTTATTTTATTTTATTTTATCCCCACACTTAGGACTAGTTTTGTATTACTGTGTTTTGAAAAAAAACTGCTTCTGATGTGCTGTAAGAATAAGCTCATTTTTTCTGCTTCACGTTTTTAGTTTTTTTTCACCCAAAACTGTGAAAATAAGTTGTTTTTAAATGTTTACCAAACATCTTTTTGAGCTCAACTTTTTTTATACCCACTTACCAAATCAGTACTTACATTTAGAGATTTTAGCATTCGGAATATAAGATGGTATATCAAATGTTTCCGACCATTAAAGTTAAAAGCCGGTTACAAAATACATTAAAGAAAAAAAAATCTAAATACCGTTCTTCTAATATATAGAAGCTTGCGCAGAGAGAATGTCAATAATTATCTAAGCACGCACGATTCTTAATTGTTGATGCACATGAAGTGAGTTTTGAACTCCAAACTTATTAGTTTAAATTCAACATCCTATCCACTAATTTGTTTGTTGTGCTCAATATTTAAAATATCAATATAGGAAAAAATATTGATGGATATATCGATTGCCTTCGACAAAAAATTACATTGGGTATTAACTCCTTCAAATTTAGTCGAAATTAGAGAAAAAATCTAAAAAAAATTCAAAAGTTCGAAACCTACAATTGGTTATGGCAAAGTTTCTTAGTGAATCGTTAAAATCATCGATATTCCTATAACTCGCTGATAGAGAGTGAAGTTTCTATTTCACCCTCTTTTCATATCAATCTTTAATTTTTTAAATATTTCAATAAAAATATCAATAATTTCGTGAATATTTAGACTCTGGTTGTGCTACACATAAAAACGACATTACATTTTGAAAATTTGAATGATGTGGACCAAAGAGACACACACACCATGATAGGCTACCTATATATATATATATATATATAGAGAGAGAGAGAGAGAGAGAGAGAGAGAGAGAGAGAGAATTATGCATATATTTTTTGCAACCAAGGCCGCCGCCCTAAAAGGAAGCTGTGAAAAAGGAAAACATTGACCAACAATATAATGCTAATGCTTAATGCTTAATTAATGGCCGTCTCATCCACTTTCTTTACTCTAATCCAACCATCTTCCTCTCCTTTTCCCTTCTTTTTCCAAATTCTTAATTTAATTAATTAACAATTGCTAATCAAGCTTTTAGCTAGATTTTGCAATCTTTGTTTACTTTTATACTTAAAGCGACCTCCTGCTGCTGCCTATTGAACTCCACCTGCACATCAGCTGGCTGCGTCACAAAATGCTCAAAGCAGTGTTTGATCGACTAATCAAAATACTTGGTGCCAAGAGTGAGTCCACAGACTTTGATTTCTACTAATTTATTGGTTAATATGGTTGTTTTGTCTAATCTAATACAAGTTCCAGAAGTAATTGTGTTTCTGGTTTATAATAATTTTTTATTACCACTTCATTTTCACACTCATTAAGAATAAACATGGTATTGAACCACTAGTTAAGTTTGAAACTAAAATAAACAATATGACAACATGAGTACTTTAGGATTTTCTTATCTTCGAAGTTGTAACACACTAGTTTCGTAAAAATATGCTAGTTAAAATTACTTTGCGCTTATGGGACGGTCGGATACAGTTAATTAAAAGCAACTCTTGTGACATGAAAATTTAGTAATCAAATGGCTTGTAGCCACAACATGTACACTTACGTTAATCATCGTATAAGATGCATTTACAACAACGCAAAAAGCGACAGTAGACCACAAATTACAAAGAGTGAGTTGTGTAGAATTCTAAGAACACACAGTTTCTGAATATGCCTCAATTGTTTCATTCAATGTAATAAAATTACAATGGTGCTGCAGTATATATAAGCAATACGCCAATTACAGTTATGCCCTTGTCTAATCTATCAATTTACACAAGAATTATAACAAACATCTGACTAACTTTACTTGACTCTTTACACCCCCTCAAGCTGAACTTGGATGCATCCATAAGTCCAAGAGAAAGCTTGGATTGCAAGTATAAGAACCTGGATTTAGACAAAGATTTAGTATGAATATCAGCTAGTTGGTCCTGAGTGCACACATATTGTACTTTGAGAAGATTAGCTAGCACCAACTCTCGGAGATAATGATAATCAAGTTCAACATGCTTGGTTCGAGCATGAAAAACTGGATTGGAGGCAAGTGAAATTGTAGAAATGTTGTCATACTAGAGATGAGGAACTTGAGGAAGGTGAAGACCAATATCCTTGAACACTTTACATATCCATGTTATTTCAGCTGTTGTGTGGGCTAACGATCTGTACTCTGCTTCTTTGGAGGATCGAGCAACCGTTGGTTGCCTCTTAGCACTCCAGCTAATAAGATTCGACCCCAGAAATATACAATACCCACTAGTAAATCGTCTATCAAATATACATCTAGCCCGATCAGCATCAGAGTAAGCACTGCAATAAATATCACCTTTCTTGAACCACAAACCATGACTCACTGTGCCTTTGAGAAACTGGAGAATTCTTTTGGCTGCTTGGAGATGTGTTTCTCGTTGAGCATGCATAAATTGACAAACTTGATTTACAGCAAAAGATAAATCAGGTTGTGTCCAAGTCATGTATTGCAGCGCACCTACAATGGACCTGTACGTTTTTGGATCAGTTAACAAAGGGCATATGTGATCAAGTTTGAGGGAACCAATAGGAGTGAGACACGGTTTAGCATATTCCATATGTGTCTTTTGAAGCAAGTCAAGAAGGTACTTACTTTGATGTAAGAAGATACTTGCATAAGATCTTTGAACCTCAAGACCTAAGAAATAATGCAAGGGTCCCAAATCCTTCACAGGAAAGGCAGCGCCCAATTTCTGAATAAATTGTTGACAAGCTATAGGATTAGAACCTGTGACAAGTATGTCATCGACATACACCAAGACAATAACAAGAACAGGTGCTTTGAGCACAAATAAAGAAGCATGAGATTCTGATTGATGAAATCCCAAAGACTTGAGAATTGCAAAATAATTTGTCAAACCAGGCCCGAAGGGCTTGTTTCAAGCCATACAAGGATTTTCGAAGTTTGTAGACATGATTGGGGTAGTTAGGATCAGTGAAACCATGTGGTTGGTGCATATAGACATCTTCCTAAAGATCCTCATGCAGAAATGCATTATTGATGTCCAATTGGTTGAGAAACCAATCGTATTGAACTGCTAAAGAAAGAAGAATTCGAATTGTTACTGGCTTTGCTACATGACTAAACGTTTCTTTGTAATCCAAACTAGCTTGCTGATGAAAGCCTTTGGCCACAAGCTGGCCTTTATATCGACAAATAGTCTCATCTGGATGTTTCTTAACTCGAAAAACCCACTTACATCCAACTATACTCTGATGAGGTTTAAAAGGTACGGCAAGGCATCGTACTTATCCTTCATAGCAGATCTCCAATGAGCATGTTTCGAAGCCTGAAGATAAGTAGTGGGGATAAAAGCAACAGATTCAGGTAAATGATGCTTGGTAGCTTAGTAAGCTTTTGGTTTAGAGATTCCAACCTTGGATCTGGTGATCATATGATGTATATTAGGTGCTGCAGGTAAAACTGGAGGTTGAGAGATTGTAGGAGGTGCAGGGGAAGGATGAGCATCCAAAGGGACAGATTGTGAACCTAAAGATGTAGGAGAAATATGATGTGTAACAGGTACATTGCAAGTGGTAGGTTGGGCAACAGGTGCATGCGGAGCAATGGGTATAGTAAATTGTAAAGTGACATTGGGATTCACTGATGAATAACCATTAGAAGAACTTGGTGTAGCAGTAGAGGCAGTTGATATAGAATGAAATGGAAAATTAGTTTCATCAAATAACACATGCCTTGATATGTAGATTCTTTGTGTAACTGGATTAAGACAACGATACCCCTTGTGTTGAAGACTATACCCTAAAAATACACATTTTTTACTCTTACTGTCCAACTTGGATGAAGTGTATGGCTTGCGCCAAGGAAAACATCCACAACCAAAAATTTTAAGCTGAGAGTAATTTGGAATGGTACAAAAAAGAAGTTCCCAAAGAGATTGCAATAAGCCACCAAGAGGAATCCGATTAATCAAATAAGTAGCATTGGAAAATGCTTCAACCCAAAACATATGAGGAACTCTAGATGCAACCAACAGTGTTCGTGCAGTTTCAACCAAGTGACGATGCTTCCTTTCAACACATCCATTTTGCTCCGGAGTATGAGGGCAACTAAATTGTTGTAAAATGCCATGAAGTTTAAGAAAATTCTGAAATTGATGACTAGTAAACTCACTCCCCGAATCAGATCGAACAACCTTGATTTTATGTCCAAGAGTATTCTCTACATATGACTTGTACTCCACAAATGTTGAAAATACATAAGACTTAGACTTTAAGGGAAAATACCAGCTATACTTGCTGTAATAATCAACAATAAGCAAATAATACCTATAGCCACTTACTGAAACAACATGAGATGGCCCCCAGACATCACAATGCAACAATTCAAAACTTCTAGTAGACACAGATCGAGGAGCACCAAATGGAAGCTTGTGATTCTTTGCTAGAGCACAATCATTGCAGAAGAAGTCCAAAGAGGATTTGCCTTGTACAACAACTTTATTTGCCGACAAAAGAAAAGGGATGACCAAGCCGGCTGTGCCAGATTTTGACATTGGCAAAAGTACTTACTAGTGCAGCATGAATGGAATGAGTAGTTTTGTAGGGAGAATGTGAACTTTGAAGAGGAAAGAAACCATCTTTAACTTGTCCCTACAAAAGTGTCATCCCCGTAAAACGATCATTGACAGAGGATCCATGAATATGAAGGGTTAATGAACAATCATAATCTTTGATAAATTGATAGGCAGAAAGTAGACTATGTTGCATTTGAGGCACATGAAGAACATTTTGCAATTTAAAGGAATGAGCAGGAGTATGCAAAATAGATGTGCCAACATGATCTATAGACAGACCTTTACCATCTCTAATGTACACTTTGTCTTCACCATTGTAGAGAGTATGAGATTGGATATTGGAGATATCATTTGTAATGTGAGAGGTAGCACCCGAGTCAATGAGCCAAGAATGTGATGGCTTAGCAGTGTAATGGGCACACATGGCAACAAGTTTAGATGGATGAACCTTGCCTGAGATCTCTGGATTCATTTGATCGAAGCAATCAATAACTTCATGACTGTGAGATCCACAAATTTGACACAGAGATTTGTAACCAGAAGAATAGGCATTATGATTGAATCCAGAATTATAAGTGCCACGATTGTAACTAGAGTTATGGTTGCCATGATTGGAACCCTGAAAACCACGATTTGGACCACGATTATGCCTTCCTTGGTTATAATTATACCGGAATGAATGCTGAAATGGTTGAGTTCCATGATTCTGAGCAGCAAGAACTTGTGGTGGTGTGGGAAGGTGTGGCGGTTGGGCTTGCACAGAGAACGCCTGAAAAGGCTCAGAGGATGAAGTTTTCTTGCGACGCGCCATGGATAGCTCCTTACAGTAAGCAACAAGCCATGTAATTCATCCAAGGAAGTGGACGAAAGATGAAGTAATATGGAATCAGTGAATGATTCAAAATCATCAGAAAGACTAGCATAAGTTGCTTCAATGAGATCACGATCAATGATAGAGGCTCCAGCAGCAGTAAGGGAATCAGAGATCTCCTTGATTTGCTGAAGATAATCAGACATTGACTGAGAGCCCTTGTGAATATTTTGAAGCCGCAAACGCAATTGAAGAATATGTGCATCTGAGACACCCCCAAATCGCTGCTCAAGTTTGAGCCAGAGATCACGAGCAAATGAGACACCAACAGTGAACGAAATGACTTCCTCAGAGAGAGTCGAGTTGAACCAGATAAGCAGATTTTGATCATTCTCATACCAGTGCTCAAAGGCTAGATTTAGAGAGCGATCAGGGAGAAAGGGCGATGGACAAGGTTAGTGCCATCGACGATACAAAGGAGCTTGTAACGACGAAGGATCCGAGCAAATAAAGCACACCATCTCTAATTCGTGAATTTCTAATGATCGCCGTGTTCTGGTAGGTAATTGGACCGCCGAAGCTTAATCGAAACCATACTGCCAATATTCTGGATCGTGAGAGAAGTATATACGACTGACAAAGATTGGGATTTGAGGAAGAAAAGTTAGGGTTTGGAGGAGGCACCGACTCAGTCGGAGAAGAGGAATCGAATGGAGACGCCATCAAGATTCAAGGATAACAAGTCGAAAATCTGAATCGAAGTAAAACAATTACTCAATCAACACACCGGAGAAGAAAATTGGAGAAGAGCGGAAGATCAGAGAAGAAGGATGCGGTAGGATCGAAGAAGCCGTGAGGTGGTTGGCGATGGTACCATGTAGAATTCTAAGAACACACAGTTTCTGAATGCCTCAATTGTTTCCTTCAATGTAATAAAATTACAATGGTGTTGCTGTATATATAAGCAATACACCAATTACAGTTATGCTCTTGTCTAATCTATCAATTTACATAAGAATTATAACAAACATCTAACTAACTTTACTTGACTCTTTAAGTTGAACTTCAGACCAACCGATCATCATACGTAACCTCTGCTTAATTGTGTATCTTGAGGGTTCATTTTTCCCACGTTAAACGTCTTAAATACCAACCCTAATATCCATCAAAATTAATATGTGGTGTCATGCATATATGTAATTATAAATTTGTCTTTCGCGACTGGTTCGAGATTTGTGATCAAGAATCATTTTATAGAATACATCTGGAAAGGAAAACTCCAAAGGTTGTTACTCACTAGGGTTGAAATTGATAAATAATGCATATGAATCTTTTTTTTTTATCATTAACATTTGAATCAATGTTTTGTATATTAGTCAATAAATAAATAATATTAGTTTTCAAATATTGGCTGGGTGGAAAGAGATGGACAGTAGATGATTCCCAGAGGATGGAAAAAGAGAGAAGAGAAAGGGACCCGAAGCCGGCCGGCAACATCACCCCACGTGAAGAACGCGGCCATTTTATTGATAAGGCCCTACAATAATTTCTACAAATCACAATCACAATTTCGAATTATAGTGAATGATGGTCCAGGTTTACGGATCTTAACAAGTATGCACCATGTATTTTGCATTACACTAGGAAATTATTAAAATCAACTACAACTATTATGATACTCATCGTCAAAGTTTAGCCACTACATTAGCTCTTATGTTTACTTATCGCATGACATACAAAAATTATATTTCGGAAAAAGTAATGCTAAGGAGACTAAGTATATAGATTAAAATTTGCAAACTAAATGTGTCACCAAATGAGCAAGCTTATCTGCTTATCAACATTTAAGTAATAATCCAATTATCAACTTACATATCATTTAGTTTACAATATATAGTATTCGTAGCATTACTCATTTGAGAAAATTGGTAACGAGACAAACAATATACCGATACCCATCAATATTCCATTTGTTGCACGTATACAGGGATATGAGAAAACGAAAAATCAAACACAGAAACTCGACTGCATAAATAAATAAAAGTTTACCACTTCAACTATAAATTCCTTGCAAAAACTCTACAGTTACGTATAGTACGTAAGAAAATTAATAATCATGCAAGGTGAGACGAGAGGTTGTCTGACAGATATGAAGAACTTAATTAAACTAGTTCAATTAATAATTAGGGTTACTGCATTCGTCATGTCGGAACAGACATGGACATTCTCAACGCCCACGCGCCCCAAACTGCAAGTGGGTCTATTTTTCCCTTCAAATTTCATGGGGCTGCTCACTGCTCAGATTATCGGAAACAGACGATCCCACTCGCACTGGAAAAACCAGATGACAGTTCTAACTCATAAATTAAAAAAAAAAAGAAAAAATGGAAATATATATACAAAAAAGCCTCTCAAATTTTAATATCTTCATACATCCGAAACATAACAGTGAAGATTTTCTTTAGATAATTAGTGAAATACTAAAAATAAAAAGAAAGATTATGGCGAGAGAGAGAATTACAACGAACGGTGAGAGGGAAAAACACAGAACGGCGGCGTAACGAATAGTGCTTCTCTTCACAGCCACATGGGAGGTGGTTCATTGAGATCAATAGGCAAACCACGTCGGACCAGTCCCAGAAACAACGCCGTACTGCCGAAACCCGAACCTTCCGGGACCGTATCATTACTGCCGCCGGCGGGGGCATTTCCCGCTACACCAACTGGAGTTTGCTGAGGTTCCCTCCTCGCCATCAACGGCGGCGTATCAGTCGTTGCCCCATCGCCGCCCATGTCGTTGAGGACGCTGGTGTGGAGGAACTCGACGAGGCGGCCGGAGTGGGATGCCCAGTGGGTGGCCGAAGGAGCGTTGAGGTCGAGGGAGATGCCGGTGGGGATCGGCGCAGGAAAGTTGGTCTTGGCCTTGGCACCGCGGAGCGTCCTGGCGGCGCCGTCGTATGCTAGGGCGGCTTCCTCCGGCGTGTCGAATGTGCCTAGCCAGACCCTCGTCTTCTTCCACGGGTCCCGGATTTCTGCTGCGTACCGGCCCCACGGCCGCTTCCTAACGCCCCGGTAGTGGCCCTCGCGGGAGGAAGACGGAGCAGCTGCAGTCGCCATGGAAAGATCTAGATAGAGAAAGAAGAGAGAGAGAGAGAGAGAGAGAGAGTGAGAAAGTGTGAGAGATTGGGGGCTTTGAGAGAAGTTGAATGGCTGTGGAAAGTGAAAAATAGGGGGTCCCACTCAGACACCCGTAATCGTCGGCTGGACGGCACGGCTCCGTCCAACGTATATATATATATACCGATTGTTTTGATTGGATTATGCGGTCTATTTATATTTGTTAATTACTTGGGCCGTTGGATTGATATCAGGATTGGAGATTTGGGGTCATGTGCGATCGAACGGTTGTGGTGTGAGCGCGAGAGAGCGTTGCACGTGAGGACGGTGCGTGGGGCCCAATAGTAAAGCGTGCCGCCGCCTGAGCAGACGTGTGGGTTCGTGTGGCGCGGTGATGTAAGCCCTACAGATATTGTACGGCGCTGTGGGCAGGCTCCGCGGCACCTGCCATTTTTATTTGTTTATTATTATTTGGGAAAGAAAATAGTGAAGTGGGGCCCGGGGTGGCGTATCGGATAGTGGATTGGATAGAAGGGGTTGTTTGGTAGTGAGGAGAGGGGACACGTGGCGGGTATAGAGGCGGTGTCTGAGTTGGAGGAGACAGAGGGCGAGTTGGGTCGACCCGTTGAATTGAGTTTGGGGCGGGTTTCTGAGATGGGCTGCTGCTGGGTAGGCTTGCGTCAATGGCGTGTTTGACTGGGTTTTAGGGTTAGGGTGCGGGTGTGCGACCACTGACCCACTGACTGCTGACCCAACGTACAGATAACTAATGGAGGTAATCGTACGGTTGGTAAACCAGTAAAGGACTAAAGCTCTCATCCTCCGTAAGCAATTCACGGGAACCTGTGCCATTTTTTTAGTTATTTTGTTAAATATCGTTTTGGACTTCTGAATTTTGAAGGGTTGACACGTGTGGTGGTAGTGGAAGGTGCTTATTGTGTGTAAGAAGTTTAGGAGAATAATGACTACTCTCACCATCAGAGCTAGGTTATACTTATAACTTTAAGTCGAAAAGATTTACGCATGATACATAATTACTAGTCACCACATGTATGGATTTACGCTGAAAATCATGAATTGTGCACCAACGAGAACTGTTGGCGGTAGAGGTCGAACTTGGATTTACTAGGGTAGTTTAGTATCAGCAACAAGCGGTTAATGTAATTGGCAATTTGCAGAGCTTTGCAATTTACCCTTGTCCTTTACGTGATGGATTTGAAACACTGTCAACCTGATCTGATTGACTTGAAATACTATCAACATGACATTCATATTATATAAATTCTTCTCTAATACTGGGTATGGATTGTACATATCTTTCATACAAGTTCTCTCGTTTACTTTGGTATACCAACGTTGTGAGAGAGAGAAAAAGACACAAACACGTACACTCGTTGCAAGTAAGTTTTTTGTGCACGACGATCCCCAAAACCTGAATGTGTGACATTCAAACGTTGAACAATTCCTTATAAGTCTAATTTAGTATTCTACATTCTATATGCATCACTTCCGCTATCTGTTAAAAATCTTTACCAAAACTGAAAAGAAAGAAAGTAATTGGACCAAATGTACAAGTTTTTCCTTTTCCCTCTCTTCTACAGCATGTATGGCAATCCCACGGGGGATGATCTTTCTGTAAACAGATCATAATCATCAACTATATTGGGCCCTGGGCCGAACGTTGTCACTAATCATGTAAGCAAAATAGGCCCAGTCTCTGCTGCCGTTCTAGATTGGCCGTGATGATTGTACTGCCTGTTCATCTGGATGTCACGTGACAAATGCGTCCTCGCCTTTGCATACGGAGCTTCTCTTGCTGCACAAGCCAGATCAGAATTTGAGAAAACATTAGTGTACGGAGCTTCTCTAAACCCTTCCAGTAGTTGTAACGTAACATGCAAGGAAGTAATGTAATTTCGAGGACCGTCTTATGCAGTCGGATTTTGCTTAAGAGATTGAACATCCTTACCTGCAATTTGTTGTACTCTAAGGATGTTCTGCCGCCTTTTCCAACAGCATATCGAACCGATAACGAGAAGTAGGAAGGCAGCCAAAACACCAAACCCAATTCCAATCTTTGCTCCGGCAGTGAGGTGTGGCCCACACGTAGGTAGTCCCGGTATACCGCAGAGTCCATGGTTATCTGTGAAACTGAACCAAAACCAAATGTGGAGTTCAGGATCAGTATACATACATTTCTATTTATGTTAACATATGCAAAAGCCCAAAAAGCGTGCAGGTTGTGCGTGTTTAATTCTTACTTGAAGCTTGCTCTGTGCAAAAGCCTGCCTCCTAGAGCAGCTGGGACCTTTCCGGACAGAGAATTGCTATTGACATTACTGCAACATGACAACTTAATTTAAGAGTCTTCTTCCTACGCATTTTGGTTTCATACAACTGTAAGTTGCGTTATAATATGTCTTACAGTGTTTGCAACGAGGTCAACTGTCCAAGCGTTTCAGGAATTGACCCGTTCAAGGAATTGAACGACAAGTCCCTGCAAAGGAAGGAGGATGAGTGTTTTTAATTATGGAATTGAACTGTGGTAACCACAACCCTTGGATACGCTGCCCAGGAAAAATAAATAAATAAAACATTAACACTTTCTGATAAGAGAATATATGATGAGCTGCACTTACAATACTTCTAAGCTTGTTAACTTTCCAAGTGAGGAAGGAATGGGCCCTTGCATGCTATTTCCGCTCAAATTTCTGTGAGTCCACAAGGTAAAACAAAACATGTGTTGAAAAGGCTGTAAAACACTTCTAATGCCTAGTTGTCTCACTTTATGCAAAGAGGACCATTTCATCGAAGTTTAGCATGTCAAGTTGAATAAAAAAACAACGATGCCAAACAGAAGCTAAGAAAGTTTAAATTTTTATTCAAAGCAAGTCTTAGAGAGGAACTCACATGCTTTGTAGATGACGTAATTTGGATATGTCATTCGGCAAGAATCCCTTCAGCCCTTGGTTGTCCAGAGCCCTGTGCATGCAGAGTTAAACACTCATTGCCAAAAAGGATGTACGAATGGCAATGGAACAAACAAATGCTAAGGTGCTTTCTTCAGGCATTATGAGAATAATTCTTAACACTGCACTGAAAGGTATTTCTTTTGCATACAAATCTAGCTAATCTGAAAATGCATTTCCGTTCCATTCACCCATGCATACACAGATTAACAATGGACTTATGTAGTGGGAAATCGTGCTGGAACATAAAAAGTGCTAAGATTCCGATTTGTTGAAACAAATATTCTTGTGACTTGTCTGATGAGAAGGAATCAGTGAAATGAATAAATTATGGTAGTGAAAGAAGACTAAAGATTATGCCAAATGGACACAATTCAAGTGGCTGAAGCACATCAGGACTACATTCATGAAGACTAGATGATTTTCACCCACAAAGTTATCAATTGTTATGGCTCTCAAAAGTCAAATAGAAAAGGCCAAAAAGCCTCCTCTAGAGAAATAACTGAAACAATAGAGAATTAAACATTAACTCGGCTGACGAGAAGCCATTAGAAATTTAGGACACAAATATAGGGAATGGGTCAAGACTAAATAACGAGGGGCACAAGATGTCATAATGAAATGCCATAGCTAAATTAACACGATGCATTGAAATACATAGTGCAACACGCATTGGTTCAGTACATGATGTCATAGTTGGCCAGATACTTCCCCTGTCAAATAAGCAACTAAGTATATGATATTTGTTCTAATGCCTTTATTCCTTGTTCTTTACCAAGTCCAACAGGAGTAAAAAAAAAGCTACTTCTTCACAGCAAAGAACAATAGGAACTGAGGAAGGTAGTTTTGAAGATACATAAAACTTGATATTAAATGCCAAGGGCTAAACTTGATGCTCAGTGGGCCAAACTGGCTTACTTTTAACACCTTGTGTACTTCGAATTTGAAGGTATACAGTACGAAATAAACATACCTTCATAAGGCAACAAAGAATTTAAATTAATACGATTTCCTTATAAATGAATCTCAGAAAGGTAACAGAATATATCAACTGGTATACAACCTGTCATGCTTATGATTGTCTGAAGATCCACACTATTCAGACTTACATTCATCGGCCTTTTAAATATTTGAAAGCAAAGTTGTTTGCATATCTTTTTATTGTCTGATGTTTGCACATCTAGCAGTTAAAAAATAAAGAGACTAGAAACTGAAGAACAAGAGCAATGTGAAGCATAAATGCATTTGTACTATAAATGAGAAATAAGATCAAATAAGAGAAAAGAAATGAGGTTAAGGATCAAGAAATTACAGTCCGTCGATGACCCATTTGTTGCTTGTTCTATCAAACTGGCAATCGGCTCCACTCCATGGATGTTGTTGGGGAACACATGGATCACCATTCCACCCCAACCGAACAGGAAGCCCCAATGTTTTCTTCAATGACAGTAACGCATTAACTGGAATTTTTTTATTGTGAAAAAGTAAAGGGAGAGAAATTAATTACAGTTTCAATAGAGTTTTCTTCAATTACAGTAACGCCTTGACTTCTGATATATACATTCTATAGCTTTTCAAGATATAAATAAGATGCACTGAAAAAAATCTCTAACAGATAACATGTGGTCAAGATGTTTTCAAAAGCATTAGCATAAACAAAAACAGATTAATTGGTTTGTGAAATATCAAATAGTTCATCTGTAACACTTGCAAAACTACATCATTAAGCATTATTTAATTGTGTGCATACTACATGATCAGCATTATTTTTTCGTGTATGACATATACATATTGCTAGAGACGCTAGAGAAAGTTGAAACGAAACTTAGATAAACAAAGAGTAGCACAAATGTACCTTCATCTGATAAAGTTTTTGACTCGGCCATTATAACCTCAAAGATCTCAATGGCATTGATTATGGCACCACCTTGTTTAGGGTGCAAAGTTATGGTTAAGGTCCTCCCGCTTACGGCAACAGTTGTGTTAAGTACAAGAGCAGCATAACGGTCCCCACTCAATTTGATAACATCCACATCTTCAAATTTAGTGTCACCGTTAATCAGGATATCAAATACCCTTTGGCCTACACCAGTGATCGAAGCATCGATCTCAGCAAAGTGCAACCAAATGGAGTAGTTTCTGTTGGGATCCACATCCAGGGTATATTCTAAGTCGAGCTGATTATCAATACTCACAATTGCTTGTTTATAAAGAGCAGCTGGGTAGAAGTTTGGTGGACTTGAAGCCTGCTTAATGGTTCCCTGAGTGGATCTGCGTGTATCAGCAATCTGACCAAAAGTCATTATATAATTCCAAAATCTATCCCCACCCCATTGATCGCCGTTGTAATCCACACCAAACTTTGCGTCTTCAACACCACAGCTCAATCTTTTTGCTGTTCTAAGGATTATTCCTTCAGATACTTGCTGGCTAAACTGGTATGCTCTTTCATCAATCTGAAGAATTTCAATGGCAAGAATTGCCGGATCCCCGTGACCAGTACTATGGAAGCAGATAGACACAGATCCATCTCTCAGATATACAAGC
The DNA here is from genome assembly GCA_035220775.1 of Malus fusca. Taxonomy (NCBI): domain Eukaryota; kingdom Viridiplantae; phylum Streptophyta; class Magnoliopsida; order Rosales; family Rosaceae; genus Malus; species Malus fusca. The sequence continues at coordinate 37,472,664 of CM069068.1, forward strand.
GCTTCAGAAAATACTTGATCATCGTGGGTACTCCAACCAGATTTTAAAGAGGTAATTTGAGTTCCCTCAACAGAAATATCAAATAAAGGTTCGGTGTCATAGTTTGGTAGTGCAATCGACCCAAAGAAAATCCTGATTACATAGTGCCCATGGGGAACTCTATTGATCATGTAACAATTTTCAGGACCTGAGGAGAGGGGAAAATAGCGAAGTGTATCAAGTCGAGGAGTGATAAAACTCGGGCGGGTCGCATTAAAAGGTATCCCCCCTGAATAATCAAAATCCTTAAACCATGTGGTATTGGATGGTTTTGTAATCACATTCTCCCGAGCTCCACAGCTTATGCGCATAGCAAATGGCGCTGTACTCATAAGCATATTACACAAGTTAAAACCAAAATCCGAACAGGAAGACAATGTAAAGCATCAGGTCATATCTCTAAGCTTTATAAACATGTGTTGTGTGCATCATGGCTAACAAATCGTAATACCAACTTCACCAAACATGTGACAGAGACCAAATCTTCTCCAAATTTGAGTATGCATTTTACAGTGTCCTAACTGCTAACTGATGTGAAAGCGGATAACGATACTTATGCATTTTGTGGTAATCGCCTCATTCACTAAAAAGACAAAGCAAGATAAAAATTGAAAAATGCACCATCTGCAATTAATACACAAATGCGAAGCTCTCTGTTTCCAGTAAAAAAATCTTAATCATCAGCTTTGCGTTTCCCGTTAATGACGAAAGAAAACCTACATTAAACATTGTTTTAGGCCATTCTCTGTTTCCAATTAGCAGATTCCTTTCCTTTTCCATAAGTAATTCAAGTTCATTGAAAGCAAAACACTTTAATTATTTTCCACTTTTACTCTCCGATTCACTTCCATTTCTCCAAAAACATCAAACTCCATACAAATAATAGAGAAAAATCACGAGATCTCCACCAAAATTACACTAAAAACTAAATGAATTAGCAACGGTACGCAGTTCAAACTAAATCATCAGTCCAAAATTGACTCCAACACACTGAAATTTCACTTCAATTTTCAACACTCCAAGAATCAAAATAAGCACCACAAATTGCGAAGCAGCAATGCAATCGAGAATCGAAAAGCAAAGGCAAAAGTTCACGAGCACTCACCGGGTCTGGCCGAAGCGACTGAAAACACCGAGCAGCAGAGCAGAAGCAGCAGCCACGGAAGAGGAAGACGAAGACGATGAACAGACCTAACCAAATGCTTTAACTCCGAACCACGCAACGCGCATGTGCCATTTGCTTTTCTCATCCTCTTCCTGTAATCTTGCTTTCCGATTTCACACTCACAGCGAGAAGTGAGGAGAGAGAGAGAGGAGAGGAGAGGAGAGAGAGAGCAAATGGACGTGTGTGCAAGTAGCGTGCGTAATTACAGTGGGGGATTTAATTATTTTTCTTGATTTGTTGACTCCCGGAAAAATAGAGGAGATATCATTAATCCCCTGCGGTGGTTTTACGGAATCTTGGTGAAGGTGCACTTATCGGACGGCGAAGATGGCTCCTCGGTCTACCAGATATTCTTTATTGTTCGATGGTTGGGTGGGCCCCGCGCCCCACACCGGACTTTGTGTAGACGACAAAGCACGTGACAAAGCTAACATGGTGAATAGTGGGGGAGGTTCACGTGGAATTACCGGTTTATCTTTTATGTCCAATTTTTTTTTGGTCGGAATATTTAAAGCCAATTTGCCAAAGAGATGTGATATTCAAACATCCCATTTTACTTTTCACATACATTTTTAATTTTCGACCGTCGGATTAGATGAATTGAATAAGATCAATGGACATAAATTATCAAGGGTGTGTGAGAAGTAAAATGAGGTGTGTGGATATCACACACTTTGCCAAATTGTTTGTCACATCCCGGCCCGGGTCCATCACATCATGGGCCCGTTCCACCACCGTAGCACGACATTGTCCGTTTTGGGCTTACCATTCTCTCACGATTTTGTTTTTGGGAACTCACGAGCAACTTCCCAGTGGGTCACTCATCCTGGGAGTGCTCTGGCCTTCTTCTCGCTTAACTTGGGAGTTCCTACGGAACCCGAAGCCAGTGAGCTCCCAAAAGGCCTCGTGCTAGGTAGGGATGGGAATATACATTTAAGGATCACTTCCCTGGACGATGTGGGATGTTACATTGTTAGTGTCGATTGGGTTTCGTTTTGGGTGCAAAATTGTAATTTTATGTTTTATCAAATGATAGATTCTGTTAAATTAGATATTAGATTAGTTATTGACAGTGTTCGAATATATGCATAATGCATCATGAAAGAGCTTAAATTCTTTCTACTATTGTAATAAAGAGACACTTGGCAAATTATAACATTCCGTTATTTTGGAAATATAATTTGTTGCCATCACTTTCTTTTTAGAGATTAATTTTCTCCATCGATTTAGGATTATGATGATCTTTGTCCTTAATCAGATAAGGACAGTTTATTTTTAAAAATTAAAAAATTGGTATTATTCGAATTTACACTTGTATGTTAGTTGTTTCAGAGTTAGCTATAATATTTACATATATTTACTATTTAATACAATAAATTGGATTTGTTTGTTTGTAGTTGTTGTATTGATCGGACTGTTAAGGGTTGTCACGAGTTGGTTGGATAAAGTTTTAACTGTCCCGCCAATGAAATATAAATTATATTGTTCATGAATATTATAACACGTTAATTGATAACGCTGCGTGATAATGACCAACCAAAATATTTCCGGTTTGTGGACTTCCGGTTTTGAAGTTTGACTCCTTTACAGCATCAATATGTGCGCATTGCGCAATCGTCGGGGGAGGGTTTTGTGATGAATAAGCAAACACAGCTGACCTCCAAAGTCCACTGTAGGCCATATCTCGCAAATTCTTGAACAAACCCACCCAAAACCCAACTAATCCCACTCCACTTTCATATTTTTTTTTTCAGATTTTTTCTGTATTTTGTGGATATTGAGGCAGAAAACCATAAAAAAATTCACTTGTGTTTTTTTTTTTTTTGAAAAGAGAATTAATATGATTTTCTTGGAGAAAGATACAATCTTGAGCAAATAGCAAATAAGTAAGAGTTTGGAAGTGTTTTTAAAATAACTGAAAGCGATTTTGGTAAAATTGTTTTGGGTTCCAAAGTGCTATTTTGAAAAGGCACATTTTCAAGATCCACTTAAAATTTCACTTAGAATTGGTTTAAAAAACATTTTCATACAAGACGCTTTCAGAGAATTGAAAAGCATTTGCTAGTGAACTAGTAGAAACTTGATCCCTGTAGAATTAGACGAGGTGAGCTACGTATTAGAGCTTTTGACTCGTTTAAATCATACAAGAGTGTCTTATAAATTATAATAAAATGATAATTTGCAAGTGATGGATTGCCATGATTATTAAAGTCCTCATCTTTAACTCACTCGTCGTAGTTTAAACCTTCCAACAGTATAAATTAAATTAAAATATCGTTTGTATTAAAAGAGCGATAAATTAGTTACAGGATGCTTTAAGATGTGGATGGTAGCATTCGATTAATTATTAAATTTTCATTAAAAGTGGGGAATTTGATAGGTATCTCCTTTTATTTTCTTTTTTTAAATGATGAGAAATAGACATCTTTTTGTCTCCATTGATCATGGACCAGTTTGTGGGTGTGCTATAAATTATCACACTAATTTGGCCGGATGGAGTCCTTCAATTTAGTCGTGGTGCGATTTTATTGACATTTACTATTGTGAGCATGAAATTTCATTTATGGGGACGATTTGATATAACTTTTGTGGTTAGAGAATTAAGACACATATTTCGTAAATATTTTAATACATGTTTCAAGTAAGTAAATGTGTTATAAATTAGGACTAGTAATCGACATTAGCTAGTAAATTTAGGGTTTAACTTTTAAGATAAAAAAGAATTAGCTTTGTACATCAATACTAGAACAACCCTTTTATTTTTATTTTTATTTTTTGACAAACAACAGTGTTAGTGGGTTAAATTGTTAGTTGTTAGAGAGAGAGAATTGGCGGAGATTAAACATGCACATGCATAAATATAATTACTTTCTATCACAGCCGTAAAACACTATCTACCTGAAAAGTTTATCCCTTTAATAAGCAATGATTGTTGCATTCAGCCAAAACAACATTCTAAAGCCTTATGCGAAAATAAAACTACATTCTATCAAATGCAACTCCAAGCATTTCACCATAAGTAAGGTGTGTCATGCATCGCATGTAGGTACTTCATCATTCGAGAGAGAGTTTTTTGTCGCTAATTAATTCACCACATGTCAAATGTCAATTAGACATAGTTGTAAGAGTACAGAAAATCTCTCCCATTCTTTATATATATATCACAAAGATCAGAGCTGTCATCGTTGCGCACAACTTTGATCATCTCGCCTTTAGTTTCATCATCGTTGCGGTTTGGATTCTGAATAAAATTACCCATACCAAGCAAAAGTTGGAAGATGCGATAACGATCGACTTCATGTTCCAACTCTTAGTTATAAGATGTTTCAAAGATGTTTCGAATAATTATATTATTCGATCGAACAGAAGAAAAATGTCACAGAATAAATAATAAAAGGGAAGAAGGAAGAAAACAAACGTGTTAGGCACACCCTACATAATGTTTCTTCTCTTTTTCTTGGATTTTTCGACGGCATCGAATCTGGTTTAAAATATAGCAAATTACTTTTATTTTTCTTTCTTGCAATGTATATCATAGTGAGGTTCATCCGTTAACCACCCAATATATTAAGCATCTACCCAGATACTTATTTTAACGAGTGAGTTGAGTCGCTCTGTTTGTGTTTGCTTGGATTTAGTCTTCCCCAAACATTTTCGCCAGTTCAAAATCTGAGATGTTGGGGTTCATAGTTGAATCCAATAGAACATTGCTAGCTTTTAGATCCCTGTGGATGACTTTCAATCTTGAGTCTTGATGAAGGTATAAGACCCCTCGAGCGATTCCAACAATAATCACTGCGCTTTTCCTGGTCCAACAATGACCTTCTACTTCATCTGGTCCAAAAACATAAATTCAAAGTATGAAGAGTAAATAAAGCGAAAGATAGCCTTGACAAGCTCTGCTGTAATGAGTTCTTCGTTATAGACTTTAGTTCATTTGAGTTATAGAAATCATTTAAATATGAGGTGAATAAATCAAAGGACTAAAAAAGAATCAAGGGACTTCAAACAAAAAGGGATGCGCATGAGGAGAAAAATGGTGAGCGGAAACACTTCCCATGAAAAAACTGTTGCTATTTGTAAATTAAAAGGTATATTAATTTTCTTTATTTTAGATATTGGTCCAACACCACACCAAACATTACGCTAAATTAGTCCAGCTTAGCCTAGTTTAAGCTAGTTTAGATTAGCCCCTGAACCTAGTCTAGTCCGAGATAGTCCAGTGCAACAAACGCACCCAAAAAGTCCGCCAACTTTGAAAAAAGTCCAAGCTTTTTTTCTTCTTATTATATTTAAATTTTATGAGTTCTAACATCAACAAGCTTCACTTTACTTGGAGAATCTTCACTTTCAAGGCATGGTAAATTTCGTTCACCCTTTCTTCATACGGTAACAAATTGTATGTGGTTAATACATTATCTTTTGCAAGCTGCTACAAGTACATATATATTGTGGAACATGTCGGGTAATCCTAAGCCTTTCTTTAGCGAGCTTCTATTTCTGTACATGTCACATCATTTATAGAACTAGCTCCTTCAGTACTCGTTGATGGATCTACTCTAGTACAACTCCTCCTCAACAAAAGTGCAGGCTGTGTTGGGGAAGGAACTGCTGCCTCGTTACCTAGCATGAAAACTACCGCCGACATGGTTGGCCGGTCAGCAGCAAACTCTTGCACACACAAGAGGGCAATTTGGATGCATCTCACAACTTCGTTGACATGGTACGATTCGCCCATGGATGGATCAACGATTTCCAAGGCTTTGCCTTCTCTCCACAGGTCCCAAACCTAAAAGAGTTTTGAAAAAAATCAACAAAGCATGAATAAAGTAGGGGATATACTTGTGGGAAAATCATTGTTTACAAATAGGCTATAGTTAGCTTACATATTCAATCAAATTTGAGTGGGGATAGTTTCTGTTGTAGTAACCGGAATTTCTTCTGCTAGTTATGATTTCTAGCAGTAAAACGCCAAAGCTATACACATCAGATTTTACTGAAAAAATTCCTTCCATTGCATACTCCGGTGACATATAACCACTGCAACAATATAAAGAGATCATGGTGAGACTTGTACTCGGAAGTTGGAACTATTAACGTACTATTTTGGAAATCTCTAGCCAATTTATATCTTCAATTTTGATGAAATTTAATTAACTTACTATGTTCCGACCACACGATGTGTATTTGCTTCACATTGGTCCCTTAGAAATATTCTTGCCATACCAAAATCTGCTATTTTGGGGCTCATAGATGCACCCAGTAGAATATTACTGGCCTTTAGATCTCTATGGATAATCCTTAATCTCGAATCTTGATGAAGATATAAAATCCCTCTAGCAATCCCACAAATAATCTCAAAGCGTTTTGTCCAATCTAAAAGATTTCTTTTTGTTTCATCTGAATACAGTAAGAAGTTGAGACCAAATCAATTCTTGTTAACTTTAGTTTCAAAACGAAATTAAAGGAAAAAAGGAAAAAGACGTACCAAAAATAAAAGAGTCCAAACTTTTGTTTGGTACGTATTCATAGATTAGCATCTTCTCTCCATCTTCAACGCAGCAACCTATAATCTTGACAAGGTTCCTATGTTGGAGTTTCGCAATTATCACAACTTCATTCTTAAACTCTTCAATTCCTTGACCAGAATTATTCGATAGTCGTTTCACCGCTACTTCCTTTCCATTATGAAGTACACCCTGAAATTATAATCCAAGTAGTTATGTTACAATTCATTTTTAAGGGCATCAAACATGAATTGTCATGTTTGTTGTAGGCTTCTAGGTTAACCTGAAGTTAAATATGCATGATTCGGAAAATTATAGGAGGCTAACTACCTTATAGACTGAGCCAAAACCTCCTTTCCCAAGCTTGTTCGCTGCCGAGAAGTTGTCCGTGGCGGCTGCGACGGTTGTTAGATCAAAGAATTGTAATTCTGAGTTAATTTTACTTTGATCATTGAGATCTGTTCCATCTTCCATGAAGAACATATTTTTGCTCTGCCTCCCTGTTGTCATGAAATGCATAACAAGCAATGCAACGTTAGAGCCCTTTGGTCATTAACAATCAGTATTGCCCGACACAAGAAGAAAACTTACAATAACCATTGGCATTAGTTGTACATAATGAGTCTTCTACCCATCTCATTAACGTAGTGTTGATGTAACAGAAGACCGTACACCACAGGGATACTAATTAAGATAGATAAAGAAAATTTATTTACCTTGCCTCTTCCTCCTTACCAACCAACACAAAAGGAATACTAGGACAAGGAACACGAGAGCGGATACTAGTGAAGTTGCCAGCCTTGCCTTCTTGCTAAGTACAGAACCCTTCTTGCTAATTACAGAACCATTTGCAAATTGAGCTACAAGCATATAAAACAAAAATAAAAATCCAAAGAAATCAACAGTTGTGAACTGTAAACAGTAGCAAATCACCATAAAAAATGAAGGGAAACTATATATGGGGTTTTCTCATGTGCGTGAAAATTGTGGGATGTAAGCAGCAATCAACTTGCAACTACTATCCAACAAGATTTGTTCGTATTAGAGAAATTCTGGTAGAAAGTGTAGAATACAAAATGATATGAGTGTATGAAAAATAAAGTGACTACCTAGAGTAGCTGCATCAACTCGTACATACAAGTCTTGCCCAACATTTGAAAAAGTTCTTGTGTCTATCAAATCCCCGTACCACATCACGCAACCCGTCCCTCCTCCCCTTTCGTCTGCACTCGTGTATGCCATGCAAGAACAATTCTTCATGCACTCTTGCTCACACCCTTTCAGACTCAAACTCATATTCACACGTGCCCTAGATGAGTCGGGTACCTTCACGCGTGCCACCTTAACAAACCCTTCCCCTTTTCGGCATGTAGACGCTCCCGATTTTCTCTGGCATCCACCCAATCCAACTCTCAGATTCCAATCCTGGGGGAACTTGGGTTCAAATCCGGGCAGACAAAGGCAAGAGAAGTTAAAATTACTGTATGGTTCACCGTTACTATTTGGACCACACTGTCCATAGTAGTCACACCACTCACTAGGGTTGAAACTTCCTTCGATCCATTTGTTTTCTTGACCTCGCCATACGAACCGTTGAAAAATTCCTGATTCATCTAGCACCCCCCTTGTGAGTACTGAGCCATCTGTAACAGTATATTCTGTATATATCTCATCTGTATCGTTCACAAAGCTGCGGAAACTACTAGGTGTGTATTCGGGGACCCCGCTCAATCTCTGGCCGGTCCAAGTTCCGACTCGAAACCATTTGGTTCGACCCTTGTAAACAATGAACTGTGGAAACCCGGTTGGGTCAATCTCATACGAAAAATTCCCAGATCTGGGATCATCGTGGGACGTCCAAGATGTTAGGAGCCAGTTCAGCCCTGACCGCCGGTTCAGCCCAATCTTCATTAATGGAAGCAGTGTATCTGAGGGGTAATCAAAGCCTTGCCACAGCATCCTTTGGCTACTACCACTATTCTCAAGCAATACAAGATTTCCTGTATCCAAAAGTTTGGCTATTACGGAATTGTTTGGCGAAGAGACTGTGACATTAGCAGACCAAAGAGGGGTACTTTGGTCCTTCCCATAAATAACAAGGCCTCCATGATTTCCAAGAATAGCTAAGAGCCCAGCTCCAGCAATAGGAATTACGGGGTTGTCTCTGTTTGCAGTCCAGACGATGGTTTGGATTGGAATTTTGTTGTACCAAACTCCAACATAACGATTATGAGAATTCCCTGGGCTAAAAAACCCTAGTGCAAAGATTTCAGTGGTGGATAGAAGAACGTCGCCATCTCTTAGGGGTTGGTTTGGTGTAATGGCGTCTAGGGTAACCGAAAGGGAAGAGGGAAGAATCACAAGGAAGATAAGCAATATAATTATGACAAAAAATAATTTAGTAGAATTCATGTTTAGTTTCTCATTGAGGAGTTTAAGTGCTAAAAAGGTTGCTTCTTTTAATGGCAAGCAGAAACAAAAAGCCAGAAAGGTTGGATTTTTTTCTTTGGAGATTGAGTAATGCTAACAGCTCATGGGCGAGCTCCAGTCGTTGATGCTACGGTCAACTCTCCCACAACTTCCAGTCAAACTGATCCTAGCTAGAAAGCTCCACTTCATTAATCCTGACCACACCCCAGTTGTATCCAGTCGATTGATAAACACAATTCTTATTAACGTTTCTGTGCATGCGAAAGAATGGCAGAGCTAAATTGGCACCAAATGGAGCCAAGTACGAATTTAGCGAACCAAAAATATCTCACATCGAAAATTTGATAAAGTCCAACATATATATAATGTGCTCCTAGGTGGTAAGATGCTAGGTGTGATTAGTAGTGGACACTATGATAAAAGTGATCCGTGATAAAATGAAAAAAAGATAAACCAATTTGAAAAATCCTAGGATTTTTTGTTTGGCATGCAAAGAATCACAGGTCAACATCTTTTCTCCCGTATGAATCCCAGCACCTGCCTGCTTCCCATGCTATGCGGAAGTTTGATTACCACAAACCTCTCATTCTTCAGCACTAATTGATGTCAATGTCTGTTAGCAATCAAGTTCCCACCATAGTGCGTCACACAATTGACAGAATTAATTAGCTAACTAGACTAGTATAATTTCTCTTCAAGTACTTAGCAAATTCGCAATCGTAACCAATAATTCTGACTCCCTATACACGTCAAAGCACTCAAAATATCTTAAAGAGTTTAACTTTAGCAAGGTTCTATGCTACTACATGTCACATCTTTAAAGAATTTTCTTCTTCAGTACTGGGTGATGGGGACTTTGCATGTGGTCCAATATCCTAGTAGATAGAATGTTGGGTTTTCATCCATGCATCTTAGGTTCGAAACTGCCCATCTCCTAAGTTGTTGTAACAGTTTTGAACCCTCCCCTCCCCTTAATAATATTAAAAAAAAACTAGGTGATGGGTCTCCACTATTATCCCTCCTCTTCAATAAAAATGCTCGTTGTTTTGGTGAAGGAGCTGCTTCTGCATTACCTAGCATAAGAAAAACCGCCGACATGCATTGTTGTACGGTCAGTGGCATACTCTTGCACACATAAGCTGGGCAATTTGGATGCATCTCAGAGCTTGGTTGGCATGGTACGATTAACCCTAGTTGATAAGTACGTTTATATTTGTTACTTCAAGTGTTAAATCCCCTAATTATCTTCATCACCACTCATCATGCTCTTGCTTGTAAGAAATTTTCATTGAATACGATGTACAACCCTAAGTCATTAGCGCACTTCAATCATGGTTATCGGTAACTCGTTTAGTGAACAAATTTCTCCTTGCGATGCTGCTGAGTGTGGATTTCTGGATTGTGATATAAATGCCGGTTTCTGAGGAGAGGGAAGAGTTGTTTCATTACTCAACATGAAAATAACTTCCGACATGGTTGACCTATCCGATGCACTTTCTTGCACGCAAAGTAGCCCGATCTGAATGCATCTTGAACCTCGTGTGCAGGATATGACTGATCCAAAGATGGATCAACTACGCCTAATGCTTGCTCCTCCCTCCACATATCCCAAATCTGATGCAATTAGGATCATTTTAGCGCACTAATTGATGTCAATGTCTGTTAGCGATCAAGTTCCCACCATAGTGCGTCACACAATTGACAGAATTAATTAGCTAACTAGACTAGTATAATTTCTCTTCAAGTATTTAGCAAATTCGCAATCATACCCAATAATTATGACTCCCTGTACACGTCAAATTCATTTCTCTCTCACTAAACGGGCTCCAAATTGATCGTTATATCAATATATGCAAGAAGAAAAGGATAATGAGAGGCTTGTGATCACTTCTGAGTAGAATGTAAGAAGAAAAAAAAGGATAATTCGTTGTTTTTTCAATAAAACTCGCTACGCTCATGTGCCTTTTGATTTTTCTTTCGGATTTGCGAGCTTCGAACTCGCCACTCTAAACACTAAACCCTAAACACACTTGATTTTCTTTCTAAAAATAAGAACATGATATCTCATTGATGCCAAATTAGACCATCTCCAACCGAAGGAGGGCCAGATGACTCGTTTTAGCCCTCTGGTCTTTCAAGAAATTAATATTGTAATGAACATTGCATAACCATATTTCTTACCATCTCCAACCAAGGGGCTAGAGGGCCATAAGCCAAATATAGTCATGTGACACAAAACCATCTCTAACCGAAGGCCAAATGACTATAGTATGAAATGTGAATAATTGAAATAAAATGAGGTAAGATAGTATGAAATGGTGAAAAATATGTGAGAAATTGTGTGCTCTTTGGCTTAGCCTTTAGTTAGAGACGATTTTCAGACTATTTTTGGCCCTTTGGCCCTCTGAACTCTTCAGTTGGAGATGATTTTATACACAAAGAGCTAGATAGAGGAGTGTTGGACGCATGAGCAACCAGTCAATACTAGTTTGGTATGTCATTTCATCATGGTCTTGGTACGTTCTAAGCGGATTGGGTTCTTCTGCCTTCCGGAAGTGTGTATTTTGTGAGATCATAGTCATCTAACTAATCTAACGGTTCTCAGAAGACTACATCAATGAACCACTAAAATAAAAATGGGCTCACTTTAAGGCTCTCAATCCTTGTGGGCTTTACTAAGAAAAGACAATGCAGAATCCAACACTATTTGAGCTTTGAAATGTGTTGGGCCTTTGAGCATTTCTCGCGGTATGTTATCTACACACCTTATTCATCTTTGACACTTTGACACACTTTTATTTTATTTTTATCGATGACTTATTTTCAATTATTCAATTAGACGGTTAAAAATTAAAATCAATATGTCAAATCTTTAATAATAAAAAACCAGTAATTATATATCTCCAAATAATGGTTTAACATGTATCACATTGCAGGGATGACTTTTGTACTCGACTAATCACAGCACTCCACGTATCCGAAATGCCATGTGTTCTGTAGCCAACGGAGACCAGTGAAGGAAGCTCTGAGTCTCAGCGTCCCCGCAAACCTCCACACGAAGGCGCACCGTACCAACCTGCAGTCGCGCACTCAGAATGCCTCACAGCGCCGATGACCAATCTCCGGAACCGGCCGAATTCTCCGGCTCCGACATCGAGGAACAAAAAGAAGAAGAAGAAGAAGAAGAAGACCCGGAATTGTTAGAAGAAGAAGTAGAAGAAGAGGAAGAAGAGGAGGCGGAGGAGGCGGAGGCGGAAGAAGAAGAGGCGGAGGGGGAAGAGAATATGGAAGACGAATTAGAAGGAAGGGTTGAAGTGGATATGGATCTTTCAGATTCACCAATTCGATCCCGTGATCATCACAACGGTTATTTACCTCTTCTATTAACCTACTTTCAATTTAAATTAATTAAAATTCGTTTGATTTTTTTTGGGATATCGGTGTTTTTGCTTTGTTTGACTTCAAATTTGCTATGCATTTGGATTGATTCTGTTAATTATGGCTTGATTGTAGCAATTCATGCTTCAATGCTGTGCCCTTTTAGCTTAATTTGGAAAATTATGTAATGCAATTGGGTTATAAAGAATTGTTGTAAACTTGGAACTGTAGTTTGAGGAGTATGGGAAAAGTTTCGTTTGCGTGTTTGAGCTTATAGGTAAAGCATCTACTTGATTCGATGTCGTCAATCCGTTCTTTGGTCCAGTCATTACCCCCTTGTCTAGAAAGCTGAATGTTCCCGTTTTATTGAAATTACTGCCAAAATTTAGCTCAATGATAGATTGATTTACTTGATTGTTATCGAATACGTATCAGCATTCTATCTCTCACCAACATTTTGGTATAAAAGATGATTATATGGTTGCTAACAAGGATGCTGGAATCCTTTCAGGCCAGAGAACCTCTGTACACTTACACAATGAGGTCAATGGTCATCTGTGTAATAGTGAGATTATGGATGCTAAAGCGGCCAGCTCATGTAGAGTTGGCGGGGAAGAGATGGCTGATGCCACCCCGATTAGGGATCATTTAGGTGAGGAGGTTAGAAGTGTTGTGAATCCAGGGGATGAGATGAAACAAGTGGACATGCAGCAGAGGAATGGTAGAAAGCAAATAGATTCAAGGTGAGGTGGTATGTTGGCCCTTTATACTTTTAAATTTTTCTTATCTTAGAGCCAAAGCCAGTGCATTTTTAAAACTTGAGTGTTGGATTAACGTGTGTACCTGGTGGCTAATTATTTGCCTTTTGAACCAAACTTATACCCATCCCACTAACTGTCAGGTTTTTCAGGTCAAGTGCTCTTGAGACAGGGACCACAACTGTGTCTCCTGCTGCTGAGACTAGTGGTCGAAGCAAGCCCCCAGCTATTATATGTGACTTTTATGCGAAGGGTTGGTGCATTAGAGGTAGTTCTTGTAAGTTCCTCCATGTGAAAGATAATCTGAACAGTTCTCAACCACATCCTGAGGGAGATGTTGCTAATTCTACAAGAGAAGTCCAGCTTGATGAAGGTACATTGTATTATCTTCTTGGGTAGGAATGTCAAAAAGTACTCTCCTATGACCTTCTTATTAACACCCTTCTACTGTAACAGGTCTAAGAGACATTACTGAGAGAACAAGGTCACCTCGTTTTCGTGACCCTCTGGCTTCTTCAATTGGAAGTGATTTTGCATTTTCTTCACATCTCAGTTCTGAAAAGATCCGATTTTTGGAACACATGGGAAGACAGCACCAGTTTCATGAAAAGCGCAAGTTTCCAACAGTTATTGGAGAGGAGTCAAATGTGGGTGTGTCCACTGATGCAAAGAAATTGCATTCATCCAAAGATGATCCAGGCTTTCTCTCGTCACTTAAGGATATAGAAAGGGATGATCAGAGAAATTGGCCTGCTGTTAAAGATAATTCCATATTCATGAGCAGTTTGCATCCTGAGCCTGGATTTTTTTCAATTGGATCTATTTCATCATCAGGAAAGTACTTTATAGGGAAGAACTCTTCACATTCGAGCAGTATGGAGGAACCAGCTGGAATTTGGAGCCAGCGTATGCACCGTGACCATAGTTCCCCACTTGTGAACCTTGCTTTGAATTCAAGCTCAAGAAATCTTTCAACTACTGCCTTGTTTCCAACTAGCCGTATTTCATCTTGGACTGGATTTTCGTTGCCGTCTAGTTATTCCAATCTCGATTCAAGTCCTCATGATACTTTTAAGCTTTTTGATCAAAGTAGGGATTACCGTTCTTCTACTAGATCATCTCCCTTGCTGAAAAGCTCTTCCCCCTTCTCTAGTTCTGAATTGAAAAGTTTGCCGACCACTGTGTCATTGCGCTCTGCTGAAATTAAAACAAAACTTTCTTCAAATGATTGGGAGCCATCTGTGCCATTCCAGCCATCTTTTATTCTTCCTCGTGCATTTCTATCATCTTTGGGGAGGCAGTATGATCCTCTTCGTGACAGCATTGAGTTACCAAAGTTCTCAAACATCTCTGGTGAAGCTTCTTTCTATCCTGAAGGAGCAACCGTTGGGAATAAATTGCATCCGCAACATGGTGAATCTGCTAGTGGGACCACGCGGCCAGCTTGTGATGGTGATACAAACTCTATGTCTTCACACAATACGTATCATGAGAAGGTATTAGATAATAGCTGCTATACACGTGACCATAATTCCCCTGTAACTGAAGCAGAGACAGCGGGGACTTCTGCTGTCTGCCAAAATGGAACCGTGACTGGAGAAGAAAATCCCTTGGGCCCTCCTCATCCCAAATGTAGTACAAAACAAAACAAAGCCAGTAGTGCCACTGGTGATTCTAGACATCAAAGTGATGGTTCTAGACACCAAGAAGGCACAACATTAGGTAGATTTAGAGAAAAAAATGAAGTGGATGGTGAACATTTGACAGACGGAGATGTACAGCAAGAATCAAAAGCTGTGAAGAATTTCCGTGCGGCTCTTGTAGATTTAGTGAAAGAATTGTTAAAACCAAAATGGCGCGAAGGTAGTCTCAGCAAGGATGCACATAACATGATAGTTAAGAGAGCAGTAGAGAAGATTATCAGTGCTTTTCAGCCCCATCAAATCCCATCTACCATAGAAACAGTTGTGCAATACCTGTCTGCATGCCGTCCAAAAATCTCAAAGCTTGTTGAGGTTAGCCCTTTTTTTTCTTTAATTTTTTTGGTGATAATGTGATGAAGCAGATATTGGGTTTTGAGTGTAATCTGACAGCCACTTGTTTCATTGCAGGGATATGTTGAAAAATATGGAAAATCTTGAGATGTTTGGCCAAGTGATTTTTCTCTTGCAAATTTTCCTACGCAGTTCGCTAATTGGAGGTCATGGACAGTTGGTTTAGTATCCCCTGTTTTATATAATCAGAATTGAGTTTTTGTAGAAAGTTGTTAATTTTCTTATAAGATTTATTGTTTCATAAGTTAGTTATGTTACCGACATTTCATATATTTTGAGGTAAACGGTGTCATGACTGGAACTTATCTAGGTCTGTGTTAATCCTAGTCTGTGTTATAGAAAAATGGTTGTAATTCATTTCATTTTTATGCAAGGAAGATTGCCTTAGGCTTGAACTAACTCAGCTTGAGGGTCTTTGCAAATTTTATCAAAGAGTCTGAATGCTGGTTCTTATTCTTTCTAAGGTCAGTCTTCAATTCCTTCGCTGCTTCAATTCAGAGGCGCTGTGGAGTGACATGGTAAAATGAGACCTTTTGGTTTGGGAATTAATGATCACCCGTATGGGACCCTTCTAGTTGAGCTTACAGTTTGTACATTAGTCTTCCACAAGTTATGCTGGATATGTAATTGATCAAAATTTTGGTATCTTGATTCAGTATATTTGCATAAACTTTTTTACTGCCTACAAAGAACTTGGAAGAGTGGCAGTTTTACTTTAGGATAGTAAAATGTATGGTTCTGATATTATAGATGCTTAAAGATGTTTGTTTTAAATTTATGAAATTCAAGTTGACGTATAATTTGTGTAACTCGAAGTTTTACTCTCTCCATCCTCATTTTTGGTTATAATGATCTGTAATTGTGGTGTTCAGATTCTTCTGGACAATGTTTCATTATTTGAAGATATTTGTGGATTAAGGTAAACTCTCATTTTTTATGACATGCCGTTAATTCATACTTTGTTAATTTACTCTCATTATTTATGTAAAATGTTTTTGGGAGTTCTATTCTCAAGTGTTAATATCTGTATTTCGCACCCGATACCCACTGCCTAAAAGGGCCGGACCCTTTGAGCTAAGGCAGTTGTTTTTCTTTACTAAGGTGTACATAATAATAGGAGAATAAGATCGATGTCCTAGTACCTTGTTACTGTATTTGTCCTTAACAGATCAGTTTATCATCATGGAGTCCTAAAACCCCGATTTTCTTTGGGAAAATAAATTACATATGGGGTTGTTGTTGAGATCTGATAGCTGCAAGCCTGCAACTAAATCAGGGTCAGTGTGCAGAAAGTGTAAAATCAATCATGCTGTAATGTTTTTTCCATTTTCCCATCTGTAGAATAAGGTAGATTCCACCAGATGTATGATTTCTCAACCCGAGTCAAAGTATTTTCTTAGCATCAAAGGCCTAACCAGTTTCAACCACTAGCTTAGTCCTGGTATGATCAAGATTTAGGATTAAGTAAAAGAAGAGGGAAATGATACTGCGATGCCATGACTCCTGTAGGATGTTAGATAATTTCCCGTGATTCCAGTAGGTTGAATTATACTTTTTGTAGTTCTCTTTACAATGCATCGTGTCGTTATGATGAAGCGTGAACTAGATTATAAAGAAGTCGGGGATGTTTATCGGTTTATGGCATTGACTGCTGCAAAACAGATTTATATTAGTGACTTCAAGTGACCTGAGACTGTTGAGAATCTGTCATCGAGTCGTTTAGTGGTCAGAGCTTGAGAAAAGATATTCATGTCTTAGTTTTTATTGATTGTTGCTAACTGAAACAGACTCAGGTTATATTGAAAGAATTGAAAGGAAAAGGAGCTTCATATCAATGTGACTTTCCCGACACTCTATGTGCTCCCTCGATTGGCTTAGCAACTTTGCATTCATTGCAAGGGAAGACAAATGACTTGAACAGTTTCTTGCCGAACGATGATCTGGGTGCAGGCTTCTCCTTTTTCTCTTGGTTTCTGGATTCTGGATGTGGCTTAGCATATACTTCTGTGACACCGGCGGTATCAGTTGATCTCATATTTCTGGTACTTGTTGTTCGTACTGGACCTTTGATGCTGAGCTGCTCTGTCTCCAGACGCTGTGTCGATTCAAGCGCGGTTGCTTTTGGTATGATCTGACCATTCGAGATCAACAGGTCTGCCGGGTAATGCTTGATTGGGTCGGTCACTATGGACTCTGAGTAACTAAACTCAAACTCTCTGCCTTGTTTGTGAATTTGATTGGGTTTGTTAGCAGGAAGGCACTTGGATTGCTGATCCTGAACACACAGGAGGTCAGCGAACGAGAAGGAATCGAGCGAACTGCTATCGGCTGCAACATCCACCGCAATCTTGTTTTGCAGGCGGGCAGCCATTGTTTCGATGATGGTTTCATGGTTCCAAGCTTCCAGGCTCTATATATACAGTTCTGGTTAAGGGGAACGTGTGTGGATTTAACTATTTCTTTTTTGTCCTTTTTGTCGTTCAAGTTCAACTCAAATAAATGTCAAAGTAATATATATTTGGCTTATTTTTAGCTACACTTCCTAGAACTCGATTTCAATCTCACTTTAGTCCCTGTAACTCAAAACTCGCATTTACTCCCTAAAACGCATAGTTCGCTCCACTTTGCCCCTTGAAACTCGATTTTGATCCCATTTTGCCTCCTGAAACTTGAAATTCGTCTTTATAAAACTCAAAATTCGATTTTGATTTGGGTAAGCTAATCAATTTTTTTCTTTTTCATCTCTTCAATTTCTTTTAAACTTTTATTCTTTGATTGTTGAATGTTAACACATAATGAATATTTATAATCAATTTATTACACTTGTGGTATGGTCGTATTGGCTGTTGGGTTCCACATATGTCTCAGGAGGCGATCTACAAGTTTTAGGGAGACGAGAGTCCACAAGTTAAACTAGAACTAATTTTGAGTTTCAGGGAGTAAATGGGTGACTTTTGAGTTACAGAGAGAAGTAAAATGAAAATGGAATTCAAAAAATGTAGTTAAAAATAAGTCTATACATTTGGGACAAGGATTGTTTGCCCTTCCTTTTTTCATGCCCTTACATGCCCTACTGTTTGTGTGGTCACGGTTAAGTCACGTCAACATTTTATATTACTATTCATTTTTGCCTTATTATCTTTATATAAAAAATAATATAAAATGTTGACGTGGCTTAACTGTGACTACACAAAACAGGAGGGCATGGAAAAAAATAGGGCAAACAATCTTTGTCCGCACATTTGTGATGAGTTCGGTACTTGATTGCGACAAAGGCTCGTTGAGGTTCACAGCAGGCCAGGCAATTTGTAGGCTTGTAGGGTATGGACGTGGATGAAACCAAAGAATTAGCCGGTGTCAAAAGGTAAATAAATAATAAGGTGGTATTGAATTTGGTGAGATTATAATTTTATATGATGTGGTTGTGGGGGTGGCCGGATGCCGACTGTAAAACCTTAAAGAAAAAGATTCCAGACAATCGAAAAAAAAAGAAAGAGGGTTCCAGATTCCATGGAAGTTGTGTCTGGTGCTTTTGATCTCAACATGTTTTTTAATGCTTGGTTACAAAACTTTGCTTTACGAAGCTGATGTTACCGAGGATGGCAATGTTAATTAAATTAAATCGCCTAATTAAGAATTAGCTTAATGGTTTTGTTGGCGGAGTGGTCTTTGTCTAAAATAGGGATCTCAACTCTCTCCAATAGGAGAAAATTTTCAGTGCGTCCGGCAGTACATCACATGAAGAACACTTGAAAAATAAAAATTTCATTCGCTTATATAATAACATATGGCGTATCGGTCCGTGTGCTGTTATATTGAAGAATCTCTCCTCCATTAGATGTGCAAGTTTTTGTTTCTCTTAAAAAATTTCTCGTAATTGAAATTTTAGGTTTGAATTTTGTAAATGATAAGTGTCATACTAATTTATTCTATTATCACTTAATGATAAGCGTCATACTAATTTATTCTATTATAAGGAACTTTAACGAAAAGCTCCTGGTACTATTCACTTCAACGAAAAATCACATTTTTACACTAAAAAGTCAATCCTGATACTATTCACTTCACCCTTTATTTTGTCCTTATCGTTAAAATTTAAAGTTTTCAAACATTTTTCACTAGTTTTTCTAACTTTATGAACTTTAACGAAAAGCTCATTCTACTATTCACTTTGTAATCAAAATTCAAGTATTCATTAATTTTCGTGTGAATGAATGATCTTGAAAAGGCAAAATTGGACTGATTGTCGGGCCTTGAAACCGAGTCCATTAGTTGGATTTGAGAGGTGGATTTGGAAGGTGGGTTTTGGGCCTGGGCCTTAGGTCTGCCAAATATTGTCACGCAGAAGGGATGACCTTGTTTTCATGACAATAAAAGGAAGGGGTGTGATATCCACACAGCTCATTTTACTTCTCATATACCCTTCTAATTTTAGGCCGTCGGATCGGATGAATTGAAGAATATCAACGGACATAAATTAACAAGGGTATGTGAGAAGTAATTTTGGGTGTGTGGATAGCACACCCCTAAAAGGAAGGGTATATATGCACTTGGCATTCCTTAGGTACGCAACGACTGACTAATTGTTTGTACTACGATTTTGCAATTAAAAAGCTCATAAAAGCAGCTCTCACATTTACTATTGAAACTTGATAACGTTAACCTCTTTGTCACTTCTTATGATAGCAATACTAAAGTGGAATTGACTGCAATTTTATCAAACGGTAATAAACTAAAATAAAAATGTGAGCCATAAAAATAGAATGCGTCGACAACACTAATATACGGATAACTTGGGATGTGATATCCACACACTTCTTTTTACTTCTCACACATCCTTATTAATTTATGTCTGTTACGATCGAAAATTAAAAAAATATGAAATAAATAAAAAAATATGTGTGGATATCACAACCCTGATAACTTTAGGCTACTTGACAACAAAATTCCCGACGCAATCAGAGGTTCCAACTTCCAACGTGTCAATCTGAGCCCTGTCTCTCCCATCACTGTGTGGGCCCCGCATTGCTCTGAGGAATAGGACAAGTATTTGTAAAGTGAGCGTACACTTGTGAAGCAAAGCCCCAACAAACTCACATTTGGATATGTGATGGATATTTTTTGGCGGGACCCACATTTACCAAGTCTTCATTCTTATCCATTTCCTTCGGAGTCCGGGTCCTCGCTGCCAGATCTCAAGAATTCGTGAAGTGTATCCGTTTATAGTAAATCGTGCTGTCGTAAATTATTTTAAATATTTTTATATAAAAACAAACATAAATAGTGTTTAATAAAACTGACCACACGATGTACGATAAACGAACACAATTCACGAATTCATAAGATCCGCATCAAAAGAATCCGAAAGGGATCTTGTTGGTTTCCTTCGTCCTTTTCTCTACTCTCATTTTTTCCTATAGCCATCATAAAACAATTATCGCTAGATTACGTACCTATTTTAATTTTTCACATAATTTTTTATAATTTTTGCAGTTAAATTGAATAAGTTAAAAGGAACTAATGACTAAATGTTAATAAAATTATGTACGAAGTAAAATGGGTGTGAAAACAAAACATTATCCCTAATCGTTACCCTACGCACTGCCCACAATAATCCGTGATTAAATGTTAACGCTACCAGCTGGAAGTAGCAAAACAAAAGATGGCAAATTAGCAAAATTTTAATGAGAGATGAGATATTTTAGCTTCAAGTTGTATTATAAATAGAACCATCTAGACCCAAAGACCATCAGATAGAAAGAGAGAGAAAGAAAGAAAGAGAAGAAACGGAGAGAGAGAGAGAGCAAAAATGGTTCTTCTTGAAAAGCTTTGGGATGATATTGTCGCCGGACCTCAGCCGGAACGCGGCCTCGGCAGGCTTAGGAAGGTGTCTCCTAAGCCCTTGAATGCAAAAGGTACTCAGTTGTAATTCTCTGAACACGACGTTCGTTCTTTCTTATCCGATCGCACATGTTTCTATGCGACATGAAGTTTACCGCTTCTTAATATGTTACTTGCTATGTATTTAGATGTTTTTGTTTTGGGTTTTAAAAATTATTAATTTGGTGATGTGTAGAAGGGGAAGGAGAGTCGAGCAAGTTGGCGATGCCGATGAGCCCGGGAACCCCAGGAACCCCAGGCACACCAGTATCTGCTCGTGCTAAAGACAACGTTTGGAGGAGTGTTTTCCACCCTGGTAGCAACCTTGCCTCCAAATCCATGGGTAACCAGGTTTTCGACAAGCCACAGCCCAACTCTCCCACTGTCTACGACTGGTATGTATACGTAGCCTAACCCTAATAACGTACGCATAGAACTGGTTACAAATTTTTAACCGAAATAATAACCGAAAGATACAGATAAGGATACTATATGCACTGTGGTTATATACTTACGGCTTATTGTCGGTCTAGTTTCATTCCATTTTATTGTAAGGTTCTAAAAGACGCTAGTCGGGTGGCGGGCTAACGTCTAGGGATCTAGGCGGTGCCTAGGCAGATTTAAGCAAATTCATTATATTTCGTATAAATACGTGTTTATTTATATTTAAAATATATATAATTTCATATAAAATACAAAATAGAATGATATATGTATTATGAAGTATTTGAAGATAATAAACAAGCATAGAGTGGGTGCTCATTTAAGTATTCAACAAGTTTTTTACAATTTATTGAAAAAAATTATATGCAAATTATCTATTTTTTTGTCTACCTAGGTCGCAATCTAGGTAGGTGACTAGACGGGTCTGGTGGGTTAGATGGGTGTTTAGGTAGTCACCTCATCTGGTCTAGGATATTTTTTTTAATTTTTAAACGTCTAGATATTAATCAGGACGGTGACTGCATCGTTGATTCCTATTCCGGCAAAACTAGCTGCTGACTCAACCTCCCCTCGGGTCTACGCCCTCTTTGTGCCTAGCGCCTAAGCGGGGATTTTTAGAACAGTTTAACACAAGTTTATGGTCGGTTTTGTTTGTGCATATTTCTAAAATTAACGTAAGTTAGTAGATCTAAGCCGTAGATCAATGATTTGTTGGTTGGGTTTCGATCTATATGTTTTCTTGTTGCTATCATGGGTTAAATCTTTTAACGTACGATCTGATCTCACAGGCTCTACAGTGGGGAGACCAGGAGCAAGCATCATCGTTAAGGTGATGAACAAACAACTGAACTAACCAGCAGCCACCAGGGGTTGCATGTAAATAGTGTACTTTTTCATCTCAGTGTTTGCCACGTGCCCAAATGAGGGTTTTCCGATGGCAATGTGATTAGGTGTCCTTTTGGATATTGTAACTAGGGCTTCCTCAGAGAGAGAGCTCACTGTCGTAGGCGTTTTGAAATGTGGGTGAGATAGTATGAACACTTGTGCGGTGGTGATGACTCTCTGTTGGTCGGATCTACCGTTGGATGGTGGTGAGGAGTTGCTGTCGTGTTTTACTATAATTAAATAAATAAATATATTTTCTATGTTATTAAATGTTATGATGCACTTAATTATTTGGTTTTATCTTTCTAAACGGGATTAGAATTCAGGTTTGGAAGGATTTTATACCCTTATATACGTTGCGAAAGTATTTCAAATTAATAACTCATTGTAAAGAAGAAGAAAAACTAAGACAGGATCACTTTCTCACAAAATATGTTGGGTTATTAGTTGGTGGTGTTACGTCGTGGAGATTATCATACGTGAATTTTTTTAGTAAATCGGAAATATAGATTGCTATATCATATACAAGTGAAACGGTATTTGACAAGAAGAATTATCTTCACTTAGATTGTAATATGTAATGTTCTAACTTGTATTATCGTCAATGTACATGAATCCACATGTGAATGGATAGGGAGAGAGTATTGCAATTGAGACGTGACATGGAGGTTGGTGAGTGGGACCCATCAGAAGGGGAAATTACAATACACCCTCTGAAATGGTTTTCTTTATATGTGTTTTTTTATTTTTTATTGTAGTATGTGAAGTATACAATTCGATACATCAAGTAATAATATAATTGATTGAAATTTTTATTTTCAAGTTTTCAACCCGGTCGTATTCTCGACCCATCTCTTCAGAAACCTACTGTAACATCTCTTGCCAATGAGAAATTTTTAATTATGATGGAAATACAGATGATACATCACGTATTTTTATACAAATGATGTACCATCTCGTGTGACGATCGCATCGAGAAATCTCTCCTTGCCAATAATGCAATACTTTACTTTTTAACTTCCCCACACATTGTATTATTGGTGGCGGTCCCGCAATGCATGTAAATCTAGAGAGAGAGAGAGAGCGAGTGTACTTTCAACTTTGGTATGCTGCCTGATTCAAAAGACTATTTTGAAGACTCGAAGGAAATCCATAAAGTCCATGATATAAGAGTTGAGTTGGTAACAAGCTCGGAACATGACATGGCGATTTTCATCTGCATCTAAATTGCTCACACCATTTGTGTAGTTGGCGAGCTTCTAAAACAGACACTGTCTACTATTCAACAACATATGCCAGCTTATGAACACTATAAAAAAACATTAAAGGGGAAGAAGAAGCAGAACCACTTGTTTACAGATTTTTCGCCATCGTCGCCTTCAGTTCCATTTCTTCTGATATGCCAAAATCTGAAAAAATCACACAAATTAGCACGAATACTAAAAGAAGTGCAGGAATTTTTTAGAACTTTAAACTTTTCTTTCTTGACGCGCACGCCTTTGTCACGCACAAGTTTCCGCTAGCTCTATAGACTGTCAATGGTGGGAACTTTGAAGGAAGTGCTCACCAGATAGCCCGGAATGAGATTGTGAGTCCTAAGTTCTGCCAAAGTTTCTTCCTCCTTTAAAAGTTGCAGGTTTTCTTTGCTTGAATCTAGAACAAGAGACTTGGAAATTTTAATATTGGTGGCAGTTGAATGACCGAATTCGGCATGCAGCTCTTTCACCAAGTATATTTCAATTTCTTCGGCTTGAGAAGCGGCTCGGAGAGCTACATACTGTATACAAATAAATCTAGTTTCAGTATAGTGATGGAAGCCTTCAGATAGTGAAGTGCTACCAAATGAAAAATGCAGTGAGTGGAAGAATTACCTGACATAAATGTCCAACTGAAAGGGTAGACCTGCAGCAAAGATATGGCCGCTGCAAACTTGGTATTCTTTGCTCATCGAGAGAAACAAGCAGGAGGTGGATGTCCAACTGAAAAAAATGAGAAACGCTTGATCCAACCATCACAGTACAGAAGCAGATTGCCAGATAAAAATTCTAAATACACATATATACATAGCGTGTGTGCAGGTATGATCTCAAAAGGGTACTACTCAGTCCCCTAGCAGAGAAGAGTCATGACAAGATCGTCGGCCTAAACTCTAAATTACCTCGTCATCACTATCTCCCGAGTTCCGAAGATACTCTACCAACCTAGAGAGGCGGATGTTCCTGGCATTTTTACCATTGCCACCACTTGAACTGCCATACCGTGTATGACTCCGCATGCCACCTTTTCCCCAGGAAAGCCTCTCTGAGCTGCCAACACGCCCCACAGATGCACCCAGAATCTCTGATCTGTTCATTTCATAATCATTTTCATCATCACTATCTGCCTTAGCAGCTGCCAATGAGGGCTGATAATATCGACCTCCTCTCCATCTTTTGGATCTCTTTGGTCTTGGTTCTGTGCGCTCATCACCAGAAGATAAATCTCTACCGCCATCATCACCATTTACATCCTCATTGTCATCGGACCCATGATGTTCAGCAACATTTCTATAGTTCCTTCTCCCCCTCGCATTTCGATAGCTACCCCGTGATCTCCTCATAAATGCAGCTGCAGTGGCTTTAGCTGTTGTTCGTTTCCTTCCTAGTGCCTCAGTTTGTCGTTGAAATGTCTGGGCAATGGAAGCTTGGATCTGTGCAAATAAGCTCAAAAATCAAGCACCCGAAGCAACAAACTAGGAACAAAAAGAAATCTCTGTACAGTTTTGCCACTAACTTCGTGGTGACACGTAACACCTAAATGATGAAAACACGATGATTCTAGTGTAATACCTTATTAAAACCACATCAAAGGTTATGTGGAAATTGCATTATTTTCGGTAATAGGACACAGATAAGACCCACATACAAGTAGATAATCAAGTCTTAACCAAAGTTCCAATGAATTACTGTTCCAGGGTTTTACAAAATCAGAGAACTCATCAATTGCACGAGAAAACTAGAATAATTCGTAGTTTGTTATTTTTCTGTATTTGGGGTTGACTTCCAATTAAAATATATACGTATTAACCCCAACAGAAACTTGAAAACTGAAATAGTCACCTGCTTATTGCGAGCCTTCTCCTCTTCATGAAAGGCCAATTCCTACAGGAGATAATCAACTATCAGTGCTCTCAATTAAAATGTAACTTACAAAAAATAAAATTCACAGTATGAGATGATCAGCATCATAATACCTCTTCCTCATACTTGTCAATATCTGGATATATAGCTGCAATTAAGGCATCATAGTTTGGGTCATCTCTCAAAGAGCGACGACTAGCACAATGGGTGCGGCATGCAGGGCATTCATTGTTCCTGCAGCGAAAGCCAGTTACCAGTCTAAATATTAGATTGGGAAATCAGGCCATGAGTTCAAACTATCTAGTACTTTGTGACATCATCAAACAAAATATGTATAACAAGAAAGCATACCCCAGGCGCATGGACTTGTCAATGCATTCCCTGCAGAAGCGATGCAGGCATTCCATCACTGTCCTTGTTTTCCGAATGATCCCTATGGATACCAAAGAGCACAAGAGCTGATGCTTATATCATGCAAATGAAAAGGAAAGTATGTGGCTATGGTTCTGGTTATGAGTTAAACGCTTAAAAGGACTAGCCCGCACCCACAACATTGGTAAGGTCTCATACAATGTACGAGTGTAAAAGGGACCAATGAGTACTTCACTTTATATAGTCTGATTCATTGTCTCAGTTTTTAGAAAAATTCTAATATGAATGAAGAACTCTTGGATGTGAAAACTCTCAATATTTGTACATTAATTTCAGCCTGCACAATTGACATAGATCAAGACCATGGTTTTAGCACATCAATAAGGCTGCTTTTAGGTAGCTGATGTTTCGGCCATGACAAAGTGGTACATACAATATATGGTTTCTGACAAGTTAACAAAACCAATATTTCTGACTTGTTTACAAGAAAAGTTTAAGACAGTGGCATTTCAAGATAATCTAATATCAATGCTGCAACATAACAGCATGCAAACCCACTATGGTGTTCTAGAACTGAACTATCAACTTCCCTTTGATAATAGATAATGAGCTTTACTCTAAGCTGGTACCCAACAATAATATCTCTTAAAAAATAGAACCAGAAGAGATCAAAATGCTTTACTTGCCATATTGATTCAGTTATAATCCAAAATTTAGTATCCCAAAGACATACCTAAACAGATAGGGCACTGGACTTCTTTCCGAATTTCTGCCAATTTCACTATGACAAATCTGTATACATTACCAACAAAAAGAAAATATTAGCATAGAGCAGATGTAATGTATAATATGTAGGTTTCCCTATGTGCAAGTTTAATTTTTTGCACGCTTTGCTTGGTTTTGCGCCAAGTCTTCCTTTCTTCAATTTCTCGGAGGGAAATACAGAGGCTGGCACAAAAGAGAAAAAAAATATGAAAGTACAGAGCTTCTGCAGAAAGATCAGATAAAATAAATCACTGATCTTTTCAAAATATTGATTTCATCCTCAAGCATAAATCCCTCGTTACATGAAACTTTTCATATCATTTTACCAGCCTGGACAACACATGCAAATAGAAACTAAAACATAAACTGCTGCATGTTGTGGGGTTGCATTTTGCAAGCATACAAATGCCCAATTCAGCATGCATATTCACGTTATTGTCGCCATTGTTTACCATACCCAAAAAGGAAAATAAGAACGTTAGTTGCTTTCTTTTATAAACATGGCAACAATTATATCGAACGAGTAAAAACTAGCAAGCTTGGTGGTAAATATTCTGTAAGTAAAACACTTTTCTGTGGAAGTTTAGCAGAACAATGAGAACCCAGTATAGTAAGCAGATTGCTTGTTCCTTCAGCCAAGCGCCGACAAAACCAAGACACTATCGAGCAAGACTGAGAGAGTGAGGATTTCTACTCGGAAATGACCCAACAATCATCGAAACAATAGACATGAAGCGAAGCGAAAATTCGGATCAGAATCTGCAGCTAATGAGCAAACCAGATTGGGCAACATGCTTGAACCCCCCATGCACGATGGAACTTGAAGCTCGAATTCAAAAGATTCAAAACCCAACTCCACCAACCTTCTTCCCAACCCAAACACAACAATCCATCCCAGAAAAACAGAAGAGAAAACCCACATCAACCCAAAAGTCATTGCTTTCACAGTCGCATACGCACGTCAATCCACCCAGCTCAAACCCAGCAACAGCTCGATTGATGATACAAACAAAAGAAAACACAACCCAGCACGAAGAAAAGCATGCAGATCCCAAATCACACACAGCATTCAAACATCAAACACTTACACAATCAACGGAAACGACCACCATAAATAGAAGAACGAGAAAAGCAATGAAGAAAAAAGAGAGGCTCACTCGTCTTTCTCTTCGGTGCTCTGTAACGGGCTTCGATCGGACTCTGAGGAGAAAAAGGGAGGAGAAAGAACAGATGAAGCAACGGCACAGAGAATCAGAGAAGCAAAAATCCAAAAACCATGTAACGGGGAAGAAGAAACGTGCGTGTACGGTGTTTGTAAGCGGTGGGTTGGACGAATCTGGAGTTGGAAGAAATAGGACGTACCCTCTTCGTCTTGCGGCGTTTCGTGGCTGTTTTCTCGGTAGTTCTGCGGAGGATCATCTTCCATGGCCTCGTGGGTGCGCTTCTGTGCCGGCATTGCTCTGGTTTGCGGCGGAAATTTAGCAAGGAACGAAACGGTTGTGTGTGAGAGTAAAATTGTGAGCTGATTGTGGTGGTCTCGGAGAGAGGAGAGAGAGAAGGATGAAGGTGGCGGTGGTGGGTGGTGGTGGTGGTGGAGTGTGGCTGACCAGAGAGAGAGAGAGAGAGAGAGAGAGAGAGAGGCGGAGGGGTAGAGGTTCTCACAGGCTCGTTGTCTTACCGAAAATTCTTCTATTTATAAAAAAAAAAAATTAAAAAGGAGACAATTCAAGCTTGGGTATTCAGTCAACACTACATACAGGGGTAATATGGTGAATATATCTTCCATTTTGGCTTTACTTTTCTGTTTTTGTTTTTTATTTTTTATTTTTTGGGTTTACGTTGAGTTGCTAGCAATTTCTGGATTTGTAGTGAAAAATAAAAATAAAAACTCGTTGTAGATTAGTTTTCTTTGATTGTATGCACTACTTAATGATCTGAAAATTCAACGGTTAAATTTTGTATATAAAGATATAATAGATCGTTACAACAGTTAAATTTTGCATAAAATTTACGTTATTTAACAATTATTACCGGACTTCCTATAAAATGGGCGAATGTAAATTTACTAGTTGTAAGTTGTAACTAAAATGCACCTGAATTTTCTTGTTACTTTAAATTTCTCTCCATTGCCACTGACTTGCAGGACGCCCTTTTTGTTCTTTATCCCTTTTACATTTTAAAAAGAATTGTTATTGTTATTGTTTAATTTTTTTTTCTTACTAAACTATCCCTATATCAATTATAAGTCCACAATCAATGTGTTAGATTTGGGTCCCATGGTCTCTAACATATTTGTTTTGGTTTTGAATTTTTTTGCTAAATACTTGATTGAAAATATCTAAGTTTTAAATTAGGAAAACTAATGAAAATGGTTTGAAAACTTTGAGTTTTAATGATAAGGACAAAATAAATGGTAAAATGAATAGTACCAAGTTTGACTTTTTAGTGTAAAAATGTGGTTTTTCGTTAAAGTGAACAGTACCGCGGGCTTTTCGTTAAAACTCCCTTTTAAATTTAGATTCACAAAAACTTGCTACGTTAGAGTGTAGTTTATTGATTCAGGCACAGTGAAAGCATAGCTAGAAACGTGTCAGCATAATGCGCCTAACATCCATTGAAAGATGACGAATTTATCGTTGCTAATCATTGAAACGTTATTGGTAGAGTTACTCATTATTGACAGAATGAACTGTGAGTTATCTAAATAAGTAAAATGTGGATTATTGGTACATGTGTTGACATCTATATATGTTTTTTTTCAACTGAGAGTGACAATACTCCCCTAAACAATCATTAAAAGATGCATAATATCAAACTATTTTCTTGGCATATACTAGTGTGATGGAATCTCTATTGTGTAATAATTGGAAATTTAGAAATAATTCCATAAAACTAAAGATTCTAAACTTGTATGGATGATCTAGTACTAGCAAAGGTGAGTATAAATACCAACTCCAACAATCTAGGTTACAATATTAATAGGCATAAAAGCACCCTACTAAAATTGCTTCTCTAGCATTATTTATAGGGTGATGTTGTCCACACACCTCTTTGACCTCCCACATATCCTTCTTAATTTTCGGCTATCAGATCATAATGAATGAATTGAAGAAGATTAAATGATAGAAATTAACAAATTGTGTGTGAAAAGTAAAAATAAGTGTGTGAATAACATTATCCAAATTGTATATTTCTTTAAAGTGTCAAATAATCAAATATAGTAAGCCTTGCATGATCTTCGAAGAAAACAAACTTCACACTTTGCCAAATAATTTGTTAAATATCAAAAGGTGGGGTTGTTGTATTAGCAAGCTTTCTATATTGACATTTCCTTCAAGGCTTTTCCAAATTCAAATTTTTTTTTAAACAAAGCTCTTCCAAATTCTTAAGGAATGAGTAATGCTAGTATGGGCCCCTCGTTAAAAAGTAGATATAAATTATTGGATTCACTTAATTTGTTTTGTAGAAAGTATTTAATTTATGTTAACAACACAAACTTTCATTAATTCATTTGGGATGAATGAGTTTCTCGAAAGGGGGACTCTTCAGAGATTTTCTGCTATCTCATGTTTTCGACACAATATTTTATAATGTTGGCATAAAAATTGATGTTAATTGTGTGGTGACAGAGATAACAAAGAGAGTCTAACTTTTAAAAGATTCCTCTTAGCATTCATCTTCTTAGAATAGTTTTAGTCCAAACATTTTATGTATAACAATCTAAATCTCTACTTTTACGTATTAAAATAATTTAGAGTATCGCTTCATTAAAATAATAAAATAAATAACCTATAGCCTAATATATTCAAAATGTATTTAACAGATTAAAAATTATATGCCACCATACCAAAAGATCACTTTTTTTTATACAAAGATATTATACTATAGAGGCATGATATGGATAAGTCACATAACGAGCCAATAATACTAATAGTAGCTAAGTATTGAATTATTCGTCCATGTAATTTGAATACAAGACTTTAAACTTATTTATTTGTATATTACAAGTGATATTCTACATAAATTTATATAAAAAAAGGTTTAAACTCAAGACACAATGAATTAAATAAAATAAGGAAAACTAATGAAAATGACTTGAAAACTTTGAGTTTTAATGATAAGAACAAAATAAAGGGTAAAGTGAATAGTACCATGATTGACTTTTTAGTGTAAAAATGTGGTTTTTCGTTAAAATGAACAGTAACAGGTGTTTTTCGTTA
Source organism: Malus fusca (assembly GCA_035220775.1). Classification (NCBI taxonomy): domain Eukaryota; kingdom Viridiplantae; phylum Streptophyta; class Magnoliopsida; order Rosales; family Rosaceae; genus Malus; species Malus fusca. Next base: position 37,503,680 of record CM069068.1, read on the forward strand.
AAGTTCCCTAAATAAATAAACTCTAATCACTAGGTCATCAACCACTCGAAAGAGACTTCTCACTTAAAAATTGAAATAAACAATACTCGACTTCTAACTTCCCCTTTAATTTATTTATTTTTTAAATTTTTGGTTAGAAAATTAAGGACCCAACTAATTATTTTAATCTTCCAACTATTTATGTTCTCTATATTTCGCCCAGATTCCACACCGAACGAGGGTAATTTGGTCAGATTCAATAAATCAAATTAAACATACGAAAAGTACGACTAGGCAGTGTATGGGGAATGACCAAATTACCCTAAAAATTGACAGTAAATTGACTTTAAAAAATAATAATTTGATTACACAAGTATTATTTCAAAAAAAAATTTAGTTTTATTAAAAAATGACAAATAAAAATATAATAAATCGTACAGAAAAATATAAAAAAATATTTTTTTTGTTAAAAGTAAACAATATCGAAAATATTTAATTAAAACTCACAATTATAAAATGCGATTTGGTGGGCAAGTACAATTTTATTTTATTTTTTCTGATACATCAAAAGCCATACATACATCTCAAGTACGCGACTCTGTTCTGAGTCCCTGACTTCTGACCCTCTTTGGACAAACGTCCCTCCCTGCAAATCGGGCACTCAGACCAAGACCACAGCCGTCTCCTTCCGATGGGTTTGCCGGAAATCGTAGATTTCGCGCGCAATTTCGCCGTTATGGTCAGAGTCAAAGGCCCTGTAAGTCCCCTCTTTACAATCGTCTCTGAAAGTTTCAAACTTTCATCCGAGCTGCTCACTGATTAAGCTACCCTTTTCCCACGCAGGATCCAAAGGGCCTCAAAATGCGAAACCACGCTTTCCACCATTACCAGTAAGTTCGTAATTTTTCCAATTTCCAATTTTTTTTTTGTTTTCTTTATCATTGTTTTTGTTGAATTTAATTTGGATTTTGGGCATGTGTAGCTCTGGGACGACGACCATTTCGGCGTCGGGAATGTTATTGCCGGACTCCCTTTACGACTCTGGTGTTGCTAAGCAACTTTTTGGCGGCCGTGGAGACGGTGGAGGCGGTGGGGGCGGCAGCCAACGGTCTCCTGTTCTCGTGGTGACTGTTGCTTCCATTGTTGAGCCTTTTCTCTCTTTGGAGCACAGAAAGGGCCTTGCCCAGGTTGAAATTCTGATGCTAGGATTTATATAATTGCTTCAATTTGCTACTTGGGTTGATAATTTATGCGTTTTCTGATGCTTTTTTCGGTGCCTTGCAGGGCAGGCATCAGTTGATTCCTGGGGTTCAGATTGATATTATGGTAGAGGTATAGCAATATAGCAAAACCCCAACATTTTGATTTCAATTCTTTCATATTCTTGGTTAGATATAATAAGAGTTTAACTATTTGAGGGTGTTTTTGTTGACAGGATGAAATGAGGTTGGAGAAAGAATCTCGGGATTCGGATAAAGCACATCCCTGCTGGTTTGCAGCACAGCTTTTAACACTGGTAGGAATTTGCTTACCGGGTTGTTTGATTGACTATCACTATACATTAGGAACCGTTTGAGTGTACAGTTGATGTAGAAAGTGCTTGTAACGATAGTCTATAGAAGCTCCATCGTAACTGTCAAAAAGATTTCAACCATTGATTTCTTTTGTGCCTAGTTGACAATCCTTGATGCAATTATAGCGTTGTTGGTTGATTTCTGGAAAAAAAATGTAATATCATTTTGTGAGCATATTCATGATCAATATGCGGTCATCTTTTAAGGGGAAATGAAACTATTATTCGTATTAGAAAAATAAAATTAACCTTACTCATTTTCTTAAACATACATGCAAATAGCTAATTATTATATGAAAGGAGACACGACTGAAATCGAAAAGTCAACTTTATAGCTAGGGTTCATTATATGTCTTTTGTTTCTCATATTTTCATAAATCCTACACCGCACATGGCTTCTGATGTTGGTCAAACTAATGCACCTTGTAGATTGACGTTCCTGCATCTGCTGCTGCAATCCAATCACTTATTGAAGCTTCTTTAAGCTCCCCCGATCACGGATGGGAGGTCGGTTGGTCTTTAGCCTCACATAGTAATGCTCCTCAGGCCCAGGTATGAGGTCTTTCTGTTTTGGGAATTGATGCAAATATTATCATCATGTGCAGATCTCTTGTAGAGAGAATTGTGTCATGTGACGTGGAAAGCAATTAATTGAGAAATCCATAACAAAGGTCACTGATGAACTGAGCAACTCTTCCTTTTCTGGTTGGTTGGGAGAAAGCTGCAGAAGCTAACAAGATAAAGATATCCCTTTAATGTTTTCATGTAATGTAAAACAATATTTTTTTAATTAATCACGACTGTGACAATACATGCACTGTCATGGATGACCAGGTGGACTTTGGAGTCAGAGAATTGGGGAATTTAACTCTCACAGGCAAGTCAAATACAAGAATCGCCATTCTTGGAGTATCCCTAATTCCCAAGGTAAATTTACGCTCTTATCTTTCCTTTTAGCTATAGTTTTGGTGATAAATATCATGAGATACTGAACATGAGTCTCTAGTATGTTTTGTTTTCAGACAGTGATAATACATTGTTTTTGGTCAGGACGTGCCAAATATAACCATATCACCCTCCAATCAAAGGGGGGACTTTCTTGTGGCTGTGGGTTCTCCTTTTGGTATCTTGTCAACTGTGCACTTCTTTAACAGGTAGCTTGTCTTTTCCCCATGCAAATTAGACATATGTTATGTTTCTGTTACTGTTTGATTGATGTTATGCGCTCTCTCTGGTTATTGTGTGAAGTCTAATTGTTTAATCCTACTGGTTCTTGATCTAATTCTTTGGCTCATATTTCAGTATATCAGTGGGATCCATTGCCAACTGTTATCCTCCTAATTCATCTTCTAGTTCATTGCTGATGGCAGACATACGCTGTCTTCCTGGTGCGAGCATTACCTGTAATAATGTCCATTGATATTTTCATGCCATTGGTCTCTGATTACGTCTTACTTCTAAATCCATCAGGAGTGGAAGGTGGTCCAGTTTTGAGTGAGCAGGCACAACTTATTGGTATGTTGATTAGACCGTTGAGGCAGAAGACTAGTGGGGCTGAGATTCAGGTAACTTGAGAACATTTGCTTGTGTGACTGTTCTGAAATTTCTTTTAGTTAACATGTCATCCAAAACTCTAGTCTTGGATAACAGCTGGTGATTTCATGGGAAGCCATTGCAACTGCTTGCAGTGACTTGCTGCGGAAGGAGCCCCATTATGCAGAAAAAGGGATTTCTGTTGACAAGGGAACCTCAGATGATGTAGGGAAGCCAATTTTAGCTGAGAGCCACAGTTCAAATGGAGCCATAACACATATTCAGGAATGCATTTATTCTAGTTGCTCCTCCCCGTCACCAGTTGAGAAGGCAATGGGTTCTGTTTGTCTTATAAACATTGATGATGGAGCATGGGCATCAGGTGTCTTTCTAAACAAGCAAGGTCTCATACTCACAAATGCTCACCTGTTAGAACCATGGAGATTTGGTAAAAGAACTGCAAGTGATGGAAGGCATGGATCCATTTCTGAGGCATTATCTCCTAGGCATAGTGGACTATATGGCAAGCAAAAGAGTGAAGGTTGTCCCCCAATGGTTCACAATAATGCAGATCCCTCAGTTGGCGATGAACATGGAGGATATGTATTGAGTTCTTACAGAGGTCAGAGAAGGATACGTGTACGCCTAGATCATAGAGACCCTTGGATTTGGTGTGATGCTAAAGTAGTGTATGTTTGCAAGGGACCCGTGGATGTTGCCTTGTTGCAACTCAAGTACATCACTGATCAGCTTTCTCCAATTGTCATGGATTTTATGTCACCATCTGTAGGATCAAAGGCATATGTTATTGGACATGGACTATTAGGACCGAGATGCGGTATGGACCTTGCTTATATCTTTTTTTCGATCTACTTGTTTCTGTTTCTTGAATTTGGGTGCCCCTTGGAAATGAATAGTTTGATTGTGTCTACATGTCATTTCTTTTGGCCTTTTGTACAAGGGGTGTGATATCCACACACCCCTTTTTACTTCTCACACACCTTTTTAATTTTTGGCTGTCAGATCGGATGAATTGGAGAAGATCGAAGGACAGTAATTAACAAGGGGCGTGTGAGAAGTAAAAAGGGGTGTGTGGATAGCACACCCCTTTGTACAATCTTAGTCTAGATTTACTGTACATAAGTGATTTAACAAATAGCATGACAATGTTGAACTTGAAAAAGAACTTTGTGCATAGATACAATTTATGCAGATCCTAAGCTTGAAGTTTTCTTCGTATAATCGTGTTGCATTACCGATGCGTATAGGTTTGAAAAATGGATGTTCAGTCTTAGTGCTACAGTTGGGAGGGACAGTACATATGTCCTTACCTCTGTTGTGCAATTTTCATTTCCCACCAATAGTTGGCTTGTTTCTTTGCTTGATTTAAAAAGTCCTCTTATGCTTCATGTTCTGAATCCTGATCAAGTTTAATCACATTAGGGTTCTCCCCATCAATTTGTTCTGGTGTTGTCACAAAAGTTTTAAAGTCAAAGTTTCCGCACTCATATCAAATGAACCAACCAGGAAGTACTCAAGGAGATCTTCCTGCAATGCTTGAAACAACAGCTGCTGTCCATCCTGGTGGTAGTGGTGGCGCTGTCGTTAATTCAGAGGGTCATATGATTGGACTTGTTACAAGGTATGACTCTGTGGACACCCATGTTTTATAAGAATCACATCGAAGAAGCTGTGTAATTGGTTAACTAAATCAACATTACAGATCTGCACAAACAATGGTATGAAATCTGATGTTGCCTTGTTCTGAAGACGCTGAAGTTTGTAATTTCTACCACGGTGTTGCCTCTGATGCTATTAAATCTGATCAAACACTATAATAAGGATCATTTGGCAGAAATCATATCATTCTGTGTATCTACGTTGTTATTGAAGCTGCTTTCGGTGCCATCATCATCAATTCAGATCTTAGATATGTTCAATATATATATATATTAGTCCCTCGCTCGTTGCAGATAGATCTTCCGCATTTAATGAGATTTATTCTTGAAACAGTAATGCAAGGCATGGTGGAGGAACAATTATACCACATCTGAACTTCAGCATTCCATGTGCTGCTCTCCTGCCAGTCTTCAAGTTCTCAAAAGGTTAATTAGTCACACATATTATCAACGTTTTATTTCACACGTTCTGGTCATTTAAATTCATTTTATGTGCTTGAATTTGTTTTATTGTTGGCGGCATACTGTATAAGATGTGTGGTGGAACTTGACTATTTTGTTTGGCTGCCGAAGGTCAGCAATTCTGAGAGATCTGACAACTGTAATTTTTCTTCCAACAGACATGCAGGATCTGTCACTTCTCCAAGTTCTTGACCAACCAAACGAATATCTTTCTTCTGTATGGGCGTTGATGCCACCTCTGTCTCCCAAGCCCCCTCCTTTGCCGCCTCATATTCCAGAGTCATTACTACAAGATAACAACAAAGAAGCAAAAGGCTCTCGTTTTGCAAGATTTGTCGCCGAAAGAAAAGATGTGTTTGAAAACCCAAACCAACTTGGCAAGGAAAGAAGACTTCCTAACAACGTTGTTCCTAGCAAGTTATGACGTGCGAGTATCCTGCATTTTTCTCATACCGAACTGAAGGGCGTCATCTGTAGAAAACCGAGATCAGGTTTTGGTACCTCTCGAACTGTTTGCTGTGCTTCACTGACTTCACAGATAGGGGAATAACTTTAAGGTTGGCAGAAGTGTTTTCAGTTAGGGATTGATTTTTTTGAACTTTGTAGGAAAAGCATTGTGCAATGCCAAATAATGTTCTCTGTTCCGAACAACAGTCTTATATCGACTGTAATGTGGTATATCATATGCGCAATATGAATTTGTTGCAACTTGCAGTGAAGCCATACGATTTAATTGTATTTGTACCTTATTTTGAGTCGGATCACGCTTTGTTGTTGTTGTACCCTGTTCTGAGTTCGATATTGTCGAAATGAACACATTTGGGTCCAGTATGTCACGTGCAACGGGTAAATAAATTCTTCTCTTTCACTTGCAAAACCCATTTGGGGAGGTTATTGAATTCATGACTTTAGCTTCGGGTGTAAATGCGAATGTGTATCGAAATCTCAAGGGGAGAGGTGAGATTTGGAATGCTTAAAATACTGTTGGTCCTAAAAACTACAAAGCCTACGTGGCGCGCAGGCCGAGTAATCTAAAAGCTAACTACGTCCTTCGGTGAATGCGGGCGTGCCAACTCGTCGGCCGAGCTCGGCCGAGGAGTAAATTTGTTGATGTCGCGTTGGGTCGCGCTACTGACTTCTGCGTCTTGCGATTGCGGCCGAGAAAGGAACACGTCTCGGCCTCCTGGATTCTCAAACCTGAAGACAAGGTTACTATTATCACGAAGCTCACAAATCGAATTCGGCTTTCAATGTGCCGAATGTAATAACTGTAACACCTCACTTCGTCGAGAAGACTAATGAGATGACCTCGACCAAAAAAGGATTTAGAAACCCTTCTCGACCGAGACTTGGATAGACAATTGACCGTGCCCGCCGCAGTGCTGTTGATGCCAACGGAAGGTACTGCGAGTTCGGCCAATTCTACGGTGACAGAGCTATCTATGCCGACTTAAGATATCACCGGTTGCTTTCACAGTGCTGTTGATGCCAACGGAAGATGTGTCAGCGAAAAAGAAAAAGAAAAAGTTCTCAAGTTGTTGAGGATTTGCGCAGGGCAATTTTGTATTGATTTTGTGGTGAATTGGAGGTCCTCTGAATGGTACGCGACCTCTTGTATTTATAGTAGCTGTATATCTTGAGTTAAAATCCTACTCGAACTAGGTTTTCTTCTCCGGATCAACATCACCTCGACCAGTCCTATCTTGACTAGGATTGTGAACCTAGTCCCTTATTGAGTCGGATCCCTTCCGGGTTGTTAATCCTGCCGAGACTCCCTATTGTACTAGGACTCGGCTTGTCATTGCGTTTTGACCTAACCGACCTCGGTTTGGAAGCCCACGAGCTGAACGGTCCATGGTCTTCTTGTCGCAAGGCCTTCGGGCCGAGAATGATTCTACACTCGGCCCAAATTGTCATTTTGGGCCCAAACATTGCCCCCCAGTTTCCTTGAACTTCGGCTCGTAAGCCGAATGATTAAGGAAATTAAGTATCTCCAGCCTAATCAGATGTACTTTTGACCGTCATCCCTTGCTGCTGTTTACTCACGGCCCATTTCGACCAAAGAACAACTCATGGCCGAAGATAAACAGTTATAAACCAGGGTCGAGAAGAATTGGAATTGGGGTCAGGATAAATTTGGCCGAGGTCGAGAAGAGTCTTTTCTTGGCAGCTCGGCCAACCTACATATATATGGATATCAAACCCATTGTCAGCAATCATGACTTATTCGGCCAAACTTTGACCCTAGCATCTTCCTGATTAAATGATTTTGAAACTTGTCCCCACACTTTGACCATAGGCATGGTACTATTGATAGCAGCGAAAATAACTCTTCTCAGGTCGGCTTGTTTGTCGAGCTCGGCTAAAAACAAAATGACCAAAATTTTGCCGAGCACACCACTTGTTGCCCCTCTTATTTTCTTAAGTATCGGTCAAGGGGCCGAATGGTTAAGAAAATAATTTATTATATATAGTTATTTTTTAGCAAACGAAAAGAAAAGTGGCCGAAACATAGTCAGGAGGAGGCCACCGATGCTTTATTCCAAGCCGAGATCTTTTTACATCAAAAGTTTCACTTTGACATTTTCCAAAACCGAATAAAAGATCATCTCCAAATATTCCTGACTTGGTGAAATATTTTTCATTTTCGGCCGCCAAATGGGTGGAACAATTATTATGCCCCCCAAGCATAATTTCAGCTTTTAATTCAAATAACTTAGTCGAACAGGATTTCTCCATATCAGCTTTATCGCCAATAATCATATCAATCGGAGTAGTCTCGGCGTCTAAGACCATGTCTCCAATTACCATATCAATTGATGTGGTTTTATGGTCTGAAGCCGTGTATTGGTCTTGTTCGTCATTGGAGCACTCCTCTGACGAATCATTTTCTGACTCAAGTTGTGGCTCAGAAATTTGAACTTTTTCTTCTAGGCCTACCACACTTTCAGTGTCGACCGAAAAAATAGGTGGCCTTTGTTCTTCTTCGGCCGTCTCGACAATTTTCTTAGGCCGAATGTTGATTGTGGCCGGAGTGGAAATTTGCCCCCCGGCCTCTTGCATTTTAGGAATTCTTCTCAATCTTTCAAGGAGTTGTTTTTGCTTCTTTAATAGGCGATAACACTCATCCCGTGAAGCCTGATCGAGATAGATCATGTGAACTTCGTAGTTTTAGCACTAGGTCCCACCGGGCGTGCCAAAATGTTGGTCCTAAAAACTACAAAGCCTACGTGGCGCGCAGGCCGAGTAATCTAAAAGCTAACTACGTCCTTCGGTGAATGCGGGCGTGCCAACTCGTCGGCCGAGCTCGGCCGAGGAGTAAATTTGTTGATGTCGCGTTGGGTCGCGCTACTGACTTCTGCGTCTTGCGATTGCGGCCGAGAAAGGAACACGTCTCGGCCTCCTGGATTCTCAAACCTGAAGACAAGGTTACTATTATCACGAAGCTCACAAATCGAATTCGGCTTTCAATGTGCCGAATGTAATAACTGTAACACCTCACTTCGTCGAGAAGACTAATGAGATGACCTCGACCAAAAAAGGATTTAGAAACCCTTCTCGACCGAGACTTGGATAGACAATTGACCGTGCCCGCCGCAGTGCTGTTGATGCCAACGGAAGGTACTGCGAGTTCGGCCAATTCTACGGTGACAGAGCTATCTATGCCGACTTAAGATATCACCGGTTGCTTTCACAGTGCTGTTGATGCCAACGGAAGATGTGTCAGCGAAAAAGAAAAAGAAAAAGTTCTCAAGTTGTTGAGGATTTGCGCAGGGCAATTTTGTATTGATTTTGTGGTGAATTGGAGGTCCTCTGAATGGTACGCGACCTCTTGTATTTATAGTAGCTGTATATCTTGAGTTAAAATCCTACTCGAACTAGGTTTTCTTCTCCGGATCAACATCACCTCGACCAGTCCTATCTTGACTAGGATTGTGAACCTAGTCCCTTATTGAGTCGGATCCCTTCCGGGTTGTTAATCCTGCCGAGACTCCCTATTGTACTAGGACTCGGCTTGTCATTGCGTTTTGACCTAACCGACCTCGGTTTGGAAGCCCACGAGCTGAACGGTCCATGGTCTTCTTGTCGCAAGGCCTTCGGGCCGAGAATGATTCTACACTCGGCCCAAATTGTCATTTTGGGCCCAAACATTGCCCCCCAGTTTCCTTGAACTTCGGCTCGTAAGCCGAATGATTAAGGAAATTAAGTATCTCCAGCCTAATCAGATGTACTTTTGACCGTCATCCCTTGCTGCTGTTTACTCACGGCCCATTTCGACCAAAGAACAACTCATGGCCGAAGATAAACAGTTATAAACCAGGGTCGAGAAGAATTGGAATTGGGGTCAGGATAAATTTGGCCGAGGTCGAGAAGAGTCTTTTCTTGGCAGCTCGGCCAACCTACATATATATGGATATCAAACCCATTGTCAGCAATCATGACTTATTCGGCCAAACTTTGACCCTAGCATCTTCCTGATTAAATGATTTTGAAACTTGTCCCCACACTTTGACCATAGGCATGGTACTATTGATAGCAGCGAAAATAACTCTTCTCAGGTCGGCTTGTTTGTCGAGCTCGGCTAAAAACAAAATGACCAAAATTTTGCCGAGCACACCACTTGTTGCCCCTCTTATTTTCTTAAGTATCGGTCAAGGGGCCGAATGGTTAAGAAAATAATTTATTATATATAGTTATTTTTTAGCAAACGAAAAGAAAAGTGGCCGAAACATAGTCAGGAGGAGGCCACCGATGCTTTATTCCAAGCCGAGATCTTTTTACATCAAAAGTTTCACTTTGACATTTTCCAAAACCGAATAAAAGATCATCTCCAAATATTCCTGACTTGGTGAAATATTTTTCATTTTCGGCCGCCAAATGGGTGGAACAATTATTATGCCCCCCAAGCATAATTTCAGCTTTTAATTCAAATAACTTAGTCGAACAGGATTTCTCCATATCAGCTTTATCGCCAATAATCATATCAATCGGAGTAGTCTCGGCGTCTAAGACCATGTCTCCAATTACCATATCAATTGATGTGGTTTTATGGTCTGAAGCCGTGTATTGGTCTTGTTCGTCATTGGAGCACTCCTCTGACGAATCATTTTCTGACTCAAGTTGTGGCTCAGAAATTTGAACTTTTTCTTCTAGGCCTACCACACTTTCAGTGTCGACCGAAAAAATAGGTGGCCTTTGTTCTTCTTCGGCCGTCTCGACAATTTTCTTAGGCCGAATGTTGATTGTGGCCGGAGTGGAAATTTGCCCCCCGGCCTCTTGCATTTTAGGAATTCTTCTCAATCTTTCAAGGAGTTGTTTTTGCTTCTTTAATAGGCGATAACACTCATCCCGTGAAGCCTGATCGAGATAGATCATGTGAACTTCGTAGTTTTAGCACTAGGTCCCACCGGGCGTGCCAAAATGTTGGTCCTAAAAACTACAAAGCCTACGTGGCGCGCAGGCCGAGTAATCTAAAAGCTAACTACGTCCTTCGGTGAATGCGGGCGTGCCAACTCGTCGGCCGAGCTCGGCCGAGGAGTAAATTTGTTGATGTCGCGTTGGGTCGCGCTACTGACTTCTGCGTCTTGCGATTGCGGCCGAGAAAGGAACACGTCTCGGCCTCCTGGATTCTCAAACCTGAAGACAAGGTTACTATTATCACGAAGCTCACAAATCGAATTCGGCTTTCAATGTGCCGAATGTAATAACTGTAACACCTCACTTCGTCGAGAAGACTAATGAGATGACCTCGACCAAAAAAGGATTTAGAAACCCTTCTCGACCGAGACTTGGATAGACAATTGACCGTGCCCGCCGCAGTGCTGTTGATGCCAACGGAAGGTACTGCGAGTTCGGCCAATTCTACGGTGACAGAGCTATCTATGCCGACTTAAGATATCACCGGTTGCTTTCACAGTGCTGTTGATGCCAACGGAAGATGTGTCAGCGAAAAAGAAAAAGAAAAAGTTCTCAAGTTGTTGAGGATTTGCGCAGGGCAATTTTGTATTGATTTTGTGGTGAATTGGAGGTCCTCTGAATGGTACGCGACCTCTTGTATTTATAGTAGCTGTATATCTTGAGTTAAAATCCTACTCGAACTAGGTTTTCTTCTCCGGATCAACATCACCTCGACCAGTCCTATCTTGACTAGGATTGTGAACCTAGTCCCTTATTGAGTCGGATCCCTTCCGGGTTGTTAATCCTGCCGAGACTCCCTATTGTACTAGGACTCGGCTTGTCATTGCGTTTTGACCTAACCGACCTCGGTTTGGAAGCCCACGAGCTGAACGGTCCATGGTCTTCTTGTCGCAAGGCCTTCGGGCCGAGAATGATTCTACACTCGGCCCAAATTGTCATTTTGGGCCCAAACAAATACATTAAGAAATCTTTCCAAATGCTCAATTTTTTAAAATTCTATAAAACAAATTCCTAATTGAATACATATACAATGTTATAAAATTCTTTAAAATCCTAATTCAATACATCCGGATATCTAAATATTTCTTAAAATCCTGATTAGATACATTTTGAATTTTAGATAATCACTTTAAATCTTAATGGGATACCCCTAAATTTATTAAAGGAATTAAATCCCTCAAAATAATACACCCACGTTAGTTTATTGGATTCACCCCACTCTCGCAAGTGAGATCTCCGTTGTTGCATGTGGTCCGTTTAATATTCTAGTGGATAGAGTGTTGGGTTTCTACCTATGCGTCTCGAGTTTAAAACTCCTCATTCTCTGAATTATTGTAATAGTTTCAAACTCTCATCCCCCATTTCATAATAATAATAATAATAATTTAAAAAAAATCTCCGTTGTTGAATAAGATTGTATTCTACCAGATACAATTAGGGTTAGGAAAAAAAAATACAATTAGGGTTAGGGTTAAGTCTTCTATATAAATCCATTATATTAGGTCATCTTCAACCGAAAGAGGGCCAAATGGCTCCCTTTAACCCTATAGCCCTGCAAGAAATTATATTTTAATGAACAATGATATGTCATATTTTATATTATCTCCAATCGAGGGGGTCAAATGGCCATATGCCAAATATAGTCATTTGACAAAAAAAAACCATCTCCAACCGAGGGGGCCAAAGGGCCATAGCCCATAGGCCAAACATAATTTATTATTTTAATTAAATTAAACTAAGGTTTTCAGACATATTTTGAGTGTTACATGTTGCTAAATGAATAAGTCTTCTGATTTCTTATCTTTATACAACCTCAATAATTTTTTGGATATGATTTCGAGTGACACGTGTTGCTAACATGAGTAATTCTCCAGGTTTCTTATCTTTATGCAATCTCAATAATTTTTCGGATAGGATTTCGAGCGACACGTATCGATATAGTGAGTAACTCTCCAGATTTCTTATATTTATGTAATCTTAATAATTTTTCAGATAGGATTTCGAGTGCCACGTGTCGAGATGTAATTGGTTATGCAAATTTTAGATGAGATTTTTATCTACGTGACACTTCTTATTTTCAGCTTTCAATGTTGTAAGAATGATATAGGTATTTATAGGAAAAATAAATCTTTTTTTTTTAAATTCGTCCAAAAAAAAAATTCAAATTCCAACGGTAACCTGAAGGCAGCATGATGTTAGCTAGCCACTGCTAGCTGGCGTCATACTAACACCAGGTAGTCGTTGACATTCAAATGTGCTGAGGTGGAGGGCTGGCAAAATGTCAAGCTTGACATTCTGGCGATGGAGGGCTGGCAAAATGTCAAGCTTGCCATTCTGGCGCTGGAGAGGCTAGACGGCTGGCTGGAAATGCCAGCTCGCTGGTCTGATTTGGGGGTTTGGGCCCGATGGGGCCTTTGGTTAGAAACTGTTTTCGTGTCATTCCAAACTATTTTTAGCCCTATGACCCCTTGGCAAGGTTGATTAGAGATGACCTTATTACATGAAAGAAGGGCAGTCGATCAAGAAACTTGTGAAACATGCATCCTCGTCATCCTCATCACTTGATCACCTATATGTGCCTCGTCCTCCTCTTTGCCTCTGCCACCGCATCCATTTTCCTTCCCTCTATCATCGCATCCAGTTTATTTCCCTCTGTTGTATCGGTACCACGTTGTTGCGGTTGTTTTTATCCCGTTGATGTCAGACACCCCAAATGGACACAGCTGGCGAAGTTCTCCATCTCCGAGTACAATAAAAACCAATCGCCATCACGGCGACCAATTCCCCAGAATAGTCGCTTGGTCTTCCAACATCTGGTTGGAGCCGAGTCACAGGTCGTAGCAGGACATAATCATAAGCTTTTGATCAGGGCGGTGAACGAGTCGTTTTCTGCAGGCAGCCCACCTCTGATTTACGAGGCTACTGTCTACGAGTGTTCCTGGCAGAATATTAAGGAATTAAGGTCATTTATTGGAGTAGAAAATTCATTTATTGTGGATTATGGAACCAGTGGCAGATCCAAGATTTTAACTTAGGGTGGTCCCAATATAAAAGCTCAAAAAAAAAAAAAAAAACAAGACGAGAAGAAAGAAGAAGGCGTGCACGCCTACCTAATCTAAACCTTACACAAAGACATTACCCCAATTAGTCTCTTCCCTTAAATCAAGGGAAATGTGATTTACATACCCTTACCCTAAAGATTACAATGAGCCTTACCCTGGAGATTTACCCTAGGGGTCACTTTGGTAGTATACTCCATATGCAGCATCAGTAGATGCAACATCACTGATGCAGAATCAGTAGATGCAGCATCACAACAGGATGTCAAAATTATTTAATGGACGGAGTCAAAGAAAGTACAAACTACAAACCTCTTTGACCAAGAAGAAGATGACCATCGGCTAGCCTCCAGACCAGAGCTTTACACAGAGAAAAAATGCATAAGGGTTATAGATTTTCACCAGAGATGTCGTCGACTCGTTGCCCCGCCCGTCGATGCAACGGTGAACAGAAACTAGAGTGCAGTAGAGAGTTGATAGATGCCGTAAGGAACATGAGCGGGCCGAGCGGCAGACGATTAGGTATTATTGGTAAAGTGAAGGTTCTGATTGCTGAATGAGCTGATTGCTCTATCATGTGAGGGTTCTCACATGACTCGTGAGTGAGGTTTTAAATTTTTTTAATGACTTGACTCAAAACGACGTCGTTTTGGCCAAGTCATTTTGAAAAAAAAAATTTGGCTTTCTTCTTCCTCCTCCTGAAATGCACAGCGTGCAGCAGCCATGACTGCTGTTCTTCTCCATCACTGCCCAGACTTGGGTGGTCCTTGAAGATTTTCACAGCCATTTTTCCAAGCTTCGGGTGGTCCTGGGACCACCCTGGTCCCTTAATAGATCCGCCCCTGTATGGAACAATATGCTTCATGGAGGGAAGGATAATGTCTAAAGTTCCAGCTACTTTTAAGTTCATAATTTTTGTAATTTATTTGCGATTATAATGTAGTATATGTTTTTACCAGTTTACTTATAATTTTACATGTGAAATGTTAAATTAAATATTTTTTCCAAATTCAAATATGAAAAAATTGTAGCAATGATCTTTTAACTTTAACCCAATTAGAGCGTTAGTCATCAACTAAAAATTCGTGACCATTAGTTCCTTAACTCATCAAACCGTGCAGCTTTGGTCGTTTTTGTTGACTCCATCAAAATAGTTATGGTGGAATGACCATTCCTACAATTGGGTTAAAGTTGAGCGACCATTTCTCCAATTGGATTAAAGTTAAGGATCATTGCTCTAATTGAGTTAAAGTTGAGGGACCATTGTTATAATTTTTTCATTTTGATTTTTCATATTTGACGAAGATTGACGAAAATGATCATAGTTACACGTTTAGATGAGTTAAGAACAATGATCACAAATTTTTTAGTTGAAATAATCACAACTCCAATTCAGTTAAAGTTGAAGGAACACTGCTACAATTTTTCCTTGAAATCATGATAAGAAGTTCAAATAGATGAATATATGTACATGTGAAGGAATAAGTAAGTTACAAATTTGTCATTCACGAAATTTGAACATAAATTTTTTTATTTATAAATGAAAAAAATATCACTAAACGTAATACTAAGGACACGGTTAATTATGTAGATTGATTCGTGCACATTTTATGCAACTTTTGAATCGCTCCAGAGTAAAGATGTTATCTTTTGTAACAGTGGGTCATGAATACTGAACCAGAGACTCGCCTCTCGTCTCTCAGGTCTTAGCTGTTTCACGGAAACTCCAGAGTCAAAGAGTAGTACGGACAAGGACACCATGATAAAATCCCAGAAATAACACAAGGCAATTCGCAGAGAGAGAGAGGAGGGAGATGGCGGATAGTTCCGGTTACAAGGAGTACTTGGCAGGCTTGATTGCGGGCGTGGCCACCGTTGGAATCGGCCATCCCTTTGACACCGTCAAGGTAAAATCACATTGTTTGATTTTGTTAACTTTCAGTGGGTTTAAAGATGGTGAGGTTTACTTTAATGGGCATTGCTTTTAATTTCATTTCAATTGTAATTTGATAGAATTTGGAAGTAAAATCGATGAACAATGCCAAAGTTTAATTTTTGGAATCTGGGTAATTCAAATTTTGACTGAAAATGTTGGATTGGTTTGATATTAGTGAAAAAAACAAAATTTTGATGATATACTGAACTTGGTTTTAGTAGCAACTTACAGAGCTTAATTTTCCTTTTGGTAGATATACATTGTTGGCCTGTTTTCTTATTAGCTTAATATTTTGTTAAACTTACCATGGCCCAAGCTGTAATCTTTCGATTAATCATCGTCTTGTCACACCATAGATGGTGCTTTTAGGATATTGTTTACGTTGAAGATTATCTTTTGTGAACTGTTCGAATGGATGAAAATTGAATCATTTCTCTTCATTTGTAAAATTGTGCCTTCAGCTATGGTCGTCTTGATATCGAATTTCTTATGCGTGGAATACTTAATGAATTAGGTAAAGATGCAAAAACACAACACTTCAGCACAAGGGATTACGTACAGGAATAGTTTGCATTGTACTGCAAGGATACTAAGGACTGAAGGGGTATGATTCTGAACTTTCTCTTGTTAGTTATCTCTAACGCAACGATCTAGCGTTGTTTTTTTTTCTTTTGGAAAGGGTGCTGATGTTATAGAATTTGAACTTTCGCATTATCCTTTCCAGTTGAGCTGACTGATGTTGGGTCCTTGACAGATTAAAGGACTTTACAGGGGGGCAACATCATCTTTTGTGGGAATGGCTTTTGAGAGTTCACTTCTTTTCGGCATGTATTCCCAGATGAAACAGTCACTGCAGGTTTGAACGGAAACCAAGTGGACAAACTTTGTTGCTATTTGCAATGATCTGGATAATGGCTTCTGTTAGATGCATGATTATGAACCAGTGATGCATGATTATGAACCAGTTTAGTGACTTTATCGATATGATTTCTATAAAGATATTGTGTATCTGTTATATGGTTCTAATGTGGCATTCTTATTAATCCTAATGACACTTGAAGGGAAGTGCACAAGGTGTAGGGCCACAGCCCCAAGTCATAATTCCATCTGCAGCTTATAGTGGAGCAGTCATCAGTTTTATATTATGCCCGTCGGAGCTGGTGAAGGTAACCGGAATTGGAGGGTTTTCATATTGTACAGTTGCTTTTTGCAGTATGCTTATTACACTCAGCTTTTCCAGTGTAGGATGCAAATTCAAGGCACAGACTCTGTGGTTCCAATGTCCAGAAGATATGGCAGTCCTCTTGATTGTGCCCTTACAACTGTGAAAAATGATGGGGTGAGAAAATATTGTGCTTTCTGGCCAGCATAATTTTTTGATGATCTTTGTAGCTGATGGAATGCTTTTTAGGTCAGAGGAATTTTTCGAGGAGGTTTTACAACATTGCTAAGAGAAGGTATTGGGAATTCAGTCTTTTTCAGCGTTTATGAGTATGTCCGCTATTACATGCATTTGCAACTGAGGTCTGCTTCACCCGACCACAGAAACTTGATTGACGTTGGAGTTGGGATTGCTAGTGGAGGCCTTGGTGGTATAGCTGTATGTATCTTCACAATTTGTCCTTCTCTAGTACTCATGTTCATATTTAATTCCACTATTTTAAATTCTCATTTTCTTCATTCCCTACTTCCAGTTTTGGTTGGCTGTTCTACCCTTGGATGTGGCAAAAACCATAATTCAGACGACTCAAGATAAGAATTCTTCAAGAAATCCATTTCATATCCTGAGCTCGGTAAGAACACCTCCCTCTTTCCCCCCACCCCCCACCCCCCAATATCTAAATGAACTCAACGAGCCTTTTCTTTTCTCCTCTGTAGATTTACAGAAGGGCTGGATTGAAAGGATGCTATATTGGCTTGGGTCCTACTATTGTTCGGGCTTTTCCTGCTAATGCAGCCGCAATCGTCACCTGGGAGGTGGCCATAAAACTATTAGGCATCAAGCGCGACTAAGGATTCTCTTCTCTACTATAACCAAATGTGTCTAACCTATTTGGCAATTCCTGAAGCACATTTAGCCAGAGAAAATTCTTTCACCCGGACGAACTCCTAGGATGTGCTGTGCACTTTTTCTTGAATTAAGGAGTGCTTAACATTTTTCTACAAGAAAATGTTTGGTGATTGTTGTGAGATTGTTTTGTTGGATCCTTTCCAATTGTACTGATTGCGGAAAAGTTTGTATCGACGGATTTCACATATTTGATTGTAGTTTCTGTCAACTGAAATGAAATAGAAACAAAGCATCCAAGAGATTGCTGTTGAACCCTTAATGAATCCATTTTCTGGTACTACAATTCGTCTGCCTCTGTTTTGGTTGCTATTTTTCTGTGTTTGCTTTTACAATTTTTTGAAGGATTGAGCGAAAGAAGGTCCGAACATTGCTATGTCAAATAGTAAATTCGATAACCCTCCCGACCCATCACACCCAAAATTTACAGGTTACGTTCTATTATGAGTGAATGACGGGTTCATATTTGTGGCTATACTAGCATCAACAAATAATATACACGTTATAATTTAACTAAATTGGTAACATTACTTAACAATGTGACAGTTCATTTTACTTTAACATCATCCATAACATATAAATGAACGCTAGCTTAAGAGTGAGAGCTTGGAAAAAGAAATCATGATAATAAATGTTGAACAGTTGAAATACTGATATATTAAAGCATGTGAAGAAAACAAGAATCATCATCACCAACTGAACAGATCAAACAATGTAGGTTTGTTTCAAATTACAGCCAAGAAATGAACAACAAACGTTAAGGATGGAAATTGTGCTAGCAAAGAAGCTATGCATATTTGTTTGGTTACAGATCAATGCAAAGCAATTCTTCCTCAAACACATACAACTAAGAGAGAGAGAGAGAGAGAGAGAGTTCACTGGTGCATGATCAAGGCTGAGAGTTGACAGAAGAGAGAGAGCATATCATATGCTAGTGGAAACAGGCATCCACGTGAAAAGATTATATATATCTAATTACTTAATTAGACGTGCCTCCATGTCCATGGTATTCCGATGAAGTTTTCCGACGCCGCTCATTGTGTCCAGCTAATCGCCTGCGACAACTCCTTTTACTGTCATCAAACTCTGATAGGCTATGAAACCTGTCGATGCACCACCATTCATTCATTATTCGAGTCATGAGTGTACTTTTTACGGTGCAATTAATGCACCTTTCTAAAACTGCATTGAAGTTTATCAGCGACATATCAACAATCTTATCGTCCGTAAATAAACTATAAAGCCAAACTATCAACAAAATCAATAATATCGATTATATATTCACTTTAAAAAAAATACAGTTAAACGCACTATAGAAAAATACGTGTATGTGTGTATATATATAAGTTATGCAGTTCTATATATAAATTTAATGGTTCATGAAATTAACAGAAATTATATGTCTACATGAATAGTAATTAGGCAACAGTTAAGAAAGCCTTTTAGATTATCTCCATATATAAGAAATGGCATGAAATTGAAGGTGTGGGGTTGTTGCTGTTCCCCCTCCTTAACGCCATTTGACAAGTTTAATTCATACTGATTCTGTGACCTACTACACATCAACTCTTAACTTTTTGGTTAACCAAACTATAAGCTATTTGGGAACCCTTTGTTTTGAAAAGACTTAGGGTTTGGAAAAACGGAAGACTTATCATGAAACCCTACATTTCACTGCAAAAGAGCTTTCTGTAGGGTAGTTTTTTATTTTATTTTTTGGCTTGATAAATAAGCATCCACATGAGAGAAGAACTCTTATAGATGAAATTTAAGGGAGAAAAAGAATTTGAAGGTTGTCTAAATGTTTAAGAAATACAGTTGTTATTGGCAAATCCGAAAAGGTCCTTTTGTACTCTAATTTTCAAAAACATAAGAATTTTTTTATATAAAGAGTGCACGATGACATTTTTAGAGTACCGATAACAATACCTAATTAAAACGCAAAATTTGATGACATTAACCAAAGATAAAACATAAAGCAAGAAGTGAAATTCACAAAACCATGGTAGTTGAAAAAGATGGTTCTAAAATTGTTACCTGCTACATTGCTGGCAAAAACGCTGCCGGAATCCACCCACGACTATCGACGGAGCCTTGGCATGAACATCACAGACCTTGTGGCGGCGGTAGTATTGCTTTAAATCACTCAAGTCAGCAGTGCAATTATCTACCTGACAACATGGCCCTGCCGTAGACCCTCCTGCACCAGATCTTCTCCCTGTAGGAGTAGCAGCAGTACTATTCACCATCGTCACTCTTGTTCTCCCCTCATCCTCACCATACACTATTGATGGTCTCCTACTCCTACTTTCTTCCTCCTCCTCCTCCTCCTCCTCTTCCTCTTCCTCCTCCTCCTCTTCCTCCTCCTCCTCCACCTCGTATTTCGACATGGTCCTCTTTCCATGAGCTCTGCCTGAATCCATATTTTTCAGACGAAAAGAGAAGGAAAGAAATAAGAGGAGAAGTGATGGAATAGTCAAAGGAGAAGTAGACTAAAATGAAAACATTGATCATATAGCAAAGGTGTGGAAAAAGGAAGAGAAGTATGTGTGTGTGAGGACCACAAGTTCCATTTTGTTCCCTTGTGAGCACAAGTGTAATAGTGAATGGTAGCTCCAAAGCCTAGATTAAAGCCAAATTTTATTTACTCCAACAACACATCATCTACATATCTGATGTTAACACTACAACAGCACACAACCACAGTTCAAGCTCATGACCACTAATTAACTTTTTTCTCTCAACCTAACCTCAATTTTCACCCTTAATGCTCTTTTAGAGGTGTTTCGCCATAATTTCATTTGGAAAATCACTTTGGGTAATTTTATGGAGAAGCACCACTTATAGAGCATGTCTAATAGTAAGGGCAAGGGTCATGGGCTAAAGATCAAATCCAGCCTCCCAAACTGACATCATTCATGAAATCTATCATTTCAAATTTCCTTGTTCTAACAGTGAGAGAGGCTAGAGGCTAAAAAGTGTTAGGTGACTCGTTTTCATTGGCTACCAGTATTGTCCTAAACTGCCCTCTTAAGAAGTCTTGGGCAAGACCTAGGGCTAATTTGGCCTCACAACTAGCCTTGGGCTCGAACTAGCTTAGGTTGGTTCTTGGTTGGGTGCATAAGAAAGCTTTTCTTTGCAACTTAGGGCTCGATCTTCTTCTACCCTAAGCTAAAAGCTATGAGTTAGATATGCTCTTATATGCTTCTTCTCCTTCCAAACGATCCCCTAATCACTAATTATATAAGGTAGCTACAGGCACGAATTAGGTAACTAAATTTGGGGTCGACTGAGCCATCTAGACGAGAGACGAGAGATTTTTTAGTGTGACTCGTACACGAGATGGTACACCACATGTCATTATACAAATGATGAGATATGTATGCTAAAAAGTTAATAACTTAAAAAATAAAATTTATCACCACTTGTATTAAAATACATAATGTACCACTTGTATTTCCGTCACAATTAAAAAATTATCGTGAGAGACGAGCAGGCTAGGGGTGAGCTAGAGCTAGGTTATTTGGTAAGAATATTTTGTAATTAGAGGTGGACTGGAGCACACCGAAATGCATGCATGTGTGACTATTGCGCCATCTAATTTTTATATGAACAAGACTTGGCTGCTGAAGAATCAGCAGCCCTTCCTACTGAGATCCAATCACGGCTGAATATGTGTTCAAGTTGTAATTTTTTAATCACAATTTGGACTTGTGTCGTGCCGTGATAGGCTCTCAGCAGGAGGGGCTGCTGATTCTTTCATCAACGAAGTTAAATTCTTTTTATATAGAATACAGTTTATGTCTAATCCAATCATGGAGCAAAAGGTAACTACACATGTTGGACTTGGATCAACCTAATCGACAACCCAATGTGAATTTGATTTGTACATCTGTGATTTTGTTAGAAGCCTAAAACCCTACAAGCCAGTCATATATATGTGTGTGTGTAGATATATATATATATATATATATATATATATATATATATATATTATAGAGTTAGGTTTAACTGTATATATAGTCTTTTTCATACAGAGTGCGACGATTCCTTCATTTACATTGTATTATTGGAAAGTGAAGGTGAAAGAGAAACCCTATATGGTCCAATGATGTAGCAAGAGTGCCCTATCATGTTTTGACACATGTGGTACTGTATATTGTCTACTATTTCGTGTCCTTCGAGTCTCGCTCATATTTGTTGGCCCCCTCTTCCCTTTCTTTTCTTTTCACACTACATTTTATGGTGTTAGCCAACTGGTTTTTGCAGCAATGGATGTTAGCCAGTTTCTGTCGATCTTTCTATATCTGCTTGGACCACACAGTCCTCGAATATACGTTGTCGTTTATAAATAGGAAAAGGTCCCCATTTGTACGATCCAACCCATGAGCAGGTCCTTGTGCAACATAATGCATGGATGGGTTTCAAATCTAGTTCCTTGGATTCGGATCAATTATTATAACATGTTCATCATTAATGTATTGTACTACATGCAAATCTAATGATCTTTTGATTGTGAACATAAAAATAAAAATAAAATTGAGGAAGAGTCTTGCACCGACCGACTATGATTTCTTCTTTTGATTACCAACTGAGACGACACATACTTAACAATTACGATACTTATTGAACATGTTTAATTGTGTCCAAATTCGTAAAAATAGATAACGTATCAATTGGGATTAGAAAAGTGGCTAGGTTGCCCTAGCATATGAAATTTAAAGGTAGAAAACTTATATAGTGGGAAAGAAAAAATGGAAATGTTTTTTGAATTTCCTCCAAACATGTAGACCTAAATAATTGAGTTTGAGTAGATAAATTAGTGGGGGAGGAGCCTTCTGAAGAAAGGACACACTCACAGCATGCATGCACCATGCTTCACGCATCCCATCACATCATTTTCCCTGACTTTGATTTTTGTTTTTGGACTTGTCTACGCGCATGGCATGAGAAATTGAGAGCGACTTCTTTGTCGCGACTTTCGGTACACTACTGTGACATCTCAAACAAATAATATATTGTCAGGTACTTCTATGTTCACAGATGATGTTGCATTTGGGCCCCATCTAGCTCACTAGGCACAAAAACCTTAGCTGATCCAAGATCCTTGACCCATTTTTGTTAGCCTTACACTCTTAGCCCAGTTTCATTTGGGTTACAATCTTACATGCAGTTCCAACCCAGTGGTGGCGAAAATCATTGAGCCTTTCTTGTTAGGCAAAAGGGTGTGTTATCCACACACCCCATTTTACTTCTCGCACATACTTTGATAATTTCTGTCCGTTGATCTTCTTCAATTCATCATATCCGACGGTCGAAAATTAAAAAAGTGTGTGAAAAATAACATGGGGTGTGTGAATATCACACCCCTAGGCAAAACTTGCTCGACATTGGAACCAGTAGTCATTGCGCCCTCAATATATTAGGCAAAAGTTGCTTTACAATTAGGCCCAAATTATCAAATAATTTCATGCCCAGTACAAATTTGCACCTAATTAGAGGTCGGGGACCACACAATGTGGAATACACTTGTAGAGTTACCACTAATTACAAGGCTGGGTTAGTGGCTTCTCTCAGAAGGACTGGGGTTCAAGAAATTATTATAGGAAACTTTAACGAAAAACTTCTGGTACTATTTATTTTAACGAAAAATCATATTTTTACACTAAAAAGTCAATCCTGATATTATTCACTTTACCTTTTATTTTGTCCTTATCATTAAAATTCAAAGCTTTCAAACTCTTTTTATTAGTTTTCCTATTATTATATGATGGTCTGTCCAATAATTCGACAGTCCACATAGAGGTCACACTCATTTTGAGGGTAAAAGATTTGTACTCATATCATAACGACCCACGCATATTATGCATGCATTGAAATTTATTGCAAGTTTAATAATAGGTAGAGAAAAATTTGGCTATTTGTCGAAGAGAGTTGTTTTTTTATACAAACAATTTGTGGGAGGGGGATATTGAATTCAGAATTTCAGGTGCATAGATCGTACTCTTACCAAACTCAACTATAAACTTCTTGCAAAGAGAGATTAGTAAATATTTGTTATTGATCATATTAACGATATCATTTAAGTTTTTTTTTTTGTTTCGTGAAAAGTTAAAACTATAAATTTGAGTTTTATTATTCAATTTACTTAATGTTGAAAGAATGATAGCATCATACCAATCAAAGGGTGATTTTGTAAATATTTAATTAGAGATATATACCCGACCAAAAGTCCAACCTTTGCATGTCACGAAGGATGAAGAAAGGGTTAATCACACCTAAAGACAATGTTTGGCATAATTACCTCTCTCTCGTCATAATTGCTTCTCATCACCATGCAATGCATATCCACTAATCTCACATTTACACAATCAGTTAAACATGATATATATCCTCTTTAATTGAGGAGAAAATGAGGGGGGTTGAGGGTGAGACACATTGAAGTGCTATAGTACCACCCTCACTATCATAATCATATGTCACTAGCCATTTGTCCATTCTGAACAAGGTCAAGCCACAAATATGTGTACAAGTTGTGGGGAGTCAGCCATGAAAATGAACTGTCTTGTAACCAAAAAAACAAGGACATGTGTTGCATAATGATAATATTGATGTTGAAAGATAGGTTAAATAACCACGAACTCTTAATCTAGTAATACTTCCGTCATGCTTCGGACTCGGAATCGGTAGAAAAATTACCATGCACTTTGTGCGCGATTAAAAATAAAAATAAAATTGAAAAAATATGGGATTGAAAATTAATAAACTTCTTGTATATAAATAATTCGAAAATCCTTAATTACAGGATGTACAAAAATAAATCAAATCCTTAAATCCCAACTCATCTAATACAACATCAACTCGTCTAGCCTATGGCTTGCCTATAATTTAACAAAAAAAATGAAAGAGTGAGAGGTAAGCAACAACCATCGTCACCCAATGAGTAAAATATGTAATATGCAGTCAAGTGATGTTGTTTTGCACATGCTAGAAAACATGATAAGTACATCAAAAGCTTTAGCTACATAATTTTATATCACATCATCTTTTTACATGTTAGTTATCCTTCATATAAATGTAACTCACCATGTGACCTCTAATGGTCTTTCCGCTCTAATGTCTCCGTGTGCAGTTTACATAAATATCTCTTGGATAACCCAACATTAAAGTTCTCATTCTCCATGAACAACTCAAATAAGACTATAGAGAGTTTGTGTGTGTGTGTATATCCGTCAAAATATTAACACAAAATCAAACATGCATGCTTGACTTGAAAATAGATAGATATAAATCAATTCCCATGATAATTAATCGTGAGCTTGCTCATGACACTTACCGAGATATAATATGTGCTTGGAAATCAACTTAGCTTGGTAATTAATACAGTTTTTTTTTTTTTTTTGGTTAAACGATAGATTTTGTTAGATTAGATATTAGGTTAACCACCGAAAGGGTTTGAACTCACACCATCATGCAATCGCTTAACACCTTTCCACCACTGTGGTAAAAGGCCACTTGTGATAATTAATAAAGTTAAGTATTAGTAAAAAAAACAATTTAAAACAGATTAGTATTGTCAATATGCATAGGTACATGCATAAAACGTCCACCTTGGTAAAATGCTTACATCCATCAATAACTTATCCTAGTTAAAAATAATATTCACAATTAAAAAAAAAAAAAAAGGAATCTCACAATTTCTCTTCTCAATTTAATAAGAGATTTCAAGTTCAAACGAGACGTCTATTTCTATAATTTCTTATCAAGGAGCACCAAGGTCCAATTGACGAATGTAGGTTTATAACTTTATATTATTAGAGAGTTGCTAGACTCACCCCGTTGTCTTATTTTCCCACCTACATTATATTTACATCCACTATAAAAAGTTAAAACATTAAGAGAGCTGCTAGACCCATCCCGTTGTCTTATTTCCCCACCCACTATTATTCCTCAAATAACCCTATATATATAATTAGAGATAAATTTATCTTAAAAAAAGAATATAAACAAATAATATTACTCTCTTCTAAAAGCCAGGAAAAAAAAAAAACCGTTTCCTTTCCAAATTCCAATAGGGGTGGGAATGAAGAATTATGGGTTTTCATTCGTTGCTTTTCCCCTTTTGTTTTCTTTTTCATATGCATTTCCCCTTTCCAAATTCCAAGGGCTCATCCAAGGAAAAGTTCAGAAATAAAGAAACAAAAAAATATATTTGTTTTCGGAGTTCACTTCGGTTTCAAAATTAAAATAATTAACTGAAACCAAATGTTCGAAAACGAACCAAGGATGAAGCAATGGAGTTCATCACCATCAAAAGGCTTTGAAACAATGTGTACCCAGTATGAAGCAAATGGTGTGAGATTTGTATTTCACATTCTGGTTATTCGAAGGGCAATTAATTATATAAAATTCAACAATATTGTAGAAAGGAAAAGAGGAAACGGTTATTCAAGGAAAGCTCATTAAAAAACAAATCTACCCTAACCTAATGAAAACGAATTCTAGGAAGTCTCATAGAAAAATGTGAAACAAATTGCACCCTAACCTAATGCAAATTCAAATAAAAAGTCAAGCGATGCTTCAATTGTACGATGTCAACAAATCAAGATGACCCACATAAAATTATCTTTTACCTATTTGTCACATCCCGACCCGGGCCCCCACCACATCCCGGGCTCGACTTCACCGTAGCACGATATTGTCCGCTTTGGGCCCCGACCCCGACCACGCCCTCATGGTTTTGTTTCTGGGAACTCACACGAGAACTTCCCAGTGGGTCACCCATCATGGGATTGTTCCCGTGCAAACTCGCTTAACTTCGGAGTTCCGATGGAACCCGAAGCCAGTAAGCTCTCAAAAGGGCTCGTGCTAGGTAGAGATGTGAATATACATATAAGACTTACATGATCCACTCCCCTGGGCGATGTGGGATGTTACAATCCACCCCCCTTAGGGGCCCGACATCCTCGTCGGCACACTTCCGGCCAGGGATTGGCTCTGATACCAAATTGTCACATCCCGACCTAGGCCCCCACCACATCCCGGGCTCGACTCCATCGTAGCACGATATTGTCCGCTTTGGGCCTCGACCACGCCCTCACAGTGTTGTTTCTAGGAACTCACACGAGAACTTCCCAGTGGGTCACCCATCATGGGATTGCTCTCGTGCAAACTCGCTTAACTTAGGAGTTTCGATGTAACCCGAAGCCAGTGAGCTCCCAAAATGCCTCATGCTAGGTAGAGATGAGAATATACATATAAGGCTCACATGATCCACTCCCCTGGGCAATGTGAGATGTTACATATTCGACGGAAACATAATCATCTACTTCTTCCTTAGAAACGTCATCTTCTAAGTTCATTTTTTTTTGCTTTCTTTGAATGATTTTGCTTTCTTTGAATGAAAGGAGATGAGAATGATGAGTTAGAGTTTAAGGGAGACAAATTTTCTAAACATAGCGTGAGAGTTTTTTTTTTTTTTTTTTTTGAACAAATCGATATTATCTACACTAAGGGGAGGGGGTGTCGCCTTTGGCGAGAGTTGAACCTAAGACCTCTCACTAATCAGTGAGGAGGAATACCACTAGACCGTAGTACTAGTGGCTAGCGTGAGAGTTATCATGCCCAAACTTTTCTTTTTTCTTTTCTATAAAAAAAAAAAAACTAATGCAAAAAGGGGTAACTAAGGTCCTTATTAGTCATTTTACAAATGGACAAATTTGTAATTAAAACATTCATAAAAGGTGGGTGGGAATATAAGATATTGGGGGTGAGAATAACACCTCTCTATTATTATTGTTATAGTTTTGATTAATCATACCCACTCAAAATAAATGTTTTTTGTTTTGTCGTTGATTTTCCTTAAGCAGTACTGTTGGTAATGGACAAAAGAGTTTAAGAGCAACGTAATCATATCAATGTAAGATTACCAAACCATATATAAAATTATGAAGGAATGATAATATGTGATTTACAAATCCCTCGATGTTCTTTAATTTATGTGCATTCTCCTATAATAATATATAAGAGGAAAAACATGATCTGTTGACAACTTGTTAAGGATGAGTGATTGACGGTTCTCATTACCATTATGGTCTTAATTAACAATTTTTTGATCCAACATTATACTATAAAGTATAATCATCAACTAAAATACATTTTCACATAGAAGAAACCTCCATATATCAACATCGCTGCCCTAATCCATGTCTACCAACATACATGCAACATGTGGACTCTCTCTCTCTCTCTCTCTCTCTCTCTCTCATCAACAAATTAGAAAATAAAGAAAATGGTTTAAGGGCACATCCAATTAGATAACTGTCCTTATTAATCCCGAAAACTCTTAGGTCCCACGGGACCGGCGGCACTTGAAACTTTCTATACACTACTACAAAATATTTAATAATGTCGCTATTCTAACAGATAAAAAACAGCTCTTACTGTCGGATATTAAACAAAATATGACAGAAAATGGGTGCAGTGGCGGTTATACTAACCGACAGAATTGCCAGCGTCAGGAAATAAATTTTCCGACAGAAAGTGCATTAAAACCGACAGACCTTATGTCGGATATATTCGACAATAAATACTAAACTACTGTCGGATATTATCAATTTCTGTCGGTAACAACCGACAATAATTAATAAATTATTGTCGGATTCACATTAACTTTCTGTCGGTCACAACCGCCAGTCACATTTTATTTTTTTCAATATGCATAACATCAAGATTGTGTCTAATCAACAGATGCCTCCAATAAGGTAGTTCATAAAAAATAGATTTCTTCTTCCACAGACTCTTACTACTTGTATTGCTCTAAGTTCGTTTTCTACGTTGCCCAACTGAAGTATCTTTCTTTGGTTTTCCAAAAGTAAATCTCAAAGTACAAAGTTCTTCAAGACATTGTAAACCAGTCCACTGCCTTGGTGCACTACGATGCTATTGTCGACCATTAAAAGATGTGGTTTGCCTTCGAAACCTATGATCAGCAGGAAGAAGCGTCGATGCCCTAAATAGCAAATCTTACGACTTGCCGGCAAGTAAATAGATTCTTTATCATGCGTGCAATGTGGACATGCTTTATATCCATGTGTACTCCATCCTGATAACATTCCCTAAGCCGGAAAATCACTTATAGTCCATAAAGACGGCAGCCTTCATCGTAAAATTTTGGTTTGAATACGCATCATAAGTATGAGTGCCCACCTCCCACAACTCATTTAACTCATCAATCAATGGACGCATGTACACATCAATCTCTTTACCGGGGCTGCGTGGTCTTGGTATTAACAGAGACAACAACAAATTCGGTTGCTTCATACACATCCAGGGTGGTAAATTGTAAACTGAAAGCACCACAGGCCATGTGCTATGGTCTTGCCTCATTTTTCCAAAAGGATTAAATCCATCACTGGCCAACCCCAATCGGACATTTCGAATTTCTGATCCAAACTCTGGATATAAATTATCAAAATGCTTCCATGCTGGAGAATCTGAAGGATGTCTCATAAACCCATCCTTAGGACATTCAGTTGCGTGCCACCTCATATGCTCAGCCGTATGCTTCGACATATACAACCGTTGCAATCGTGGTTTTAAAGGGAAATACCACATAACCTTAGCTGCGATTTTTTTTTCTAGAGCCATCCTCTTCATTGACATTTTTATATCTTGATTCACCACAAACTGAGCATGCGGTCAACTCTGGATTTTCTTTCCAATAAATCATGCAATTATTGGGACACGCATCAATCTTCACATACGTCAGACCCAAGTCATTTATAAGTTTTTTTGCCTTATAATAAGATTCAGGCAACACAATCTCCATCAGGCAATATTTTTTTAATTAACTCGAGTAACGTGGTGAAGATCTTGTCCGGCATTCTTGCTAAACACTCAATCTGATACAATCTTACAACTGCCTCTAATTTTTTAAATTCCTTACAACCTGGCCACAAATCTTGATCTGCCTCTTCAAGCAACTTAAAAAAAGTCTCGACCTCTTTCGGACGCCCTTCCCCAGAAAGGGGCTCAGTAGACGGCTCAATACCTTCTTCCGTTAATGGTTGGACAAATACATCATTAAGAACATCATGAATACCAGTCAACCGATCTCCTGTTTCAATAGATAGCCCAACACCTTCTTCTCCAATCCCCATATTTTGCTCTCCCATGAAAGATTCCCCATGATGTCGCCACGAAGCATTTTTGTAATCTTTATCCATATCATACAACACAAGATATTCGACAATAGTTTTTCTAACAAAAGTATATCGATTACAACATCTTTTGCAAGGACATCTAAATTTATCGGGGCCAACACCATTCGCAACTGCTTGATCCAAAAACAAATTAATTCCATCTGTATACGCTTCCAAATTTCGCGATATTGTCAACCAACTCTTTTCCATGTTTTACCATGTACGGGAGCAAATATTACGTTGAAACTAAGATGCCTACAATCTTTCAATCCCTATCATGTAGGCATAACTATTAGAAATTTCAATCCCTATCTTTTAACCTCGAACTATCACAATTGCAATTTAATTTCCAACACCTATCACAGTAAAACAAATTAAAAAAACAATAAAAGGTTAACAAAAATATGTTTATCTACACTCTTCATTATTTATTAAATTTAAGTTTTGTATATCCTCATAGCAATTAGAGTGAATTATTTAATTAGTTAACATAATATATGCCTATATTACTAAATATTACCAATTTATGTTATATTAAATATTGTCAATTTCACATAAATATTTACAAATAATATTTATCTGAATTTCTTTATAACAATTTAAGTAAATCAAATAAAGTAATGGAACACAAATATTCCTAATTTATATTACTAATTAAATTAAAATCTCTAAATAAATAATCAAATAAAGTAATGGAACACAAATATTCCTAATTTATCTTACTAGTTAAACAAACAATTTAAACATCAAGAAGTTCAGTAATAAAACCTGAACTATTGAAGAATTCTGTCGTCGATTTACTCTTTATGTAGTCAACCACCTAAATAAAGACCCTGCAAAATCAAATCATAAAATAAAAATAAGTCATGAAGTGCTTGATGAAGAAACAAATAGAAGATAAAAGTATGGAAGCAAAAGAAAATGAAAAACTTACTATGAGATGAAGAGAAGAATAAGATGAAGTGCTTGATAAAGAAATAAATAAAAAGTATGAAAGCAAAAGAAATGAAAAACTTACTGTGAGATGAAGAGAACAAAAAGATTGTTGATGAAGAGTAGAAAATGATTGAAGATTGAAGATTGAAGATGAAGAAGAGAATGAAATTTGAAACTGAAAAACTTTTGGCATAAATATAATAAACTATTAAATTTCTGTCGGTTTTAACCGACAGAAAACTCAAATAATAATGGCTAGAATACTAAAATAATAAAGTAGTAAATTTCTGTCGGTTATAACCGACACAATGAACTTCAAAACCGCCAAAATATAAAAAAAATATTTTAAAAAAATATTCAAAATTCCTGGCGGTTATAAAATTTTTGTGTCGATTTAGGGCTGGTTTGGTATTGTTGTGCTTTGAAAAAAAGTTGTTGTGAGAATAAACGGCTGTGCTGTGAGAATAAGCGGCTGTGAAATAAATCAGCAGAGTGTTTGGTAAACTTTTTTGTAAAAGTGCTTTTGGAAAAAAAAGCAGTCTGATAGTGGGTCTTTTCATTAAAGGTGCACTGTAGCTCCGTGTGCTTTGAAAAAAAGCCAGTTTTCCAAAGCTGCAAATAGCTGCTTCAGCTTTTTCCTTTGATTTCAGCTTATTCTCACAGCAGCTTCCAAAATAAGCCATTTTTTTTAGTTTACCAAACACCTAAAACCCTCACAGTTTTTTTTCATGGGTGCTTTTTTGTTAAGCACCTCACTCCCAAACCATCCCTTAATCCGACAGTAAAAATCCGACAGTAATTACTGTCGGTTATATGCGACAGAAATTTACTTTTATCCGACACTAACTAAATTATGTGTCGGATATCTTTTATCCGATAGAATGACTCGTTAACCGCCACCATCATCCGACACTTAAAACTAATATTGTAGTAGTGATATAGCAATTAGCTAGTCCTTCCAGCTGAGTTTAATCCTAAACAATATCATGTTGACATTATAATAAAAGGTATTTAATTAGATTCTCTAATGACCTTCAAGTAAAGGCCATGTAAGTTCGGCCAAAATTTTCCATGTTTCTGCAGCTTGAATCTCACGTGTATAAAGAATGGAAGTTGCATGTGCTTATAAGTAGTTAGGTTATTCTTCATATTGCTAGTTGGTTTTATGGTGGAATCTCAACTTATTTCATGGTATCAAAGCATGTTGTCTCATGTGTAAAGCCCAACGGCCATACGTGCTCCGCATCACCGATTTGTGGTGTTCATATGCTAGGCTAGAAAATTCGCCATACATGAGGGGACATGTTGAGAGTATGAACACATCGGAGAAAGAATGAACCTTGCATGAGTTTATGAGTAGTTTGACTATTTTCCATATTGCCAATTGATTTTATGGTTAAATCTCCAAATCAGCATGCTTATCCATCCCCTTACATTCCAGTTGGAATTCATACCCTAATAAATTAGAAGAAAGAATATCATCTTACCCAAAAAAAAGTCTCATAATTAAAATTCTCTAATAATATAAATCAATGCCACATATTGAAGCAAAAATAAGGGAATGTGATGTAAAAGATTAGATCAAATCCACAGATTGATGCGTAAAGCCGAGCTGAATGAAATTATATGCTTGAAACCAACGTCTTGATTGGAATTTAATACTTTTTAAATCCCATAATCACTTTATTAGGCAGCAGAGAGAGTTGTTTGACTACTGCACC
This sequence comes from Malus fusca, assembly GCA_035220775.1. Taxonomy (NCBI): domain Eukaryota; kingdom Viridiplantae; phylum Streptophyta; class Magnoliopsida; order Rosales; family Rosaceae; genus Malus; species Malus fusca. The sequence goes on from CM069068.1 coordinate 37,536,247, forward strand.
TTTAAATGGCATACAATATAGAAATAGAATCAAATTCTGCAATTGCATGCAGTTGAGTACTAATTAATTTGGCACTCATCTGTATTATCGGTTAGTGGAAATGGAATTGTGACGTGATTAGGTCATCCATCTCCCAGCAGAATATGCCCAAGCTAGCCCTACCTGGGTCGTCGGTCATCATCATGTGTTTTTGTAATTGTTCCACACGAGTCCATGACTCCATGTCGATGGGGATGACCTAATCTTCTTACTTCGGTGTAAAAAAGTGACCACATTATCGTTGCATTACACAATATATCAGTACAGCTGCAGGTACATGATGGATATATTTCTGCAGTCGTCAAATGGAATATATAGTTCTAGAAAGACTCCATTCGCATTCTTCCTTCCACATCATTATCTGTATTTATAAATTCCACGTATGGTATATTTCAAGATCAAAAATTAAATTCCAAAAGGAGGGTACTGATTCGATCCGCACCCCTTTCCGTGTATGGACAGCACAAAGTCGAAGCAACCAAAGTTAATATGCCCTAGAATTATATGGAACTTTTTTTTTGAGGTTTAAGTCGAGATGTTAGCTTGATATATACATGTTGTACATTTTTTAGTAAGGGTTGTCTAATATGGTATTAGAATATGTTTCAAAAAATTCTGAGTCCCGAAATCCTTATATATTTTCCGACAAAAAAAAAAACCCTTTTATATTTGTCTCTTCACTAATTAAGTTTTTGAGGCATACCCTCAATCGAAATAGGTGCTCATATAAATGATTTTATAAATTAACTAAATAGAGAGAAAATCCATTGCAAGACGATGGAAATGGGGAGTGAGATCTTTGTCTGTCGACTGCAAATTGCATGGATTGCAACGGTGGTCAGCCTGTGATGGATACAGTTGGCTTGGATTTGATGCTCAGCTGGTCCCCATAATCCTCTCTCTCTCTCTCTAAAATGGAAACAGGTGGAGGAGGCTTCTTTCTCTCTAAGCTTTAAGCCTTTAGTGCGCTTTGGGTTTCCTTCATGTTCTTTCAAACTGGAATCTCTTGTGTTGTCCGATGGTGGTGGGGGTGGGCTGTGGCCTGCTGGGTGTGGTCACTGCCTCATCACTGGTCTGTGACAATTGGTGTGGGTGAGTGGGACCCACTCGCCACCTATCCCTACCTTGACTACTCAAACCAGTCTCCATTCCTGTCATCTTGTTTTCCCTCACACTCACAACTGTGTGAATGTTTCTTTTGTTTAATTACTGTACATCACTTTTACATGTAAGATACATAAAATGAAAATTCCTACACATTGTTGTAGGAAACAAATTTGGTTAGTTAAGGTTATTAACTAGCGCAATTCTCACACCGAAAGAAATCATAATAGAGTTAATCAGTGGCGGAGTATGGGATCATAGGTAAAAATAGCTTCATACATCCATTATATATTTACATATATATATATATATTTGTGTATGACCCATATATACAGCTGCGGCTTCTTATGTATAGTTGTAGATTTTCTTCTTTCTTTCTTTTGTCATTCTTTTTCTATTTCTTGTATGCAACCTTATGATGTGCAACAACTTTTGATAAAAAAAACCTCACTTGTTAGGCCTCAGAAGAACGCAGCATAACTCAAAGGGTACCCACTAGAAGCTCGACGAAATGATTCAATGAAGTTTTTTTTTTTTTACCAAAATTATGACCCTATTGTTATAAAACTCCGACTCCGCCACTGAAGTTAACTAAATTCAAAATACAAATTGTCATGATGTGATAGGATACTCTTACTCAAGTTTTACAAGAAACAATTTCTTGTACTAATAAGTACGTACCATTACAATATATTAGAGAGTGCATATTAATTCACAATTGACCACCTATATACATATGGGTGCCCACGAGGCCTATCAGTGGACCTCCAATATAGTACATTTGTCCATGAGCAAACAGCTACCAGCATTATCGTCATAATTCAAACCCAAAAAAACTATTAGCAAACACCAACCAAAGTAGATTAAGATAATATCCATGTTTTGGATAACTATTGTTCATGAGGTGGGTGGCTTCAATTTTGGTTAACAGTAAATTGGGTGTTGCACAATTAAATTAACCAAGTTGTAGTTGTAGGATCTAAATTGCCCTAACATGCCAGTAGCTACTTTAATTCTGTAGTAAAAAAGTCTTACACCAGATGATAGAATATACATGATCTCAATCTAGTAAAGAGCAGCAACATGCATAATAGTACTATTTTAGTTACCAATTAAAGGTGTAATTAAGTAACGGTGTATCCTGTAAGAGAGAGAGAGAGGTGCTCACTGGGAGAAGAATAATGATGGGTTGTAAGGAAGGAGGAGAAGATCCCTTGGGAGACTACAAAATCCGTTTGTTCCCTCCTCCGAATGCCTTTTCTTTTTAGGAGCCGATGAGCTGCCCTCCACATGCAATTCACTTCTGCTTCTGCAGCTCTCTATTTTTTTTCTTTCTTTTTTGATTGAAACTGCAGCTCTGTATGCTAGCTTTGGTTTGATTTCCACAGTTATATCTCTCCCTTCTCTTTCTTTGTGACACCATTAACGGTTTTTCTTTGCTTTTTTTTTTCTGTTTTTATTTTTCTCGGTAATAAAGCGTGGTGGTCTTTGGTCTGTGTTTTCAGTAGTCTCTGGGATGTAGACCGCCACATGGTGCCCTCTTGTCTTTTTCTTTTTGGAGTTTCCACTAATTCCTATTTGGAATGAATATTTCCCTTATATACGAGAGATTTTTCAGTGTGACCGTCACACGAAGTGGTACACTATGTGTCCTTATATAAATTGTGGGTTATGTGTGTTAAAAGGTTAATAACTTAAAAATTAAAAAATTTCACCACTTACATAAAAACACGTGGTGTACCATCCGTGTTCTCATCACAACTAAAAATTTCTCCTCCTATACATATGTTGTGCTTATTATAATCATCATTTCTATTGCATATAATCTCCAACCCTACCTACCATTAGTTCACTACATGCCTCCACAAGTTAGAGAAGACAACATAGGATATTAGTTAGGGTTGTTAGACTGTTAATCCGAACAACTGATTATGTTGATTTTTACAGCGTAATTTACGGATTATGGTCAACAATTTATTCATGCAAAAAGACCTATAAATTGAAGAAGAAAAAATACAATTAATATAAAGGTAATGCTAGGGCTACTTAATTTATAAACTAAATTTTATAAACTAAATTACATAGAAGTTGATGATTGAATTATTACTTAAGTATTGATAAACGTGCTCATTCCTATTGGTGACACATAATTTTGTTTGCAAATTTAATCTATAAGTTTAGACTATCTAGCATTATTAGTACAAATACCACTTGCTACTTTCCATAATTAACAAGATGATTAACATATTTGTAAGCTCGTTTTCATCCACTTTTTATAAGCTGCTATTGAAGAGAAATCATTTTCCACAATATGATGTCCCATCAAATTAATAATTACACAACTCAGTTTGGATTATTATTAGATTATTGTTGTGGAAAGTAACATGTTGATACATGGGAGTTGAGGGTCATATATGTACTGAGAAATGTTAAGGGGATTCGTTTAAAAGTGGAACTCTCTGTTACTTTATGTTTTTAACACAATATCTTATAATATTAGCACAAAAATTGTTAAATTGTAAGATGACAGAAGATGCATGAAAATCTCACTTTTAAGACCATCCTCCTTGGCATTTCTCGTTTGTACTATAGTATACATATTCATACTTAACTTTATCAAATAAACAAAGTAAAAGAAAAGCAAGAAAGAGGAAGTGAGATTTTGCTACGAAGACCGCATCGGATACTGGAGCTCTAGGGACTCCCTCAACTCTTTATCTAGTTTGCTGCTATCTCTATGCAAATTAAAGGAATGTATGTTGTTAATCATAGGAATGTGTTATTTAAACGTGATTAGCTTCAATTCCTTAGTAAAATTCTCTCTCTTTCTTGAACCTCCCAAATATTCATCTCCAATGTCACATTACCTTCCTGTCCGCTTCTCGGATTTCGAATGTCCTCAATATTCTTTCCCATCCTTTAATTCCAATTATAATATTCAAAACCGATTTTATACCACAACCATCACGTGAAATTAGATTCAAAGTAATTAACCCTTAATAACTAATTACAATTATTTAACTAATTCTCATCTAATATCAAGTAATGCTATTCATATTATATTTTTATATCATCTTAAGTGACATCTAATATGGACAGTCACATTATTTGAAAAATTTACAAAACCCAAAGAAATGAAGGAGAAAGATTCCTCGTATACCACAATCATCATTTAATTAACTAGTTTTTCTTAATTATTAGTTTATTAAATAATGAACTAAATTAAAAATCTGATTAATTCAAATGATGTGGCTATCTACATCAAATGTCATGGTATGAAAATGTTGTACAAAAACATGGTATGAATAACATTCCCTCCCTTCCTTCTCACTCTCTCTCATAGTCATAATATTTCAACTCCATCAAGAAAGACTCATGTCGCCACCTGCTCTTTGTCCTCTTACTCATTGTTTCAACGATTCCCTTCTCAAAGAGAAAAAAACATGTTGAGCAACTGTGATCATGAGAAGATGGCTCTACTCATCTCTTCAACTACTAACGAATGGCCACAGGTTCCCTTCTCTCTCTCTCTCTCTCTCTCTCTCTAGATTTCAATTATTAGACTGACACAACTTTTGTTGCTTAGCTCTTGGAACAGAATATTTATCCTGTGATGTAGTTATTTTTACCCTAGCACCACCGCCTTAACCTTCTTTCTTTCTTTCCCTTTTCCTTCCTTTCTTTTCGATCTTTGTAGATGCAGCAGGATATTCAAATCGATGATATAGATCATCAAAGGGGCTTGAACAACAACAATAACGCTATGTCTTCGTCGACGTCGTCGCCGGCGAATCGGATAATGGAGAAACCAGGTCAAGAACAACTCCAGCTCCAACAGCAAGCCCTAAAGTGCCCTCGCTGCGATTCGTCAAACACCAAGTTCTGTTACTACAACAACTACAGCTTGTCTCAGCCGAGGCACTTCTGCAAGGCCTGCAAGCGCTACTGGACCCGAGGTGGGACCCTCCGCAACGTTCCAGTCGGTGGAGGGTGCCGAAAGAACAAGCGCGTAAAGAGGCCTGGCTCAACATCTTCAACATCATCAGCCATGGATGGTGGAACTCCGTCTTCTTCCTCTTCAGTTCCTAGCACTACTGCTGCTGCTAATAATAATAATTCAAACCCTAATTCACACCCGTCCCACATCGATCAAATCAATCCGCTCTTTTATGGGTTGTCTAGTAACCCTTTTATGGATACTGCTTCAGGGTTTGATCTTCATCAGTTGAATCATCAGGCTCAGCTGGGATTAGGGTTTTCATCATCCTCAGGTACTAATATGATGTCCAGTGATAATTATCGAAACCGGTTTAATCCCGCTTCAAATTCATCGCTTCCTTCCAATTATAGTTCCATGTTTAGTACTTCCCCATCCACCACAGCTCCAACTGTGGCTTCTGTGCTTGCTTCTAAATTCATCAATGGCGGTGCTTTCAAAGATATTCAAACTAGAGGGCCTCATCAGCATAATCAATACTTCCAGTCCTTGCTACCATTTGAAGATCTTCAAATAGCGGCCGGAAGCAACGGTGAGGCTGGTAGTGCCTCGAAAGACGTGAAAGTAGAAGATCATGGTGGCCAAAACAGGTTAGAGTGGAATAATAACAATGGCAGCAGTAATGTGAATGGTAATATGAATTGCCAGAATCAGATCACCGAGCAAATGGGGCTCTCAGATCCTACTCTTTACTGGAACTCATCGACTCTCGGTTCTAATTGGCATGATCCGGCAAATCTTGGGTCCTCAGTCTCTTCACTGATCTAGCAAAACCCAACTTTATCGTCAACGTTATTTTTCGATCTCAAAACCTCCTTTTTCCTTAATTAGAGTCATTTTTAGGTTTTTATTAGTTGGTTGGTTATTGGTTTTTAGTGAATTGGTGTGTGGTTTTAGAAAGCTCAAGAAAAAAAAAAAAACTAGAAAAAAATTGGAAAAACTTGTAAAAGAAAGTTCAAGGGTACAGTATTGGAAAGAAGATGGCAGGAGCTGGGATCGGAGTGATCATGTCAGCAGCAATAAGAGAATCGGCTTCTTGATAAGTTTTATTAATCAAGGGTTGAGAATCCCCCGTAAATTGCTCTGAGAGGAACCTCGGATCTTCTTCGTCTCACTGCCTCGAGTACTATCAACAATCATCATGATCATAATCGTAATCAACATCTTCTACACAGAGCTGAAGTCTCCTCCATTGGTGCAAACACCTCCCTCTCTAGTCCAGTAAGTTGGTGTGTTTATTTGGTATGTGTATATATGTGCATGACAATGTTTCCTAAATCTCATATGTATTGGTTATAATTAGCTAGGTTGGGGTTGGTGGGTTTACTTTATCTATGATCAGAAGGAACTAATTTTGTTTTTCTTCTTTTGTTCATGGGGATGGTGTGTTTAGAGGGGAAACATGGGGTTAATTTGGTATAATGGTATACAAGAGATGGGAGACAATTGTTGTCGCAATGTGGGTAATATATGTTGGTTTTTCATTTATATGATGTACGTTTCAACTTAATTTGTACTTTGTAGTTGATGATATCATTAGCTGGTTTTGAATTTGAAATTATGTTTTGGAAGAATGCTGATATTTTCAAACCATTCACATTAAAATCTGAATCTATACTGTATGACATGATACTGTTTGACATGATGTTTCACGATAGCTACTAAGGATAAGGTTAGCTGTACAGAGTATGGGGTGGGTAAAACGCCTAATATCGTGGCCAATAACCTCATTAGCTATTGATATGCCCTAAACAACTAATTTCAGTAACTATATATTCTCAGTTGTTGTTGTTGTAGTGAGCATGCATTTAGGCTAGCTACCATTGTGATTGAGTGAGGTTTTGTGGAAACTAATGTGAACCCCAAGAAAAGTAGATGGGTCGAGTGATCAAAACCATAGTTTTCATATCTTGAAATTATTCTACGGGAGACAACAATTATATGGATTTGAAGGTACGTGGGATTTATGCCCTTGGACTATAGTATGCTGGCTGTAGCGGAACTGTTTATTCTCCCAATATATATATAGTAATACTTGGATGGGGGAGAGAGAGAGAGAGAGAGAGGGAGGTAGTGGAGATTCTTTACGCACGTACGTCCGTGATGAAGATTTCACATGCGAATAACTAAGATAAGGTGAATGAATGTGTATTGAATTGAACAAGCCGTAGAAATAAAATGCGCTAGTTCATATTAATCTCTCTCTCTCTCTCTCTCTCTCATATCTACCTCTGAGAGATCAGTGGAGAGATTCTTTGACTTTATGCGTGCATGTTGTATATGCAGATAATTAACTAAGTTTGAAAATTCGTCTTGTTAATTTGAAATATGCTGTTAAACTAGCTAGCTAATAATTAGATGAAATTTATGTTGTTGTCACCGTAATATTCAGTATCTGTAGATATGATATTCTAGACTTTAGTGGCAGACAACTGGTATCGCACTCCTTCAAAAGCTGCCAATTCATGATCTACATCTTCGCCAGCTTTCCCCTTGGTATATATTCAAATCTGATGAGAGCGAAATTAAGATGGAAAATGGACTTGCTAATTTCTTATTTTATGACGGGATATGATAAACTGGATGGTGTTAATTGTCTAGGGGCAATTTGGAAAACTAGCTTTTTGAAGCACATTAAGCGCTTTTAGCTCCCTTTTCTAAGATTCAGAAATATTTTCAGTGTTGAGGCCTCTCGAACAATGTTTGAACTCCCATTAAGTGGTCAAGCTCTAAAAGTTGAAAAGAATTACTAAAATTCTTTAAGATATTCAAAATTTGGCTACTTTGCAAAATTTTCTCCGAGTTCTAGGGTTCTTGGTTTAGGGTTTTGGGATTTTAGTACATCACATAACTGATGAGTAGGATGAAATTCGGCTTGTCTCACTTTAATTTATAAAAAAATGCTAAGAAGACTCTCTCAAATTGATCAGAGTCCCTATGGATTCTCTAGCACCTTATAGTTTGATATTAATTTTCGTGCCAACATTATAAAATATTGTGTCAAAAACATGAGAGGTCATGAAGAGTCTCACTTTTGAGAGATTCTTCTTACCATTTCTCTTCATCTTTATATACGTGCATTTGTTTACGTCGACAATTCGCGATGTTTTTATGGCGTGCCACGCTGAGAGGGTTAGACAAGTCATGGCTTGTCAAGACATGTGACATGCCATCGCATGCCAACATCGATGTTTTGGCGTGTCACGATGTAAGGGTTAGTGTGTCAAAGTATTAGAAAAATGCATGGCATGACATGCTAACTCTTGCATCGTGACACGCCAAAACATCGATATTGTCCCCCACATGACAAGCGTCGTGAATTGTCAGCATAATGCATGTCATGCTACGCTATGTATTCTCTCAAAAATTTGCGAGACTTGTTATGGCGTGCCACGATAGGAGGATTAGGGTGTTAAGACAAGTCATGCCCTGCATTCTGGCAACAACTCGCGAGGCTTGTTATGACATGCATTTTTCTAACACTTTGCCTACTATTTCGGATAATTTATAAAAAAAAAAAAAAAAAGATCTAGGAAAGAGTAGATCTTGGGGCCTAAATTATTTTTATAGAAATTTGTACAAAACAGGATGGTAGTCATATATGAACGTGTTATTACCGGTAAGAACACGTTCATTAGTAGAGTTGAAAATTTTTACATGATCTTACCGGTAATAACCTTTGTAAGCTTTCAGATGCATCACTGACCTTCATATATAATTGCCTACTTTGTTGTAGTAATTTCCAAAAAAATAATTTAAGGTTTCGGGGTCTACTCTTTCCTATATCCTCATTTTTTACATGCATTTTGCCAACATCTTGCCCACTATTTCGGAATAATTTAGAAGCGAGGCTAGTGTCGGGGCTAACAACGATGTTTTGGCGTGCCATGATGTGAGGGATAGCATGTCAAAGTGTTAGAAAAATATACATGGCATGACACGCTGACTCTCGTATCGTGGCATTCCAAAACTATCAATGTTAGTCCCGACATGAAACATCGCGAATTGTTGTTAGAATACATTAATGAGGTTACGAATGCATGAAAGAGGTTAAAAGTGGTTTTCTGTGGTGGTGGTGGTGCTACTGGTCCCAATTAATATTTGCTGATCGGCAAGCACGGATCACGATCTAAACTTGCCTCCAAGATGATACTTTGAAGACTTGATTATGATATATATATCCATGCCATGTACATGTACTGAAAAGTAGATAGGAAAGTGACGATGCCAACATGCATTGTGATGGTGGTCCTGAGTTTGTATATCTATAGTGGAGAAGCTGCATGCACATTACATATTGTCCGGATTGAAAATGGTTTCGTGAGTAGCCCAACGTCTTATAAGTTCTTACAAGGTTTATTCTTACATCATTGTGAGACTCTTTTACCTTCACATCCTTGCATACCCTCTTGCGTGTGGCAAATTTTTTAATTGAATGACGTGGAACACATGACTGTTGGACTTCACACATGGGTCAACCTGGCTTTGATATCATTAAAATAGTTGAGGTTCCACCATAAAACCAATTGGCAATATGGAAAGTAATCCAACATCTTATAAGCTCTTGCAAAATTTACCAGACTACCTTTGCATCGTTACAGAAGGCATGCCTTGATATCAATGATTATCTAATATATTAGTATATTAAAGAACAACACCGTGTGATGATTTCAATGATGTGATGATTGTAGCCTCATTGTATACCTATAGCTAGAGGTGTCAAACGGGCCTGGCAGAACCGTAAAGTCGGCCCATGTGGGCTTGAGCCGTGCTTGGAACGGCCCACTTAATAAACAAATCGGCCGACTTACTTAATAAAATATTAAGTCCAGCTCAGTTCTAGCCCTAGCCGATTAAGACTTGGGCCGGGTCTCCAAACAGGCTTACTTTGACAAAACAAACTTTAGTTACTTTATCTCTGCTAATTAATAAAACACTAACGGTCAACCAAAATCTTATGAAATTACCAATTTAACATTCTAATTAAAACAGAACATAAATAAGAAATATGGGGCAGAAATGTAACTTCACACAACCAAATTTTGCTTTTTTTTTTTCAAAGCCCCACCTACATGTAATCCTAACATATCTCTAATTAAAAAAATTAAAAAAAAAATTTCCACTCCCACATTCTCTATCACTCTCTTCCTCACTCCTATTTCAAAAAAATAAATAAATTTTTTTTCTCACACACTTTGTGTGTGCCCATATGCTAGTTTTAATTTAAAAAAAAAACTTATTTGAACATGTTATTAAGCTAAATATCACTAAAATTAATTCTTACTAACCTTAAAATGGATGTTTGCAATTCAAAAATAATGAAGAAATGAGATTATTTATAATGGGTCAGGGCAGCAAGCCATGCTCGGCCCATTGGGTCTAAATCTTAGGTTTGGTCTACCCACTTCTTACGAATCGTTTGTGTCATGCCTTATTTAAGAGAACATGATAGTGTTGTGCCTGGTTTAAGTGGGCATGTGCTGTGCTCGTGCCGGCCCGCCCGTTTAATACCTCTACTTATTGTTATACGAAGAAAGAAGACAATGGTTGTGGAGTACAAAGCCATAATAATACATTCAATAATTTTCGTTAATAAACGATTGATTTATGTTATACTACACCAATATGTACATTGCGCCGTAGTACCACCGTTTTACTGCATATTACAAGGCCAGATTGTACATCACAGTTAGTTCTAGGTCGATATTGACAGGGGAATGAATGGAAGAATTTAAAATGGCATAGAACCTGTCTAGAAATTTAAAACACAATTATTTTGATTTTAGGGCGTTGACGTGATTAAGATAGGGCGTGTTTAAGCAGCACTTAAATGAGGTGTTCTAAACTAAACCTGGACAGGGATGTCAACTTCTGCAGAAAGCTGATCCTCTAGGGCAGAAATTGGTGTCGGTGAAATTAGGGTTCCATGCTGCAAGTGATGCAGAAGGTGTAGTCTCTACAGTCTACTTATGTAAGAAATTATCAAGACACCACTGAAAAACCTCTTGCAATTGCAACCTCTATTAGATGTACGTAGTGTTGCCCCCGCACCACTCTGTGAATTCGAACTCCGTCGATTCTCTAATTTAACATCTAAACTAACAAATTTATCGTTTAAAGAAAAAAAAAATTGCCAAATCAGCCCAGTGGGCTTGGTTTCTCTTATGTTGTCTCCTTGTCTATCCCCGACAAATCCATTTTTTCTGGGGATGCAGGGGACACCCTCAATTGAGGGAGCTAAGAAAATCAGCTGCTGGACCTCCTAGCTCCTGCCTCATTCTTGCATTTAATTTAGTTCTGGCTTTTCATACAAGCGATTGGGAACACGGTGATGCTCTCATCGAGATATATAGACAAATCGAACCTATAAATTTAAGTCAGAAATCAGTAGCAATTTCGAATCCACTAAAAATTGAAAATCTCAAAATTTATCATAATAACCTTAGCACCACAATGCTTTTATAATGTATTACGTATCGTATCACATCTTCAAACTTGCTAGGAAACCTTATAAAAAAACAAAGAGTGCTATTTTTCTCACCTCATTCTTATTTCTCCACTCACTTTTTAATAAAAAGTTTAATTACATATTTGCCTATTTATAAAGGGACCGATAAAAATCTTAAAAGATATATAATAATAATAGCTTGGGCTCGAAAAGGTAACAGAAGCTCTAGACTTACATTGGGTTGTGAAATAAATGGACAATATATAAGCCTAGTTTGCAAAAATGACAAAGGATGAGGATAGAAAGAATTCTGGAACGAAAAAGTGTGGATGCCCTTGTCCAATTAAAGGGTAAGAATTAGCAACTTATGGTGATTGGATATTGATAGTAGTTATAGTAGTGCATAATCACAACATAGCATTTGGAATGTCATTCATTTACTAGTAGATTAACATGCATGTTTTCATTTACGTAAGTGTTGACCTTTGAATAGTTCAACATCATTAATAATGTTTTTCAACGTTCACGTAGGATCAAACAGCATAATCGAAGAAGTACTCTTCCCACTGTACTCACAACATGGTCCTAAATATCATTTGAAAAATTGGGTTTTATCATACATCACTTATTATCATATGAATCCAATTGTAAAGGATGAAAATCGTTTGTAATGTGGTTTTCAATCTATATAATCTCATCATATAATCTTAGAAATTTCTAATTTAATCCCTACCAAATACATTATGTTTCATTTTATAAACATTATGTTACAAGCCTTACGACAGGTATGTGAAGGAGCCAACTAGAAGAGGACAAGAACACCAATGCGAGGAAATATAGGTGCAGACATGAGACAATTGGCAGTTGTGTGTGAGGTTTAATAATTAGAACTCCTTCCGTCCTTAGAAGTACCCCCTTCTCCACGCTATCTTCCCAACTCCTTCACTTTGATAATGGCGTACGTCAAACCTTTGCTCTAAAGCAACCCTTTGCCAAGACAAAAGAATTTTCAACTTCCTTTCATGGTTAGTCAACCCCATCTGCTACATTGGTCACACTTCTCTCTTTCGATCTTTATTCCCACTAAAGTAGAAGTGCAGAACAAAAAACAAATTCCTCTTGGAGAAAAACTTAAAAGGAAATCCGATCATGTCATTCGTAATACTTCTTACAGAATTATGTGATTCTATGTATTTTGATCTCACTTGATCTTACGAAATCTAACTGAGAAATCTAGGTGTAAGAGCTACCCTAATAGTGCAACTACCAATTTTTTTGATATATAGAAATAGGGATATTTCCAAACTATGTTTTTGAGAATCCATCATTATTACTTTATCTACACGCACTTTCTAAGACAAATTTTTATACCATAAAATGATCTAAACTTTCATTTTATGCCTCATTGACAATATATAGGGCAGTCTAGTGTATCGAGAAATTATGTGAATTAAGAATATGTATGAGTAAAAGATCATGTCACTGCACCACAAATTAGTTTTTATAGCACTTCAAAAACACTATAGTAGCCTACAATAGCGTTATAGAAAGTGCTATAACAGTCCACGCTATGAAAAGTCTTGCTCCTTTCATAGGGTTTTGATTTTTAAAAACCTTAAACAGAACCCTAAGTTGAAATTCCAGTATGAAGTTAAATCAATGAGTTCATAAATCGTTACATACAAAGAGAGAAGGAAAGAAAATTGTTTATCTTTCACAGTGGAGTCGAAGACTCGAAGTGCTTACTTTGCTGAGAATCGAGGAAGAGATGATGGAGAGAAACAGGAAGCAAAGAGAGAAAATTGAAGCGTGTTTTTTGCTTTGCCTTTCTAACCATTTTTTATTGAGAATCTAATTAATTACAAATGAACACTTTAATTATGATTTAGTGCACACATTATTGGGCTAGATTGGCACACGCGTAATTTTCTCAAAAGATCATAAGGTTTAAGTGGCCAATCCACAAAACTTTCGAAGGAAACCACAAGACCTGCAAAGCTTGACCAAATGATGGTGCATTGGGGCCTTGAGTCGCACATCGATGGGATGTCAATTTGATGGAAAGTCCACTTCTTTCCACCGGAGTTTTTGTATGTTGGGCAAGTGGGTCGCCACCACTTCTGCATGCTTCGATATTATAGAAATATATATAAGCTGTAACACATCAACATCAGGTAAATGTATATGTGCGCTAAAGCTAGACACTGGATTGTTCCTCCATGCAAAGGGCGGTGGAAGGTTCCCCACTAATGCACTCATCATACTTTGTCCTGAATGTCCTTTCCAGTTTCAAGTGAGACCTCTTTAGGTTGAAATACTCAATCATTCGATTCATTCCCATTATTTATACAAGTCTCTTGGAGCACAAGCAACCAAAGATGGCGACCTTTAATGTGCTATACTGTTCAATTTAGAATGGAGGGAAGTGGGGACTGGAATTTTATTCCAGCGAATAGTTCTGAGCTAAGACAGTGATGGATTTCAAAGGAATATTTATCTATTATTTATTTATTTATTTGATTACGTCGAAGAATTTTGAACACTGAATTTAGTCTACTCGTTTTTACATCCTCATCACTGGACAAATCCCAGTGGCTTACCATTTTTTATCCAATTTTTTATTTATTCCACATTGCATTCATCCCACAAAACTCCAAGGGCATATTTTACTTTGTTTCGACATAATTAATTTCCCGGATAATGCTTGGGAGACTAAATTTTTAAACCTTGCAAACCCAATGATGTGTCACCAATAAGAAATAAGCACGTTAATCAATACTTAATTCATAATCCAATAATCTACAACCACATCATTTGATTTGCAAATTGATTTAAAATTTTGGTCTCCCTAGCATTACCATAATTTCTCATGTTATATTTTTTTCTTGGGATTAGTTAAGACATTTCCACTAAATTTAACTCATTAATAAGTGGTACCACTCTAACACCACATAATTAAGCAAAGATAAAGTAGTAATCACAAGCATAACAGTGCACCTAAGGTTATCCCCAATCTAATAGGTAAAAATTAAAATTCATGGAGTTAATTTTGGAGTCAAATTTTATTCTAAATATTATATCATCAACTAAAAGTAAGAAACGTTTGAAGTCAAATGCCAAATCAAATATGACTTTGCACTTAACTCTAAGGTCATATGTAAGTGTAACTCTAAGATTATATTTAACTTCAACATTTTATGTGCGTTGGTGATAACCTAAGATTGTACTAGTTAAGGTAAATAATTAAATTCCAATAAACAAAATATCCATTGCAGATTTTACTCATAGAGAAATAGTAAGGCAGTATATATAGGCTTTTTATATTAGCACCCCACAAAATGTTGAATGCACCCCACATTAAAATTTAATATTAATGACTTATTTAATCTACTATGTAATGACAATTTTGACCTTATTAGGTTTAAAAAATAATAAAAAATTTATAAATACACCCCAAATCACTTTTAACGTATTATTTATCTATTTCAACTATCAAAACCCCTCCCATTCTCCATTGTTGAATAAAACCCTAAGCAATGAAACTACAAACATGTTGATTGAGAAAAATAATTTTTGACGAATGGAACACGAAATCGGTGTTTTTAAAGCTTTGAAATCATTATTATTGTTATTGAAAAACGTTCAAATGAACCTAAACATTTTTTGAAATCATTCGGCAAACTAACGTTCAGATAGTTTGAAATCATTCGGCAAAATAAAAAATGAGTGTTATAAGATTTGAGAAATGTGGGGTGTGTGTAGAAAATATAATGTGTATATTAAGAATGTGGGGTGTGAGGGTATTATGGGGAAGGAAGTGAGGTGTATTAAGATAATTTTTAATTGAAAAAGTAAATATGGGGTATATTAAGTATGTGTGGTTTATTCAACAATTTGTGGAGTGCTAATATAATAAGCCTATATATATCCATCAACATTAACCACAAAATTTGAAAATTGGGTATTGATATCCAGCCTCTTATAAGCGAGTTCAAATGAAAGACCTGTAGTTTTTGCAGTAAAAATTATATATGTTATAGCTTAAGCTCTTTATAATACAAATAAGAAATACTACAGTCTACGTCTCAACAATTCCCACTCGAACTTGCTTTAGGTTTTATACTTAATGGTTTAATTAAACAAGAAATTTAGTCACTTACCCTAAGATATAAAATGATCAGTTTTTTCTTTTTTGGTGTGCAACAGAGATCTCTGATGCAGACCAAAGATTTGCTTTTAGACTGAAACCACAACACCCACCTTCACGCCCTCTCAGCATTCTATATTTGTAGAATAATCCCATTGATTATTATATATAAATTGCTCATGCGACTGCAAAGCCCTAATTGATCTTTGTTTATGCAATAGTTAATTAATTAATTGAATGTAGTGCTAATCAACTGTCCCAGTGGTGGTCCTTGCAGAGTAAGATTCACTGCTGGAGTTGGACACAGTGTCCTATAGAACGTGGAAGGTGGTGTTTGAACTTTGAAATGGGATCAAACAATGCAGGCTTTTTCTCCCTTCCACTAGCTAGGCTCTATCATTCCGGAGCGAAGCTAGAAATACTATTCATGCGGCACAACGGTAATGACAGGTGCAGGTTATTGTAAAATTCTAAAAAGAGGCATTTTATTGAGCACTTGATTAACTCATATTCATTGTGCTTAGTGTCACTTAGTGTACATTCTCACCCGTTGTGCTCTTTTAATTGGGAAAAGGATCATCTCTGGATCCTCTTTGTGGGAACCGGATTTCCTCCGAACCCAAAGGAACTGAGCTCAAAGATCAAATGATCTGGGCCATTGAAATTTGATCCAGCAGCTACAATTATTATAACTTTTCCTCCGAACCCAAAGGAACTGAGCTCAATGATCAAATGATCCGGGTCATTGAAATTTGATTCAACGGCTACAATTATTATAACTTTTAGAAGCCCCCCTGTTTGTAGTCGTTGAATCAAAATTTTATGGTCTGGATCATTTGATAAGTGGGCTCAGTTCCTATGGGTCCGGAGGGGATCCAGCTCCTTTATGGGGATTTGGGGATCCATCAATCACAACTGTTCATCGTACATCATGCGGTCAGTTTTCGTTATATACTATTATATTCATTTTTAATTTTTAATTTTTAAATGATTTATGACCGCACGATGTACGATGAACGGTCATGATTGATGGATCTCCTGGATCCCCACAAAGAGGATCCGAAGATGATCCCTTTCCTTTTAATTGTATCTTTAGCGTTATTATTATTATTATTACTAGCAAATAGCACACACTTTGTGTGTGTGAACAACCACACAACTCCTCTCACGTTCTCCTCAAGCGCAACCGCTTCAGTTCATTCAAACTATCCAAAAAACATCATGATTTCACTTACCTGTATGAAAAAATGATGGTGTGACAATTTCTCTTAATAAGTGCATATTTTTATCTTATGTAAATATTTTGATACAAAATTACCATTTTGCCCTCCTTATGTAAATATTGTGTATCAAAAGTGAGGGCAAACTAGGAAAAATGGGGATATGATTGTCACTTTGTCAAAAGGTACAAAATTACTATTTTGCCCTCCTCATGTCAACATTGTGTATTCAAAAGTGTGGGCAAAATTGGAAAAAAATGGGCAAAAAATTGACAAGCCCTCTTCTCTTAATAGAATATATAATGAACAAACAGATAAATTATATATATACATAGGGCTGGAAGGTCAAATTTATTAGACATATGGAAGGAGGGAATTCTTCTTCTTAAGCTGCCAAAATCAACTATACAACTAAACTTTTTGTTATATCTACCTCCTAGTGGTTTTGGATGAGGAGCCAATGGTGAAGTTGGTGGTGGTAGTAAATTGATTATTGTTCTCCGTAATCC
Source organism: Malus fusca (assembly GCA_035220775.1). Taxonomy (NCBI): domain Eukaryota; kingdom Viridiplantae; phylum Streptophyta; class Magnoliopsida; order Rosales; family Rosaceae; genus Malus; species Malus fusca. The sequence goes on from CM069068.1 coordinate 37,553,711, forward strand.
GATTCAATGTTATATTGAGTGACAAAAAATGATTGCAATTTAAGCGAGATCCTGATTTCTGCTCAGACCACTATTTTTTCGAGGACAAAAACTTGAAGGGGCACTTGCCCTTAATAAGATTCTCCCCTGCTATCATTCATTTGATATTGTTGTACGTCTCTAAAGAGAGACCTGTCCATCTGATACTCCACCCTTGTGTAACCAGTAGCGATGCCCAGTGAAAATTGAAACACATGGCATCTTGTGGTCCGTTCGAAATACCACAGTGTCCTGTGCAGGTAATCAGTCTTATTCCTCAGAGCATTTTAGTGATGATAAGTTTAAATTCTAAAATATGTGTCGTAAAAAATTAAATCACAGTCACCCAATGACAATTAACACAATGGTCTCCAACAGGAGAAATTTTTAATTGCGACGGGAACACAAGTAGTATATCACGTGTTTTAATAGAAGTGGAGGAAAATTTTATTTTTTAAGTTATTAAATTTTTAGTACATATATCCTACCGTTTGTATAATGACACGTGATATACCATCTCATGTACCGTTTATACTGAAAAATTTCTCCTCCATCAGGTATGCCTGCATTTGCAGCCATAACATTTTCTTCCAATATTTCATTCATATGAATTTCTTAGTGTTTTTTTTTTAAATAAAGCAAATAAAGAGATCTTATGGCTGCAACAGGCAGGCTTTAACCTGCCAACTGCCAAGCGCAATGGTGATAATAAATCATAAAGCAAATTACCAAAAAAATAAAATAAATCGTAAAGCAATTCAGAAATCTGAGTCTCAAGTGATACATTAAAAGCATTTGCAGTCAACCACCACATGCAACAAGTCCCATCTATATGACTCTTGTTCATCAACTTTTCTGCACATTTAGCTAAACCTTCCTCTATGCATGCATTGCATCTAGCTTTCAATTCATGTACTCTCTTTTTGCTTTGAGTAATGCTAGAGAGATTAAATTTATAGATTAAATTTTATAAGCTAAATGAAAATTTATGAGTGGATTATTACTTAAACGTTGATAAACATGTTCATTTTCTATTGGTGACACATTATTTAATTTACAAAGTTAGTCTCTCTCACATTACTCTTTTGTTTTTCCTCTTTTCCTTAAAGACCCATTTTGACATAATTTTCACACGACTGGTGTTATATGGAGAACATTTATTGATCACATTACTAATCATCTATTTAGTATGAGTTCGTATGAAAGAATCGAACTAAGCTTTGTTTATTAAATCGGTCTTCAATGACATGGTCAGTAAATACGTATGATATAAATAACTGATCAAATACTGACCATTTGTCTAGTACAAGTCCAGCGTAAATGAATCAAACTCACTTCTGTTTATTAAATCTGTCTAAACAGCGTGGGTAGTAATTATGGTATAGATAATTGATCACATTGACCACATAACCAGTCCGAGTCCTGCATACTTCTATACACGAGTTGAATATATCATCTTTGTTATTTAGGTCTGTCTTCAACATGTCAGTAAATCTGGTAACGAATAACATACGTCAGTCTTTCTAAGACAAGTCCTACATACAATTCAAACACTTTTGTGTTTGTTAGATTTGTCTTCGACAACGTGCCTAGTAAATATGGTATAAATAACGTTAATTTTAGATTATTAAATGAGAGCAAACGATAAAGGCATAAAATACCAAAAAGAAAAGCACAAAACATTTAACTCAATAACTCTAGATGATTTTAAGTTCAAACACAACCACCTAAACAACCCTAACTCATGGAATTGAACAAAAGGCTATATATGTTTACGACCCAAATATTATCCTTTTATTCACAACATAATATATATCTTTGTTCCATGACAAACAAAGATCATACATACCTGAACCACCAAGTACAATTAACCAATTTAGTACATAATTATAAGCACTAAAAATTAAGGGGACACTTTGAGATCCATATGGTAATCTCCCTTTGGTTTACATAAGCAAATATATGATTAATTTGCATGCTTGTAGGGCTATGCATGCCTTAAAAGTCTCTTAATTAGGAGAGCCATATGATCCGGGCAGATCAGGCAACTGGTTTGGGTTCAGAGAAGTGCTGCCGCCACTGCTGCTGGTGGTGGTGATGGGGTTGTTGCCCATGGCCCACAAAGCGCTGTCAGAGGCTGCTGCTGCAGAAGAAGAAGCATTCAAAGATGGTCTGTTGACGAAGCTTTTGGGGGGCCACTGATCATTCTCAGATGGGTATGGACCAGCTTGATCCACCAGATTGTTGCTCCTACCGCCGCCCATCTGATAAAACTGCTGACGCTGCTGTGGCTGCGCCGCCACCAAAGGAGCTGAGAGATTGAACCCCTGCAGCAGGCTCATGTTCGAGGCAGGATTATGACCACCCCCAACATTGAACGGCTGAGATTGATTCAGAGATTGAAGCCCTGCAAGAGATGACAAGTACCCATGAGAAGCACCAGGGTAGTACTGATGGTGAATAGCCAAACCACCGCTCGGGTTTTCCGTGGACATCCCAACGGAGCCGCCGCCAATTCCCAGAGTGTTCTGCATGTCCTGCTCTTTCTGTGGTGGCTGCGGCTGCTGAGGCTGCACGGTCCGAGCTGCAGATGCCGAGGAGGAACCCGCCTTGCCGCGCTTCCCCTTTCGGCAGCCGCCGCCGACGGGGACATTGCGAAGGGTCCCACCCTGGGTCCAGTACCTCCTACACGCCTTGCAAAAGTACCGCGGCTGAGAGAGGCTGTAGTTGTTGTAGTAGCAGAACTTGGTGTTCATGGAGTGGCACCGCGGGCACCTGTGTGGCTGCTGGTTCTCCTGCTCCGCCGCCGCCTTCAACCGCTGATCCTGGTTCTGCTGCTCGTTTTGCTCACCCCCCTCCTGCTGCTGTTGCTGCATGTTGCTTTCTCTCTTATGATGATCTGAAATCGTTTGATGGGTTGATGCGAGTCTTCAAGCGACATGCAGAGGTTTATAAAGAGGAGGAGGAAATTGGATTGTTGTGAGGGTGTGCTCAACGTGTCCGACGCTAATCCTTCAGAATCTCTCGACACTCAAAACTGCCAAAACTAACGGCGATCGTTATCGTTATCGTTATTTTGCTCTCTTGCATGCCGTGTGTGCCTTCCTCTTGTTTCCACCCACCCACCCTGGTTACAACCAAAACCATCGGCCATTCATTTCATCATTCACATTGAATTAATGAAAATTAAAGCCCAAGTGATATTTGAAATTTATGGAAAATCTGGTCTTGAAATCGAGCGATATCCGCGAGGATTTCTTTCTCCCCTTCTACAAATGGTGTCAGAGAGTTTGAGACGATGCGGGTTGACTTGCTTCTTTTTTCTAGAATTTTGGACGGGTGGCGGATATGCAGAAAACCAGAAACAGGAGAGAGAGAGAGAGAGAGAGAGAGAGAGAGAGAGAGGTTTTAGCAATCTATGGGAGCTGGAGATAATACCAGAAACGATTTTCAGTCACATAACAGCATCTATCTCATCAAAATACTGGAAACCCAATACAGAAAGATTCAACCTTCACCGGAAAACGGTCCAAAGACTCGGCCTTTCCGTGCCGATCTGCAAAAACCTTCAGACCCGTTGAACAATATCACCATAACAAACCCATACAATTATGAGAAGAAAAAATGAGAGTTCAACTGTACTGGGTTTTTAGATATATGGAGGTGTAGGGTAGGAGATGGACCACAGTAACAGGAGAATAAGATAGACCAGAGTCTGCAGAGGCTGCTGGTCAGGGAAGAATAGGGTGGCTGCTGGCTAGTGGCGGTCGTCGATAGGTTTTCGTCTGCTGTGTCAGACACTCAAACTTCAGCAACTACTATTTCTTCTCTCTCTCTCTCCTCTGATTCTTCTATTCACAATTGTTCTTCTTATTTTAATTTTGTGTGTTTTTGTTGGGCGGATTTCTTCTCTTGTCTCTGACATCACCAAGCTAATTGGATGCCAATTCTACTCAGAAAGACAATCATGTCCCCGTCAGATTGAAAAAAAATTCGTTGATCAGAACATTTCCATGGTGACTTTTTCTTTCTCTCTCTTCTATTTTCTTGTAAACTACTCAAGTACTGGATTAGTTAAAGTCCATTGTCATTCTTCAACAAACTACTTTTGTCCAGTCGGTGTCAAACTTATGTTGACATTCCAAGAGAAAAATATATTTACTACTTGTGCATATTATCAAGATAGAATTATGAACTAGTATAGCTAAGGGGAAAGTCATGGTCAAATTTATCTTTTGTTGACATAGTTATGATACCAAATTGTTGTAGGTTTATGGTGATATGATCAGAATAATTTCATAAAATTTGGCTTAATTGGTATTATTGAATTATATAACCTATGTTTTTAATAAGCAATAGTCTAGACTAAATTCATCTAAAATACGAGCATAAGAATTCGAATTTGAGTATAAAAGAAGGAGCACACTGTTTTGCTCTAGTGCCAACTTGAATAAATTGAAGCTCAAAAATCTATTTCCCATTTAAGAATATAATTGTATGTGAATGGCAAAAAAATAAACAGTTTCCATATAAAACCTTCACATTTAAATCTTTCCAAAAAAAAAAAAAGTTGGCACACGTCCAAGTATGTTCGAATCTCTCTTATCTCGTTTACCTAAAACCGTCACCGTTAAAAATGTTAACGTCAACGTACATTCGAATTTGTCATCTAGTTGATCAAAAAGTGTGTCAAAAAACCGAATCTTGTTGTAAAATCAACGGTGGATGCAGTGGAATAAATAAGCAAGACACAAAATTTACGAGGTTCCTCTACAGTCAGTGTGACTAGAGTACATCCTCGGGGCAGCAGTGATGCTTTCATTATAATCTGGAATAATAAGAGTACAAAGATAACTCTCTCTATTCTATCCTCTTTTCTTCCTCTCTTTTCTCTCTTCCTCTTCCTCTCTCTCCCGTGAGTCCCTCACATTCATCTTCAATTCTTCCTTTTTATCACAAACTTTTGAACACTTGTAATGCTCTATTTATAGAGCAAACAAAACACTATTAAACTTGTGAAATGTTTACTATGTGCATGTGGGTTTACTATGTGCATGTGGGCATACATACCCACTATTTACAACACTCCCCCTTGGATGCCCACATAAGTCTTTAATTAACTTGTTAAAATCTTGATCTGTTTTTGGATGCTCCCCCTGACGAGTATCACGCCCTGATTTCAATTCTTTAGGCTAATCATTGATCATTATGCTTCAGTCTCTTAGTAAGAAGAGTTACCGAAAGAGGTGCTTTACTTGTTGTTAACTTTCCACAGGCTTGTCCTTGAACTGGGCTAAAGGGCCTTCTGCTAGACCTGCTCCAAATGTCTGAATTTACTTCTTTTATCTGGAGCGGAATTTGATTTAAGGGTGGTGGACACTTGATCTTGGATCGGACTTGTGATTTCTTCAAGGACCTTCGAAGCTTGATCTTGAATGAAATTGGACCATGAGGAGCTTCACGTGGCAAGTGATCTTTGGCTTTGTCGGGGATGAATCAGCACGAGTTTGTTGCGCTTGTCTCCACATGCTTCAATGTATCATTTTCACTTTCCTTACTTGCTCCCCTTGCTTAAGTAGTATTCTCCCTACTTTTCCCCCATGCAGGTGTGACATCTTCTCCTGCAGTATTTGCCTTCTGATGCAGGAGTGGAATGCAACCCTTGCATTTGGATGGTTCATCACTTCTTGGTGGCTGGAGACCCAGCTCCAACAACAGTTGAAGATGACTACTCGAGAGCAATACTAGGTAAGCAATCAGGAAAGGTTCCAGGCAGTCGGTTCCTTACCGGGAGTTTGAGTGGAGGTTCCGACATATTGCTTTCTTTATCCTTGTCTTTGCAGGTAAGAACAAGAACAAAGGAAAAGACAGGGAAATTGCATGATATGAGATACTCTTGCTCTCGTCCCTGAAGATATGAGATAATCTTGCTCTGGTGTGACTTGTTTGAAGAGGTATTCTCGGAGAGGAAGAAAACTGAGTATTTTGAGATGTTGTGTTGAAGATGCATTCTCGGAGATGAGGAAGAGTTTGGTATTCTTGCAGAGTTGTAGGTCTGCCTTGTTATGGAGAACAGAGGTCGACATATATAGAGATTTCCCAATAGCAAGTGGTGGTGCTGTGCTTTTACTCTTGTCAGCAACTGCGGTGTAAATAGAACAGTAAGATTTACGCGTTTTCAAATTTGTCAGAGATCTTTGACAAAGTTGCACGCGATATCTGAAAAAGCTGAGATTGCGTCTGAAAAATGCCAACGAACTTTATTCAGGAAAATCTGGCTTTTGAAATTCGGAGAGCGGTGCCTCTTCGATCTCTGAATGAGTGGCTCTGTTGCCTCTTCTTTTATAGAGACATCGATTGTGTTCAAGAGTATGCTCAGAAAGTTGCTGCATCTAGAAATTTTCCCCATCTTGCACTTCTGAAATTTTATTGGACCTCCATTTTCCTTTATCATTTCTGAAAATGACTTGCCCATCTAACATTTGCTTAGATTTGAGTCTTAGGAGTGATACAGATGAGCAGTATCAGGATAACATATGGCGCCCGTCCTTCTTATCTTCTAATGGTCCTCTTACGGTTGGGGACTCTGTGATGAAGAATAACATAACCGCTACTGTGGTAGCTAGGAATCTTCTCACTCCAAAGGATAACAGGATCCTTTCAAAACGGTCTGATGAGTTGGCCGTTCAAGACTCTTTGGCTCTCAGTGTTCAATGTGCAGGCTCTGTTTCCAATATGGGCCAACGCCTACTTGCTCAAACTCGCCAAGTTGAATCATTGATGGCGGATGTGGCAAGTCTTAAACAAGAGATCAGAGGGCTCAAGCACGAGAATAGAGTGTTGCACGTGCTTGCAAATAATTACTCGACGAGCATGAAAAGAAAGCTCGACCAACTGCAGGAATCCGAAAGTCGGATTCAAAGTGATCACCAGAGGTTCGTTGCTAGATTCCGAAAGCAACTGATGCCTTCCCCTTCTGGTGTTTTGCTAAGTACTGGGGTGCCACATGATCAATCTCCAGTGCCTCCCACTTCTGGGGTACTTCCGAGTACTGAGGTTTCACATGAGTAACCTTTGTGAAGGCTCTATCATGTTTGTTTGTTTTAACTCATGTGTATGTACATATCTGTAATTTCTTGGAAATATTAATAGATAAGCTTTATTTCATTCAATGTATTGTGCCAAATACAATAAAGCATATACTTCACTAAAATGTGGTACTTCTGGACCAAATATTAATTTATCTTTACCTTCACGAAGATAAATGATTATTTTTAGTGTCTACATCATTTGAGTATTCAACTCATAATCTTCAATCCATATGGTTCTTTTAATATCATAAACATTATGGATAATATTCGTGTTGGTAGATTGTTCGATCTGCAGCTCGAGACAATAATTCTCTCAACACTTTATAATCTTTCTTGACTTTTAAGGAGTCTCAATTGAATATCATCAACTCTTCAGGAGTTCTAATTTAATGTCATTGACTCTTGCAAGAGATTTTAGTATGTTGCAACAATATCATAATGATAGTACTCACTAAGGCAATTTATACCATCCATTGGTATTGAGTACATATTTTATGCTTTACCCTTCGGGGGCTTACTTCAAGCAATTTGAATCCTTCAGGGATTTTTCTACACTTCATGACACATTTTCCTTTGGAATTTATACAGAGCAATTTGCTCCCATGTATACTTGAGGGATTTACTTATGGAGATAAGATGTGGGCGACTCATAACCCTTTATATAGAATTCTCCATTCATATAAACTCGTTTACAAGAGTATAATTAGTAACCTTGTGTCATATCATGTAAGTGTATTTCACTATATTACAAATGCCCAATGTAACCTCCTTGGTTCAACATCTTTTGGGTATTTGTATTGTATTCAAATATATAGGTCCATTTTTCCACGTTCTTACAAAATTGTAATGGAATTGCCTTTCTCCATTTTGGCCAATAATTTTCCTTTTGTCGACGAATAAAAGAACGCGACTCAATATTAACACAGCTCATTGATGAATTTAGTAGCTACTTGTAAAAACCAAAATTATCATTGGTTATCATCAATTTGTGATCTCATATTCTCATGTGCATGCGCATGCATAAAAGTTTTCATTTCTTTGGATATCCATTGCCTCTTCATGGGCATGACACTATCTCTTCCAGGATAGTCATAATTTAGAGAATGTGGATCATAACCTCCTCTTGAGCGTTATAGAGCTTGGATTTTAATCTCCATTTCCGGGGAGTTGAGTCATTGGAACCTATACGTCTATCATGCTCCATGCATGAGACATCAATATTCTCATGTCCGTGGATTGTCCTATCTGGGACGTGTATCCATGCGGCGACTGTCATGCTTCTGGCATGCAACAGTTATGCTTCGGGAATGCAATAGTTCAGTAGTGCCATATTCTTATTCTTTCAAATAACTAAACCTTTTGAGTCTAAAAGTCTGCCACGCTTCAGGCGTGCAACAGAGAAATCATTTATTGCATCACTATATTGTCCAATAGAGATATTAATTCTTGTAGGCACATTTGCAGCAAGTATATATGATTTCATCACTTTCGTTACATCATTCAAGTATTCTTACTTCATTTTCATGTTGATAGCTTCGTGAATCAAAATAAGACAAATTCTCTTCGTTCTTCTGGAACGGTCTTTTCTCATCAGTCTTCTGGAATGATATTTTCTCCCCCTAAATGGCGGATAAATTGTCTTATCAAAATAATAGTCCGCAAACCACGCGGTAAACATATCCCCAGTCAAGGATTCCAAATATTGAATGATAGATGATGTTCAACATCAATGCCTAATCTGCGATGATGCCTCATTTCAGTACGTTGTGGCAGTCTTACAGGCACATAGACAACACAACCAAAAACTCGTAAAAGTATAATGCTTGGCTGGTTCCCAAACACGAGTTGTATTGAGAAGTATTGATGGTTGATAACATATCTCAACCGAATTAATAATGCATCATGTAAAGTTTACATGTCCCCATGTAGAAAACTGGCAATTTCGTTTTCATGAGCAGAGCGTTGGTAATCAATTTCACCCACTTAATAAATGCTTCTGCTAAACCATTTTGAGTATGGACATGAGGAACTTCTGGTCCTTATTTAATAATTTGTAGACTGTGACTCTTATGGCTTTTATTACAATTAAGTTGAGGCACCGTGGCACTTCAAACTTACGGTACTCATCAAGGAATTTCATGTCCTGATCTTCAGGATCAAAGGACTTCATGCCCGATCCTTTTGCATGATGGAACTTCAGGTCCAATCATTTTTATATGTTGAGGATCAAGAAACTACAGGTTCTGATCTGATCAAGGAACTTCAGGTCCTATATATACTCATTGTAACAAAAGATAAGTACAATAAATAAATTAAAACAATAGGCGGTAATTCCAGCCATAATGAATAAATTGCATTTAAGTAAATAAATCTTGTGACAAGGGCTTTAGTTCAACACCATCAAAACTTAAAGCAATAGGCGGTAAAACCGTCCATGATAAATAAATTGCTTTAAAGTAAATAGAACTTGTGACATGGGCTTTAAACCAACACCATGCACATAAATATCAAAGCTTTAAAGCAAAGGGTAATAATTCTACCCACTGTAAATAAATTGCTTTAAATAAATAGAACTTGTAACATGGGCTTTAAACCAACACCATGCACATAAATATGCCAAAACAGAAAATGCAATGATTAAGTCCTCGTCTTTTGCTTTTTCTTTTTCTTGGTCTGCCACTTCTTTTGTTTGATTCCTTTTATTTTTATTTCACAGTTTTGAAGTTATTTTGGTTACTCAGTAAATAATAGTAACAATAAGTTCCAATTGGTGTTCCTCCTCCGGTGAGTTTCGAAAAAGTCGAAACGGTTCCCATAAATTTTGGAGTCAAGAGTGTCGACAACTTATGAGAAGATCAAACCGTTAGATTTAGTTCAAATTTTAGTATGATATGGATAAGAGGATACTGAACAACTTTTCTGAAGAAACAATTTCGATCTGAGCTACCGAAATGGAGTTTTGGTACTCATAAGGTGGCTGTCCAGTTTTCAGCTGAAATTGGAAACTTGTTTGGTATTTCCAACATCTGCGACGATCGCACCGTTAAAGTTTTCTGAAATTTTGATATGTTGTAGATACTGAGCGGATGAACAACTTTGAAGAAGAAAATATTTTAATCCGAGGTCTGCAAGTTGGAGTTCCGAGGCTGTTTACATGGCTGTCAAATTCTCTACGAATTTTGAGTCTGTACTCTTTTGCTTCTGCAAATGATGATATACAGTCATACAACAATATATATAGTTGATTCGAGAAAATCAATTGTACTGATATTTGAAGATGAAATGAAAAGATTTTCTTATCTGTGAGATTCCAGGCGATAGAGGTGAACAAGATTTGTGACGTTGTGCTTTCCACTGACATGAGAGCTTCTCGTGCTGATAACGTGTTGTAAAATCGACGGTGGATGCAGTGGAATAAATAAGCAAGACACAAAATTTATGAGGTTCCTCTACAGTCAATGTAACTAGAGTACGTCCTCGGGGCAGCAGTGATGCTTTCATTATAATCTGGAATAATAAGAGTACAAAGATAACTCTCTCTATTCTCTCCTCTTTTCTTCCTCTCTTTTCTCTCTTCCTCTTCCTCTCTCTCCCGTGAGTCCCTCACATTCATCTTCAATTCTTCCTTTTTATCACAAACTTTTGAACACTTGTAATGCTCTATTTATAGAGCAAACAAAACACTATTAAACTTGTGAAATGTTTACTACGTGCATGTGGGTTTACTATGTGCATGTGGGCATACATACCCACTATTTACAACAAATCTCTCTTTTTATCGTTGATAAAAAAAATTGTGCAGAAAAATATAATACCACGTGGTGATTCGAAACCAGAGTAGATTTGACGCCACATGCGTTATTAAATAGGATGAAAAATTAATTACGTGTCAATGTGTAAGAGATTATACTAATAATGATTATTAATTTAGCACAACAAAAGTAAGATTTTATTGGGTTTTATATGTTAGGCCATCTCCTACACACCAAACAATTTGGACTCAAATATTATATGTGAGTTTAAATATAACATTTTCCTATCCAATGCATTCAGAAAGTTATAACATCTTATATAATTTTTTAGTTAACTTGAAGCTTACATTTTGGTTTCAATCTATGTTTACAAAATTTTAGTCTAAGGTGCAGCCCACGTTAACAAGGAAAGATATTATTTCAACTGTAACAAGCCGTCTCTAATTTTAAGATTATATAAATTTTGAAAGTGTGATTTTACGAAAATACCCTAGAGGTGAAGTTTTTTTTGGCTTTCGTTGATCAACGTATAGTGAGACGTACAAATTCTTTTAGCATATTCATGAAGTACTCTACGATATGGACGCGTAAACGCAAGCAGCAGTGAATTTGAAGTTACGGTTAAAGTTCTACGAAATCTACAAATCCGAAAAGTCTGTGGGTAAGGACACTATTTATTATTTTATATTTTATACATTTCTCATAATTATATTGTTTCTATTTTAATATTGTTGATAGAAAATTTGGAGGGATGAGGGAATCATGGAGGAGGAAAAACGGAGGAGATAGAGAGAGAGCCCCATGGATTGGGGAAAACATAACGAATCAAGAAGGAGAGAAGAGTGGAAGGCCAATCTGAGAGAAGGAAAATGAGGGAAAGGAGATGAGAAGAGAGGCAGCAAATTGGGTCCTGGACGACCCATCTCGTCGACCTTACTGCAGACCCGGTTTTGGGTAGCTAAATCCGGCGTTCCTCATCAATTTTTCGACGAATTCTACCTAAACCTTACCTGCATATGAAACCCTAACCTCCATTCTCTCATTTCTACTTAAAAATCTGAGGGTTTTGGCCTTTATTTCGTGAGGTAATTCGCCGTATTGTGCAACCCTTCCCGTTGATCTCCACCATCAAACAACTTCTCTGAAGTTCAGGAACATAACCCAGGCAATGATGGAGGCGTTGGAGCACGTACGGAGGTCGAATCGAAGCACACAATTTATAGGGTTTCCGACGGGTTTGAGTGAAATTGGAGCCTTTCTCGGCCAAATTGGACTTGGTCACAGGTATAAAACTTGCTATACTCTTAGAGATCTTCATTTATGTAAAATTTGGGAATTTTTGAAAATAGTTGAATTTTCCGGCTAGTCGGGGCGGCCGACCGCCACACACGGCGGCGCTTACGGCGGCACGTGGCCAGGGGGTCATCAATGTTATTCTTAGGCTAAATTAGATACCTTGAATTTAGTTCTGACAATAGTATGACGCAGGTTGATCGTTATAACTTAAATTCTCTACAATACGTGATTAAGTCATTATATGAATCGACAATCCGACCGTTGGATCGTCATCAAACTTTAATAGGTTATTTTTCGCAATATTTGAGGATTATAGGAACTTATGGATCAGGAATCCGTCACACGGATCTTTCCAAATTGGATTTGTAAGTTCATAGAATAAAACGTTAACAGCCACTTGGTTTTGGCAATTGGCGAAGATCCGACCGTTCGATCGTTCTGAAACTTTAAGATATTGTTCTAGAAGTATAATGTGGATCTTTGGAAATTATGGATTTGAAATCTGTGATGTGGATCTTCCGGATCAAGTTACGTAGGGTTGTGGACCCTACCGTCGATATTTGACCGACGGTTGACTTTTGGTTAATGGGTCTTAAATCATTCTAGAACGTCCTTAAGGATGTGTTTTATGTAAGTTACGTGTTATATCGATAAGAATTTTGAGACATTAATTGATAATTGTTCCAGGCGACGATGGTTCGTGACGCCTTGATATTCGGGTTAGAGAATTGTAGCGCAGACTTCAGGTGAGGGGGTCTTTTTCTTTTTATCGTATATATATGAGTGATAATTCCACAATTGCTTTTAAATTGTTCTATGCATTTTATGACTTGTTATATATATATGTTAAAATACTATGGTATGGTTGAGGTTTAGATTGCATTATTGTATATCTATATGCATATTACCGACATATAATTACTGTAAATGCTTTAAAGTTCTAAGTTGAACTACGAATGATTTGATCCTGTTTGAGGGTACGTAGGCAGTCTAACAGGACAGTTTGATGCAGCCATAAAACAATCCGAATTTAACATGTTACTTGATTTCTTTAAGGTAAGAAGTTATGATGGTTAACAACGTAGAGATTAACCATGATTTTATTCTAGCCTATCACTGGGTATCGTTCTAATTAAGAATGTTGGGATGTTAAAGTGGTTATGCCAAATGACGCTGCGGACGCCAGGTAAGCTTCAGGTGAGTACATGTTGATGGTAGTGACTGTAGTGGGTATGATTGTGTTGTGAGCTATTTAGAGCTTATTGTCTTGCACCCCGGTGTTAGTGTTCCGCTCGAGGACATGGCCTAGCCTTCACGTGATCGTTCACCTCCTGCACCACACGCTCACTTTGGATCCAAGGTAGGTTCCAGCCTGTCGTACAAACCACATTAGGTGGTTCCGACTCGTAGGTGACTTGCAATACTTCGCACAACCTTCACGTGATTGTAGCACTTGAGCGTATTTATTTACACCTAGCATGTCGTACATACCACTTTAGATGGTTCCGACTCGTGTGCAATAATTGATTGATGAGATATGGGTAAGTCGTACAAGTCACTATAGGTGACTCCGACTTACGTGCTAGCATTGATTGATGAGATATGGGTGAGTCGTACATGTCACTATAGGTGACTCCGACTTACGTGCTAGCATTGATTGATGAAATATGGGTGAGTCGTACAGGTCACTATAAGTGACTTCTACTTATGTGCTAACGTTGATTAATGAGATATCGGTGCAGTCGTACAAGTCACATCAGGTGACTCCGACTTGCGTGCTAGTATGGATTATTAAGCACCTGATTATTTATATTGCTGATGAGATGCAGTGTCGTGGTATACTTCTGGTTTTACTGTTAGTATACAATGGATTTCATACTTATACGTAGTATGATTTTCTAGAAACTAAACAGGTGTTACATCGATGGGTTATAACGTTTAGAAATCTTTATTAAAACTTTGTTTTCATGTCCAATCACTCTGGTTTGTTTTTCATCCCTTCAGGTTTTATTAGCTGAGCTTTCTTATCGACGAGGATTCGTGACAAATCTTGGTATTGGAAATTATCTTCATTGGTATGATCCTTAATCCACTCTACAGTACTTTACTTATGCCCTGACATCACGTGTGAAATGAGTTTATTCCCGCTCCCAGCGCACTCTCGTATTTAGGCACTTTTAGGTTTAAAATTTATTCACATTTTTCCTCATCACTACACTTTATGGGTTCGTCACCTTCCAGGTGTCGCCCATCACACTTCGATTCGGAGTCCTACTGGACTTTCCGGGTCGGGGTGTGTCACACAAAAATTAGTTTTATTCTTTTTGGTTTTGGTGAATTAATTAGCTTTATGTTTGGTAATGAAAATTACATAGAAATAGGTATATAAGGAGTGGCAATTTAGACAATTCAGTACGATCGCATGACATAGATTGAAGTGTGTGTGAGAAATGGGTATTTGGATGTGATGTGTGTCGAGATATATTAGGATGATCTCTGAGAGAATGTGAGTGGCACGTGCCCTTTAGCCCTAACCACGTAATTACGTAGCACAAGTAGAAGAAGAAGAAGAGTTAGCAGATGGACCAGATGGTGACGGTGGCGTCCGTTAGGGTTGCAACTGCTCCCCCACACCCACACCCCTCCACTTTTGGACACATTCATACCCTTTTCCTCTTTCCTCACTCCACATCGTCCTCAAAGCTCTCTTTGTGGTGGGATAATGCTACTTCGTATCGATGGGGTTGATTTTTTAGTGTGACTATAACATAAAACGATATGTTACATGTCAATATACAATTGGAATGACACTTGAAAAAAAAAATTCTTTTAATTATATAATGATATGTGGGAACTGTATTATGAACACTGAAAAATTTCTCGTATTTATGCCATGCCACATATTACAATTTGTGATTTCAATGTAATTATCGGCTTACTGTTATTGGATAACCTTCCTATTATGTTTTTGGTTGTTTTAGTTGAGGATTATATACCCACATTCTCAGTCAAATATTTTAAGGTTTCCTTATTTAATTAATTAAGGATTAAGTACTTAAAGCCCTTTAATTTTTTGGTGTCATTTCAAATTAGTTTCAATATTTTTAAACATTCCAAATAAGTACCTAACCTATTGAAAATGCCACATCCGTAAGTCCTAGTTAATTTTTCTGTTAAATGTACTTGTGGCAACAACGGATTCCACTTATTTGCTTACTTGGACTCTAAAATAATAATAAACATAACTTCAAAAAAGACATGAATATGGATAAATAAAAATAATTAAACAAATTCACGAATAAAATGGAAAACAAAATGAAGATCGATAAATCTCCTAACAAAGAAGAGGGTTAAAAAATTCAGATATGGTTTCAATGAGCATGTTTATGTTCATGTGATTTGCTCATTCACCAATTTTCGGCTAGTAAAGCTTTCACTTCTTCTTTGTAAGTGGTCAAGATAGTGGTGGCCGCATCATGGCAGTCTATACCATTTCAACAACCTCTTTGACCTTCTATTGATGTTGGAGACAAAATAACTCTAATGTAACCAAAATTTAATTGGAGCTTAACGGATGAGACATTTTCAATAGTTTGAGTACATGTTGGGAATGTTTAAAAAAGTTGAAACCAATTTGAAATGACACTAAAAAGTTGAGATTTTTTAGGTATTTAATCCTTTAACTAATAATAAAATAATAATTTATCTATTTATTGAAAAAAAATAATAATCGTTAAAGAGCGACATTGAAAATAAAGTTCAAAATTATCGTGAAACATTACAAATTGAGAAGTAAAGCCGAAAAGAGAACAAAAATGTTCGAATAAGAAGATTGCTGACATAACGTTGAAATCTAACTCATGCAGTTAACTAATTATTGTAATTTTTGAACCCAACACGAGTTGACTACGTCACTACGACAATTAAAATTTATGAACTAAATGAAGTAATCACCATGATCATGCTTTCACCTTCTACAGTTACATCAAAATGTTGAAATTAAACTTGACGACGTTAAATTAAGAACCTAAATTCAGTTGAGGAGGATTCAGCACAACAGGATGTACAGTTTACCAACAGCATCATACATCATCCTCTCCTCAACTCGGCCGGTATTCTCCTATGTGGATTTGGATCCTCTCTGAGGCAACTGGCCGGGATCCTCCTGACCAGTATTAGTGGACCGTTGGATTTTTATCCAACGGCTACAATTATTATAACTTTTAGATGGCTCTCTATTTATAGCCGTTGGATAAAAATCCAATAGTCCACTAACATAGGTCAGAGGATCCCGATCAGTTGCCTCGGAGATAATCCCTCCTATGTATCTCAAAGTGAGCCCAGTTTTTAAGGTTGTGGGGGTTTACAATATCATGGTGGGTCGTTGACCGTTCACTGTTGGACTTGGTTCAATCTGGCCTGGCTGTTAATTTCTCTTGGGTCGAGCGATGCACTATCAATTCATCCCAAACCCATTGATTTGGCTCTCTTCCTCTTCTTACCTGCCCTTCGAAAAAGAAGTTACCGCTATCTAGAGGGGTGCTATGTTTACTTCTCACACAAATTTAATTTATGTATTTTGATCCGACGGTCAAAAAATTGGAAATCGAGAAGGAAAAAAAGTTATTCACCGATGTTTAAAAAAATGATGCTATCCACATACTTATTTTAACTTTCATACATCCATGTTAATCCATGTCAAGTGTTCTCCAATGGATATGTCATATATGATGTGGCATGTAAGTCATTTGACTCATTACTTTCTAACTTCCTTTTTTGACAGCAAACAAAGAAGGAGTCGAATATATTTAATTTAATTTTTTAATGCATGGATCCCATTAACAATCAAAAATGTGTTGTGTCCTTGCATGACGGCATGTTGATTTAATTTTTTAATACATAGATCCCATTAACAATCAAAAATTTGTTGTGCCCTTACATGACGGCATGAGTTCGAACCCCATCGGTGGTTAATCTAACATTTAACTTACTACCGCTATCGTTTCACTCAAAAGAAATTTTTTTTTTATTTTTTCACTCTGCTCCGAAGCCTGAAATTTTTTAAAATTGAGTGTGAAAAGTTAAAAAAGCGTGAAGAACATCACTTTATATGAAATTCATAGTTGTATACAACTAAATTTTTATGAAAATTTAAAATTATGCGTGTAAAGTAAAACGGGTGTTGAGAACACCCCTTTATATAAAATCCATAGTTATATATACAAAATATATTCTCAAAATAATATCCTTCGACCCATAGACATTATTTATGTTATCCATAAATACTGTAAATTGAGTCATCGTTACGTTATTTATATTATCCATAAATACTATAAATTGGCAATACTGTAAATTGAGCCATCATTATTTCCCCGTTGAATGCATCCGAATTTCTACATTCGTCCTCTTTGATATTAAGAAACTAAAGTAGAGTCGTAAAATATACATTTCAAAAGCCAAAGAAAACAGAAAGATCAAAACCCTAACGCTACTTAAAATATGTCATCCCTGATTTATTAACTACAAGTAAACATTAACCTTCCAACTCCTTCCATCATATCCAGCAAAGTTCCATTCATCCAAACATCAATATTTCTTCACGTCATCTTTAGTAGGCCTCCGAATCCGCTTCCTAACTTCCACAACATTCCCCTCCTCATCCACCACCTCCACAACATCCCCCTCCACCGCCACCTCATCTTCGGAATCCGATGAAGTCCCCACCACCGTCTCCTTGATCTTATGCCCTGTCTCCTTCACTGCCCCCCACGCCCCCTTCACCGTGTCCGTCGCAGTCTCTGCCGCCTTGGTCGTCCCTTCCTTCACCTTCTCTGCAACAGTTTCCACCACGTCCTCTGTTTTCTCCTTCATACTCCAAATATTCTCTTTTGTCTTCTCCTTCGCATGCTCTGCTGTCTCCGCGGCCTTATGAGTCCCCTCTTTTGCCTTCTCGACTGCAGTGCCCGCCATGTCTTTGGTCTTCTCCTTCATCCCCTGAACATTTTCTTCCGTCTTCTCCTTTGCATGCTCCGCCGTCTTCGCCGCCTTACGAGTCCCCTCTTTTGCCTTCTCAGCTACAGTGTCAGCCATGTCTCTGGTTTTCTCCTTTGTTTCGTAACCGTACTGTTTTGCTTTCTCCTCTGCACTCTTTGTCTTCTCCTTCGTTTCATGTGCGTGATCCTCGAGTTCATCTGCTGGATCCTTTCCTCTGTAATTCACGTCTTCATTCCTCCGCTTCTTGTCATAAAATTCCCAGTCAGACCTCGAATCTCTATTCCCCTTCGGTACATTTCGACCCTGAATTTTAAACACGTAATGGATCTAATTAAATTTCGAAATCCATAACGAAAAATTTTATGGACTTGTCAAAATTTTTTTAAAGAGACCGACCAATGATCTATACTAAGTACACCGATATTGTCCCTAACTTGCATGCACTCTATGAAAACAGGGATGCAACCATTCATTATGTTTGCATTTTATGTTGTCGATTTTTTCGATTCGGATTCTTACATTCTTCGACAAGTATTACTGTTAATCACGTACTTAAATTGAGTAATTACCTCGGAGAATTTGGAGGCGGAGGCGAAGCAGACTCGAGAGAATTTGTGAGATGAATTTCTAAGCGAGACTGATGAAGGGGTTTGAGGAAAAGGCTTGGAGCAGTTGAAGATGACATTTTTTGCCATGGAAATTACTACCATCTTGGCTGCTCTGTTTGTTCTCCGTTTCTGCTCTTTCTCTGTTTCTCCATTAGATTTTGTTTTCTGTTTGTGAAATCATATTATATCACCGCTTCCTGGGGTTGCATGTTGCAAGGATTTTGGGGAGGTAAGGTGGCAACCTTGTTACTCGACACGTGTACTGGTGAATGGGTGGGGCCTTTCCATACTTACACGTGTTCTTTGACTCACAAGTCAGATATAATAGTATGTGGATTATTAGTATCATAAGTTACTGTAACTTCTATTTTTAATTTTTTAGACATTAAAAGGATAAAAAAGGCAGCTACTTACTTGCGCCAAGTTGAAATTGAAAGAAAAATATTACGGAAATTACATTTTGTAAATTATGTTTAAATATAAATTTTTTGTTTAACAGGTAATTTCCATCATAATTATATTGGTGTGTTTACGTAACTGTAATAAAAATATGAGGAATTGAATCGAGAATGAATTGGAATGAGGAAAAGTCGGAATCAAATTTCTGTTGAAGCTGTTTACTTAAATATTCTGGAATCGGAATAGAAATAACATTAATTCCATAGAGCTGTTTATTAATTCAGTAGAATTGGAATATAAACCAGTATGATTACTAAAATGTCTTTGTCCCAAATCAAATATTTTATATACTTTTTTTTAATAAAATTTAATATAATATATAATAGTAAGAAAAAAATTAAATTGCTTTTTTATTTCATAGACACACCAAAATGCTTTTGTTTATTGTTTTTTTATTTATAAATTTAAGTATTTACTTTAATATTTAAATTTTCTCGCTCAAATTGTAGTTTCTTCTCTTCGGCATATGCATGGAGTTGTGCATAATGTGAATGAGCATGAAGTTGTGCATAATGTGAATGAGGGCATAATAGGAAGAAAAAATGCATTCCTAATTCCCTCACCCTCCTGGAATTCAAATACCTCACCTATCCAAGGAATCCCACTCCTCCAATTTCAGGAATTGCATTCCTTATTTGGGGTGGGGTCCACCACACTATTGATTCCTCAATATTTAGTTAACACCGAAGTAATTCGTAATCGGAATTCAATTTCGTTCTTTTATTCTTGTTACCCTTACTAAACGCGCTTTATGTTGACAATACAGTAATAATTTATGTGCTATAATTGTGTTGGAGTCTTTTCGCATATGCATCAAAATCTCATTGAAATAAGAACTCTTTGTTCATAAAAAGGATCTGTTTGATAGTTCTCATCCCCTCAATTTCTCAATACATGAGAAAATTCATGTGCACCGTCACTCTCAACAAGCATTAACAATCGTTTTTAACCCCCTTAGCCCTATAATAGCAGAACTATCAATGTATTTTTCAATAAAAGTTGTCGAATCTTTGAATCACATATTTGTTAGCCTTATAAGGTTATACAATTAAAACACAAACGAAGGAGTGACTGACCTGATTCCAATGGTAGTTATCGAAGATGCAGCAGCCATGCAAGCAAAGACGTGATCGATAAAACTCCAATCTTTATGTTTGCCGTGACAAACAGAAACACCAACTCTTCTGTAAACTCCTAGCTTTATGACAATGCTCTATGGGAAACATTAGTTGTCGTGTCTAGGGTTAGCAGGGACCGGTGTTTATATACTAGCCAAAAAGTCTTAGATTCCATCCATAAGGGAAAACTAAAACTCTCATTTCTTGGCTCTCAAGTAAAATATCATAATCATATATTATTAAGGATTCCATCAATCCTATTTCCAATATAAGACACCTTATATAGAATTAATATCTTTAAGAGATTAAATCACAATTAACATTATTCTCCAATATTACATTCCTATTACATGTAGTAGACCACTTAAAGGTTGATTTATATTGGATAAATCCAACATTCTCCCACTTGGTCTACAAAATGTAATATTCATGTTTATACTTGAGATTGGAGACTAATGTCTCTTTAGTGGCCATGTAACAGTGATTACATCTCATCCTTAATGCAGCTTCTGTCAAATGCATTTCTTAACATGGAACTAACAAGGTTGTAGGGTTGACACAACCCAGAACCTTCATAATCACACATGCTAAGATCTTTATTCACATGAAACACAAATTATGATCAAGAGATGAAACTTTAAATTAACCAAAATGTCTTACTTTATATCATCTCAGGTCCACCTTATTGTAACTCACAAGTTACACTTTATGCTTTTTCGAAGCCTTAAATCTGCCAATGCAGATATCCTTCATCTAATGAAACCATCATAACCTGCAGGTGTGAATACATCTCCAAAACAATCATGCATCACTTTCATTAGATCAATAATAATACAAACGATGTTTGTAGCCAATGGACATAACTGAAAATACCAAATAGGTACATGTCCAAGTAAAATATCCCAAAAACTTCATAAAACAAATTAATTCAACACTTGTGAGCAAGATGAATTAATATGTTTTTGACACTAATCTATGCACCATACCAGTTACTTTCATAGTGATTTCCAACACCTGTGGGCAAGATGGAAATCCTCATAACTGAGGTAGTGCACAAACCATGTCATGCCATTTAATATGCAATTTCATAACAACTTGATATCTGATATATATTTCATCAAATAATTGACTAGCACACGAAAAATGTGACTTAATGAATCCAACTGGAGATTAAATTGAATACATGGATTCTATACATACTTTATAGGTCATCTGCAAATGTAAGGCATTACTAACACGAAACTCAAACTCCCACTGATTTGCAACATCGTTACTTAATTTGCAAATCAATACTTAAATCATACTTTTGAAAATATGCCTTTGGGAATAGCCTTACTTAGTCAATGAATGCATATTACCTCAATGAAAGGTACAACTAAGCATGAAAGCATTCACTGCTGTTTACACAAAAAATGTGCATCCAACAACCATCTTATATGTATTAATAAGTCCACATTTATGCTAAGTCCTTATGAGCCCCAAAACAATATGATCAATCGAGAAATCTAAATGATTGCAAGTAATAGAAAATGTACGCATATACCAAGTATCCATTTGTGCAACTTAAACATATTATAGACATTCAAGTAACACAAATTCATGGAAGATAGAATAATGCTTTAATAGATTCATGCAAGTCCACTTAGTGCTCAAAATTTTAGAACAACTCCCACTAAGTTATCAGAGTTTATACTTGCAAATAAGTTAATGAGTGTGAAGCCCAATTTTCGTTCACTAATTCTCCCACTTGGGCAAACACTCGTTAATATATTCTTTCAAAGATGTACATAAAGAAAATGTCTTTATATATTAGACATAGTAAAATAAACATCACAACCAACATAAAGTTGTCAAACAGAATTTCAGCAACGAGTTACACTTAATTTAGAATTTATCATAATTAATTTACAAGCTTGATTGCCACCAAAGTTATACTGATCAAAATAGACATACTAATCTTCACAAAATAAAAATATAGAGCTGTTTTGGGTCAAAATAGTAGTCTAAAGTCATGTCTCAAAAAGACCAACACAATCTGCCAGTAAAACTGTCTATATGAGCATGGGTTACTTGTAAATTCACCATAATTAAAATACATGGCAACAAATTACGAAAATTTGCAGATACAAAGTAGACATCTATACGTTGAACATATCCAAAATTCAGGTCATTTGGTGACCATTAGATGTGTCATTCACCCGATTTAAATCAAGACACGCAATCTGCCAGAAACAATTATATGCATCTATCATGAATTTATGCATCCATAACAAATTCAATTTCATATCATTTCAATTTCGATGTCCAAAGGAAAGTTTAGTAGTCAAATTTCATCCTCTAAACCGACATCATAGCTCAAATTGAAAAGATTTTCAAGCATAAGACTTAAACAATGCGTACCTTAGCAATCCTCGATTAACCTTCATGGGTCCAATACTTTGCATCAACAAGTCTCATGAAGAGACACAAAATATGTCATGATGCAACTGATTTCCATGCCTTCAAACCACAACCTTTTATGGGGCTCATTGTGGAAATATTTGTCACTAATGGCATGGAACTTTATCCCAATAAACTTCATGAAACTAAATTAATTTACACCTGTAGGCAAGAAAATTAACTAGTTTCTAGTACTAGATTTTATGTCACAAAAGTTCCTTCATGAAAAACTTCAACACCTGTAGGCAAGATGAAGGTTCTCACAACTTTTGTGAAATAAAACCCATACTATGCCATCTTAATTAAACTAAAAGAAGTAATCCACACCTGTAGGCAAGAAGATTATCCCTTTTATTCTAATTAAGATGCAAAGTTGACCGAAGTAACTCAAAAACACAGTTTCACCGTCAACTAAGCCGTTGTGTCTTGCTTAGTTGAAAAGGTATTGGTCAACTCCGCCCTGAAACAATACAAGATGTCACATGAATTAATTAACTGTAAGTGACAAAATTATGATAACCTGATTCGAGCTTCAAGTCTAGCCAACAAATGGCACTAATTCCTTCATGACTCCCTTTGACATTAAATTAATCTCAAAAACCTGACAACATACTTGAAAGAGATTAATCACATATAGAACAAGTTTTATTCCACCACAAGAATGTCAATACTTATCATTATGGAGTCAATTACTTAATGGAAATACTTTATGTAATGGGAAAGAACAATACATTCCTTTAATTTAAAAGCTAAATCACTCAAATCAAACCGGTTCCTTTCCTTTTATATATTTCTTTCCGTAGTACAAAACTACTAAACATAGAGCATTAAAATCATGCATTAGCTTTGTAAATACCAAATTAAATAAAAGGAACAACCAAAATTATTTTCTTCCATAGAAAACATCTCCAATATATGCCCTACATTAGCCTTGAAAAGTTTCTTTTCTTCTCCCCTTATGGCACATAAAAATTTACTAATTAAAACACTGTTTAAATTCTTTAGGCATAGGAAAAACCACAAACAATAATACATGTTTGAAAATTCATGCTTATCAATTTAGTCACATACTTTGAATGAAATACATACCTCATGCCTTCATATGTTCATTACTTCTTTATAAACATATGTATAATCACATGATTAATCAAAAACTATAATGCACCACATTCCAAGCTCACGGCAATGTTTAAAATTGCATCATCCCATACATGCTTGAACCAACACGCCATTTGCTTAATTATGTTGCCAAAATTTATATTAAATTACCTTCATGCATAAGAAATACATTATATTCATTGATAAGCATGTATAAAGTTGATATGCGGAGAACTTAACATATGCATCCCTGAAACATAACTTTAATATATGTTATCACAATCATAGGCACAATATATCCGAATAGTATTGATAAATTATAGGATATGACTAATTTCGTCTCCTACAATCAGAAAGATGTCACGACATTGTTGGATTTTGCAGGAACAATATAACACTTCATGAATCCAACGTAACCATTTCTTATATAATTTATCATGAAGACCAAAAGGAAAGATCATACTAGAATTTCATAACCGATGTAATACGAACCTCTTCATTGGGCTTGTTCGACTGAGGGATCTTAAGAAATTCTCCAATGCAAGGTTAGAACAAATGTAAATACATATACATGCTATGCGAACTGTAGATACATAATTGGCTTTAGAAAATTATGTATACTTGCTTGATCAAACAATTGTTGGCACTTATGCAATTGTTTCTTGTCACATTAGCGTATCACCCGTAGCAATTCATATAGAATATAATTCATGGAAAACAATATTAGTTCTTATTCAATAAACATATGCCCATTTGGATACGTATTGCCAAAATATATAAAAATTGGATCCATATTCATGACATACTTAACCGATACATGGTAATCAATGTATGTACATGCTCTACAATAATTAGCACATCACTCATGCAATTATATCTTTATCTTATTACCAATTTAAGCTTTCAGGGATCAACCCGAATATATATCAACCAAAATACCATAAACCATTATGGAAATTAAAAGTCAATGAAACAAACCATTTTGCTTTGGTAGATGACTTCGTTCTGCTTGCTAATCGGAGGGGCCTCTTCAGTAAGGTCAGAACAAATATAGTATGCTTACAAAAATTGAGATCATCAGTGGCACATGGTAAATCAACCAAAACATTAGCATGAAAATTGAAATAGAAACTCTGAAATATTCCATGGTTTTCAATCGTTGTTAATCCAATAAACTGACGCTAATCAAACTTTCTTAGTCATTCCTTTATCAGAACTATTGGTGGTAATCTATTTTGACTAATCAAATTGGCTTTTGTTGATCAAGCAAACACATGTAAAATACAAGTGTCATGATAAAAATTTTACATGTAAACCTTGTATATAATTAGTCTTAGAAATTGCATGCGCATTTCCTGTTATATTTGGTTGCTGCTTTGTTCAGAGTTGGAATTTCTGAACCTGAGCAGGTTGCAAAGAACCTCCAATACGTTGTCCGAGACATTTACCTTATCCAGTAAAAATTCAACCTTTTCCAAACACACTGATTTCGATGAATTTGAGCTATTCATCATAGAACCCTCCCATTTAAAACTTTTAACATTTGGAGCAAAGGAAACTTAACGACTTGCTGCTAGTTAAAAGAATAATAGAGTTCCCACTGTAAAATACTTTAATACTACGCCTTACATATATGCTTCTTTACGTACCTATATCATTGTAGGATTCCAATTCCTATATGATTTTTAAATTTCATTCTTCAATTCTATAAGAATAGTATATATAAATTTATGCTTCAATTCCATAATTTAATTCATGCTTGATCAAAAGAGCCTCTAAGCGTAGTCCAATTTCCAATTGGCAAGCAAAGGCTATGTTGAAACTGATTTAAACATCATGGTGATGTTGCCGAGTATATGTAATAACTTTGGATTAAACACATAATATTATATAATCCAATATTAAACCTAATAGGTTTTAATCATATAACCAGTGGCTCTGATACCAATTGTTAGCCTTATAAGGTTATACAATTAAAACACAAACGAAGGAGTGACTGACCTGATTCCAATGGTAGTTATCGAAGATGCAGCAGCCATGCAAGCAAAGACGTGATCGATAAAACTCCAATCTTTATGTTTGCCGTGACAAACAGAAACACCAACTCTTCTGTAAACTCCTAGCTTTATGACAATGCTCTATGGGAAACATTAGTTGTCGTGTCTAGGGTTAGCAGGGACCGGTGTTTATATACTAGCCAAAAAGTCTTAGATTCCATCCATAAGGGAAAACTAAAACTCTCATTTCTTGGCTCTCAAGTAAAATATCATAATCATATATTATTAAGGATTCCATCAATCCTATTTCCAATATAAGACACCTTATATAGAATTAATATCTTTAAGAGATTAAATCACAATTAACATTATTCTCCAATATTACATTCCTATTACATGTAGTAGACCACTTAAAGGTTGATTTATATTGGATAAATCCAACAATATTGGTATGTGCATGCCGAAGGTTTGAATCACAATTGTTGGTTTTTATGTTGGACATGTCATCGTTTTTTCCGAGAGTTAAGTTGACAACCAAGTTGATCGGACCAGCACAATTGCAGACGTTGAAAAGGAGTCCAGCACAATTAAGATGGTAACCCGGCGAGAGCGTTCCAAGTATCATTTCAAGCCTCTTTCCCTTATGCTCGGAATGGATCTCAAACCGGCGAAGATCTCGAGATCTCCGACACCAAGATGATGGGAGTAAGTGGTGCCATATCGAAACTGGCGATTGTTGATGAATTAGAGGTTGTGAGTTTGGAGGAGTTTGATTTTGTGAGCCATCATCGAGTCATGCATGACGGCTAAGGAGGAACTGGCAATCTGAATCCTGCGACACACACATAGAAATCTGATCATCATCGGATTGAAGTTTAGGAAGGAGGATGAATTTCTCTATTGAATATGACGAGCTGACAGGATGAGAACAAGAAGATTTAGTTCTCACCAATATCCCAAACTATTTCATAAAAAACCTCTATATTTTTTGGGTCTTCGTGGCACCTCAAAATGCCCATCTATCAACAGTTACCCTGGCTTTGTACGTAGCAGAAAGGCCATCTATCAACAGTTACCCTGGCTTTGTACGTAGCAGAAAGGCAGAACGTTGGAGGAAGAAATTCCAATTCTAGCAGCCCCATTCTCTGCCACTGAGGATCGATTCAAGCAAGAACAAGTCGTCAAGAACCAACCATTTCAAAAAATCATTGTGGCAGTTGGTCTTTCCACCGCATCCACCAATTATCTCGAGAGAGTTGTGCATATTTTAGATATAGCTCATAAAAATAGCATGATATTTGTCATCTCCTTTGGGTGACACTAGACTAAAAACATATTCATAACAATTGTGCCTATTCATCTACCCTTGCACATATCATATTCTCATGAATTGGTATGATCCCTTTGAACCCGATCATCTAGGCGCTTCTCCTTTCGTATTTCATTTTTCTCTACCATCAAAGAAAAATATAGGGCCTAATTAGATGACCCAAATGACAAAAACGTTCTTAAAAATGTTATTTCTTGTTACGTGCCATTATTTGACAAAAAAGTAGATCTAAGTTGCATAATTGTTAAATTATAACGCAATATAAAGCTTTGGGTGACTAATTCAAACTGTGGATAGCAATATTATGCAACAAATGATTGTGGAAGTTAATTTGTTGATCATATTGCACCGAATTTTGAATTTTCTAAAATAACCACAAAAGTAAAATATGTTTATTAGAATGCACATTTTGAAAAAAAACAAACAAAAAACAAAAAACAAAAAAAAAATTAATCAAAAGAGCTGCAAATTAAACTAAAAAGTAAAAAAAAATCTCAATATTTCTTCTCACGTCCCTCGCCGGCACGCGGCCTTAGTTCCACCATATCCGCTTCCATCACCTTCCCTTCCGCCACGCCATCGCCGTCCACATCAACACCAACTTCCACATCACTCTCACTCGTAACGTCATCATCAATGACCGCCACTCCCACTTCCTCATTCAGGAGCTCCAACCACCGTCTCCTTAATCTTCTGCCAGGTCTCCTTCACCGCCCCCCACGTCCCCTTCACCGTGTCCTTCGCCGTCTCCGCCGCCTTGCTCGTCCCCTCCTTCACCTTCTCCGCCACCGTCCCGGCCACATCCTCTGTTTTCTCCTTCATACCCCACATACTCTCTTTCGCTTCGTCCTTCACGCTCTGCGCAGTCTCGGCTGCTTTATAAGTCCCTTCCTTTGCCTTCTCGGCCGCAGTATCTGCCATTTCTTTGGTCTTCTCCTTCGTCTCGGAAGTGTACTCTTTTACCTTTTCCTTGGCGCTCTCCGCCGTCTCCGCTGCTCTGTTCGTTCCCTGTTTCGCTTTCTCCGCCATTGTCTGGGCTGCGCTTTTCGCGTTCTCCTTTGCTTCCTGCTCGTACTCCTTGGTTGTCTTTTTCATTTCCTCTCTTTTCGCTTGCTCTTTTCTAATCCTTCTTCCATGGTTTTTTTAGCATGGCTGCTCACGTGCGCCGACCCATACTCTCGGTCCTTATTTATCCAGTTCTTGTTGTCATATCTGTTCTCTTCCGCCGCATGTTTACCCTGAAATTAATTCAGAACAAATTTGATCAATACATTTTTGACAATGAGAGGATTCGACCGGAGAGCACACTGTCCTGACTAACTAGCCTAATTCACGTCTGTAAATGTTACCTCAGAGAATTTGGAGGCGAAGCAGACGCGGGAGACATTCGGAGATGAATGTCGAAGAGAGAGTGACGGAGAGGATGGAGGAAAAGATCTGGAGAGGTTGAACATAACATTTTTTTCTATGGAAAATACTACCATGTTTGCTTCCTCTGTTTTTATTTCGTTCTCTACTAAATTTGGTCCCTGATATCCTATCACCGCTTACTAGGGTTTGCATGTTATGACGAGATTAAGGAGAGTAGGTGGCAGCTTTGTGGCTTGACACGTGTGACTGTCAATTAGGGGGAGCCGCAGCCCAATCGGTCGCCGAATCTCTGCTAATTAATTAAACATTCATTGTCAACTAAAATCATATGAAATTACCAGTTTAACTCTTTAATTAAAAGAGAATATGAATAAGAAATATAGGGTTAAAATGTAATTTCATACAACCAAATTTTATTTTTTTTTTCTTCAAAACCTCACTATATGTAATCATAACATATCTTTAATTAAAAAAAAAAAAAAACTTTTTACTCCCACATCCTCTATCACTCTCTTCCTCTGTACTTCTATTTCAAAAACAAAAAAAAAAAATTTCTCATACACTTTGTGTGTGCCCATATGCTAGTGGTAAAATAAGGAAAGAGATCCTCTCAGATCTCTTCCACCAAAGCTCACGGATCAAGTGATCCGATCATTTAATTTGATCCAACGGCTGAAAACAGAGACATCTTTTAAAAGTTATCCTTGATCCGTGAGTTCGGTGGAAAACAAAATGAAGAAAACAAATGGAATGAGCATTTTAGCGGATGATTAACCGAATGAAATACCATAATAACGCGGTAAAAGTAAAAACAGTTGAAAAAAGAATACAGCTTTGGAGTTGCAGATTAGAACAGTTCGGAAATAATCATAAATAAATTCACAACCCAATTTTATTCACCGTGTCAGAGCAAGAATGGTAATAAATGGTGGAGGGATTTTGCTGCTCCGACGGTTTCAGTCAGGCAAAAATGCCAATCGGGGCACATTCCTCAGGAGCTCCGGTACGACTGCCTCCGAGGCTAGTTCCGGAAGTCCACCATCTTCAGGTACTGACAAAAGTTCTTCTCTTTGCTTGCTTTTACTCACATATCCCTCTCAATTAACAAGTTCGTATTCAAATCACTAGAATTTGATTGAATTGGGAATTGAGGGGTCCCACTAAAGATTTGTTCTTTACGCTTTAATAGTTGATGGGTCTCTTTATTATTTAATCACATAAAAGTAGCTTCATTTGGTTGATTTGGTTCTGGAAGCTTATACTCTTTGAGGTTTGTTGTTAATTAGTGTCTCTCTTCCATGTTTAGGTTTGTATGTGCAAATCTATGTGGGTTTGAAGCTTCAATACATTAGATTTCTTAAGATAAATCATTGGCGGGAGCTGTTATTTGCACTCCAAAAAAATCATTCTGCACTTTTCAATGGAAAAGTCATATTTTTGGTTGCTTGCAGCCAACGGTTTAAACTTACTATTAGTTTTGGTAAACCATGGTTACATTATAAAGTTAAGTGGAGCATTGTCATGTAATTTGACAAACAAGTATCTTTTGTTTACTGAAACAAAAGTATGAATACAGGCTGCTCGTGCGAGGGACTATAAATTCGAGTATTTTTAGGACACTTGAAGAGCAATAATGCTTAGTTCTAATTGCACTATCATTAAAAAGAACAATTGAAATTCTGTAAAACAAGTAAATGTGGCTGGAAGTTATGCATGCATTGCAGTTGCAGATACAAGCAATACAGATATCTAGGAGGAGAAGCCATCTTCCGCCATTCAAATTGTTCGTATTCTTTGTTCATGATAATTTGGTTTGGTGCTTACCCTGACTCATTTATATGTTCATTAGTTCCACATTGGTTTTGCTTAGCTTTCATGTAATCTCCTGCGAGTATCATATCTACATATCTATCTGTACAAGGCATGACTACCTTAGTTCAGTAAAGGGAACTTATATTTGTGAAGGATTCCCTTGCCCATGTGTTTGAATTAAATTTTTAAATTTGAAAGTTCCAACAAGAATATTTAATGTTTATGTTTTCAGTTTTCAGTTGCTCAAATTGGATTGACTGCTAATGATATATTTAGGTTCTCGTATAGTTGTGTGTGTAAACATTTCTAGCATTATACTTTTGGGACCGTCTTCTGAGAAAATTAACCAACAAAAGCTTCATTGCTCCAAAATTCTATAAATCACGTCATTTATGCACCTGCTCTTGGCCTTTATCATTTTCTTCAAATTTAAGGAATATGTTCTACATATATTTCCAAACTTTCTTTAGAATTGGTGATAGCTAATACTTTGTCGTGGTTGCGTTAACAGTATTTGTCCACTGAATGTGGTAGGACTACATAGTATCTATTTGCAGGAGGATGAGTTATAGGTAGTCTTGTAATGGGTTAGATCTCTCAATATGACCCCATTTGCTTCTCTGGCGTTTCCTATCCTATTGTCCCTGGAGATTTTTACAAAATTGTCATGTTGGTCTAGATTTCTGTCTTTTGAAGATTTAATGTATTATTGTTGAATACTGTGTTGTGCTTGAATTCAAGATCTAGAGCAAACAAAATATAGCATTGCACCGAATTAGCACACTCACCTATATTAGAATTTTGTCCGAAAATTACATCATGATTAGAAAAATATTGAATCCTTCTTTATTGTTCCTCCTCCCTAAAAGGAATTAAACCTCACTTTGTTCATACCTTATAAGAACTAATCTCTAACAGATAGTCTAAAACCTAATGATATCCTTCCTGTTAATTCACTTACTTGAAATAAATTAAGAGGAACGGACATAAATGATAACGGAGCTGTTCACACCCTTTTTAGCATCTCTCACACCCTTCTTTATTACTGGCCTTAGATAAATCAAACGGAAACAATGGACAAGAATAAACAGGGGTTGTAGGAGGAGAAAAATTGTGTGTATTTATCATTTCCCATGATAAACTGATTTACTTACCAATCTGTCTTTTCGACCATCAGTTCTTTCCACGTTGAGCAGGTTAAGCGTTTTTCTCCATGATCGACATCTATGTAACCGCCTGGGGCAGGTGTTGGCTTGCATGCAGCTTCTCAAATTACTTTCTCACCTCGATATGAATCCACGTTGAATAGGTTGAGCGTTTTTCTCCATGATCAACATGATAACATCTATAAAACTGTCTAGGGCAGGTGTTGGTTTGCATGCAGCTTGTTGAATCTCTATGCATCCACGTTCTACAAGTCGAGCATTTTTCTGCATGATCAACATCTATACAACCATCTGCGGCAGGTGTAATCACCTAAGCATGGTTGGTTTGCATGCATTTTTGTCAAGCCTCTTTATTACCTCTATAAAAATCCTAGTTATCCTACCGTCTCATCACAATTCAGTATTCAAGTTTTTTCTTCCCCGTTATTGCTATAAATCTGCTAAAGCTTCTTTCTTGTAGAAGCAGTTGAAGTTTTCACTATCCTGGTGATGAATATACGAGCAAATTGTTGTCATGGAGTTTCCTAGTCGATGTGATTACCACAGTTATTCTGTGGCCAACTCTGTAAGTACTAGGCAGTAATACAGCATTCATATGGCTTTTTGGTTTCTAATTTTCAGCTTTGATATGATATATACATGAATTTCTTTTTTCAGCAGGTACCATGTGTGAATTTGTATAAAGGGCTTAAGTTAGCAGGCCTCTGTTAGGATCTCCAGCTTGCTTATGTGCTGTTTGGATTACCTTCTATGCTTAAATTTTGTCAGTGATCCTGTTTAAAGTTTCCTTTCTATTACCTTATGGAGGGAGTCGGAGGATATCAAAATCGTACTCTAAAAAGGAAGCTCATGAAATAGCAAAATCTTAAGTTTAATTCGCTTCTAATTTTGTCCAAAAGCAAAGATAGTAGCCTCGTTAGTGGATACAGATGGCAAACGTGTGGGAATAGAGAAGAAAAATAATAATGCAAGGCACTATATATTCAATAGTTTTCTGTTGTCAAACAGATTATGTTTATGCAACCATGAAATTGCTAAGGAGATTTTTTTTATTTTTTTATTTTTTGATGTAGGATGGACTCAAAAGCAGCTTTGATTCTCGCCTTGTGATTGAAGAAATGACAAGCAAGAAAGACATGGAATCCAACCGTGAAGTTGAAGTGGTTCAGTGGACGACGAAAATGAAAACACAAGTTCCATTGAGCTCATCAGGTTGTGCTACCCCCTTTACTCACATTCCCAACATTATAACAATCGTTTACTCACATCCCTAACATTACGACCTCTAACCCTCTAACTAAAAAAATCTTAATATAAAAGTTTAAATACAACAACTTAAGAGGGGAAGTTCTGGGTTTGCTATTTCAGGGGAGGCCTTAATTTGCAATGTTGGGCTTCAGTCTGTCTCGTATGGCGTTTGTGGTGCTTGTCGTACTACTCGCTGTGGGGTTCGGTTGCAAAGAGAGGAAATCATCCCTGGAGATAGCAGTTCCTTTACTTCTTCCTTTTATAACGTTCATAAGCTAACACTTACAGGCCAATCCACCTCCACCAGTTGCTCTTGGGATGCTGGCTTTAGAGAGAGAAAGGGTGTGAGTCTTGAGAGTGAGAGAGGCAAAGGAGCGAGAAAATGTGGTTTGGCAGAAGGCAATGACTGTATGTGGTAGCCCTGGTTTTCCATGGCGTTCTGTGTGAGAAAAGGATGGAGGAGTATGGCTCCACATATGTCCATACAGTCGTAGCCCTGGTCTGTCAGATTTGAACTAAAAGAGGCGCCAGAATATTTCACTCTCTTCTGCGTCCTCTCTAACTCTCCCTTCTCTCCTCCATTCTCTGATTCTGTTCTCTTTTTACACACTGGTCAGATGGCTATTCCAAAACCACCAGCCTCCGGCCACTTGTCATTCGTTACTCACCTCGTCAAACTTTCCACAACACTGCCAATGTACTCTCTCATTCTTTCAACCCAATTTCCTCACTCTCTGGCATTCCTCGTCAGCCTTTTCTTTAATTTCTTTTATCCTCTTTTCGTTCCCTCACGTTCCTTACCCCACTCATCTGCACCCCCTTACGTGTTCTTCTTGCTTTGGCCACACCTGTGCTCTCTCCACTGGCAGCATCACAAGTTTACCAACTAGACCACGGCCTGCAGCTTATACAACCCCACCCTCACCCACACAAACATATAACCAGCCCCTACCTCTCTGAAGATCATCGCTATCAACAAACGCTCTGTGTTCATAGATAATGGAAAACTTCCATCCACCTTCTGTCCCCTCTACAACGACTGTAACCTCTACTCACCAGACAAATAATTCGCAGTCCTCCACTTGTGAACCAATGAGCTGTTTGCCTTCAACTACTTGTAGTCCTTCAGCCACTCAGTACAGGTATTACCCTACACTCCTGTACGCAAGAAATTATTACCCGTACCATCAGGCCGGTCTCCCCATGTATCCATTCCTGGGTGGCGCCCAACCGAATATGGTTCTATCCAGAGAACAGGCCAGCCTAGACCGATCCGGATGGATATTGAATGCCCTTATGTCTAAGTCTGCAAGAAACGAGAGAAAGATGGCGAGACAGAGGAGTCTCAGTTTGAGCAGAAACACAGCCAATACTGCTGTTTCCACTACTTGTTCTCCCCCAGTGAGCAGGCATCCTCCATTTCATGGGAGTCATGATGATGATACTTGTGGAATCATTTCCACGTCATCATCTGGTAATGGTGCTGATTTGCAGAACACCAAAGAACAGCTCTACCCGTTGTGCACGCCGGATAACAAGGTATGGGTTGATCTTTTGTCTTCTCAAATCTGAATTTCAAATGAGTTTTTCTTTAAACTATTATTTCCGTGTATTCTTATTTACAGAAACTGAGACCGCTGTTTAACAAGGAGTTGAAGAATAGTGATGTTGGACCTTTGGGCAGGATTATAGTACCGAAGGTGAGGTCTTTGTTTGTTTTGGTACTTTCTGTTCCTTTTACTTCTTTTTGTTTTTCCCTTTCTGAGAAACTATGACGGAAGAGAAGAACTAAAAAGGCGGACCAACCAACTTCTTACTTTGATTTCTTTCTCTTTTATTGACAACTGCAAAATGTTTCTGATTTAGACTGCCTAGTAAAAAATCCCTTCCTCCTTTCTAAGTTTTTGCACCAACAGTTACTCTTTATATGTTTTCTCCTCGTTCACAGAAAGAAGCCGAAAATAACCTTCCAATGCTCTCCGGCAAAGAAGGCATCCAGCTGACTGTCAGAGATGTACATTCCGACCAGCATTGGGAGTTCAAATACAAGTAAGCGTATAGACAACACTATTAATTTTATATTTTAATGCCAAACCATCTATGCAAGAGTTTTCTGCCAATTAATTAAAGCCATTTTTTTCTGCTTGGTTAATTTTACACAGGTACTGGTCAAATAACAGAAGCAGAATGTATGTGTTCGAATATACAGGTAAAAAGTAAAAACCGATGGAGTTGCTCTTAATGTTCATTGACAAACACACGATATGTCATGTTTACTGAGTTTCCATATTTTCAATGTAACAGGCGCTTTTGTTAGGCAAAAAAGGCTGGAGGCGGGAGATTGCATTTATCTGTACGAGGATGAATGCAAGAACATCGTGAGTCCTCTTTTCGTCCTTAATTAATACAGAATCTGTTGCAAATTAAAGTAGGATTTTGAAAGTTGAATACAAATTAAAGAGTCTGAACTACATGCCTTGTGACAATAACTTTTTACGTTATGATGACGATATCCTCTCTCTTTTCGTCCTTAATTAATACAGAATCTGTTGCAAATTAAAGTAGGATTTTGAAAGTTGAATACAAATTAAAGAGTCTGAACTGCATGCCTTGTGACAATAACTTTTTACGTTATGATGACGATATCCTCTGGAGGATAGTGTGAAGGTACATAATAAGGTGCATGTATGGATATAATAGGATGGCCATTGATGAGCGCCTAGTAGATTATGCGTTGTAAAGCACGGGTGTAGCACGAGTATTTTGCACATTGAACCGAGCGTTTAGAAATGGCACTAACTAGTTGGCAGGAAGACTGAAACGGGAGTTTTAGGCTTGGATTATGTGTAGAATTCAGTTCAGTGGGCCATAATCCCGTGAAAATAATAATATTCCCAAATGAGAAAATCTGGAGTTCACGGAAAGACCATTAATACGGAGTCATATCTTAGACAGATTTTGAACTGTCATTGTTTTCTGCATATTAAATTCTGCATTGTTGGATCTAGATTTCAGTTTGTGCATAATTAGACTGTTTTGCTTCTCTTAATATGATGTTATCTTAACTAAGCTGCTTTTTTCGTGCATGCGAGGAAACAGTACATCTACGTAGAAAAGGTGCCAAGACCAGCACGTGTAGCTGAGCCCTCCTCTCAACAGCGTAATACTACGACTAACCATACAGACCAAACCGCCAACATCAACACTAGCCTAGAGGCCAACAATACCGACAACAAAACTCCCAACACCGATGCTAAAACCCATAGAAGTAACCCCTATGTGGCCTCAAACTTGTCTTCACCTTCACCTTCCCCTTCACCATTTACCTATGTAGCTGGCTACGAAGAAGACGAATTATCTCTAGAACTACTTAAGCAAGAGCAAGAAGCTAACGTTTTCGCGGATGCTTTGTCTATGATCTCTGCTTCTTCATCAGCCTATATGGAACATGAGGAAGCTATTACTTTGTCCAACAACATCGCTAATCGCCATATTGAGACATCTACCAAACCACCGTCCACGTTGTCTGCAGGAATCGATCCTTCATCGTCATCATCTTCACAGAGTAGAGCAATGGTGAGGATGGTAAATGATGATCAGCCTGAGTTCGATGACTGCTACAAAGGCCTTGGGACGCTCCCAGAAGTCGACCACTACAAGTACGTGTGACTATCGCCTCTTCGATCACAACGGGGCCGCGACGGACGACAAGAGAACTGAGTGTTTCATGTGCTTCAGAAGATATATAGGAAAAACAAATTATCGATGTGATATTAATTTTTATATTCTGATGTCAATTATATTCTCAATGAACTCAAATTAAAGTATTTTCATACTTTATTTTTCTTGAATTAGTTTTACTTGCTTTCCAAAATTTGAATACGGGAAGTGCTATTAACACTCAAAAATCTCATTTGGCATTCAAATTTTTTTTATATTTAGAAAGAAAAATTTACTTGCCAAGTGTACATAATGAGATTTTTGGAGTGTTGATAATAATTTCGTTAAACTAATCTAAATTATTGAGACGAAAATTCAAATGCGCGTGCATAAGTAGGAGCTCGTTCGTTGAAATCAATATGACTACGTCCATTACTCCAATTGATGGGAGCATTTTTTCTCACCACCATTTAGTGTGATATATGCTCACCACCCTATTTATCACCGTTAGATGAGTTTGAATTTCAAGATTCGTGTAGTGGATAAGCACAAATCTCAAAATTCAAATTCATCTAACGATGATAAATAAGATGGTGAACATACACCACACTAAATGGTGGTGAGCAAAAATGCACTTCCAATTGATGACCACACCTGCTCACATAGTGGGTGACTGTTGACTCTTTAAATGGACCTTTTCGCAAAGGGATTCTTGTGTTCAGACACTCACATACCGCATCAGACATAAGGAGTTAAATTGAATAAACCAAGACAAAAAAAATTAGTCTATTTAGCATTACTCATACCAAAATACTACAAAGTGAGTGTAGGGTAAGATGTCACGTGATTCGGCCGTCCGCACTCAAATGACAAGTCGTACGAGGGAAAAACGACTAGCCGTATAATCCTTGACTGACAATTGCACGGTACACATCGAGTGAGGATTCTCGTCAGATCTTTTTTTGTAAGGATTTCCGAAATCCTTTAATCACATCCATTCATCGTATTTTGTATTTTGTACGGTTAGTTTTTATCAGGTATTATTTATATTTCAATTTTTAAATTAAAAAATTTACACTAATTTTTAACTATACAATATACGATAAACGGATATGATTGGAGTATCTAGGATTCTCGCATAATCCTCCTGGATACACATCATCATCGTCTTGGCGATGAGGCGCTGACTCATCCAAGCTTCTGCTTTTCGGGGGATAAGTCTCTCTGATCCAAAACCCCCACACTCCCTCACTTCTCCTCCCGCCATGGCCATGTCCACAAACTCCTCCTCTCTCTCCACTCTCTCTTCCCTCTCTCTCCACCCCTCTCCCCGCCTCTCCCTCCTCCCATTCACCGCCGCAGCCACCCCCGCAACCAAACCCAGAAAACCCATTTCCCTATTCCTCTCCTCTTCCCGACCCACCACCGTTATCTTCAATGCTGCCGCGTCCGACGTCGAGACCTCCTTCTTTGACAACGAGGACCCCGAATTCGACGGCGTGTTCGAGCCCCCGGAGGCCCCCGAAGACTTCGTCCCCCCGCCTTCCTTCGATGAGGATTCGACCGAGACCGAGGACGAAATCGCCGCCGCGTACGAGGAGCTGTACGGCCCTGCGTACAGCGGCGTGACCATGCTGGGGAACGACATTTACGTGATGGACTCGAAGGTGAAAAAGCTTGGGGCTTTTGGGAAGCTGAAGAAGGAGAAGATTAGAGATGGGTTCGAGGAGAGGGTGGTGCAGGTCAGGAGGGTGACGAAGGTGGTGAAAGGAGGGAAGCAGCTGCATTTTCGGGCGATTGTGGTGGTTGGCGACAAGCAGGGCAATGTGGGTGTCGGCGTCGGGAAGGCCAAGGAGGTTATCGGGGCGGTGCAGAAGTCTGCGGTGAATGCTAGAAGGAACATTATCAGTGTGCCCATGACCAAGTACCTGACTTTTCCTCACAGGTATTGCCATTTCGATTTATTTTTGTTTGAATTGTGCTTGAATTGTTTGTGTTTGATCTTTTGGTTGTGTGGGAAATACTGCATTTTATGTGGAATTGAATGTCATTGCATTTCGGGCTATATTTGGCTATCTGCGTATTTGTGGTCAATTCTGCATTTCAGTTGGGTTTATTTCAATGACATTGTGTCAGAATTGTGTGAAAAATGATACTTTTGGTCATTTGATGGTGTGGAAAGTTCTGCATATAGGAATTCATAGGAACTGAAATCGAATGTAACTGCAAATTCTTAGAATTGAGTATAGACTGCATATCAGTGTGAGAAATATTTGAGACAGGATGGTGATTGGTTAAACTTGGAGTCTGAGATCTGAGACAATATTGGGAGTTGAAATTGGTTGTGTATGTGGTTTGATCACATTGCATGCTCGCTAAACTTGAAGTAGTATGTATTCTCCGAGTCTTATGGTTGATATTTG
Source organism: Malus fusca (assembly GCA_035220775.1). Classification (NCBI taxonomy): domain Eukaryota; kingdom Viridiplantae; phylum Streptophyta; class Magnoliopsida; order Rosales; family Rosaceae; genus Malus; species Malus fusca. The sequence continues at coordinate 37,592,591 of CM069068.1, forward strand.
GTGAGTCACTTAAGTGTCATTTACACTTGAAGTAGTCTGTTCACCATACATTTTCTTGTGGAAGTGTCTTCTAATATTGACAAGCACAATTTGGGATGGATGAAGTACATATTTATCAATAACCAGTGAATCAGTAGGTTGTTGCAGTTATATGGGAAGGACCATACACGTACAGTGTCTCGTGCTTGAGAGCATTGACGTGTAGCCTAGGAAGTGATTTGATAAATGACACCAGAAGGTGTAAACCATGTAATGAAATTATGTGGATTCTCATTCGATCTGACAGATTGGTCTTCTGGTGCAAACAATACACGATTTTAAATGGGTTCATAAGAATTGAAAAGTTTAGTTAAATATGACATTGCACTATTAAACTTTTGATTAAGTGTAATCTTTAATTATTCGGGAATTGAAAATTCATTTTCACGAGTATCGAAGTAGGTTTCATTGTGAGGTTAATTTAGACTACTAGCAATATTGTCATTATACTGGGCGAGTCCGAATTAAATGTGCAGAACTTTGTTCAATTCAAACAGAAGTTGATCTATTGTTTTTGAGAGCAAGGATAATATATATTGTTTGGTTTGTGTGGTTCCGAGAAGAAGCATAATATGATTCAGCCCAAAAGGGTTTCGCTCATCTTGTTTTTGGTCTTAACAAGATAAGTAAGCTCTCTCCGGTTGAGAGAAACAAACTATAATGAGCCTTGTGTGATTGTTGATGGAACACGTTAGGGAGCGAAAGGTTTCATTCTTTTCTTTGATAGGGACTGTTTATATTCTTATCATGGTCCCAAAATTGAATGCAGTTATTGAAAATCGGACATAAGCGATTGCCTTCCTATTCTTCTATTTTTTGCATCTCCTATTTTGTTGACTCTAATAAATCGCAGATCTGAGGGAGATTACGGAGCAGCAAAGGTGATGCTCAGGCCTGCTTCTCCTGGTACTGGAGTTATTGCCGGAGGGTCAGTGAGAATAGTTCTCGAAATGGCAGGTGTCGAAAATGCTCTTGGGAAGCAACTTGGAAGTAAGAATGCTCTCAACAATGCTAGAGCCACTGTGGTTGCAGTACAGAAAATGAGACAGTTCCGTGATGTCGCTCGTGAGCGTGGTATCCCGATGGAAGAGCTTTGGAAGTGATTGAACAGAACTAAGCAAAAGCACTTATTCTGCGTTGTAGATTTTATTACATCAAAATTCTTGTAGTGCAGGCCTCTTGTGTCGTAAACTTATAAGAGCCCCCTTTTTTTTTCGTTTTCAATGAAGCTTTCGATGTCTCTAAACTTGGTGTAGGCTTATCATGTTTCCGGAGAATCTCCGATACTACATTGCATTCAATGTGAAATGAACGGGTGAGATTAAAGAAATTGATAATTATACCTTCATATAGAGATGCGGCTAGAGAAAGATTCATACCCCTAAGCTTGCATATTATTAACGTGTTGTTAAATGTGGCGAACTGCTTAAAAATAAATTTTATGATGGTTTTTGTAGAAATTTCTAAAATTGATTAAATACCTTTGACTACTGTTTTTCAGTAGAGGTGTTAGTGAGTTAAATAGTTAGTTGTTAAGAGAACAGGAACCGGGTTGGGGAGTCGATCCCGCAGTAGGATATATAGGCATGATTTCCTGCCACTACTGAGGTAAGTCATCATCTAAAGGAAAATTTAACATGACATTAAGAGCAAGTCCACCCCTAAGGACTTTGCGCCAGCATCCAGCGTATTTATCCACTCAAGTGAACAGTAATAGATCCCAGTGAACAGTAATAGGTCAAAGCATCTCCACCCGTAAAAATGCGCTGGCACCCAGTCCATCTAATATTATATTATTTTATTCATATCAATTAATATTTTATCATTTTTTTTTTCTTTTTTCTTCCTTTCTCTCGAAAAGTCTAGCAGTTTTGTTTCCTTCCCACTGCTTCCATTCCCTCTCCGGTCCTTTCTCTTCTTCTTCTTATTTTCCAACATCCAACTCTCTGCACTCGTACCCAACTCGCCATGATTTTCCCTTCGTAAAGAAGTAAGAGACCCATCAAAATTCCCTTTCCACCTAAAAAATCCCATCTCTAATCACCAAATTCCACGACTTTTTGGGGAAATCGAATTGGGTTTTTCCCCAAATATCCAAATTATGATTCTTTCCAGTCCAATCTTTCTTGTAGTTGTAACAATCTGTATATTTGTAGCAATTCGCATGGCGCTGTACAAAACTGGGATGGTTTACATCGTGAAAAAATGGTGGCGGCGGTTCAAGGATTGCTTCCATGTCTACCAATCGGTCAAAGTCCCCGAATACAACGAGAGCATGCAGGAGAATCAGCTCTACGCCCGAGTCACCGACTATCTCAACTCGCTCACCTCTGTTGAAGATTCGGACTTCACCAATCTCGTCACCGGGAAAAAAACCCAACGAAATTGTTCTCCAGCTCGACCCCAATCAGATCGTTGAGGACGATTTCCGGGTGAAAGGCGCGCGCCAGGCAAATAGCCCGGCTCCTTGGTCAGTCAATTTTGGACTGGTCTGTTGACTGGCATGGGCTGTGTGCCAGGCAGCCCGACGGGCTGGAGTGAATTCCCTGGCCCTTAGCTTGTTATATGGACAGGGTGCTAGGCAAAAACCACTCGGGTGGACTTGCTCTAACATGGGGAGCGCCACTTAGCAATCCGTTACTTTGATTGCCCCTCCAAATTACTTGTTCGGTGAGACCAAAAAGAGAAATTTTGGGGTCCGAACATTAGACCCCGTCAGCAATACGACACAACACCCAAGAAACCAACCGTGCCCACCCAAACCACCACCACCCCCTCCCCGCCCAATTTCAAGGCCCACCAAACTCCTATGATCTCACTACTCTCCCTTCGGTCGTTGTCCAACCATTGGACAAAGAATCGCTCGACCAAGAGTGGCTGAGTGAGGCCAATATGCCAGAGGGATTAGCGAGATTTTTATGTGTTCGATGGTAGAGTAAGGTGGCACGGCCAGCCGCGCCTAGAATTTCCCCCTTTTTGCCAGACACTATTCGTTTAGTGCAAATATTGTGCTAGCCAATTGGACTGGTAGGTGTAAGTAAAAGTTCCATAGTTATTTGAGGTATGTCTTCCTCTTATAGCAAGTTTTGCCAACCTAAGCCAATCCGTTACTAAATGAATCATAAAGCAATAAAATGGCCGTCTTCCACCACCAAACACTGAGGCGTTTAGTGGTGCTAAACCTACTCACAATTCTAAGGGCTGGTTTGGTATTGCTGTGCTTTGAAAAAAAGTTGCTGTGAGAATAAGTGGCTGTGCTGTGAAAATAAGCGGCTGTGAAATAAATCAGCAGAGTGTTTGGTAAACTTTTTTGTAAAAGTGCTTTTGGAAAAAAAAAACAATCTGATAGTGGGTCTTTTCATTAAAGAAGCACTGTAGCTCCATGTGCTTTGAAAAAAAGCTAGTTTTCCAAAGCTGCAAATAGCAGCTTCAGCTTTTTCCTTTGATTTCAGCTTATTCTCACAGCAGCTTCCAAAATAAGCCTTTTTTTTCAGTTTACCAAACACCTAAAACCCTCACAGCTTTTTTTCATGAGTGCTTTTTTTTAAGCACCTCACTCCCAAACCACCCCTAAAAATGGTCGTTTCCCTGTTGAGCCCACGGAGTAAGCTTATTCAGTGGGCTCAACACTTGGAAAAATAACTCAGTTGAATTTTTTTGGTTTCTTTCTAAAACAAAGGAAAGGAAATCGATATCTTATGGTAAAAACTCGTAAAATATAACACCACGTGGCAGTCTACATAAATTTCTCCAAGAAAGCCACCAGAAAGATCAACCGACTATGTGAAATCCCACTACATATTCGTTGCCTTTATGCCTCACACGGTCTATTCCTTTCCTTACATAAAGATAATGATGACACAAATGGAGAAGCAACGCTAGGCATCTATTAATCTTCAAAGAATAAAAACATAAAGTAAAGGGAAAGCATCCTGATCGGAATAAACGAAAGCCAATGCTGGAGGACGGTATATATACCGACCTCTAGACATTGTGATCCCAACACCATCAGAGAGATGAAGTTCTTGTTTCAGCTCCCGTGTTGCTCGTGTTTCTGCTTCATCAAGCCCAAAAGCAGCAAGCACAAGGAGAAGGATGCCAAGACTGACTGAAAGATGCAACTCCTCTCGTCGATATCTCTCGTGAAACAGTGCAGAACTCTTCAGCAACCTGCTTGCTGTTTTGACAACCTTGTTGTCTTCTCATGCCTCTCGAAATGATTGTATCACAACTGTAATTGTCTTTGAATGAAGTATAAGATGCCCTTTTAAAGGGATTTATCCTCGTTTTTCACAACGCCTTCTCTGTTCTCCCTTAGATCATTTGGCGCTAAGCCCATCTCACGGATTTGATGTTCAACAGAAACCAAACCAGTCTGCGCAAGAAACCTGCAGCATAAAATCAATCCACAATTCAAGAAGGATTTCACAAAGGATCCATGAAATAATAAATTCTAGCAAGTCATGCAAATTTGAACCTCCACATTAACGCATTTCAAACAAAATGACAAAATCAAACATGCCTCAAAAATCTTAAGTTTGGACTGCTTGCGCTTTTTCTTTTCTCGTTCTACTTTAAACCCACGAATGAGAAAAAGTGTGTACCAAACACCATCACCTCAGAAACAGTGAAACACAACTTAATAAAATGTAAAGACTCATCAAATCTATCTTATGTCGTAGAATATATAAAATAATGTCTGCAAAGTTTAGCCCTGTGCTGGCTTGTACAGAGTACCCTTAGCTTTGCCCCTAATCCATCGGGATATGTATAACAAGTGCCCATAGTTCCAACCCAGGCTCCAAAAATATAATTTAGCCCTCTCAAACCTCCCTCAAAACAATCTTTCTGTCGGTTGTATCAAAAACATTGAAAATTAAGGACCTGCCTCGGGTAGAAAACAAGGTTGGACACGCTAGTTAACTGATATTACAAGTATAAACTATAAAGGCTAAAAAAGATGAGAGAGTAGCAGCTCATATATCAAGCAAGTTTTCCCCCTCCGTGTATTACAGCAACTTACTATGCCTTAAAATCAAGGAACGCAATCTAATAACATGACAAAGTAACCACTCTTGTTGACCGATTAGCAAGCACAAATCCATTTCTGGGGCATTCACAAAGTAACTTAATATGTTCAAACACCAGCACAACTCATCAAACAGGAAGTATAGGTTGCAATGTGAGCTATAGCATACACATAAGTTAACAATTGGACTTCAATACGCTGACGAATTTGGTAAAATTCGAAATCACGGTGACTAAATGTGATTTCGAGCCAAAACACAGCAAACAAAACCGTGTTGTACCCTTACAAACAGTTATCAACAACACATACTAATTCCATTACATACCCAATAACACAAAGGCAACAAATTACTCAAAAAATAAAGCACATTGATCCAAAAAAGCATAAAAATTAACCAAAAGAGGAACCACATTCATTCACCCACATCCAGATTTACCAAACTGCTAAACTTAAAAGGAAAAAGTAAATTGTGGGTAATTTACTCGAGATACATATTCGATGAACTTACCAGCTAAGAAGCAGGAAGAGGGTCGCAGTGATAAGAACAAGGAACGCAACGTGAAAAACCAACCAAGAGTCACTGGAAGAGAATGCCAAACCCAGCATCACAGCAAGGCACACACCCAGCATCACAAACGCAAATCTCAGCGTCGTCCATGTCGGAGCCTGCAAAATCCAATCACCCCCGAAAAAAAGAAGCAAACTTTCAATTACCCCTTTTCATTTTTGGCAAGAACTGTTCGTAATCGTAGTAAATACAGAAGCTACAGAAAGAAGGGGGAAAGTGTGCGTACGTTAACGCCGGGAGCTAGAGCGCCGAGAAAGACTGCGTTCGCCGACGATATTGGTTCGGGTTCTGGTTGCCTTTCGGCCATCGTGCGGGGTTTGGATCTGCGACTGCCGACTTGCGAGCTGAGAGGATCTGAGTGCAGGGGAGGTGTGGGAAAGCTGGAGCAGTGACTTTTAACTGGTGGGAGAAAAAGAAGAAAACTTTTTTTTATTTCTGCTTGGATGGAACGGTATTTTCCCGGAAAATTTTAAGAGACAGATGGTAGATATCCAAGTTCTCAGATATAAAATTTTAAGAGACAAATGACGTTTTACCGCACTGACAGAAAATAATAATACTTAGGCAAATTGGTCTATATTTGATCCCCTCTTATCTCCTTTCTCTTGGCATTTAACAATTTAATCCACTAACGCTATTTGTCAAAAAAAAAAAAAAAAGGTGAGTTTTTAGATATACAAAAGTTAGTCTTCATCACATTGTGGACCGCAGGAGGATTTCACAGTTTCATCTGCTTACGTATATACAAAAATGCAGACATGGATATTTCAAGACCTATCGTATCAACTTTTACGTGTTAAAATCTCTCAATCGTCCATATAACTAGGACCTCTGGCAGCAGGATCATGCTGAAGTTTAGTTTCTTTCTCCTTAAGGTACTGCAGAAGCGGCTGCTGCTCGTTTCTTACATCCGTCACAGCGCCACACCCGTAGGGGATTGGTCTTTGGTAGCCAGGAAAAGGCGGATTCGATGGCAGGTTGTTCATCTGCATTGGCGGATTAGACGCCGCGTGATGTCCCCATCGGTTGAAATGATTTAACCTGGAAGCATCATAATCGTATAAGTTTCCGGGGTTACTGGGCGGATACAGAGAATTTGGCCATGCATGGTGGCCAAGGTTGAGACTCTCTCTGTACTGACGGAGCCATTCTGATGAAGTCATTCGATGCCAAGGTGGGTACTTATCCATGAAATTTAGAATGCCGGAACTATACTCAGGTAGCACTTGAGTTGCAGTCCAGTTTGCATAGCTGCCTGCCTGTGAATGTGTTGCGTTAGCGTCACAGAGATTATCTGTCATGCTGATCCCCGCGGAGCTTTTGCAGTCGCTGAAACTAGATTCGGTTCCACCATCAAACCAAACAGCATCATCTGGCAATAGAGGAGCAGAAGGCACAGGAGTTGTATAAGTAGAGGAAGAGGAATGAGTGCTCGAAATTTCGTGACTACTGACAGAATATTCATTTTCATTGATGGACAGAAGATCCAGATATTCCGAAGCTATTTCCTCAATGGGGCTCAAGCTCGAGCCACGTTTACTTATTTTGCTTGTGCTTTTCTCCTTATTACTGTTCAAATTTCCTCCGTCCAGGACCCAAGCATTAAGAGAGGGAGGCCCGGCTGTGATTGGAGTTTCCAAAAATGGCTGTTCCTTCACAGAAGGCTCCTGCTGTTTAAATGGCATGTTGCGCCGAAAATTAGTGATATCAGCATGAAAAGATAAGGGATCAGTCTTGGCCTGGTTTTGCGCTATAAGAAGTGATGTGGCACGGCGCAAGCACTCATCAGAAGGTACACTTTGATCCACCATATCTTTCGTAGGGTATGGATCCTTTAAAGTAGAGGAAATCTTGAGAGGTGCTGAGTTGTGTCTTGTAAGAGGCCTGAAGAGAATAACTTCTTCCTCTTCCGCATCAACAGAATGTCCGTTAGAACTCAGATTTTCCCCAGCAATCATCTGTTTCTTGCATTCTTTCAGCGGTTCGTGGATATGAAGACTAGGCATTTTCAGTTTACCATCAGGGTTGTTGGACTCGAATCCTCCTAGTTCTTTCCCGTCTGCATACTCATTTGACTCTGCTATATCGACTTTGGAAAATTTTCTTCGAGATTTGTCATAGACAATCCACTTTTGAGAACCAGTTGATCTGTCTGCAATTTTAATTGCAGCCTTGATGATTCTCTGAGCACGACAATCAATTCCGCTGTCATAATTGTCAATATGTTCCAGATGATATGAGAAATCTAGTGATGCATGAACACAATCTACCGGTGCAAATCCCCTCAGCTCATAGTCTTCCCACAGAGGAGTACCTTCTGGATACTTGGCCTCATCCTCGTTGAGGTTGAATTGCTTCAGAAGATCAATGAATGCACCAAAAAAGTAAGACATCGCACTTCTGCATTTTTCATCGACCCAATACATTTCTGCTCCATCAAGCACGACGACTAGCCACTCCACAAAAACAAGCACAGCTGGTAGAAGTGGGCAAGTCTCTACTGCACCAGCCTCTGAACATCTTTCAACGAACCGCCCCATGAAAATGAATGCTGCAGTCAGTGCCAATTGTGTCAGCTCTTTCTGCTGGATATCGATTTTGTCAGTTGATCCTTTTATTTCCGGGGTCTTGATTAGATTCTGTACGGTAAAGACTAGTACAGAAACAACTTGGAGTGCTCGAAAAGGGCCTCTTCTAACTGAATCCATACGCTGATATGGCTCCAATGCAGCTTTTAGCGCTGTATCATCTAGTGCCATCAGTGCATCGAACTCTCTCATAGTAGACGCAAAAGCACAGGGGAATTCATCCACACTGCCCACATACAAAATTCCATAGAGAAAGTCAGAACACAAGCAACAAAGAATTTGAAATGTAAATAAAGAACTGGAAACACAAGCATAGATCAAGGGCAAGTAGTTCCAATGATTCAACATTTAATGGCCTTGATTACAATCTTCGTCGAAACATCACTTTGCTCAAGCAATGTGAAGCAAGTTAACAACCTAAGTAACAACGTAAGCTCAAGTTAAAGATCTATTCGGTTTTACAATCTTAGCTGCTATGGATTGCAAAACCGAATAGAATTAAATGAAAAGACAAATGATTACACAATGACATTGTAACAACAAAATGAGGACGATCACAACTCAACAAAAGATGCACCATCCAAATTCAACAGTTACATGTAGCAACACTCCATAGTGGTTGAGTACCTTGATTCAATGTGAAAGAAACTTAACATTCCAATAATAAGAGACCATAACTTTGTATAATCGCTCGACTGTGAAATAGTCTGAACACCGGTTCTTTCAGACGGGTTTAAGAAATTAAAGTGGGTCTCGCTTGAAGGAGAATATACATGAGATGACCTGCTCTGCAAGATCGTAAAAAGCAAATGAGAACTGCTGAAGTATGAATATCAGAAGGATATGACAGTAGTGACTAAAAACAATAGATGTTTCTGTAATTTGTCAGATTTTACCCTTTCAAACAGTAGGATAAGGTTACCCCGGGCATCAGGGAAAGGTTCTTTAACAGCTAAACTTCTTATACAGTGGTACAAAGCAAGGAACTCGTCACCAATATATGTTGCCAATACAGCCAACTGCAAACAAACTCACATGTAACTTTTAACTGAGTATTGTTTAAATAACACATGCAGATATCATAAAGAAATTTAGGTCTTGTAACCAAAATCTTCAGGGAAATAGTAATCTACCTGATTGTGGGGGTTTCCACTATCTGACCAAGTTGCTGCCGCTTCCAAGTAGTGAGTGGCCGCAACTGACCAATTTCGGGTTTGCACATCAGGCTTTTCATATTGTTCTCTGTATCTAGCCAGATCCCCGAGACACACCAAAAAGCGATGGCACAAAAATTGGCACTTCTGCATCTTTTTCTGCTCTGCAAAAGTAAGGTCGCCGCCTCCCTTTCTACTTATCACAGACTCTTCTGGGAGCCTCTTACGTTTACTTATCTTCCCAATCATATTCTGGTAGAATTCGATTGCTTCTGATAGAAAGAGTTTAAACCCTTCTATATGAATATCATTTCGTAGCATCACCATATTTTTTCTTTCTGCATTCACTGAACTTCCTTTTAGTCTTTTGCGAAACTCGTCAATATGCTTGTAGTGAAGCTTCCATAAAGAATACTCGATGTCTTGAAATTCCAACTGCTCATGATCACTCAATATGAGATTCTCATAACCAGATCGCACTTCGCAGTACAAGTCCTGGACCTCAGAGTTCAAGAGTCCTTTGGAATGGACCACACCCCACAACCGATTTTCTTTGGTTGCAACCTGAAAGGTGAAAAGTTTCGTCATTTTCGAGACTCGCAGAGAAAAATCGTACTACAATTATCTCTGATCTTTGAGTCAGTGTTAAGAAGTACCAAATGTAGCTGCAGAATTTACCTCAATCAAAAACTTGGGTCTATCTCCCTGATCTTTGAGGGGCAAAGGTGAAATCGCCTTCATGTTTAACGGGAAAAACTTCTTCAGCTGTTCTTTATCTCCTTTGTGCAAGCTGCAATATGCTTATGGCATAACACATCTGTTGGTGAACATCACAAATTAGTGCCCCTTGCAGTTGCAAAACAATGGAAAATCACTTGATTCATGCAAAAGGCAAGAAAAAAAAAATCAAAGTATGAGGAGCATTTGCCACAGGAAGTACCAGATTACAAGAAAATCATGTTTACAACTATATCTTGAGCATAATTGGACAACTAAGGGTGGGAATAAAAATCCTAAACTGAGCCAACCAATTGCATGGAAATTTAGGGAGGGATAAATTCCTAATCTGATAAGTAGTCAAAAGTTGAAGTGAAATCCACTAAATTTCCAAAATATCAATTCCCAAAAGAGAAAAAAAGGAAGGAAAGTAGATCTGCTATTGACTTTTAGGATTTTAGCCACCCAGAAGATAATGATCATCATCATGCAACCAATGAACGTGGAAACTGGCCTAAAAGCAACAATTTGTCCAACCCTAACTCTATTCTAACTTCTTTAATCATGTTCAATTGGTCAATTAACTGTTAATTAAATATCAAATTCAGAGCAGAAAACAGCAAATGTAAGACAAAAACATAAATTATGCAATAAATCCATGTAAAATTCAGCAAAACAAAGTTCAAGAAACAAACTTCAGCAGTCAAAGTTTGAGTCTTTAACTGATGCTGTAGAACCCACCAAACAGAAAAGCTAACAAATGGAAGGGGGGAGAGAGAGAGAGAGAGAGAGAGAGAGAACCAAAGTTTGTCTTTAACTGATGCTGCAGAACCCACCAAGCAGAAAAGCTCACAAATGGAAGGAGAGAGAGAGGGGGAGAGAGGGAGAGAAAGAGAGAGAGCCAAAGTTTGAGTCTTTAACCGATGCTGCAAAACCCACCAAGCAGAAAAGCTCACAAATGGAAAGGGAGGGATAGAGAGAGAGAGAGAGAGAGAGAGAGAGGAGAGGAGAATTGGGGGCTTCCAACTGTAGAGACGAGAAGTTCAGTTTGGAAGGGGAGAGAGAGAGAGGGGAGAATTTGGGGCTCCCAACTGTAGAGACTAGGTTCAGTCTGGAAGGAGAGAGAGAGAGAGAGAGACACTCACACACACAGAGGAGAATTGGGGGCTTCCAACTGTAGAGACAAGAGGTTCAGTTGTGAAACAGACAAAGTAAAAGGTGGCTGATGATGATGAGACTCGTCAGAACGAGAAATTTTTCAGTGTTCTCGTCACACGAAATGGTACACCATGTGTCTCTATATAAATGGTGAGTTATGTATGTTAAAAGGTTAATAACTTAAAAATTAAAATTTTCCACCACTTGTATAAAAACATATGATGTACCATTCGTATTCCCGACACAACTAAAACTTTTCCCGTCAGAACAAGTCTGCTGTCTGTTATCTGCTATCTTACCCAATGTTTTAACTTATTTTATTTTTCATTTTCCAAATTCTTTAGTCTTTAATTTGTAATAAAATAATTGATTATCCAATGTTAGAATTTGGAGAATAAGATAAAGTGGCTTATCATCATGTGACTCATGTCCAAGCATCAACCTTCACCGGACTAAATTTTGGGATATACTATCCACACACCTCATTTCACTTCTCACACACTCCTTGATAATTTTTGTCCGTTGATCTTCTTCAATTCATCCGATCTGACGGTCGAAAATTAAAAAGGTGTGTAAGAAGTAAAATAGGGTGTGTGGACATCACACCCCCTAAATTTTTAGAGAGGATGACTTGTAGTTCAAGCCAAGGTAGTAAAAGTCCAACTTGTTCATATGATTAATATCGTACATTGTTGTGAGACACCATCTTTTTTATATCAAGATAGAATTGCATTTGCATTCATAATTTAGGGAGTACATCTAATATCTAAAAAGTAATGTATAATTTATTTTTTAAGTAAGTGCCGTTTAATTAAGAAAAGTGCTTAAAAGATTGATATCTATTTTTTTGCGATGAATCCTTGATGAATATTATTTTCTTTGGGAATGATGGTAACCTTCTCATTTTATCTCCTCGGTTCTCCTTCTCATCCTACAATGTGAAATGATAATTTGAACTGTCTATTATTTAGGTCATTTTTTAAAGATCATTCCTACCAAAAAAATTAGCTAACTCTAAAATTATTTAGTCATTTAACAGTTGTACACTAGATAGACGAATCATATTTCTCACTTAAACACTAAAATTTTGTCAAGGCTAATTGAATGGTTAAACGATTTCTTTTTATTTTTATTTTTATTTTTTTGCAAAGTTGATCTTTAAAGTGTGATATAGAATTTAAACGGTTCAAATCATGAAGTAACGTAGTAGAATGATAAGGAAAGCCATGAAGGTAAAACAAAAAAGTTTAAGCAAGAAGGTTCTTAGCATATCCCAATTTTTTTCTTTAATCCATAAACATATTTAATGTTTTTTCATACACTAATCATTTGAGTTATGGATTAGTGGCACACGTGTACGCAATGAAGTGGCTGTAGTGTCCCTGGGTAGATAGGGTAGTTTGGCGCTAGGGTGTTTTTGTGACTTTGTCTTGTGCCAATCACAAATGCTTGCATGAGCTTAGTCATAGATTCATAAATAGACCCCTAATTAAATTGGGACGAAAAATATCTTTGTAAATTTTTTCGGTTTTCAAAAATATGAACTATCTTGACGAAGTTACCAGCTGATCTCCTTATTGAAAAGAAAAAATAAAATAAAATGAAGATGGTACAACATATGTTACTCAACTTAATTCATAAAAAAATCGACTGTTATTTTCTCAATTGGCGTTCATTCTCTATTTTGTTAGAGAAGATTTGAAGTTTAAACTCACGACAAACGACAATTGTTAAATAGATGCACTAGTTTCGCACATTCGTCATCATTTAATTAAGTTTATGACTTGAGTTTCCACTTGTACAACGAGAAAAACCAGTGCACTCATTCATCGTTATTTGTGTGATTGCTTCAAACGTGATGAATGGGTGCACTTGCTTCGTTGTTGTGCAAATGGCACATGATGCACACCAAGAGAAGCTTCCGTCTGCAGAGAGTCGTATACACATGGAGAACACTGGGCAACATGACTAATGGGTCCCACATGTAAGACCATTTTATGACGTTAAGATCATAGTGATAAGGCGATCTTAGCCGTCAATTTGATAAATATTATTCTGTTTGACTTTGGAAAATAAAAACAAGCAATATGATGAGTGTATATGGCCACGTCATCAACGTGGGTCTACGTGGTTGTTGTTAGGTTGCTGATTAGGAACCCCTTAAGCAAAATTTTCAACCTTAATCAATTAGCATTATCTGAATTTAGTGAGCTGCAAAACTTGGAAGCAATGAATGTAGATCTTCGTTCTCTGAATCATCGATGGAACCTTTGAGTGGCAGTGCAAACAACATTTTTTTTTTCTTTTCTATTTTTATATCAGATGTCGTCTGCAAGATTTGACCAAACGTAAATAATACTTACACGAAAGTTGTAGCCTTATTGCATGCTTATGCTTTTCAGCAATTGGGATACAAATATGGAAGACGAATGGGTTTCAACTGTTCAAACAACCCAAGTATAAATGTTAAAAGAGAGAATATTAATGGTTACAAACGATACCAAAAACTATGATTTTACTTTCACTAAAATCAACCTAAGATGTTTGATGAAATATCTTTTCATTGCGAATAATGTTACAAAGAGGAGGTTAAGTTTGACAAAAAAAAAAACGAGAAGGTTAAGAATTGTGAGATATATAGTAGGTGGAGGTTTTGGGGTTGTGACCTTCTTTAGTTATCGTTTCTTATTTTAACAAGAGAAATGTTAATTAAGCGGACTCTCTGCTAACTTATATTTTTGTCACAATGTTTTATAACTTTGGAATGGAAATTGACGTTAAACTGTGAGGTGACAGAGAGTTCATGAAGAGTCTCACTTTAAGAGAATCTACTTAACATTTCTCTTTACGAACCCATTTTGACAAAATTCTAACTCCACCACCTATCATATCTACGCTCTACCAATATTAAATCTCTATAATGATTACTGATTTAATGGAAAATAATAGAAATTAAACTCATGGCTTAATTTTGGAGCTATTCTTGTGTAGATTTTTGGGTGACGGTACTCATTTGATGGAAAATAATGGAAAACTCTTGCTTCAAGCTCAGGGCTTTGCTGATTTAATATATGTAGCTTGTGTCTACATCACTGGACCCTAAATATGATCTTCTAAAGTTTTCTGGTAAGTTCTGGTTTGTCCCACTTTGATTTGCACTCTACTCCACGGGGTCCAGACTCCACCTCCATGATATATCAAGATCTTCCTGTCTTGACTTGAAAACCTTTGAAATCTTCAAGTCAGTAATTTGCAGTTTGTATGCATATCTTAATGAGGTACCATCATTTTATCCCTTTATTATTATGGAGAGAAATTCATATACTTTTTCGTCATGAACAAAATAAGTACAATTGAATAAACACTGCTTACAGCTAAGTTTTAATTCTCTTTATTGAGAATAGCTCTGATAGAAGTGCATGACCAAGTCATCCTTCGACCACCTCTAACATCAGCATAAGGCTCTCGTATTTTAGTTTCTCTTGAACTTATGTTGATTCTACGTAGTGTGAGAGTAGCTATCCATACGGTGTGAGAGCTGCTCTAGTATATATATGTGCCTATCTTGAGTCAATCCTAGTATATACAATGGGACTCGTTGCAAAACGAAGTACAAACTTTGATATGGCTACGAATATATAAGCCCATTCTTACATTAAGGCTCAAATCCAGTTTTGCCCTTTCGAAGGTGCAAACTTTCAAAGACAGATTATGGGCCACCATAAACCCAATGTGCAATGTTTCACAAGAAGATGTCAAAATTCTGCTAATGCAAAAAAAACTTTCTGAAGAGATTAACCATATCAGTCAACCACAGAAAATAGTCCAGGTCCATATTTCATATAATAAATATTATGTTTGATTCTTAATGTTGGTGAATCAAACGATGGTGGTCATGAGGAGGCTGAAATGTATCTATAAATCTTCACAACTCCCAAAAAAAATGAACGGTAGTGGTGAAGCTACCAACTGATCATTTTTATAATAAAATAAAAAATAAAAAAAAAAGGATCCACATAAAATAGAAATAAAATTTATAAAAACGTGACCTTAGAGAAAAGGTTGAATTTACATTCCAATTCAGCAATCCGCTGTTAGAGAAAAAGTTGTCCCATAGGTTCAAACAATATTCACATGCAATACAAAAACAACCACCATCTACAAAATGCTACTATCAATCGTGGGTCAATATCTAGAGCATTTTCAGCCGTTAATGAGTGTCAACACATTCTTCAACGGCTCAAACTGAAGAACTTTCACTCGTCTGTGTGCGACTTATGGTTAGCATTTATTCCTCTACATTAACACGTGAAAGATAAACGAGGAGAAAGCAGCGGGCAGAGGGCATTCAATATTTGCGTTCTATCACCAAAAACACACCAACAAAATAAATTTTACCCTATTTTTTATCCCAACGAATCATCTGCACAATTTCCTCTAGATCCTTCATTCTCTCTCCTTCCCTTTACCACGAAGGGCAGAGACAGAGGCCAATAAAGCCCTCTCTTTTCTTCTCCTCACACAAACAAATTAAAAGCACAAGTTTTGTGTACGTACGTTCCCCTAATTCAACAAACACCAACGATGGGATTCAAGCTCTACCTGATCGCCTTCATGGTGGTATTGGCCATGGTGGCTAGGTCATCAGCCAAGGTCCACGATGCCTCGTGGGGTGTCAGCCACTTCGTGGCTCATGATGATGAGTCCTTGATCGACAGCGCCAACAGAAAAACTGGCGACGTCGGAGAGGAGAATGAGTTGTTGATGGATTCAGACAGCGGTCGTAGGACACTCAAAGGCAACGGCAGGTTTATTGGATATGGTGCCCTAAGGCGCAATGCTGTTCCATGCGGACGCCGCGGCCAGTCCTACTACAACTGCCAAAAAAGGGAGGGAGCTAACCCTTACAAGCGCGGTTGCGAGTACATCACCCGCTGCTCCAGACGCTAAATCTGATCGAGGATCGATTCTATCCAATTAATTGACATGGCAAATAAAAAGTACGTACGTACAAGGATATATAGCGAAGAGAGAATGAAAGTGGGATCGCTCAGCGATCACCATCAACATTCATGCTTGCACGATTTATATAATTTCCTCGTTTTTGTGTTTTAATATAAATGAAAAAAGAATAGGATGAATGTGTTTGTTTAATTATGTGTTTTTTTGTATTCACATTTTTGTGTATATGTCTATTATTATGTATTATTAAGGAGGAAATGAAAATCAAGATATGTACTTGGCTATGTATGAATTAAATAAAATGAGGAATCAGGAGGTTTCTTTTTCTTTTTGTCTTCAGCAGCTTAATAATTTTCTATATGCTTGCTTGTGAATATCATGCATGCAAATTACGACGAACCAGTAAGGCCAATTGCAGGGCCGGTCCAGAGATTTTTGAGGCCCGGGGCGACGTAAAAAAAAGTGCCCTAACTTCATGTAAGAAAATTATTTATTTTCACACATAAGACATCGAAAAAATTATACTTAGAAAAACACTTCAAACTCAATAATTTAGAAACACAGAAAGACTAATTTATTTTGTATTGAGAGAGGGAAACAAAAAAACTTCGGGCTTACAAGTAGATAGATGATGAGTTTTGTTTTCCATCTGAACTTTGAATGTGTTTTTGAATAAATCGTGAGATGTTTTTTTTCTTATTTACTAACCTTGTCAATATGGGACTAAAAATAATGATGTTTTCGAGTATTTAATTGATATGTATTATTAATGAATGGGCACTAAATTAAACATTTTGATGACACGTCATATAATTTGCAAATTTGGTCTACGTATTATTCGTTTTTGAATAAATCGTGAGATGTTTTTTTTTCTTATTTACTAACCTTGTCAATATGAGACTAAAAAATAATGATGTTTTCGAGTCTTTAATTGATATGTATTATTAATGAATGAGCTCTAAATTAAACATTTTGATGGCACGTCATATAATTTGCAAATTTGGTCTACGTATTATTCTTTGTTGAAGATTAGACTTGAATTAAAACGAATATTTTAAAATAACAACCTACATAGCTACTAGATAGTAACTAAAAATAAATTAACAACCAAACAAAAATTTGTAAAAATTGAAAAAAATAAACATGCACATAGCATTTCGAACTTAGGTCCTCTTGTTAATTTTAAACAACAAAATCATTGTTTCTAATTAAACTTCTTGATCCTTTAACCAAATTTTATAAATTTATACTCTTATAAAAAGAAATTTGTAAAAAATGGAAAGTAAATAAGCACACATGGTGTTTTGAACTCAAGACCTCCTCATTATTTTCAAATGACAAACCACAACTTCTAGTTAAATTTCTGTGTTTTTGAACCAAATTTTATAAATTTATACTCTTATAAAAACATATATAAATATATCACTCTAATAATTTTGGTGCCCCTAATTTTTTTGGTCCCTGGACGGTCGCCCTGCCTGCACTGGGCCTGGGCCGGCCCTGGCCAATTGCCTTTGATAATTAAGGGTGGTGTTATTCACAAACTCATTTTTACTTCCCTTATACTTTTTATTAATTTTTGTCTTTTGATTTTCTTCAATTCATTCTATCCAACAGCCAAAAATTGAGAATAATGTGTGAGAAATAAATGGAGGTGTGTGGATAGCACATCTCATAATTAATTGTTTTGCATCCTTTTCCATATTGGCTTATTTCTCCTCTACTTGCATCTAGAAATAGCATTTGGTTGCAGTTGTACAAAGAAAATGAATTTAGCACTTTTTTTTCTCTTCCTGCATTTTCTTTTTTCATTTTTTGTCTTTAGATTGAATAAATCGAATGAGGATCAAAGGACATAAAGGCGAGGAGATAAGTGTAGATAAAGAAAATGAAAGAGGGGAAATCAATTTCCTATAATAGATATATCTCTAGAGAAATGATAAGGAGACTCTCAAAGTGTGGTTCTTCATGAACTTTCCGCCACCTCATATTTTTAGCACAATGTTTAAAGATGTTGGCACATAAATTGTGCCAAAAACATAAGGTAGCGGATAGTACATGAAGAGTCTCACTTTTGAGAGAGTCAAGCATTTCTCATATCTCTATTACCCCATAGAAAACAATACAGTGGGATTAATTAATGAGACACACATACACCCAAAATTCTTATCTTTTCGTTTAGTAAAATAAATTTGAAGTTGGTAAATTACGCAAAATCACACACAGAAATCTCTATATAGTTTTACTTGCAATTTGCTATGCAATAAGCTGTCAATTAACATGTTTATTTTTTGAGTAATATTATTCATACCATGTTTTTATATCACATTTCTATACCACATTAGGTGGCAATTGATGTGGACAGCTATATCATTTGAAAAATTTGCAAAACCCAAGGAAATGAAGGAGAAAGACTCCTCGTATACCACAATCATCATTTAGCTAACTAATTTTTCTTAATTATTAGTTTATTAAATAATGAATTAAATTTAAAAATCTGATTAATTCAAATGATGTTACTGTTCACATTAAATGTCACATAAGGTGGTATGAAAACGTGATACAAAAACATGGTATAAATAGCATTACTCTCCTTAATGATGACACGTCACGTGCTTTGCACCTAAGGTGGTATGAAAATATGGTATGAATAACATTACTCTTCTTAATGATGACACATCACGTATTTTGTAAATGTGGTCCAAAAAATTGGTCTATCGCGTTACTAAAAAATTACTGAAATCGAGTGCATGGTGATGTCATCATGCTTTACTAAGATTCGGCTAGGTGGCCTAAGGTTTGGTGGTGCTTGGCTCGATCCCAATCCCAATCTAACCAATTACTCTTGTAGGGGTAATGCTGGAAACTAAATGTGATGACTAAATTTTGTAAACTAAAATGCATAAAAGTTGATAATTAGATTATTATTTAAGTGTTAATTAACATGCTTATTTCTTAGTGGTGACGCATTATTTAATTTGCAAATTTGATTTACAAATTTAGTCTACTTAGCATTACTCTTGTAGTATAATTTACAAGGAGGAGAAATAAACGGCTAGGTGGCTTAACGTGAGAGATAAACGAGGAGAAAGAAACGGGCAGAGGGCATTCAAAATTTGCGTTCAATCACCAAAAACACACACCAACAAGCTAAATTTAACCTTCTTTTTTTATCCCAACAAATCATCTGCACAATTTCCTCTATATCCTTCATTCTCTCTCCTTCCTTTTACCAGGAAGGGCAGAGACAGAGGCCAATAAAGCCCTCTCTTTTCTTCTCCCCACACAAACAAATTAAAAACACAATTTGTTTGTGTACGTACGTACCCTAACCCTAATACAACAGACACCAACGATGGGATTCAAGCTCAACCTGATCGCCCTCATGGTGGTATTGGCCATGGTAGCAAGGACATCAGCCAAGGTCCACGATGCCTCGTGGGGTTTCAGCCGCTTCGGTGATCACGATGATGAGTCCTTGATCAATAGCGCCAACAGCAAAGTTGGCGACTTCATCGGAGACGAGAATGAGATGATGATGGAGTCAGAGAGCACTCGTAGGACACTCATAGGCAACGGCAGGTTTATTGGTTATTCTGCCCTAAAGCAAAATGCTGTTCCATGCGGACGCCGTGGCCAGTCCTACTACGACTGCCAAAAAAGGGATGGGGCTAACCCTTACAAACGGAGTTGCCAGTACATCACCCGCTGCGCCAGACGCTAAATTTGATCGAGGATCGATTCTATCTTGTTAATTAACATGGCAAAAAAGAGAGAGTACGTACGTACAAGGATATATAACGAAGAGGGAGAATGAAAGTGGGATCACTCATCGATCATCACCATCAACATTAATGCTTGCAAGATTTATACAATTTCCTCATTTTTGTGTTTTGATATAAAAAAAATAAGATGAATGTGTTTGTTTAATTGTGTGTTTTGTTCTATTTTCTTTTTTTGTGCATATGCCTATTATTAAGGAGGAAATGAACGTACGAACGTATGCCTTTTTTGTTTAATCAGGAGTTTGCTTTTTCTCTTCTGGAGCTTAATAATTTGCTACATTCTTGGGAATATCATGCATGCAAATTACGAAGAACCAATTAGACCAATTGCCTTTGATAATTAAGTGTGGTGTTATTCACACAACATTTTTTACTTTCCACACATTACTTGTTAATTTCTGTCTTTTGATCTTCTTCAATTCATTCAATTCGACGACATGAAATTGAGAGGGGTTTATGAGAAATAAAAAAGGGTAATTGATGAAAATGAATTATGCACTTCTTTTTTTTCTCTTCCTACATTTTCCTTTTTCGTTTCTTGCCTTTTTTGAATAAATAAAATGAGAATGAAAAGACAGAAAGAAGAGATGAGTGCAGAAAAAGAAAATAAAAGAGTGGAAATCAATGGAGGTGGATTGTCTGCACTCTCATTTCCATACTCTTCCCATCCCCTCTTATTTTGTGTGGTCACGGTTAAGCCACGCCAACATTTTATATTCCTATTACTTTTTGTTTTATTATTTTTATAAAAAATCAATATAAAATGTTAACATGGCTTAATCGTGACCGCACAAACAGAAGGGGATGAGAAGAGTATGAAAATGGGAGGGCAGACAATCCACCTCCGAAATCAATTCCCTACTATAAATATATCTCTATTAATTACCTCCTAGAAAACAGTACAGTTAGATTAATTGATGGAACACACATGCACCAACAAAATTCTTATCTTTTCGTTTAGTAAAATAAAATTTTAAAGTTGTTAAATTAAGCGAAATCACACACAGAATCTGTAGTTTTAATCTGCAATTTGTTGTGCAATAAATTACCAATTAACGTACTTATTTTCTATTACTGACACATTATATTTACAAATGTGATCTAAAAAATTAGTTTACTAAAAGAATAGTGAGATCGAGAGTGCATGGTGATGTCATGATGCAACTAAGAGTCGGCTAGGTTGCGTAACGCTTTAGTAGTGCTTGACTCGACCCCAATCCCAATCTAACCAATTAATCTTGTAGTATATACAATACACGTCAATGTTAGAACATATACAAGTGAGAGTTATGTTGTTAATTGCTTTAGAAGCTAATCATATTTAAATTAGATCTAAAGACAGATTAGGTTGAATCTAATATGATGAATTGACCCAATGGATGAAGATGACCCTATCTTTACATTGAACCACACTCTACTCGTTGACTATCCAATCTATTGATCCAAGCTTGATTCTAGGTCAAATATTGGACTAGGTAGACTCGTTTGGACATTTAGTGTACCGGGTCATATTTCTAACACATTAAAAAAATTCTCCCAAGCTTGATTCTAGGTCAAAGTATTGGACAAAGTTGAACCCTCCTAAGAACTCGTTTAGAAATGTTTTTATCATAAGTACTTATGGGACGTGATCTACTATAAGTGCTTTTACATAAAACTATCAAACTTTTATTGGGTGCTATCCTAGAGAGACATTTGAAAATGCTTCTCGAAAATGCACTTGAAATTCTTTCTGAAAACATCTAGATTCTAGTTTAAGCCATTTAATATTTTGTCAAACGTAGGCAAAAAACGCTTCTAGTTTAGAAAGCACTTTTATCCTTCTCAGAATCATTTCCCGTGTTAAAAACATTGGTGGCATGACATAGTTGATGTTTGACGGACCTTAATACAGTATTAATGAATAAATACACGTATTTTTGACCAAAATTGATCCACAAGTAGGTGATGGATATTGATTGGAGAGAGGAAAGGCCAAATAGGTGTCCAAATGGTGCACATGGAAAGTTTCAAATTCGCAATCAAACCCTCAGCAACCATACTAGCATAGTGCAAAACAAGCAAGGCAAACAAAAAGCACTAGAAGCCAAGCAGTCTCTTGTTAACCTGCACTACACTTGCCATGTTTTCTGGCTTTCCCGTTTTGATTTTTCATCACTCTTTCTTTCACTCGGTCTCTTTTTCCTCTTCTTTCATCATCACAAGTCCCACATTCCACCTCCTCCGCCACTTTAACTATCTCATGTCCCCCATTACACGCTGTTTTTTAGGGTCTTTTTCTAAGTCAAAAAGTAGACTTGAAAATAATGTTAGATTTCAACTAAAGAGGCTTGGGAACCACCTCTGTCGGAGGCGGGGATGTCATTATCATCTCCGTCCTGACAGAGTCACCTCTCCATTGATTAGAGACTCTGTCGGGAATTCGGGGTCTGATAAGTTTTCTTATTAAATTTCTAACTATTAGAATAAATAAATAAATAAATCATGACACAGAGATAACTTTGTTTATATAATACAACACAGAATGAAACAATTACATAAACAACAAAAACAAAATTAAAGTTTTTTAAATTGTAAATCAAATAGAGAAATGTAATTTTTTTTTATGAACTTCGAGATCGTTTTGTGCATAAAAAGAGAATGGATAGGGTAATTCATAAAATATAAGTAGATGAAGGCATGCCTTAAATCCAAGGTATACGGAATAAGATTAGACACAATTTTTCATTTTTTACTTCGACATCCTTTGAATATGGTAGATTATCCAGTCCAATCAAATCTCAGAAACCAAATGTGTCTTTAAAAAATCACTTAATACTATGTTTTAGTGGTATTTCTCTTCACTTGTAAGTGAGATGTCTTAGGTTCGATTCTCTCCAAAGACGAATTTGAACCACATTATTGTTGGCCTATTGTGAGACTTAACCCACTCCCCACCCTTTAGTGTAGATAATATCGTTTGTTAAAAAAAAAATGTGACCTTAAAAGGAGACTCGGGCGGAGACCGGCTAGCAATCCCATTCCGGCTCAACGGCGGGCACCGCGGAATAGCGTGTTGGGGGAAAAATTGCCACGTCCGTCCACTCTGGTTTGCATGATTTCTTTTACACCAATTCAAACCTCCAACAAGAAAACTCAAACGAGTAGAAGATACCAGAATTCAATTGGGACCCCATAAATTGACATCTCAAGCCTCCTAACATAAACTAATCAGCAGATCAGCTGAGATAGGGCAACTATTATACACTTGGGAACTTTTCTGAGGCCGATCACCTCAAAGCCAGATTGACACTGAAGTCAATATGATGCAACATAGGACAATTCAAATGGGTCCCCTCCTATATTCCCATATTTATAGGTCACTTTCTCACCTATTATGATCTGTAATATTATAGATCTACCATGCTTAGACTATGAATTGGTGTTTCCTTCTAAATTTCATTCTCCTTGAGTCTTATTTTATTTGAAGGAACACGATTAAATTACATCATCTTATTTTGATTTTTTTTATCTATTCTATATTATTAAGAGAATACACCTTGTCAACCTTTTTGCCCACTTTTTCCAATTTTGCACCTTACTTTTGAATACACAATGTTGAGATGATGAGGGTAAAATAGTCATTTTGTACATTTTTACAAAATGACAATCATATCCCCCTTTTCCTATTTTTGCCCTCACTTTTGATACACAATATTTACATAAGGAGGGCAAAATAGTAATTTTGTATCAAAATATTTACATAAGACAAAAATATGCACTTATTAAGAGAAATTGTCTTCATCATCATTTTTTCATACAGGTAAGTGAAATCATGATGTTTTTTGGATAGTTTGAATGAACTGAAGCGGTTGCACTTGAGGAGAACATGGGAGGAGGTGATCGGTTGTTCACACACACAAAGTGTGTGCTCTTTGCTATTAGAGAGGAAAAAAAAAGGGAAAGAGATAGGAGGGAAGGAAATTTTGAGAGGAAATAATCCTATTCTGCTTTTTACATAGGAGGAAAGAAAATTTGGAGTAACAACGTAAGAAATATTTTCACACACATTTCTCGTTATGTACTCTAATATTTATTTATGTTTCCTAATGTTTTTTTAAGTTCTTCATTATGAAAAGCTAAAACTCAACAATAATGTGTAAGAAAGGTACATACTTTGCTAAATATTAAATCATTGCAGCACAAAACAATTTTCTTTAAAGAAACAAAAATAATGCTCATCTGCATCTCAACCCCCAACTCTGGTTTGACTCTTCAGGCATTTGGGGGCCTACTAACCATACAACCTTATGCATCAACTTACACCCTAGGTTCATAATTCTGACATCATTCAAGCCAAATATTGCGAGATCAAATCTTCTATATCCAAAATCTAAAATATGTATGGTTTTTCTGTGATCCAAATAAGTGTTTTTCGCATTAAATTTAGGAATTTTTAACGAAACACTCCCAGTGCTGTTCACTTTTACCGAAAAAATACATTTTTACTCTAAAAAACCACTCTTGATACTATTCACTTACAACCCTTTTTTGTCATTTTGATTAAAACTCAAAATTTTCAAACATTTTTCATTAATTTTCCTTTAAATTTATGACAATAAAATTAAGAAAAGTTAAAATAATGAATACATTTCAATCACTTATTAAGACCATAAAAAGATCGCACGCATTTGTGCAAAAAATTCGGTCTCAACTATCACAAGAATTTCGATTTCTAAAAGTAACTATTTGGTATCATATCTTATGATCATTATCTCATTCGTTGATGACAAATCTTTTTAAGCGAGCAATTTTCAATAAATATGATACAAGTAGCATTATTTTCTCAACAATCATGAAACATAAAATCATATCAACCCTAGGTGAAAAAAAATGCATGATTAAGAATCCAGTCCGCCCTAGTTTGCTTGCCATCTTTGCCTCACTGAAAATTACAGCACAAGAGTCAAGATTCCTTGCCCATCCTTCTACTCTTTCTTTGACAGCTATCCATGCTCTTTTTCCCCCTTCACTCAATCAATCCTCCTAAAGAAATGCTAAAGCGACTTGCACCCTTGAACGACGCTTCATAATTTAACGTTATTTTTTGTATTAATATTATAATATATTACATAAAAATATAAAGTAACAAAGAGTGCACAAAATATCTTCCGCTTGAGAGGAGAGATTTTTCAATGCAACCGTCACACGGAATGAGTCGCTATATAAATGATAGGATATGTATGTTAAAAAATTAATAATTTTAAAAATAAAATTTCTCATCACTTACATAAAAACACGTGATGTACCATCCGTGTTCTCGTCCTAACTAAAAATTTCTCCTTTGAGAGAGTCCCTTTTCTCATCCCCTATTCATCTCCACTACTCACACGGTCACAATTAATGTCAAAAAGTTTTGGAAGTAAAATTAGATATTGCTATTTAGTTCCTCCATTTATTGAAAAAAAAAAAGTAGAGTTGGCAGAGACCATATCAGACTTCAGAACAGTAATTGACCCCCTCATGCAGTGTATGGTGATTCATAATTACATTAAAATGAATTCACTCCCCCCAATTTGGCTTATTAACTCCCAATTCAAATTATAGATTTCTTTTCTTTCTCGTAAATAGTTAAGTCAGTTAGTTAAGACATAATATCCGCTTCTATCGCTGCGGTTTCGAATTCTCTTATCTTATACATTTAAGAATGCAAAATTTCAATGTAACGGTGTTTAAAAACAATTCACGCAAATAAAAAGTTAAAACACATACGGGCACTTGATATGTTCGTTACACAGCCACCTTCGCGTCTCCCTTTCATGTAAGTCTCTATTGTATATTATAGTATTTTAGAACATATATCAGTTAAAATAATATATATAGGTTTTTTTTTTTTCACCCAATTGGCCTTTCCATATAAAATTAGTAACACAAAACTAAAAATTTCAATTTTATTCAATTTTCCACCTGTCCCTCCATTTTCTCATCAACCAAACAAGCATAAGAAATAAGTTAAAATCAAAATAAAAAAAGAAAAGAAAAAGGAGAGACATACATGAAATTTTACAATTTGCTACAATTTGCTTAAAGGCTCTCTCATTTCTCTGCAAGTATTCCATTACAATTTACCTTTCCCTCATCATCATAATAATCAATGTCAACATTAATAACACATTAAAATTACACAAAACTAAAAATTAAAAAAAAAAATCGAAATTTCATTTTTAATTCAAGAAGAAGATGAACCTGAAGCAGCTCTCGGCGACGTCGTCGGGAACAGAGGCAGCAGCCGGGGCTCCGATTCCCGCGGAGTCGTGCTCGGGGACGGGTGCAAGTAAAAACTCTTTTCTTTAATCGCCTTCTCTTCCGCCTCCCTGTTCAAATTCGAACACCCATTTGGATTCGGGCCGTAATTCGCCGTCCCGGACCGGCCAAACGGGTCGGATATCAGCGGCGTGACCGGGCTGAGAACCAAAGCAGGAAAATCGAGAATGCTCGGAGATAAAATCTCGGGATTTCGCGGCGAGAATCCGGAAGCTGCGGAGCTGAAGACGGGGATTAGAGGGTTAATCCGGAGGTTCTTGAGGGAGTTCCGGCGCTCGTAGAGCTTGAACCCGGATCCGGATTGTTGTTTTGTGTGCGTGGATTTGATGGGCGGGATGTGGGTTTTCAGGTGCGGGTCGGATGCGGGTTTCGAAGAGGCTTGCTTAGCGGTTTCGGTGGAGCCGGTGAGCATTTGAACGACCTGTTTGAAGGAGGAGGTGTCAGCTTGGACGAAGGTGGTCGGGTACGGGTTGGTGGGTTCGGATCTGGTGTAGGGTTTAGGGGGCTGGGGAGTTGGGGTTGTTGGGGGAGCTCCGCCGTTTAGGTGGTGGTGGCTGTTGGAGCTGCTTGTGCTGCTGTTGGAGCTGTAGCTGTTTGGGGAGGGAAGCAAAGAAGGAGTTGGGTTATCCGGTTGGTGGTGCCTGGGTGAGTATTCCATTGATGGGCTCTCTGATTTATTTTCTGTTTGGTTGCTGAGAAAGTGCGAGAAAGTGAGAAAATTGAGAGGGGGCGAGAGGGAGGGAGGAAGAGAGCGAGTAAGTTTTTTATGAGATGAGACTTTCTTTTTGTTTGGTAAGAAATGCTTTGGTGAGTAGACTTCGGGTTCTACTGTTGTTGTGGGAGTTTCCTCACGCGCTTGGGAGGAGTGTGGTGCGTACATGTTCTATATCATGATTACACAACGGAGGAGAGAGTTTTAATTTCTTAATTTATTTCACTAATTCTACTAATTAAAGCAATAAATTGAGTTAATTATAAAAATTAAAAGTAATAAACCAAATGACACAGAATTATTATGAGCACTTCAAAAGAATCATTTTGTTCAGTTTTTTTTCTAAATCACATAATAAATGTGTCTACAACACTCATCACGTGATTGACGAATTAACAATTATCTTGAGCCCTGACGCTTGATTGCAAACAAAGTTTTTGGCCTTTGGAGTGAGAATTTACCTTGAGGGCACTATCCCTGGATCTACTTTGCAAATTGATCTTATGGTATGAATCATCCATCTCATAAGTACGTTTTCAAGATTATAAAATTACAACGGATAAGCTATTAAGGGTAGTGTTGTTAAATAACAATGAGTGTATTGTTATAGTTTGTTGCAAGAGTTGGTTATACCTTACTTAGTCATTAAGATATGTGGTTACTCTTATATGTAAATGTTGGTATACATATAAATACCATATGTGTAATCTTATTCAATCATGAAATACACAATCTTATTTTACTTTCTCTCTCTACATATTTCTCTTACTAAATCTCTCTATAGATTCTAACATAAACTCAAATACGATACTCTATTTTTCCCACTCACAACGCTAGAATAAGGGAGAAAATAATTAGATCACCAATAAAAATCATTAGTATTATGTTTATGTGCAACAACGTTGGCTTTGTGATGAACATGCTTAAGCTTTGTGATGTGCATGTTTTTTCGACTTGCAACTAAGATAACGTCGAAATAGAATACGAGACTACAAGGTAGGGGAGCGCGTGGGCGTGACAAAAGGGAAGAAGACCAGCTGGTAAAATGGCATTGGTGGTGTTTGGAATTTTGGAAGACATGGGTGGGAAGGTGGGGCTTGTGAATCATTTCATAAAGAAAAAAGAAAAAGAAAAAAGAAACATAAAACGTCAAAAGAGCTTCAAAGTTGTCATTGACTTTGAGAGAGAGTGGATTAAAGTCTTAACTACGCTATTTGACATTAAACAAATTATTTAATTAGTCAAATACCATGACCATGCATAGTTAGTGCACTTAATCTGCAGATTCCCCCACAGCACAAAACCAGCTCATTTGTTATAAACAAGGATTAAACTCTTTAACTAAAATATCTTTAGATTTAGAAGCAAACCAACTCCTATAGAATACAATTAGTTAGAAGCATTTATTTTGGAGAATTTTAACGAAAATTTTTCAGTATTGTTCACTTTAGCGAAAAATCACATTTTTACACTAAAAAGTCAATCATGGTACTATTCACTTTACCCTTTATTTTGTCTTTATCGTTAAAACTTAAAGTTTTCAAGCTCTTTTTATTAGTTTTCCTTTTATTTTGCACCAGAAAATGGAGATACATGTTCGACTTTGAGAAAGCTTGAGTATTTTAGTCTTGAGTAATGATAGGAAAACTAAATTTTTAAATCATCAATAAGAAATAAACACGTTAATTAATACTTAGTTAATAATCCAATCATCTACAATCACATCAATTGGTTTAAAAAAATTTAATTTCTCTAACATTACATTTTTCGTCTCACCACCTAAAAAATAGAGCACTTTTTTTGGTAAAATAAGAGAGTGGATCACCTAAAAAACTAGCTCAAATAATTATTACAGATAATTCAACGTAAATACAACTTTTATTGAATAAGTCAACTATTTATGAGAGTTAACCGACCAACTAAGAAATTTTCTGGTTCGATTCCTCCTTTCCCAATATCGCTTTATAAAAAAAAAAAAAAAACTAATAAAAAGGGTTTGAAAACTTTGAGTTTTAATGATAAGGACAAAATAAATGGTAAAGTGAATAGTACCAGGATTGACTTTTTAGTGTAAAAATGTGGTTTTTCATTAAAGTGAACAGTATCATGAGCTTTTCGTTAAAGTTCCCTAAAAAAAAGGTCGAACCGCTCAACCTTGTAAAATTACTAGTTTACCCACAACATTTACATGAAGCCAAGTTTAAACCTTTGAGGTTCATGACCAGTGGATAATGTCAACATCTGCAGAATTTGCTGCATAATGTGTTTGTCATATGCCAATTATTAAGAAAAACATGAAGGTACACATAACAGTACCTCGACCACCCCTTCATTTTCTTGCACGTATTTTTCGGGTTTCCCCCTTAAGTCTCTTCTCTTTTTCTTTTTTTTTTACTGGTTTCACAAGATTTTTGATGATATTCTTCTAGCGATTTGGTTAAACTCTTGAAAATTCAATTATGCTTCGGTGTATAGAATGGATCAAATGAATGAAGCCTTGGATGTACGAATCCAACAATTAAAGATCACATGGTCATAAATATTAATCACGAACAAGACTCGACTTCCTTACAAGATGGTTTGGTGATTCGAGACACAATTACGCAAATTAAACTTGCATTAGTGTCCTCGCTTGTATTTTTGAGCAATGCGCATCAATCACAACTATGGTTGTGGCTTGGTTTATGATGTCGGACTATACTTTGACATAACCAGATTCACATATCTCTAGTTGAAAAGAGAAACTTCGATAGAGTTGTTTCTCAACACTAGGTAGATCAAGTTAGAACAAAATATAAGGGGTCACATGCTTTTATGAAATGGATATACAGACAACGTGGTCGAACATCCTACCAAAACTTTTTCTCGTAATTCTCGCCCGAGTGAGGTCAATTTGACACTTGTACATGTCCAATGTTGTCAATGCAAGACACCAAACAAAGCCCTAGTATTAGGCATATTATAAAGTGATCAATAGACAGAAAGTCTAATCTAATTGAAGTTAGAAACTAATCAAGATTTGGAATCCGAATTTCGAAACTCCTATAATTCAGGCGGATGAGAATTTTCAAAATTTGTAGAAATGTATGTAGCCTTTGCCTTTACTACAAAGTCAGACAGAGTGTTGGCCACATTGAAGTTGGCACTTAAAATGCCGGATCCTAAAGTGAAAAGGAGAGGTGAATCCAATTCTCATTTATATTATGAACTAAAAGCGAACCTACCTATACTATAAAAGTGTAAAAGATAGAAACGAGGCACGGAGTAAGATTTTTTCCCCTTCAAATTTTCTTTGAAAAATTTTATTTGAACTCACGTAACTTTTTTCTACACCTAACTTAAATTGTGAATGGAAATTGTCTTTTTACCCTATCGCATAATTACTATCAAGTACAAGATGAAAATTAACACTAAAACTAAAATTTATCAATAAACTCACACTTAATAATCAAATCCTATTATCACGCAATCTTTATTCTACGTTCATTTTGGCTAAAACCTAAGAGACTCACATAGAGAAAAACAAACTCTTTTTGACCAATGGATGATGATTTTGAAGTTTTAAATCCTCCAAGTATGAATCAATTTATGCAAGTTTTTTTTTCCGTAAATTTGATGCATCAATAATTGCCAAGTAACATTCTAATTTTCTCCAAAACTTTAAATAGAGAAAATGACATATGCTAAAATAGTCTTCAACGAAACAAAAATTATTCCGTTAGAATGCTTTATGATATCATGTTTCACCTATTTTCTCCCATTATATTTACAATGTACCTACATATCTGACGAAGAATGAATGCCTGATGATATTATGCTTCTACAGATTCAGGGAAGAATGCGTATAACGAGTCACCTTTATACTCTTTGAAACCCTATACAAGTCAGCCATAGTACCAGGTTTTCCATCTGCACTTGCAAGGTTCAGGTTGTGTCAGCCATTACCAACACACCTCGCCAATCTACAGGTAGAACTCAACAAACTCAAACCAAAGCAGGCTTTGCATCTGTGCAGTTACAACATATTCGATACCATGACAACACCATACAAAGCAGACCTGGCTTATAAGTCCTGAATCAACATGAGTTTATACCAACACAAGGCTATTAATTAGCTCTCTTTTTTTTTAAGAAAAAGTTTTGTTTTATTTTAATGAAATTGTTCATTCTTGATATGGAATTTCATGTAGTTTCTGGTTGTGTTATTTTAATTAATTGGACGGATAAATCTTTGCCGGCAATTACATATTGTTAGCCCCGTAAGTTTAAAAGTTTAATGAATTTACGTGATTTTTTTTATTTTTTTGAATGGGTGTAAATTTGAGTTTAAAGAGATATTGATGGTTTCATTAAAAATAATATAGGTGTAGAGAGTAAGTTGGGTGTAAAAAATGTTACTTGGGTTCAAATAAAATTTCTCATTTTCTTTCTCTCATATTTGAACAGTCACAAATGCTCTTTATTGATCTCTCAATAGGCAAAGCAAAATAGAACTACGCTCAATCTAGCACTAGCAATGAGGAAAAAGAGGTTTTTTGCCTAGTAGTAGTCGCCTTTCTCTTGTCCAGATTAGAAGTTGGAAATAAGGATTAAGCCATATCAGCATCTTATGTACTAAGAGGAAAGGGATAGAGGAAGGGAGGGAAGAGAAATGAAATTTGGAGGGGAAAGAATCGTAATTCACAAGCACCCTTATCATGTTCTCAAGTGCAAGCTTGTCATGCATGGCACGATTTTTCTTTAGGCCCCGTTATGTGGTGTGAAAGAGTTTTTAGAGGAAGGAAAACTTACCATGAGATTCACGATTGCAGTTGTCAATGTAAATTTTCGTTGTCTTTTATTTTGACGAAAATGCACCTACAAAACAATCAACATATTTGATCAAAGACCTAAACCTCACGCACTCACGAGGGGGTTAGACCAATAGATCTCTGATGCCTAAGTTAGTTTCTCTAAAAAGAGTAAGTGTTAGGGCTTTCTAGGGTGGTAAAAGCTTGCCGAAATTTGGTAGAGATTGATGTATTTATACCGGAGTGGATGGGCATGGTGTTAGGGTTTTACCTACACATGGCGGCATCCTATTGGCCAATGTTTATGGATAGAGTATTCTCAAAATATTAAATATGAAATAATATCTTGAGATAATGGTGTAAATATCCCTAATTGATTTAAATAGGGATTACTTAGACCATCTCCAACCGATGGCTGGCCAGAGGGCTCGTTTTAGCCCTCTGGCCCTCCAAGATTCTCCAAGATATTAGGCCATCTCCAACCGAGGGCTGGCCAGAGGGCTCGTTTGAGCCCTCTAGCCCTCCAAGATTCCCCAAGATATTAATATTTTAATGAACAGTACAGGGCCATATTTGCATCCGTCTCCAACCGAGGGCCAGAGAGCCAAATGGCTCGTTTTAGCCCTGTCACAAAAAACCGTCTCCAACCGAGGGCCAAATGGCCATAGGACCAAACATAATTTATTATTTAAATTTAAAAACTACAACAACTTAAATTTAAAAACAACAACTTATATTTAAACACTACAAATTAAATTTAAAAACAACATTAACTTAAATTTAAAAATTACAACGACTTAAATTTAATATCCATAATCAATATCATCTTCATCATCCGTCATTGTAGGAGTATAGTCAGAGGTAAACAATTGCCGCCGAGCCATAATTTCTTTTTTTTTCCTATCAAAATAGGCCTTACTCATTGGAGTGTAATCCGAAGTGTTCCTTACTCATTGAAGGAAATATTGAAAAATTGAAACAAATATTATAGATGAAGGAAATATTAGAAAATATATTGAAGGAAATATTGAAGGAAATATTGAGAAATATATTGAAGGAAATATTGAAAAATATTGAAGAATGAAATATTGCAAATGAAGTGAAGAATTGAAAGAACTTCACTATATTTATAGAAGAAAAAAATGTTTAAAATAAATTAAAAAAAAAAAACCAACGGCTAGTAATGTTTAAAATAAATTAAAAAAAAAAAAAAAAAAAAAACAACCAACGGCTAGCTGAGTCAGCTAGCCGTTATATTAAAAAACATTTCAAACTATTAGTGTCGGTTATAACCGACACTAATAGCAGAACTATTAAAAAACAAAAAGGTCTTTAATGCTGTCGGTTTTAACCGACAGCAATAGGAAATCATTAAAAAAAAAAATAGCCAGCCCTCCAGCCCTCTCCGATCCCGTGGGGCCCTCCCAGATTCCAGAGCCCTCTGGCCTAGCCCTCGGTTGGAGACGATTTTAGGGCTATTTTCGGCCCTCTGGACCCTTCGGTTGGAGATGGCCTTAATATTTTAATGAACAGTACATGGCCATATTTGTCTCTGTCTCCAACCGAGAGCCAGAGGGCCAGAGGGCTCGTTTTAGCCCTATCACAAAAAACCGTCTCCAACCGAGGGCCAAAGGGCCATAGGGCCAAACATAATTTATTATTTAAAAACTACAATTTAAATTCAAATCTAACGGCTAGGTGACGTCAACATGTTTTAAAAAATGTTGTTTAAGTTTCATGTTGTTAAATGTTTTTTTATGTTGTATAATTTGTATGTTGGTTAATGTTATTTAATGTTATTTCATATTGTTTAATGTTGTTTCATGTTACTTAATTTAATTTAATGTTGTATAAATGGCCTAGGAAAAAAATAGAATTGAAAAAAATTATGAAACAAATTTTGTGAAATAGAAGTTATAGGAAAAAAAATATGAATCAAATTTTGTAAAATAGAAGTTATAGGAAAAAAATAGAATTTAAAAAAAAATTGAAACAAATTTTGTAAAATAGAATTGAAAAAAAATATGAAACAAAATTTGATTAATATGAAAAGGAAAAAAAAGGGAAAAAAAAAAGTTTAAATTCATTAAAAAAAAGGGCCTAATAATACAACGGCTACTAGCCGTTATATTAAAAAACATTCAAACTATTAGTGTCGGTTATAACCGACACTAATAGTAGAACTATTAAAAAAAAAAAAAACCTCTTTAATGCTGTCAGTTTTAATCGACAGCAATAGAAAACATTAAAAAAATGGCTGGCTGGCCGAAAGCAGCCAGCCTTCCAGCCCTCCAGCCCTCTCTGATTCTGTGGGGCCCTCCTTGATTCCAGAGCCCTCTGGCCTAGCCCTCGGTTGGAGACGGTTTTAGGGCTATTTTCGGCCCTCTGGCCCTCTGGACCCTTCGATTAGAGATGGCCTTACTTGAATGGAGTCAATCTTCAATTGGGAATGTTTTAAAGATGGGATTTGGGTAATTAATCTTTATCTTTAATGCTTTGACTTTTTATTGCCATGGCCTGTGAGCTGTGGTCAATCGTATTCAGTTGCATGGACCTTCAAGGGTATTGAGCTGCGCGTGAAAGTATCTGAGGAGCCTGCCAATTTAGTGAGGGCAATCTTGTCTTTCTAGAGCAAAAGTTCACATCTCAACTCTAGAATTTTTTAGATCATTTTGGGCTCTACAATAGTATCTCAAATTAGTTTCGCACTTATTGATTTGAGATGTTGCATGAATAACATCGTTGGTTAATCGCACACTCATTGACTTAGGTATTGTTGTGATGGCATCCCAAGTGCCACGAAAATTTTCCATTTTAAAGGAGAAAAACTTACAAAAAACGTACATAAAATGGATTTGTCCACGTGACAGTGTCTCAAACTTATCACCCGTTGTCACGTATTTGAACTTTATCACATAAAATCGTAATAATTGATAAACTACTACCACTTTTACATCCTCGTTTCACGTAAGTCTCTCTTTTTAAGAGCGAACATGGATGAAAATTTCGATCCTTGTCCTGAATTGGCCTATTAGACATGTCCTTTTATGAGTGAAAATTGTAGATGCACTCATTGTGCACGTTTAGGAAATGAATTAGTTGTGAAGACGGCATTTGTTTTTTGAAATCACAACATTTCTGCATATAGCACAACGTGGGGGAGCTTGATTTGAATGTCATTACACTAAAGCCACATATTTGATTGGGACAGAAGCTGAAAATCCAGGGCGTAATGCACATGCATGGAAAGGGCACTCTTTAGACTTGCTTTCCTTGCTCAATTTACATGAACTGGTGTTTGGGCCAATTTTTGCAGGTTTGGTGGTTCGGGTGCATAGGTGACTTCGACTTAGGCACATAACGGATGGCCCTTGATGAGTTGGGTTTTGGGCTTCATATAATTTGTTTGAGAAGCTTTGGTGTACAAAGGGCTTAACAGTTTCTGGTTTTTTAATTTAACCTCTTGGGCACGAGAGACTCTGCATGTTGCTTCCGCACCGGTAGAAGCTCGTGTTCAAGAATGTCTGCGGGTCGGATTGAATAGGATAACTCGTTTAGTGGATCTTAAATCTGTATCCAAATTTGGGGAGATTTTGAACCCAAGCTCACCAAACACGTAGCAAGCATTTGAGTACCGTAAAACTTATTAGCAATATGAGGAGTAGTCCACCTACTTATAAACACATGCAAGGTGGGATTCATTCTCAACATACTCTCTCATGTGTGGCGAATTTCAAGCCTAATATATGGAGAACGCAACTCAGGTGACGTAGAGCACGTGTGGTCGTTGGACTTTACATGTGGAACAATCTACTCTGATATAATAAAGAAGGTTGAGGTTCCATTATAAAACCACTTGGCAAAGGGAGAGTAGCCCAACTACTTATTAGGCATATGCAAAGTCTCTCCTCTTATTAATGTAGAATTCATTCTCAACATATATCACAACTCACACGATTGTGCTAGCAGCATTGAAAAATATCAACAAAATTTGTTGATTGTCTCCCCTGATGCTTCTACTAATATTATTATTGTTTATCTGTAAGTGAAAGATTATAGATTCAATTTCGAATTCCATAAATAACGAGTTTGATCCAAAAATTATTATTAGCTCATTGAGTGATTTATCTTTTAACCTCACCCCAATATATATAAAATAATGGTTCAATCTCAAAACTATTTTTTTGGGTATCACCAACCACTCTTTTAAAGTCTGTAAGTCAAAACTATTTGAGAGAAATATCAGTGTGAAATAGAATATGAGCAAGAGCAACGCAGTCACGAAATTAGGTTAGGATCCAAAGGACAAGCTTGGAATAATCAAGATCTGTAGCGTTGGATTGCGGGGCAAACAAGTCAGAAACTTAGCAGAATTTTTAGAATCAAGAGCTCTGTCTGTGTGAATCTATAAACCATTCATTACACTTTAAACAAACGCATTGACTTCGCCCACTAAACTATATATCGGACATGTCGGCTGAAAATATCCAAACAAAAAATGCATATGGGTGTGTAGTAGGATTTAGGGCATTTACAAAGAACTAGAAGAAAGTTGAGGTTCTACCACATATCTCTACTAATTAATGAAATTTTATTTGTCAACCAAAAGAGAGTGAAAATATAATTTAGTCTTCTATCACAAAAAAAAAATGATGGGCAATAATGTAATTTCACATGTCCAAATTTTATTGTTTTTTATTGAAGCCTCACCTACAGGTGATATTAAAATATCTCAAATATTAAAAAAAAATTATAAAAAAAAAACCAAAAAACCAAAAACAAAAACAAAAACCTCTCACTCCCCCCCACCTTCTCTCTCTCCCTCTCTCCTTCTCATTTTCTAAAAAATATGTTCATACACACAAAGTGTGTAGGCAAATGCTAATTGCTTATTAGAAGAACAATCGTTTACATATTCTCGCACATTTCTGTATGTGATGTACTCAAGAAAAATACATGAACCACATATCGAGTGATATGAAGCATATGTGCTTTTTTTCACAAGTGAGCCAACTATGTTATAATATTATAAAGAAAGTTAAAGTTCTAATAACTAATTGGTAATATAAAGAGTAGCTCTACTTCTTTATAATAACATGAGAAATGCTAAGGAAACTCCCGCTCTCCCGTTATCTCATGTTTTTTGCACAATGTTTTATAATGTTAATACATAAATTGTGCAAAAAACATGACACACTTTTGAAAATCCCCGCCTAGGCGCTAGGCGGCTGGTCACCACCAAGATTAATGCCTAGGCGTTTGAAAATTAATAAAGGGCGCCTAGACTAGTTGAGGCGCCCGCCTAGCCCGCCCAGACCCGCCTAGGCACCTGCCTAGGTTGTGACTCACTTTGATAGAAAATAGATAACTTTCAATTTGCATTTAATTTTTTTCAATAAATTGTAAGAGACTTGTTGAATACTTAAATGGGCACACACTATATGCTTGTTCCCCATGTTTTCATTATGTTCCAATACTTTATAATACATATGTCATTCTATTTTGTAGTTTATGATGAAATTATATATATTTTAAGTATAAACAGACATTTATTTACACGAAATATAATGGATTTACTTAAATCCGCCTAGGCGCCCGCCTAGACCCCGCCTAGCCGCCTAGGCGCTAGGCCCTAGCCCGCCGCCCGACTAGCGCCTAGCGTCTTTTAGAACATTTGAGAGAGTTTCCCTAGCATTTCTAATCATATAAGGTTTTTAGCTTCCCATTGTAGGGCAACATTTCCTATTCACAAATTGAACATTTACGACAACTTTTACAATGCATCCATCGTGCCACAACAAAGCCAGAACAGAGTTAACCACAACTAAAAGTATGAAAGAACTTTCACAATATACATGATCGTCGTCCATATGAATCGAATTGTTTGTTTAAATTAAGAAAGGAAGCAAGTTTGAAAATGCCACATTGGACTCAACTAAAACTATTGGGTTATGACTTATGAAGTCAGTGCATGATGCCCAAAAACTCGAGAAAAATTATGGGACACGATAATATACCATTAATTAATATTTATGATCGAGTAAATTATAAGTCTATGCCACTTTGATGTTCACTTGCTTTATATGCCATATTTAATTTGTACCGAAAAATCGGGTCAAATCTGAAATAGAGGGATCCAAGGTCGGCCATTATACAGTCTAACCAGTGGCCACCATAATCAAGAAGAACGGCATGGCGTTTTGTTAGATGTCACCCCAAACACAACCTCCCACAACGAGTTTGCTATTGAGATTGAGAATGTGAGTATTCTCACAATGGGGCAGTGGTTCCTTCTAGTCTCGCTCTTTTTCGTATTCACACGAATCGATTAGTTTGGTTAATTTGATATCATTCGTGTCAACGTGACAATGTCTGATTAACTTGTCCTACATTTTTTACCACCTAAAATCTACATTTTTTACCCCTCGGCATGCAAAATATAAAAGAGAGGGAATTCGACAATGTCGAGATATAATGGATCATTGTATGATTATTATGTGATCATTATGTTATCGTTGTATCGTTGATATATAATCAATATATCGTGGTTACTAAAAATAATCAAATCTGCAATTAAATATCAAAAACTAATCATTCTAGTTAAATATCTTTGAGACCTAAATACAAAAATCTCAACTTTTTTCTCTTTCCCAAAACTTTTTCCCTCGGTAGAAGCCAACTGACATATTGTAACGTACAATATTCCCTCATAGATCAAGGCTTTAGTCATTCATTGCCTCCACTTTTTCCTTTGGCCCATCCTAGTCTCAGTCTACTCATTTCTTCTTTACGGAATCGTTTTAATTAAGTTAAATAAGTAAGACTATGAAGACTAAATTTGTAAACTAAATGATGTATCATTAATAAGAATAAGTACGTTTATTAACGTTTAAATAATAAACCAATCATTAACTTTCATGTCCTTTAGTTTTCAAAATTTTGTCTTCAAATTTAATCTTCATAACATTACTCTAAGTTCAATATATTCTTCTATTTTAAGTATTTAAACCAAGATTATCCATGCGGCATCGCTAATTAACTCGAAAACCAAGACCTAAAGTGCCATTTAATTACCAGGATAATACAGGGTTTGGTTCAACCCTCGAAGGCCTTGGAAACTTCTACATTTGTCTTGCTGCATGCAAAAGTATTCCAAATATATTGGCCACTCGTTGCTGGGCACGTGACCCTCTGTGCAGCTTGTCCACAATTTCCCCTACATTTGAATATTATAGTAATTAGAATGTATTTAAATTCAAACCCTACTTATTTAAATCTAAATAAAAACTTATATTTTGGCCAGTAAAAACCCTAGTTGGCCTTGCCTGTTAAACAAGAGATCTCGTTAAACATGAAGTGCGTGTTAACGTAATGTTTCCAATTAACTAGTCTTTGGAAAAGGCCTACCAATTACATGTGGTACATTTACACAGAAACGTGAGTTTGGATAGTAATTTAAATGGAAGCATTTAAAAACACTGTATATACACATCAAACAACAATTTTAACTCTAAAACTAAAGAATCTTCGACCTAAGGCTAATTCCAACCCATGGCCTAAAACTTATTTTTTTTTTCCTTTTATTCTCTACCCAATTCATTCCAACCTAAGTTCTAATTTGGACCTAAAACCTAAAAAAAAGCCAGAAACAGCTCAGGATTTAGCCCCAAAAATGGTGTGGGCCCCACCAGTGAGAGTGAAAAAATTGATGTGAAGCACAAATGCCCAAACCCACTCTCCTAACGCGCCCAACGGGCTAGGCCCAAAACCAGCGGGATCCCACCCACGTGGGCATGTCCCCCGCATGTCAGTTTTCAAAGATAGCCTAACGACTAGTTTTTGTGATCCAATGGTCCACGTTCAAATTTTTATATTTTTATATTTATATATTTATTGAATCTAACGGCTGTGATATAATATAATATAATCAAATTTAAAGATAAAAAAAAAAAATTTAACGGCCCAAATTTAAATACAACGGCTAAAATAATTAAAAATTTTATTTTAACTCAAAATTCACCCAAATTGAGTGATTTTTCAATATTTATCAGAATCTAAATATTTTAAAGTTAAAATGTTCATAAAATTAAATTAGGATAGTGTACATAATTTTTTTTTTTTAATTTACTTAAAAGAAAAAATTAGCCTAAATTTATTCTTTAATAATTTCAGGCTAAAAAATTTAGGCCAGAAGGGTTGGAGCAGAAAATCTGTTTCTGGGTTAAAACTTAAATTTTCTGAGCTAAAAATTTTAGATTTTAAGCCAAAGGTTGAAGATGGTCTAAGGAGTTAAATATTTTCGTCCACAAATAACATTTTTATTCTTTTTCTTGTTGTTTTCCAGTTTTCACATTTCTAAGGTCCATCATATCTCCTTCAAATACCAGCCCAGCCCAATCCATAACTTGAAATAAATTTACCAAGAAATTCCGCAGGGAATCCTGCCTTAAATTCCTATAAATCTCACTCTCTTGAGCTCCTCACTCTATATCTCTAGTCTCTCTCTTTCTCTCTCTCTCTCTCTAGAAAAAAAAGACTAGAGAAAGAAACAAAACATGGGTTCTCCTGCACTGTTTGTGCAGCTCTCAATCCTCCTACTGAGCTGCTTCGCTGTCTTCGGTGATGTAATTACCACTTTACCCGCCATTCCTCCACACCACAGCATTCACTATTCTCACCCAGTAGCTTCCCCAACCCACCCACCGGCACACCCGCCTACTCACGGCCACCACCACCACCACCCACACCCTCCCACTCACTCTCCGGTCCACCCACCAGCTCACTCTCCGGTTCACCCACCAGCCCACTCTCCGGTTCACCCACCAGCCCACTCTCCGGTTCACCCACCAAACCCCCACCACCACCACCACGGCCACCCACCGGCCCACGCTCCCACTCACGTCCCGGTTCAGCCTCCGAGCCACCCTCCAACCCACCATGCACCACCTCCTCACCCTCCGGCTCACAGCCCGGTACACCCACCGGTTCACCCACCTATGTACCCACCTAAGAAACCTTTCCCAAGGAGCTTTGTAGCGGTTCAAGGCGTCGTTTACTGCAAGTCTTGCAACTACTCCGGCGTCGACACCCTTAACGGCGCCAAGCCAGTTCTTGGTAAGTCCATAAATGTGGCCATTTTATAACTATTGTTACAGACGTCACATTGTTTGAGTTTACCCATTTTTCTAACAATTTGTTTGAATTAATTTTTTTCTTTTTTTTTCCTGGGCAGGTGCTACAGTAAAGCTCCAGTGTAACAACACAAAGTACCCATTGGTTGTGAAAAAAACCACGGATAAGAATGGCTACTTTTTTATCACGGCACCAAAGACCATCACCACCTTTGGAGCTCACAAGTGCAAGGTGTCGCTCGTCTCAGCACCCTCCACCGCCTGCTCCAAGCCGTCCGATCTGCATGGCGGACTGAGCGGTGCACTCCTGAGGCCTGTGAAGCCATTTGTCTCCCAGAAGCTCCCATTCCTTCTCTACAATGTCGGTCCATTTGCCTTTGAGCCAAAATGTCCTCGTTAATTTTATTAAAAGTTCAGTAAAGCTTGTCTTAATTAATGGGCTTTGTACTTAAATAGTAATCCTAGATTAATGTGCTATTGTTAGGGTTTCCCCTTGCATGGTTTGAATGAGTGCCTGTTTGGAAATAAGTCTTTGTTATTTGGGTTACAATAATGAATGGTAATTGATCTGGATTTTGGTTTCGTCCATATAATCTTGAATTAATTATATGTT
This sequence comes from Malus fusca, assembly GCA_035220775.1. Taxonomy (NCBI): domain Eukaryota; kingdom Viridiplantae; phylum Streptophyta; class Magnoliopsida; order Rosales; family Rosaceae; genus Malus; species Malus fusca. The sequence goes on from CM069068.1 coordinate 37,634,140, forward strand.
AAGTGTTTTTAGTAAGACGATATTTTAATGTGAACTTGAATTTAAATACAAAAAGAAGAAAAAATCGTGAGGATTTTGGAATTGGATCTTCCCTGAGGCAACCCCTAGGGATCCTCTGACCGGTATCAGTGAATCGTTGAATTTTTCAAACAAGAGATTCTTTAAAAGTTATAATAATTGTAGATTTGTAAGTTCTTTAAAAATTATAATAATTATAGCTGTTGAATAAAAATTCAAACGGTCTACTAACCCCGATTTTAACCTAAGGTGCATATACTGACATACTGTGTTAGTTTAACTTGTAGTGAAAAGTGATGTATCTTCAACGGTCAGATACGGTATAGCTTGTCATATGGCAGACATGATCGTAGCTTTCGTTTCGGATAAATAAATAAATAAAATAAAGTTGAGCCTCGGCATGCATGCATGCAGTGTCTGGTGCACTGAGCTTGAGCCATTGGATTCTTTGAAAGGTCCGTAAAATCACGTCGAAGAACCCGAAAAAGGAGCTGCAGTGGGGGCCGTTTTGGTCTTTGAAAAATTGGCATTTTTTACCAAACAGAGGTGTTTCAAATTTTTGATATGTGAAACGTTAAAAGTTACATCAGATCATGGGTATAGTGGGGCCTGATCAAGAAAAATTGTGTGGAGTAGAAGACTTAAGAAAATGTTCCGTGGTTGGTTAACTTGGTTTCATCCATTTTATTTATTATTGCTGATAAGTTTAAATTTTGAGATTATATGATCATAAAGCATAATAGATAATGTGATTGGAGATAAAAGAATTTCAACTCTCCCTATATTTTGTCTAAAGCATTCATTTAGGGAGCCAATTAGATGCTCTAATTTCCTGGATTATACAGAGAAGTTGGCGGATGTGTGGATTTAATTTGATGAAGGTCAAATTTTTTGACAAGATAACTGCAGTTTCTGTGGTCGTCTATTGGCTGTGAACTATGTGCATGCATAATCAAGTAAGGGTTCGTGATGGGTCATGCATGCCTAGGGCAAAATCTTGTGTCAAACGCGTAATAGAGTGTTTGTAAGTTTACGTTTCTCTATCCGCATTCAAGTATGTTAAATTTGAGGAGACTCCCACGCATATATATGTCAGTTGTAACAATATACATAGGGTTAACATTATGAAGGTTGATAGAGAACAATTAATTATTATTGGATAATACGTAGCATTAAGTGATACTATTTGGACCCAAAATTACACTATCGGCCTGAGTAATCGAGACCGTTGGATGAACAAAATTTTAAACCGTTGTATGAAAAAGTGGTTGAAATGATTTTTAATTATTATTGAGAAATAATGTTGTGATTTTAATCATGATATTATCTCTTAGTAATATATTAAATTATTTAAATCTAATATTTGTCTAAATCCCTATTGATTTGACGATTTGGGATATTGGGATACACACGTCAGTTGCATATTTGAATGGAGTTGCATGCAGAACCACGTGGAATAATGGGATAAAAGAAGTCATGGTCTTGGATAATGATGACACAAGGAACCTAAGTAGGCTAGGCCTTTTTTTATAAGGAAAACTAATGAGAATGGCTTGAAAACTTTGAGTTTTAATGATAAGAACAAAATAAAGGATAAAGTGAATAGTACCAGGATTGACTTTTTAGTGTAAAAATGTGGTTTTTCGTTAAAGTGAACAGTACCAAGAGCTTTTCGTTAAAGTTCCATTTTTTCTATGGTATTTTGATGATCATATAAAGCATGGCTACTGATGGTTTTTGATGAAGAGAAGCCTAGGTGGGCTAGAAATGTGATGTGATAAGTCTAGATGGACTTTTATTAGGTTTGAAAAGTCTTGGAACAAATCCCACGGCTCAGATTGAGGGATATGCCTTGGTTTCTGATGTGGATCAATTTCAATTCCACGAATTAGAGTTGCAGTGGAACTCTACAAAATTATCTGGTCATGCTAAGCAAAAGATACATCCCTATAAATACAGAGGCGTTGTGCAATGGAAGAAGGCCTCCAATTCAACACACAAACTGTCATGCGCAAACCCTCGCTCTATGCGAAATCTCTCAACAACCTTGAGATTTTTATTTTCCTTTTTCGCCAACACATCTTCAGTTTGGATAAACAACATTGTGAAGGCAACCAGCGAACATCTTTAGTTTGGATAAACAACACTGTTGTCGTAGAATTATCCGACCGTGAAGCACCTTCAGTTTGGATAAACAGCACTGCGATATGGCCGACTGGTTATCTATCCAAGTCTCGGTTGAGAAGGATTTTCGAATCTTTATTGGCAGAGGTCATCTCATTAGCCTTTTCGGCGAAGTGAGGTGTTACAAGTTACTACATTCGGCACATTGAAAGCCGAATTTGATATTGAACTTCGCAGAACTAGCAGCTTCAGGCTCTAGAACCCTAAGGCTGAGACGTGTTCCTTCCTCGGCCGCAGTCGCGAGATTCAGAAGTCAGCAGCGCACCCAACACAACATCAACAAAATTTACTCACTGGCCGAGTTCGACCGTCGAATTGGCACGCCCCTCACATAACCGAAGGATGTAGCTAGCTTATTAATTACTCGGCATGCGCGCTATGTAGGCTTGGTAGTTTTTAGGGTCAACAGAAACAAAAAAATAAATGGTTGAGATTGAAAATAAAATATTTAATAGTTGTGTAAATCAAATACAACGGGTAAGACACTAGTAACACTAATGGCGTGTTTACGTGTCCGTAATCGGAATAAAAAATCGGAGTGTGATTCCGATTACGGGTTATTCTTGTGTTTACTAAAATTTGGAAGAATCAAAATGAGTGGGGCGCACACGAAAAATGGAATTGGATTCCTGTTTTTGGAAGAATTGTATTCCGGATGTGGGAGGTGTCATTTGAATTCCAGGAGACAAGCGGAATCCGGAATACAACTTTTCTACCTATTAAAACCCCAACTAATTCCTAAAACTCCAATCTGCCAGTGAAACCAACAAGCCCAGACCTCTCCACCTGCCTCCCTTTCACCTCCCTCTGCATTTACACCCCAATCAACCATTCCAAACCGTCTTCAGATATCGTAAAGCTGGTTCTTCTATAGTTGTGGCGTCGTGGTCGTGTGGGGATGGAGGAGCGGGAGACAGACGGAGCCGCATGAAAGGATAATGAAGGATGCACATAAAATAAAATGTAGGGGATGGAGGGAGAGGGTGGTGACGATGGCGGTGCCGGCTGGGGAGGAATGACGAATGATACTGGGAGAAGAGTAAAAGACGTGAAGGTTTGAAAAGGTCGAAAAATTGGGCTGCTTGGGAAGTTATGGGGGTGGGTATAAAAATTAGGTTTAAAAAGGGTTAACAATTTAGTTTATAAAGATCAGAGAGAAAATTCAATTATTTATGGGTTAATGTTATGAAAATTAAATTTTATTAATTATCACATAAAATCACTCATTTAGACCAAGGGCAGTTGTTTGGACCCATTTTTACAATAGCGGCCCGAGCAATCAAGGCCGTCGGATGAGCAAGGTTTTAGGCCATTGAACGACAAAGTGGTTGAAATAAATTATGATTGAGATAATGTTGGGATTTTAATCATAATTTATTAAACCTAGTTTTTATCTAAAACCCCAATTTGTTCGTAGGATGGTGGGGCATCAGGCCATTTTATAAAGAATCCTAATGCATTACTACATTATTGGCGAATGTTTATGGATTGGTATAGATTTTTGCGCATGCATGAAGATAAGGATGCCAATTTGGATTTAATCAGCCGCATGCTTGGCGTTGGTCAGCCGTACATGCATATTATTGGCATATTTCAAGGCGGGAAGTTTATCGGCAGAAAGGGATATGTTCCTTGGCTAAGGGATATGAGATATAATTTACAACCAGATGCAACTCCACAAGACAGAATCCAATTCGGACTCTCCAAGAGTATCAAGTTGTGCCAAGCGGAGGGGTGTAACTTTCACTATAAGTAGAGAGGGTTGCGCACCATTCAAAGGCCCCTTGAATTCAACACACAACTGCCCTGCGCAAAACCTCTCAACAACTCTTAAGATTTTTATTTTCTCTTTTTGCTGACACATCTTCCGTTGGCATCAACAGCACTGTGAAAGCAACCGGTGATATCTTAAGTCGGCATAGATAGCTCTGTCACCGTAGAATTGGCCGAACTCGCAGTATCTTCCGTTGGCATCAACAGCACTGCGGCGAGGATGGTCGGTTACCTATCCAAGTCTCGGTCGAGAAGGATTTCCGAATCCTTATTGATTGAGGTCATCTCATCAGCCTTCTCGGCGAAGTGAGGTGTTACCGTTTACTGAGCTCGGCGCATTGCATGCCGAGTTGTTTTATGATCGGATACTCTCAAGTGGGATTTAGAGTTCGGCATTCAGACGACCGAACCACGTTCACTATTAAGACTTATATTCGCTTTGAGTATTTGTGCCCTTACACTTTGGTGTCGATTCGGCGTGAGTTTACTCTGACGAATAACATCATTGTGACCGAATCCGACGACGGCGATTCGTGAACTTCGTAAGAATAGTAGCCTTGTCTTCAGGTTCGAGGACCCAAGAGGCCGAGACGCGTTCCTTCCTCGGCCGCAATCGCAAGATGCAGAAGTCAGCCGCGCACCCAACGCAACATCAACAAATTTACTCCTCGGCCGAGCTCGGCCGACGAGTTGGCACGCCCCGCATTCACCGAATGACGTAGTTAGCTTTTAGATTACTCGGCCTGCGCGCCACGTAGGCTTGGTAGTTTTTAGGGTCAACAACAGTTTAGTAATCAAATGGTTTCGATTCCGATTCAGAAGTGAATTGGTAAACAATTTATATGGAACTGACATCATTCCTACTCCGTTTCCCGACAGTTTAGTAAACACATTTCATAGGAATCTGTTTCTGATTCCTCATCAATCCAATTCCTCCTCAGTTCAATTCCTCCTCAATTCAATTCCACCCGTTTTGATTACGGATTAGTAAACGAGTCATAAGTGCTACGTACTATTAAAGCTACACTATTTTTTTTTTTTAAAAGATGACAGTTTGTGATTTTGCCACAACTGTCCGTTCTTCTTTAAAGGCCAAAAAGACTCGTAGAGGCATTTCCACGTCCTCGGCCTTCATCATAATCATATAATTCACCAACACTAGGGATCCTCTCTGGATTCTTTCCTCCTAATCCACCAAGTCCGGGGATCCGAACTGTTGAAATTTGATCAAACGGCTAAAATTATTATAACTTTTAAAATGGATACATGTTTGTAACTTTTGAATGAAATTTTAACGGCCCAAATTCTCGAACTTGGAGGTTAGGAGGAAGGAATCCGGATCCCTTTCCGCCAAGCTCCTAACATTTTAATTCCAAAAGGCATGCGTGATGATTGGGTACGTTATCTATTGCCTTGTATTCATGTTGTTCAACATAAATACTCGATAACTGCATCCACATAATACTTATAGTGATGATTTGGTTCCTTTTTCTGGTAAAAGCAGTCTCCACAACCACGCTTTTTCTACATTTCCCCGATTGCCCGATTGCATTAAACCGACATCAAAATCTAAAACAGTGTTTTTTCTTTTCATTAAAAACACCAAAAAAGCAGAGACTCGATTTTCCGCTTTACTCCTATCATTATATATAGGGATGTGATATCCATACACCTCATTTTACTTCTCACACACATTTTTTATTTTCAGCCGTCGGATCAGATGAATTGAAGAAGATCAACGGACGGAAATTATCAAGGTATGTGTGAAAAGTAAAATAGGATGTGTGTATAGCACACCCCTTATATATATGAGTCTCAATCACTAGTTTCGCCACGTATAGCTCAAACTCCATTATATGTTTACAAGGCACTCGTTGTCGATGGGTCGAGCTCTCGAGAGCATGTTGCGCGGCATATTCTTAGACATATGCAATCAAACAGTCATAACTCTTCATTTTGATCTTTGAAATTTAAGATTAATAGAAGTGATCCATGAGATTTGAAATCGATAGAAGTGATCTATGAGTTTGTCCAACATCAATCATTTTAGTCATTCCGTGAAATTTTATGTTAAATAAGGATTAAAATAACAAAAATACCCTCAATTTAATAAACAAATGTCCAAAATGATTTGACAAAATTGAGGATATTTTGTCATTTTATCCTTACTTAATGGAGATTTTCACAAGATGACCAAAATGAGTGATGGTGAACAAACTCAGTGACCACTTCTATCAATTTCCAACCTCATGGACCAAATCGAAGAATTATGTTAATCTCAGGGACCATTTTGGGTAAAAAAAACCTATATTTTTTAATGTAATTACAAAATATGGTACATCTCCTGTCATAATATAAAGACAGAGACTTCGAAAACTATATTATCATTCGATTTATATTTGAAACTTGGTGTACTACCTTATAATATGAGGACAAAATGTGTTAACAACTTTTGCGCTAACTTTTGCATTTTGATCTTCTCATTTTATCAAATGCTATTTTTAAACATAAAAACGAGACATTTTAATATTTTTGACTTGAGATTGAAGATGAAAAGCAAGAAGTCTAATTTCAAAAGCATTAAATGTATTTTTTTGAAAAAAATAACACGTTCCATTTGATAAAAGAAAAAAATATCCAAATACAGAAACTAGTGTTAATGTTGCTAACATTTCTTCCTATGACGCTGAATATTTTCATAAGCTCAATTATGTGTTAAACTCTTAAGTAATGGGGCAACAATTTCACTCGCATTTTTTCTTTCCGCTTTCCTCGTTTTATTCTCGTTCATTGATTTTATTTGATTTGTTCAATCATACTGCTACAAAGAAAGCATCAAAAAATAAAAATGCAAAGATCATTTCACTAAGTAATAAGTCCCACACAGCCACACAAGTAATTATATATCGAAATTTAAACAGAATGAACAAGAAATAGGATGAATGCTCACATGGTACATGGTAGAGTTGCAAAATATAAATATATAGGATGAATGAAAGCTCAACATCTCGAGAAATTTTTCAGTGTGATCGGTACACGAGATGGTACTTCACGTGTCACTATACAAATGGTGGGATATGTGTGCTAAAAAGTTAATAACTTTAAAAATAAAATTTCCCACCACTCCTATTAAAACACATGGTGTACCACTTGTGTTTCCATCACAACTAAAAATTTCTCTAGCAACTCAGCATAAAAATATTAATAATTGATCTCTTCTTATTTCAATATATTTTGGTGGAAATTTGGAAGGACCCGTCTTCTCTGCTCTCTCAGTTCTCATACACTCTCATCCTCTTCTATTTTGTGCGGTTAAACCACGTTAACATTTTATATTATTTTTTATATAGAGATAATAAGATAAAAAGTAATAATTATATAAAATGTTGACGTAACTTCATCGTAATCGCACAAATAGGAGGGAATGAAAGTATGAGAACTGAGAAGGTAGAGAAGCCAATTTGGAAATGTAAATTCCAAAATGACAGTCGCAGTCGCGGACCAATGATGGCTTCCGGACAGACCTTTGCCGTTTCCCAAAAGGCAAAGTTTAAAGATAAAATTAAAATAATATATAATGATAAACGCAATCTGATCCTGACCTCCAATTATCAAACATTTTTATAATTAAAGTGCAATGAGATTATTTTTCGAGTGTAAATGCCAAGTATTTTTGAATCCGGACCCTCTTTGTGAGAGGATTTCGAAGATTCGTGAATCGTGTCTGTTTATCGTACATCATGCAATAGAAATCATTTTAATTGTTTTTTATTTAAAATTAAATATTGATAATACCTAACGAAAACTGATCGTACGATGTACGATGAACGGACAAGATTCACGAATCCTCACAAAGAAAATCCTAAAAAGATCCTGTATTAGTATTTTTACCTTCCTATCTCGTAACTTAAATAAAATGAATTTATCGTTATTGTAAAATTCTATTTAATATGTAAGACGTTATTATGCTGAGAGAGCCGTCATGTTAGGTGAAATGTTTCATGAAAATCCGTTTCCTATGTAGCTCCCATTGATTCAGCCGCGACGCTAGTGGTCTTGTTTATAAATACAGTATTATTAGTACTAATGCATGCCAATTATCTTGTGTCTTTCTCGATGGACATGTATAGGTGCAAGATTTTATCATAAAAAATCTCGGTGCGACTATTACATGTTATATTTTGTCTATCTTTCCGATGCATAGTTCTTGCATTCTTTCAATAGAAACATGTGTAAAGATTCAAATTAATCTGGAGTCGATTTGCTACTCTTACCCAGCTATGTAACCGTGGCATTGCATTATTCAATCAAAACGCCAAAGTGATGGTGAACTCGTTTCATGTAAATTGCTATCATTAGGCTGGGCCGACTAGTTGGAATTATTGAGAAACAAGAGCTACTCTACAGCTGGTAAAAACGAGCAATCTACTAACATCACAATCAAAACGCAAACGTATTTACAGGAAACAAAACATCTGAAGTACCGAATACCGTGGCCAAGAAACCAAACAAGACAGTCAAGTAAATATGCCACTTCGTCTGGTTTATTAGGCATGGTGATATCGAAAAAATGAGGGAGGTAAACGACTTCAATACAAAATAGCAAGACAAAACTGAAGTACTATAAAATAGCATAACATATCACAAAACTCAAGGTTAAAAAAAGAGAAACAAAACCATTCCCATGATCTGATAGTTTCCTCTAGCCGGTGTAAAAAATGGCGCAGCTACAAAATATGCTCGAAGAACTTTATGCCAATGATGCAATAAAAGTTACCTTAACTTCAAATCCGAGTCTTTGATAGCCTTGTAATCTCTCGCATTGCAACTATTAGCGACGTAGCCAGGTCTCCCCGTTGTTAGCAATTGTGAAAATCGATTTCAATCTGCAGTCACCAATCAATGATGAATAAATCAATAACACAAGGGTAAGAGATATCGGACGTTATTATGACCAAAAGTCAGACCGCATCATACAACAGGCAATACATGTGAAATATCTATTAGTGACCTCAAGAAGTAAACACATTCATCACAGAACCCACGATTTCGATTCAAGATCAGTAACGAGAAGAGTTCAGAGTGATTCGGGAAATACGCGAGTATCCTAACAAAAAGATAAATTCTAACATTGTCCAACTTGAGTCTCTACTACAATAAAAACTCCTCTAACATAACACAAGAATGAGTCGAGACTGAATAAACAAAGTGCGGTTCTCATACATTGATCGATCCCCTCTCTCTCAGTTCAATCCAAGAATCCATGATAGAAAAACAATGGAATCTAAATCTGAAGAAGAAAGGACTAGAGTTACTCGCCAAGAATTTTTCCTGCAAACTTGCACTGTCTAGTCTAGGTTTAAGTTTAATGACTAAAGGAAACCATTACGTTAATCATCAGGTACCTTTAACATATGTTAAAATGTATACATGATTCAATGAGATTATTAAAATGCTTAAGCCCATAATTATTCAAAGTAACTAAAACGATAAGGAACACAAATGAGACACTACAGTAGACAATGCAGATAGAAAATTACCCTTCAAGCGGCAACCGGCTTATCCTCAACATCATTAGCAGCAACATTCGGCTCAGCACCTTGCCCTTCCTCCGTGGGTGGCTGAACTTGCTCATCCTCGGGCAGTGGTTCCTCCACATAATCATTCTCAAAAGCATCTGGAGGCACCTCATAGATTCTAACTTGGGGCTTCGACGGGTCCTTAACAAGCACATACTTGCCCTCATTTAATTTCATACACAAGTCCACAATCGACTTCACAATCCCCCACATACTGTTTTGGTTGAGATTAATCTGCGAGGCAAACTCCTTGGGCTTGTATCCTACCACAGCCAAAATCACATGGTTAAAGTGATCACGAGGATGAACCCTCGAAACGTAACCCAACTTCATCAAATCGGCACTGGCCAAGAGGGCTTGGGCAGTCCATTTAGCCAACTTGTTGGCATTGTTCTTAAGCTCAGTTGCCAATACAGCACCCCTCTGAGTCTCCAATTTCTGCCTCCAATCGACACCCGAATACTTGGGATCAAACTCATTAAGCGCATTCAGGGTCAAAAAGGACCTCTGATTATTCACCTCCATAACACTTTGCACCTCACACCTCGCAACCAGATACATTCCCTCCTCAAGCTTCCACCTTCGGTAGCGATAAGCAACGGAAGCAACCTCCTCTCCTTCGTTTGCAAACGGGTTAGGCTCATCGAATGTGACCTTATTCCCATCCCTAACCAAAACCTGCTGTGAAAAGTTCTGATTGATATAAGCAGCCTCGACACTCAACGAATAAGCTGAATTGATATCATCCTTAGCTTCAGGCAATGGCTCCTGAGATGTCTCGTGAACCGAAAGCAAATCCAATTGCGACCCATCACGTTTATCAAAGAACAATTTGTTCCCAACTTTCTGAACAACAATATCCCAAGAGTAAACTGACCGGGGTGCGCACATAAGAGTCGAGAGAATGGTGTCAGTGGCAAAGACTGTGGCTTTATCCTCGTTTGCGAGGCGGCGGATGACGGGGTCGTCAGTGGTGGTGACCTTGAAGAAGTTCCTGTTCTTGAACCGCTCGAGCCGCCTCTCGTTCTTGGGGGTGATTCGATCGACGGAGCGATCGTAGAACTCGAGTCCGCCGCAGAAGAGGAGATCCTCCGGCTCCGGAACCGAAAACGAGAGCTTCGAGAATGTGGAGAAGGGGATCTGTTCGAGCATGTTCCACTCAGGTTGGATATCGACGGAAGATTTGAAAACCGCAGCTTCTCGGCGCGGGGCATTGACGTTGGACCGGTTCATGTTGTACTGGCGATCACGGCGGGCTCGCTCCTTCTCGGCCTCGCGCTTCTTAGCCTCGACCTCCTCGTCGCGGCGGTGGGGGAGCTGTCGCTGCTGCTGGAACCGCCACTTGGGGCCGAATCTGGGGCGCGGCGGGGGCTTTCCATCGACGAGACGGAACGACGCGTCGTCATCGGCGGAGCCGGGGAACGACTCACCGTTGGAGAAGTCGAAGACGGCGTCGGATGGGTTCTTGGAGCGGGCAGGATTGTTGAAGGTGCGGGTCCAGTCGGCGATCCGGCCGAGCTTCTCGGAGCGGGAGAAGGGGGCGAAGGGGACGTTTTGGGGCAAATTGGAGGTGGTGGTTGGGGTGGTGGCGCTGTCCGGTGGGCCCCACCCGTCAGGGTTGAAGGGGACGCCGCCGACTTCGAAACCTTCGACCATAATTGCTGGATTTGTGAGATTCAGAGGAAGACAGTGGAAGTCGGAAGCTTTACTCCCGATTGGGTTTGCGCTTAAAACCCTAGTGTACGCACGGTTTTTATGCCATGTGAATTTACCGTTCTGCCACTGGCCGTTATGAATTGTTGGTGATTCTGGGTCTTGAATATCGACTAAGATACGGGGGTTTTCCCAGTCCAATTATATTTTATTGGCCCTCTCAAAGTTTCTGAAAATTAAGGGCACGTTTGGAAGTGGTAGGCTAAGTCTCACTATGGGAAAGGGGTAGGCTAAGTCTCACAATGGACTAGTAATAATGTGGTTCAAATTCACCTTTCATGATAATCAAATCTAAGACCTTTCACTTACAAGTGAAGAGGAATATCATTAAACCGAAGTACTAAGTGGCACCTCGAAGTACTTTTAAAATGATTGAAATCGCTTTTGTTGAAGATATTTTTAGAACCAATCTTTAGTAAAATGCAAGTGAATCATGATAAAGCACTTCAAATATTTTTGGAATTCAAAAATATTTTATTTAAAACGCTTTTAGCCATTTTAAAAATACTTTCAAATGAACTCTAAGTAATTACACAACGTCTGATGCCAAAAACTAAAATAGTAAAAAAACAGTAATTGAGAAAACTCTTGTGGTTTAATTGGCATCAAGTAAAGTACGAAAATAAAAATTAAATTAACAAATGAAAATCTAATTAACAATTAAAATTCTGTTAGAAATTGAAATTTAACAAACAATTAAACGAATGTAAAATCCTAAACAACTAGGTAGATGTTGGTTACTAGACCAGTTGCCGAAGTTAGTGTTCCCCACTTATTAACACGAGCTTCAATCATCTGCCATGTACATTTTCTGACAATACATTAGATGGTTGAGTGTTAATTTCATTAATTTTGTAGTTTCTTTCTCATTCTGAATCACATTAATCAACTTTTTAATTGCGATATTGTAGTGTAGTCTTGTAGATATAAACATAGTCATCAACCTGAAGAGTAATTTTGGTGAGACGATGGGCAACTCCATTAGCTTGTAGATATAAACATAGTCATCAACCTGAAGAGCAATTTTGGCGAGACGATGGGCAACTCTATTAGCTTGGCGGCGAATGTGGGAAAGTGCGACTCCAGTGCCCGAATTAAGCAAGGCCTTGGCACCTTCTACAATTGGACCAACCATTGTCGAATTGAGAGAAGGGTCCAGCAGCGCCGAAGTGATTTGGAGAGAATCATTCTCAAGAATAAATTTTGAGACCCCTTTCCGTCGTCCAAGCTAACCCCGCACGAACCGCCATAGCTTCAGCCTGCGTAGGGGAGAAAACATTGGCCGACTTTCTGACGAACGCAGCCACAAAGACACCGTATGAGTCTCTGACCACTATTCTTGCACCCCAAACTTTAAGGATTCATTCCAGGCTCCATCAAGTTTACTCTGAGACGACCGCTCGGAGGACGGGACCATTTGGGAAGTAGATTAGATATGTTTTAATTTTTGTGAAGCTAGCTGGTGGATTGTTATAGTTTTGACGGCCATCAATCCATTTGAGTTATGTCTTCATAAGACAATACTAATTAAGCTAATTCTGAACCCTAAACCCTAGAATCAAAGACTTTTCATCACCACTTAATCTTAATTAATCAACATTGCTCTAGCTGCTCCATATCGTATCAGAACTATTAATCAAGAATACTAAGTTCTTTCCCACATACACCAGCTGCTCCATATCGTATCAGAATTACACAGCTTTTCCAGTCGCATCCACTTTTTCTGCAAATTTCATTCCAGTACACCCAAAAGATGCTCATACTGTCCACACGCACACACACATATAGCAAAACTGTTAGCACAGAGTCCTCTTTGACTCCAACTTAGTTGTAGACTGCATGATTATCTTAAAGTTTTGTAATCACGATAGGACTTGTATTAGATGTTATACAGTCCCTGTAGGACTCTCTGTAACTCTAGCAGATCTTGTATATTTATACTTGATTATGAACAATGGAATAGTGTGACTTCCATCAATATTATTGTTCTATACTTACTGTGTTCTTCCTCTGATTATATATTTCTACAAAAATATATTCAGTTAAGAAATAATTAGATTCATGAGGTGTGACTTGCTACACTACAACTGGGAGAGAGTTTTAACTCGGAACTCAAACACAATAAATATCTATGGTGCTTAATTCTTCTACCTTTTAATAGATGTTTTGATGTAGGACTGAAATTAGTTCCTTCACATGCAATAAAATCAAAAGAACGGAGCGATGAACAATCAGGAAATGTGATTGGAGAATTTGTAATTCAGATATCCCTTGTTTTGCAAGTAAGGAATCGATGGTCTATCATTTTTCATTTTTTTTCCAATAAACATTGTGATTTTCCTTGTTGTCTACCTGACTATATCTCCTATATATATTTCCATAGATTCAAATAATTTCTGTCATTAAACTGTACGTGGTAAAAATGGTAACTAAGAAGAAATTATATACATAGAATGCTATAATATATATATAGAGGCCATAGGACTTGAAAATAAAATCTTCAGATCAACAAACGACATTAGGACTAGTAATTTTGATAAGCTTCAGGTTCATAATTAATTAAGAAGGCCAAATTCGGATCACCAAACGCCATTAGGACTCGTACTTTTGATAAGCTTCAGGCTCATAATCAATTAAGAAGGCTAAATTCAGATCAACAAACGACATTAGGACTTGTACTTCAATGAAGCAGATCATATAATTATAGGTTCAAAATGCACCATCTTGATCGTTCACAAACTTTTTTAGTCTCTCCGATATCCTTGCAGCTACTGAGCCTGCTGCTGCAGACTCTCTAACCTACAGTATATGCGCAGACTATAAAAATGTGTATAATTACAGTACAGTCTAAAAAATTACGATTAATTGTGCGGTTGTTTGCTTAGTTACCTTGGAATGTATTGTGTGAAAAATAGTATCTTTGACAACTGAGAAACTGGCATTAACAATGTCGGCTCCCTCTTCTTGAAGCACTCGAATCGACTCATTGAACATGAACTGGTAATCCAGCCCAGTTATCATCAGAACCCCTAGAGCTGAACCCATTTCATGAATCTCAACCAATGGTGATGAATTTAATCCCTCGGTTATTGCTCCACCACTGCGGCCAAACCCTGCATTACAATGACTACTCTTCTCGATTCCCATTAGCCTGTCTTTCTTCTCCCTCAGCTTCTCCAAGTTTGTCTGTAATTTTTTAATGTAGTTTACAGCATCATCTAGTTGATCCGGCAGCGACGCTTCCTGCAACAATAATCCCATGAACAAAAACTCATTTCTTTTAGCATGCCTGTATTAGCAGACAAATGTTGTGTCGTTAGATTGTGAGTCTGGATTATCTAATCTTAACAATTACATAAACAGACACGCAGTCTGACAAGAAAACATGATCTTAACAATTACAGTCTAATCTTAACAATTACACACCCGCAAAGAAGATTCAGAGAGTGAGAGAGAGACCCTTGATCGTTGGTGGGGAACAAGAGAATTGAGCTTGGAGAATAGGGCTTTCATTTGATTTCTTCTGTTTTTTTCTATGGTTTTCCTATCAGTTCTAGATGAACTAGGGCACTTCTCCATCAATATATTCCAAACTAGAAAGATGTCAAACAATATCCACCTGCAAATTGAAATACTTGATGATGATATATACAAATAAAAACAAATATTGGTCTTCAATTTGTGGTATATTTCGCGCCCTTATAATTAAGACGCTCAGCAAGAGGAGAGAAAGAAAGCCAAAGGTGAAAGCAGTACTATCACAAGATGCTACTGGAAAAAGTTTACAGATTTCAGAAGGCAGTAGGACCCTACCCTCTCGTTTTGTTAGAAAGAAAATCTGTCTTATAACCGATTGTTTATAGTTTTAAATCTATTTCTCTCATTATATGACAGACATATAATTGTATATATAAATGACCACACTTAGTATCTATCATTTAACAAGGTCCCACGAACCCACTATTGCCCTTGACCGGTCATTTGACAAAGGAAAACACATTTACTACTGTGCAATTTTCGGCTTTCACAGTAGTAGAGATAGTTACGAATCAATTAAAAGCATGATGAAAACGAAATTTAGCAGATTAACTGTTCTTGTGCAAATTGCTTCAAGTTATTGGCAGATTTTACGTGAAACCTAGACCATTTATTTTAAGTTCAAATTGTGCCGATAGTAGTGTGAAAATGATGGGCTGGCATGTCACATTTTGCACCCCTTTAACCTAAAGAAAGCGAAATTCCAACGAGTCAAATTCTGCCATATAAACCTTGAACACATGCAAGGGACCCATTTTAAATCATGTAACGTAATGTAATACATAAATATATAATGCCTCATTCATTTTCTATTCAAAACCTAGTAATTTTACACTCATTCTTTAACTTCCACCTCTCGTGAGTACAACGAAAAAAACAAGGGTAAAACATTCAATTTGGAGGATATATGATCAAACAAAGAAACCCGAAATCGCTAATCTTAATAAACAACAAACAGCGATAATAAATTAAACAAAACAAGATGAACTATATGAGCCAGAAACTTCCATTACAATGTTAATTTTCTTTCAAGGTTTTTATTAATCTTATGAAGTAGCTAGTTAACTAAACTGAGCTTAATTGTTCCTTTTCGTTTTCTCATATTTGAGTTTGCATTCTAAAATTCATAGATAATCCGTACTCCTGATCAACCTTATCCAACTCATATTTGGGTTGGCTATATTTCACTTACTTCTACACGTGCTCAAAGAGGGTCGATCAGGCCCCCAAAGGGATATTATTTCCCTTTTCAATTAGGCATATAAATGTTACACATGTGATAAGGAAACCAATAATTAAAGATGATATCCTGCAGCAACTTTAATCTGCATTCACATATTAAAAATTGGTGTTTTCCCCTTCTTTTTTTTTCTTTTTTTTTTTGTTCTTCTTTTCCGACAGAAAACTTCAGGAGCACTATATGATTATCAGGAAACAGTATAACAAAGAAATATTATTCAAAGTAGCTTTAGGTGTAACTACCACATCCACATATAAGTGGTTGCTGTTTCTTGAGATTTATGAAACTAAAGTTACCAATATCTGTTTACTTTATATTAAATCTGAAAGGAACAAATGAGATGCATAGTCTCTCTAATTCCAATACAACCTGGCTATCGTTGCTTTCTTCATGCACAAAAGGTGGAGACACATAGTCTCTCTTGATCATCTTGTTGTTCGATTTGATCCCTTGAGTGTTCAAATCTTTCTTGCTACGTCGTTTCATTTCTCACCACATATTCGTAACTAGCTATCATATTCTTAACTAAATTATCATAGGGATGGTCTTTTTGAAATGCGAATGCCAAGAAGTATCTAGGCTTCACAGTTGATTTTCCTGTAGTAATCATTACAATAAATAACATAAGATTTCTTCACAAATTACTGGATATGTACGTAATACAACTAAACACACTTTGTGATGCGAACAAGTCTCTTTTTTACACTTTCACTGGTTAGATTTATGGTACTAAAACTAGGAAAAGGATACTTGCTGGATTCTTTTTCTAGAGATCCCGTGATCTCACCCGTTCATTATATATTGTGCGGTTAGTTTTGTTAGATATTATTCATATTTAATTTTAAATTTTAAATTTTGAAATGATTTCTGACCGCACGATGTACAATGAATGAGTGAGATCACGGAATCCTTAGGATCTCTAGGAAAATGATCCGGCGAGGATCCTTTTCCCTAAAACTATGTGTCATCACTCAACGTTTTTTTTTTGCCCTGAACCCTAACCCTAACCCTAGTTTTAGAACCAAATTCCTACCTTTATAATCGATAATTTGATCGATATCATGCATAGTAACCAGATTGTTCCACTATAACAAAACCTGTCAATTTCATTGCCAGTGCTCGTAGACATATTCATTAAAATTAAGCATTATCTTATCTTTCCAGTTTCCCCACATCCAAATCAAAATGTTGGCCTAGGCGGCAGAAGATTAAACAAAGAGCAAAGAAAAAGCGTTGAATAGTAATTTACCAAACCCTAATTTAAAAAATATATATTCACTTCCAATAAAAAAAAACTCCATTTCTATCTTTTCGACAAAAAAAAAAAAAAAAAAAACTCCAATAATTAGTTGGCATGATATTTGCCCTGATATTCTGGGCGATTCTGTGATTTGATTTAGTAGGATTGAGATCCTCTGGATCTCTATTTGAAGTTTATGGATCGAGAGATTCGAACTACTCAATTTCATTCTAACGTTCTTCATTAGTTCATCTCATTAGCGCACTTCACAAAAATTCACAAACTCGAACGGCTCTAGTCTCTTTTTCTTGAACAACTTAGATCTCTTGGTCTGCAAACTGCAAAGAGCTCTGAAGTGGATCTCATTCTGTTTTGGTAAGTTTGGAGTCGTGCAAAACGACCAAAAAGGGTCCCCATCCTTGTGGCATCTGCCATGAACTAAAGTTGATTGAATTGGCCGGTCTGCCACTAAAAATAATGACCAAGACTCGTACATAAGCACTTCCACAAAAATATGAAATATAATTAAAACTTTCATATCGGATGTCTATTTTTGTATCACAATTAAGTATTATTCTTTTGGTTGGTAGTGACTTTCCAACTTGCCACAAGACTCAAATCATATATCATATGGTAAAATTCCCTACTGCAATTCTCCAACAAAAACAATTCTTTGGATCAAATATTTGACCATAACTTGGAGGAGCCACTTAGCTGGGTGTTAATGGTCTAGATTCCTCTTTCTTTCCTTTGGGTCCTTTCCCTTGGTACATGTTATGTGTTGGGATTACGGTTGGAGAAAATTTAGGGTAGTGTTATTCACACATCTATTTTTAGTTTATCCACACACCTATTTTTACTTCTCAGACATCATTTTTTTTTCCGTCGTGGATCGAATGAATTGAAGAAGATTAATGACAAAAAGTTAACAAGGATGTGTGAAAAGTGTTAACCATAGTACCAAAACCTTTAACACGTACAGAAGAAAGGGGGCTTGAGAGAGAGGAAGAACGAGAGACTTGGAGAGGAAGTAATCACTATTTCATTTTACTTTCTTAATGAATCATTACACACAATCTTCAGACTAATATAAATGAATGTGTATCGAAAATCTGTTGTCACTAACTGTCTATTATTTTGTGTTTGCAACACATATTACGTGACTTTAAGTTATAAAACATATTTTATCGTTTGTGTCTGGTTGAAGTATTCGTATTTCAAATTCATTTTCATTTCATAAATGAGGGAAGTTTTTCTCAATATTATTCTCTCTCTTCTTTTGTTTCCAAGTTAATCAAGCGGAAATAATATTTGAACTTTAAACCTCTTTTAAAAATAACATAATACTTAATCAATTTTGTAGTTTACTTTTGTCTTCTTATTGAACTTGAGTTCGTCAAACTAGTCTGCCATGTAAAAGGATAAAGAACCAGGCTTTCCTTTGCCCTATTGGGCCGGCAGCACCCACTGCCTTTTCTTTTTTTTTGGTAACTCATCCATCTGCCATTTGCTAAAGGGAATTTGCTTGCTTTCTCATTGGTTATTCTGGTCAAAAAGGAAATACTTAAGCATTTAAATCACGTCAGTTGGTATTTTATTGGCAAATTACGTCACTTAAATTACGTCACTTAATTTATGGACCACAACTTTCACACGTATGTTTAGGTAGTTGAGAAACGCTAAAAAGAAACTTTTGAATGTGAAACTCTTCATGAATTTTCTATCATTCTTCTTGGATTATCTGTTCTCTCATGTTTTTGTTACAACTTACAATGTTTTATTGTTGGCATGAAATTTATGTTAAATTGTGACGTAGCATTCATAGAGAGATAGAGAGATATTTTGAAAGAGCATTGTACCTCCAACATGCAGGACACAGCACCAGGCCTTGTTAAATGCCACAATTGAAAAAATTAATTCAAGTCAAGTTTAGGAGAAAAACACATAAAATGATTTACGGTCTTGTAATTTTCGGGTCTAATAATATATTACCAGGTATAATATTTTAAATAATAATATATAATTAGTTAGAACATCACAATAAGAGACAAACATGTTCCATGTAAATTACTCTAAAATTTAAGACTTCAAGTGGTTAGATTTTTTTTGACAAAAAAAAAAAAAAAAAAAAAAAAAGTGGTTAGATTTTTATTCAATTGACAAGTCCACTGCATGTGAAAAACTACAAATCACTGCAAGAGATTGGGATATTTTTGCTGGTTTGTGTTAATGTTGCTTGTTGCAATTGGCTTTTATGTTTTTTGCAGAAAAGAAAACGTCGAAGGCATGAGAAATTTAAAGTATCACGGATTTAAGTTGAAAGTTATAGGTGGCAAAAATTATAAATAAGAAGGGCCATTCCATGCAATGCATCTAAATAAATTCTGCTATCGAATTTGGTAGCAAAATGTGATTGCTATAAGCGTTTTTACTTTAAGCACTTTTCTTAGAAGCATAACAAATTTTATTGATTAAAAGTGCTTTTAAGAAAAGCACAAGAGAAACAATCTAACAATATATCACGTAGTATTATAAAGGGTCTAAGAAAATACTCATGCTCATAGTGTTTTGCTTAGATTCACTCTTGTTACAAGGGAAGTCATTTTTGCACATTCCAGTGCTTCTTCCAAAAAATACTTAAAGTGCCTTTGGAACCTAAAATCAATTTCACCAAAAGCGCTTTCAGTCATTTCTAAATCACTTTCAAACAAGTCCTTAAAATTTTTCAGCCAAACATTGTTAGAAACACATATGGTCAACCTAAAGCACTACGAACATGCCCCAACAGTTTTGCTACACAAGGACAATGTGGTTCTCTCTTTAATTGTCCAAGTTGAGTCCTTGACAATAAAACACACAAGAACATTGTGAGAATTAACGTGAACATGTCCTCTACCTTCCTATTTAAAGATCAAGGGGTTCTTTTGCACCTTCCTTTCCATACAAGTAACGAAACATAATGCAAAGATGGTAGGCCACGCATCCATGTCTGGTTCAGAAAGACATCTATGTTCTGCATCAAGAGTTCCCACAGCGTGTATGGCAGCAGGGAAGGAGACGATTAGACAAAGGGGTGGGATGACTAGGTGGTTTAAACAACAAACAGGAGGAGTTGGGGGTGGGGGGTTGTAAGGTAATTGCCTAATTGAAGGAGTCACTCTTTCAACGTTGATGGAGAATTATTTGAAGAAAACTTTAACGAAAAACTTCCGGTACTATTCATTTTAATGAAAAACCACATTTTTACACTAAAAAATCAATCTTGATACTATTCACTTGATCATTTATTTTGTCTTTATCATTAAAACTCAAAGTTTTCAAGCCATTTTCATTAGTTTTCATTTTTAAATGCTTGAGAAGATGATGGAAAAAAAAAAAACACCAATCATTCTGGTTGTGAAAATGACCTGTGAAAAGGAAAATCCAATTCTTGATTGGGTGGTGTTCCATACTTCTCAAACACTCCTCTGAATTTCCGGTTGTCAGATAGAAATAACTTAAGATGATCAATGGACAAAAATTAACAAGAGTGTAAAAGATAAAAAGAGATGTGTGAGTAACACTACCCTTCTTGATTTCATGAAATATGAATCCCTCAAATTTGAATCCTAAATGACATGAAGAATTCGGTAAGGCAACATGATCAAATGACTGGTAAAACCACCCTCACAAAAGCATTATACCCCCTATATTTTGGTCCATGAAATTTTTTTATAGGACAATATGATCACGTGATTGGTAAGCATGATCACGTGACTAATAAAATCACTCACAAAAGTATATACCTCCTGTATTTTGGCACGACCCAAAACTACGCATGCTCGGTGTGAGAACTACCCTAATTAGAAACTCTACCCAGGTTCTCTTTCAATCAAATCAAACTTTGCAAAGAAAAGGGAGCTATAACTGTCACCATATAGCATTTTCCACCCCTCAAATTCTATAATTTATAGACAGTGAGTGAGAGATTAAAAAATGCAAAATTGATAAGCATTTGTGGTGTACGTGTATAATATAAAAAATATATATTTGCCTATCAATCTATTAATTCACTTCCAGTTGTTCAACGTGAATGTGACATCACAGAAGATTACAAATCAAAAGGCTTAGAGAAAACGAACCTTTTTTTTAATTACAATTTTGACCTGGTGACGCTACAAAAGCCAGGAGGTCTCACAAGAAAGATGATGATTCAAGAGAACTTGGGTTTAGGCGTTGGTGTGCTATGAGGATGCACAGGACCAAGCTTCTGAATCCGGTGAAGGAGCTTCCCCTTCTTGTGATCTTGGCAGATTGGACTTGTTACATGATTCAAGGTTCCGTCACGGGCGAGGGAAGACTCGAATTGCTCCAATGCCTTTACAACCTGCGGAAACTCGGGCCTTTTCTCCGGATGCAAGGACCAGCATTGCTCGATCAACGCTCGCATTGCAGATGGGCAACCCTTGGGGATAACAGGCCTCAAATTCTGAAAAAGCAACCCACAATTTGTTAGAATGTGGTTAACATGCAACTTTAACTAAGAGCTGTTCTTTTTTATATGTAACTTTCATTTGGAGATCTGCACAAAGAGCTTCGCGAGAAAGAGTAAATGGCGGAAATATTAGTTCAGCGCACCAATTTTCAAACAAAACACCCCGAATCTTTTGCAAACTCGTTTCATTGTGATCGTCATTGGCGAGTAAACAAAAGTTATGAACGTACCTTGTTCACAACAGCAAAAGCAGCCTGAATGGGATTCATATCCTCGTAGGGGATTGCTCCGGCTACCATTTCCCACAGGACGAGTCCAAAGCCGTACACGTCAACCTTCCGTCCATAGGATTTACGCTTGATCATCTCTGGGGCCATCCAACGGTATGTCCCAGGGTCGTCGGCCAATGAATCACAGTACGCCTCCTCACAGGCTATGCCAAAATCAGCAATTTTCAGGTGGAATTCTTCATCAATAAGAACATTTTCGGGCTTAAGGTCCCGATGAGTGACTCCTTGCGAGTGGATGTATTCCATTCCCCGAGCAATGTCCAAGGCAATAGCAACCAGTTTCTCCAGAGGAAGAGATTTTTCCTCAAGTTTGTGCAGATATGCCCTCAAGGAACCCTCTGATAGATATTCCGTGACTACACAATAAACCGGTGGCTTTCTGCACGCTGCAATGAACTGTTTCAAGGAAACAAAATATCAGTAACAAAGGATACACCGTTCTGCAACCTCGAGCTCACGATTTGCAATTACGAAAGTTCTAAACATGGTTAAATCATATCTGATGTTTAAAATCTTCAAGCTAGGATACATAATTCGTTCACCAGCATAAGAAAATGTAACAATCCAAATGCATACAAGGTGGAAAAGAGGAAGAGATTACATACCTTTATGACGTTCGAATGGTGGAGACGAGATAGAAGAGTGACTTCTCTGTTAAACTGTTTCTCCAATCGAGCTGCCAACACCCCGCCTTCGTCATCCTCCGGCACCCTGATAATCTTAACAGCAACAGCTTTGTCATTGTAGATACCATGGTAAAGCCTGCTATGCGCCCCATGAGCAAATTTAAGCCCAAGAAACAGCTTCGACAAATCAACGCAAAATTCATCGGCAGCGTCCACGGCATTGACTCTCCCGCCGGCATGATCAAAGTACTTGGCCCAAGGCGACTCCTTCCGGCTCTTCGTCTTGTCATTGACTTTCATAGAAGCCAAGTGCCTGAGGGGGCTCGTATTCATCGAATTCGATGACTTACTCTGCGAATCCTTACTGAACAACCTTCCCAACCCCTTTCTCTTAGGATGTGGTGTCGAAAACCTCTTCGTATCAGACTTGGCTTCCTTAAACGCATCGGAGATGTGGATCTGACGCACAGGGGACAAAGATCTCTGCTTGTTGGTAAGAAGACTTCGCCTAACCGGCGTATGAACAGAATTCCTCTGAATCTTTGAGTTACTGGGACTCGATTTCTGCTTCGAAGGAGCTGCTTCCGCTTCTGCCACCGCTGCTGGTGCAGGCCTTGACTTTAATCCGGCAATCCGGACGTCCTGCAGGGCCAACGGAAGGGCGGCCAATCTTGAAGAATCAAACCGATGAGAAAATTTCGTTCTCCGAATCCAAGAATACGCCTCTTCCTCCATCCTCCCCAGTAATTCTACCAAATCCCAACCCAGCTTTACACCCACAAAACCACCCTAATCACCTCCTCCTCGTCCTGGCGCCGAGAAGAAGGCCTAAATCCAACTGGGAAATCCTTAAACAATCTGAATTCAGCTTACAAGCCCATCAACAACGACCTCTAACTTTATCAAACTAGTTGAAGAAAAAGAATCAAACTTTTTGCATCGCTGAAACTAAGGAAGTATTGAAGCCCTTAAGGAAGAATGAGGCCGCATCAAATCCTCAAACCCACCAAATCTTATCAATCTGCAGACCCTTCCAATCAAATAATTTGGACACCCTCCTCAGCACCACCAAACCCTCTTAGGCTCTCTAAATAAATATAAAAATTAATAAATCAAATAAAAACAAACTTGTTTTTGTTTCAAAGTCAAACACCACATTCCGTAAAAGCCTGAAAATTCATACGAAAACAACCCAATAAACCAGTCAATAAAAAATAAAATTAAAGCCCCGAAAAACAAAAGTGTATTCAATTATATTGAAATCGAAGAAACACCCATGATTTCAACCCATCAAGCTCGGCAGAAAAAGCTAAAAAAATAATCATTGTGTCAAACAATCATAACTCCACTAAAATAATGCAGAATAAAAAAAATCCCCAGATGCAAAAACCTAAAAAATAATTAATAAATCACACGTAATATAACCAGAAAAAGTCAAAAAAATCATATTTTTAAAAAAAGTTAGCCATGTAAAATGCCCGAGCTGAGCTGATGAGGAGCTTACCATAAAGGGCATGGCTTCTACATCATGGCGACAAACCACCATAAGCTTCAAGGGTATTTCACCATTTCACCATCTGATATGGGCGACGAGGAGGTGAGGTCTGAGAGGTGAGACGGAGAGGGGATAGAGAGAGAGAGAGAGAAAGAGAAAGAAGGAAGAGAGAGAGGAAGAGGAGGAACTGTTTGATTAAAATAATGAGAAATGTGGGATTCCATGTGTCGTTATCGGAAAGAATGAGGTACGGATACGACTTCTCAAAAAGCCAAACCAAACCAAACCAAACGCCAGCCCAAGAGACAACCAACCAGGCAATTTGCGGTTCCTGGTACGGTTCGCACGGACGCGCTCTCTCTGTACGTGTGAGCTGAGACATGTTACTTGAATTTACTAATTACCCCTTTGCTTTTGGTGTGTGTGATTCCTGAGGTTAGAGGCTTCGTATATTGTGTTATCAATACAATTACAATTCTAAAATGTATGACAGTGTATTGTTTATATATGATTCATGCACAATTTTAAAAGAATAATGATATCCATGCTCACGGTTCTAAAAATTTCAGCATATGCGTTAGACCGCTGGTCACCGTCTAATTAATTCCTAAGCGTTTGAAAATTAAGAAATGCCAGCTAGACCTGCTTAGGCGCCCGCCTAGATTTGCCTAGCCACTTCCTATGTCACGACTATCACTTAGACAGAAAATATATAACTCTCATTTTGCATTATGTTTTAATACTTTATAATCTATTCGATTCTATTTTTCATTTTAGGCCCTCGCCTAACCTCCTAGGCGCTAGACCTCAGCCCATCGTTGTCACGCCCCGACCCGCGAATAAAGACTATTCACGAGCTAGGGTGTGAGTCATATCTTAGCTATAGAAATAAATTCTACAACCAAGATATGGTGGAAAATAGAATTAAATTATAACAATTACACCATACATCAACAAAATTTTACATAAAAAATTAATGAATACGCAGTGGAAATAGAATAGTACATAAATTAATTCACAACAAAAACTACCAACTAAATAATAATTAAATTGTAACAATTCTTTCAAATGCATGAAATATATGCAAATGGAATGGATGAATGTACTCACTACCTTCTAATCCCGTCAACACATACCTAAGGCACCCAAGCGTGCACGTCCCATACCATGCTTATACCACTTGGCTCCGAGTACGTTAGAATATGAGTTAACTCCTAATTTTTGTAATTAAACTCTCAGTTTCCACTTTATTAAATAGGCACTTCATCCGACGCCCAAATGTATATTCAAGCCCTGCACCCTACACCTGACATATACAAGATTTCATTATTTTTAATAATCGACCAATTGTATACTCAAGCCCTGCACCCTACGCCTGACATATACACGGTTCATTATTTTATATTCAAGGCAAACTTTAGCCCTTGAATATCCTCACAACTTAAACACTTTATACAAGTGAGCACTTGACACAACACAACTCTTTTTCTTGCTTTGCAATGCATATATATATGCCATGTTCACGTAGATATCAATACTCATACTTTATCTAACAACCCTGCAACTTCAACATAAATCAAATTGATTAGTAACAAGGGTAATATAATCATAATATTAACAAAATAATAATCTATAATTCATCATATAAAATGTTACTCGTGGACCACTCCATATATATTTGTTCATCGTCTCGTCCATCTTGGTCGGGCAACCTGTTTTTATTAAAAAATAATAGACATTCATGTTAGAGAAAATAATTGTTAGAGTGAAATATATGTCTCCAAGGCCACAAGGCATGAAATTATGTCTCTAGCTTTTCCCTTTCCAAACATCATCTTTTATTTTTATTTTAGCCCACCATTTATACTTCTTATTTAATATAGCTGAAACTATCAGCTGTTCGAACTGGGATATAAGCCAGCACATAGATTATATTGTTGTGATTTTTGGATATGTTATAGAGGAGATGATAAGGAACAACTTTTGTGAAGGAAATGTTTTGATTCGAGTTACAAACAATGGGGTTTTGGTACTCATAACAAGGCTGTCCAGTTTTCTGAGGGATTAGAGACATGAGTTGGTATTTCAGATATATTGGACGATCACACCGTTGGATGTTTCTGGAATTTTGATATATCATGGTAGAAAGACAGACGAACAACTCTCATGAAGGAAGTATTATAATATAATATATGGATGATGGTGTTTTGATCTGTTAAATAGGTTGGACGAATTTCTAGTTTTTAGATATCTTTCTTTTGATAGATGGAGTTTGGTGGAGAGATTTGTTGGATAAGGTCTCATGTATTTTCTGGGATTTGTCCCACACTTTTGTACATCATTCTCAAGGGAAAATAAATGGATAATTTTGATGTTTTGGTGGGAGTGTTCTTATGGCAATGATCTCAAATGTAAACGCATAAACACACAAGATTTAAGTGGTTCGCCAAATCAACTACATCCACTGAGGTTTGCTTTCATTTTATTTCACTATATATATGAGGGACTTACAAATACAATGAAAGATGGCTTAAAGCCTTAACAATATGTAAAAGAAAGGTAATTGGGTAGGGGTGTGCTATCCACACACCCCTTTTTACTTCTCACACACCCCTTGTTAATTTATGTCCGTTGATCTTCTTCAATTCATCCGATCCGACGGCCAAAAACTAAAAAGGTGTGAGAGAAGTAAAAAGGGGTGTGTGGATATCACACCCCAATTGGGTAATATGAAGGGGAGGATAGCTTTTTATTGGAGTTGTTCTTTTTCTTTCTTTTTATCTTCTTCTTCCTTTGTCTTTTCTCATTCTCTCTTCTCCATATCCTCCGTTGGTTCTTTGCTCCTTCCTTTATTGAGATTGCATGAAATCTTCCTCTCCAAAGAATCTCCACAAGTGTGCCAATAGAAAGAAAGCAAGTGTAGTGCCAATCATTAAACATATGTGTTCCAATAGAAACACACCAAATGTTAACCTAATCATCACCATGAAATGTGTTCCAATCACAAGGCAACAAATGTTGTCCTAATCCTTACAATGAAATGTGTTCCAATGGAAAAACAACAAGTGTTAGATTAATCATGAATTAATGAATATCATGCAAGGTGTTCCTTGCACCCAAAGGCCACGTCCAAACAATTTGGGGAATGAATCCTCACCAATTATCAACCATGATATGTGGTTCAATAGCAAAACAACAAATGTGAAGTTAATCAATATCATGCAAGGTGAACAAACACTCAAAAGTCACGTTCAAAGTCTAAGGGATATGCATCCCACCCGTTCTCACCTCATTGGAAAATTTGGAATGTTAGATTGAAGCATTGAAGATAGAATATATACAATTAATTGAAATTCCCCTAGGCTAGTGAGTAAGCATTCTAAAACAACAACATATTGTCACATGCATGCCAATACATACGCATACCTAGTCTATGACTCTATATAGACTCACACCTCTCCAATGTTTAGGGGTGAGTAATCTCTCTACATTAACTCAACTTGCCAACTCACTCCTACTTGGTAAAAATATCAAACCAAACTCAACACTTAGCCACACGTATAAGCCAAAGGCTTCACATCTCCACACCCTAATTATTAGCTTCTATTAATTACCAACTTCCACGTTAACCTATCTAGAGTGGTGACTAACCCCTCCTCTTTATTCTCTAATGGTTGGCAAAACTCTACTTAGCCTTTGTGAGAAAATAAAGTCAAACTCATGCACTTAGACACATGCACATATGCTATATAGACTTCCACGCCACATTTAGAGTGGTGAGAAATCACCAAATCATTAACTCCTAATGTTACAAACTCTCCACCTCATCTTTGAGAGAAAATAACAAAACAAAACTACTCATTTAGTCCAACCTCAAACTCTCGGCCCTTTGTGAGGAAATTCAAACCAAACTCATTTAATCTCCCTTCTCCAATTCAAACTAAAATATCTCTAATTACATATGAACATGAAATAGCTAGTTTTTGAAATAATTTGTAGGAAAAAGGATTTTACATTGAAACTATAATTTACATATCGAAAATAGGTTCTTGTACGTAAAAATAATTACTCACGTACACACATATATACATATAACCATTTTTTTTAATACGGAGTATTACAATCGTCCAACTAGCGCTTAGCGTCTTTTAAAACTTTGCATACGCCTACTTTTACTTCTCAAACAACTCAATTTTTGAGTGTCGGATCTAACAAGGTTATGTCAAACGTAGAAATGGATGTGAATAGCTTTATTCTTTTTAAGGTAGTTGGAGTTGGAAAATAAATTGGAAAGGGAGACATAGTTTTTCTTGCTTTTACGAAAAGAGAGGAAAAGTGAAAATAAAGAAAAGGCCTTTGGCAAAAGAAAAAGAAAAAGAAGAAGAAGAAAAATATATAAGATAAAGAAAAGGGCCCAACGGCCCACATAATCAAACCCAACCGGTTCAGCTGGATTTGATCCAACTCTTAGGACCGGCCCAATTAGTTCCAACCCAATGGACATTCCAAGCGTGAGCTGGACGGGGTCGATGGGCGTGTTAAAACTTTATGGCGCGTGTTTTAACTGACTAATCAGAGATTAATGTAATTTACTGGCACGTGCCTTATATAGTAAATAAAAAATTAGATAAAAGGAAAGGAAAAATAGAAGGAACAAAAAAAAAAAAAAAAAAGATAAAAAAGGAGAGAACCCAATCTCTTATATAAAGCACTATTTGAGCGTGTAATTCTAAAACAGAGTAGTTTCATGTCCTTTTTAATTCCGAATTATTGATCTTTTAAGTGTGTGTTTTACTTTACCTTTAGTTTGTTTTTGTGATTTGAATTTGTGGGCATTAGGGCAAGCACACGATTTTATTCAATTTGTGTAATCCAGGTTTGCACCTCCTTAATGTATTTCAAATATGTGTGAAGTTCTTAGATCATCTACGATGGAGAGAGATCAATGGCTATTTACACTCTAAAATTTATGATTTATACTTAAAAGTAGCTCTCTTTTTTTTCATCCATCCTCCAATATAAATTTAGGCTCCTAATTGGTCGAATGATGGTTTTTCCCATTAAACTTTTGTTTAACAATACTTTTTGTGTTATCTTAATTTATTTTTATAAATGTTTTAACTTTAAAATATTCAAATTGTGACCAAGTATGAAAAATCACACAACCAACCATTCCAACACACACTAACCACACTTCAATATGTTGCTAAACACACTAAATATTTTTATTTGGGTGGAATATGAGTTAACTATTTTTCAAAAATATTTTAATTATTAGATTTAAATTTGAGTTGTTAGATTCAATACCAAAAAAATTAACTCATAGAAAAAAGAAATTCAAACCATGACTAATCATTCAACTCTCACTAAATTGAGCGAGTCCACGTGCACTACTATGCCTCTGATTCTCACCGGATTTAGGTTGACCTAAATTCTTGTGTAAATTTGGTTTGGGTTTGGGTTTTAGGCTTGTGTTGGGAAATTTTTTAAAATTTAAACCTCTACATTTAGGGTTTGGGTTAATAAAAATCTGGTGTTTCTTTGAGGTCAATCTTCAATTTGTAAAGAATATTTTTTAAGTATCTATGTTGTGTCCGAAATTACGTGTTTTTTAGAAGCGATATTGGATAGGGAATTCGAGCTCGTACTTTGGATGCGGAGTATACGTTAATAATATTGGTATATGTTTTTGTTTCCGGACAGATTTTGAGTATATATAATGGAGGGTTCACTAGATATGTTGTGGTGCGCGCATTGCAGGGATCTTATTCCTCCGACACGAGATAACTACTTTACGTAAGAATTTAAACACCTTGTTATTATGCTAATTGCATAATTAATCAGTTGAATCAGTTCAAAGAATTACCAGAATATTAGATAGTTCTTGTATTAATCACTGCTTAATAACTGTGTGTTCTCTTGACCAGATCTTGTAGTGTTTGTGGAAAAGTTCTCTATCAAAGTGTCATTACTACTGAGCCTGCCCTTGTCAAAACCGTGGAACAAAGGTAACATGCATTGCATATTCCGCTTGTTGGCGTGAGATTCTTACATACAACTGAAAGTACATCCTTGTATTCGTACGATACTCATTATGTGACGAATATATGACTCGTCATTATAGGGCGATTGTAAAACTCTTAGCATTCCTGATTCTTTTACTGCTACTGAGATTTGTTTCTAAACAATCTGTTAAATTTGTAATTTGCAGAAGAGGAGGGCAGGTTTTCTGTAATTGTGAAATCCATCTCGAGTGACCATTCACAATCATCTAAAAGGACTTTAAATAAAGGTATGCGGTTGTGTTGTTATTTCTTTTTACTTTTTATCTGATTTGTTGACTTGCCTTATCATACAAAATATAATTTGCATTTCTCCTTTTTCTATTTCTACAGTGTTGGTTTTAATCTATAAAAAACTATTGACAAATATCTCTCCCTCTCTCTCTCTCCTGTTTTTCTTGAAATTAGGGTTCATGTCAAAATCATCTGCAGAAGCAGCCCAAAAAATACTCAAGAAGGTTAGTGTCTGACATAGCTGAAAGCTCGAAGTCTTATATATGTGACACTGTGGCATCTTGTTTTTCTCTCTTCTTGACAATAGTTGACATGCATAGTGGAGAAGTTCTTAGGTGCGGTGCCCGTACAACGTGGCTGTCTGACCACACATACAAAGCACCACATCCTACCCTGTAAACCCTATACAAAGTTCAAGAAACAATAGTCTATTGTGTAGGAGTGGAAGAAAAAATTAAAAAAACCAAGGAACCGAGAAAACCGATTGAACTAGGTGAGAGCATAACCAAACCAACTAGATGAGAGTGATTCAACCAACAATTAAGGGGCAAACGTGGACCGAATCGAACCATGCCCACTCATTTTGTTATAGGCCGGCCGGCCTCATGATTCTCAATTTAGATTGCGTTACATTTTGAAACACTTTAATTTCCTATTTGTACATAATTATATTTTGCCTTGCACCAAACATATAAGGTAATGTGGCAAAACCTACTCCTAATCCAAAGCAAAAGTCCAAGGCCACAATAATTCGTGACTGTGAAGCCAATCGACAAAACCACCTCACCATACAGCATGACAGTGACTTTGAAATGATGCAGGAGCATGGAAATGTTGGAGGAGCTGCAGATTGCAAACCCCACGTTGGGAATCAAGAGAATGTTTATGACTGTAGCTATGATGGTGATGATGAGGATGATCACAATTGATGTTTTGGGTGTTTAATGTGTCCTTGTTTGCATTTGTAGTAGCCTCATCCTTCTGATAACATGTCCCATCTACCAATCAAGTTTTTGCGGGGGATCCCTTCATGTCACGTCTTCTAACACACAAGATTTATACGAGTTTTAGAGTCCCAGTTTGTTTTTCGTTGTAAATGACTAACTCAATAATACATTTAATTAGTATAGAAAATTAATGTCCAATAGACTTGTGTGGGTTTAACCTCATTTAGAAATGTGTTTAAAATGACTGAAAACGCTTTTGGTGAAATTATTTTTGAAACCAATTCTTAGCAAAAATCCAAGTGGATCTTGAAAATGCACTTGAAGTGCATCATAAAAGAAGTACATATTTGATGCTTCTTCCAAAAAGTACTTAATCAATTTCACCAAAAATACTTCTAGTCATTATAAAAGTATTTCCAAACGAGTCTTTATTGTCTATAAAGCACTATTTTGGAGGTAATTGGATGTTATTGTTGATTTATTACCGTTTCTCTTGAAACTTAATGGTTTGTTATTTCGTAACCAATACTAATTAGACGATTTTTTCTCGTTTACATATATACACATACTCTAACTTGCAAAGTAGGAAATTATTCTTAGTATCAAAGCAAGAACACGAACAAAAACTTGCTTAAAATCACACAACTTGAACTGCTGTCATGCAATGCCTGTTATGCATCATCTCTAGCAAATCTACGGTCAGCATCGACTCCTTAGGCTTCGGTCCCAGCCTGGCGGAGTCTCCCACGGCCAGAAGTGGCGTCGATGTTGTTCTTTTGCAGGGGCCGAGCCACTTTGCTTGCATGTACTTCTGCTTCCTCCATGGTCCCATGTGCATTTTCTTTTCCTTCATGCATTTCTTGGCGGCGGAACATAAAATTTTAATCAGGCTTTGCAGTCTCTCAACTTTGCCGACAAACACTTCAGGGAGTTTTTGAACCAGATCGTTGTATTCGTCGCTCGCTCGAGCCATCTCGAATTCGTCTCTGAAGTTCAGCTCTATGATCACCCTCACCTCCCCCTTCTTTAGACTTGAATTGTTCACCACATCCAAAAATGAGTGCTCTCCTGAAGAACATAGAAAATAATCAATGAAACGTTTTCTTACTTCATAATTTAAAAAATTTATCGTTTGACAAAAAAAAAATTACCCGACGACAAAGATGGTGGCGCAAAACCACGAACTTTATTTTACTATATTCATAGAAAGTGTTTGGCGGTAGGTTAGTATTGATAGAGAAATCAACATTTGTCTCCATGCAGTATACTCAAATAATTAAGGGATCCACACACTCTTTTTTACTTTTTTCACACTCCTTGTTAATTTTTGTCATTTGATAATCTTCAATTCATCTGATCCAACGACTGAAAATTAAAAGGATGTGAGAGAAGTAAAAAGAGTTGTGTGGATATCACATCCCATAATTATAAGGCGGTGGATACAAAAAAAAAAAAAAAAAGTAGGTCAAAAAAGAGTTATGTGATGGGAAATATATGAATTAATAAACTCATCCGATTCCATTTAACACAAAATTAATCTGATTTATTAATTATATATTTTCACAAATAATGCTCCAGTATATGTTTTCACCTGAAGGAATGTCCGGTGAACTCCTCCACTTAGACTTGCACATGGCACTGTTGTAACCAGCATTGCTAAGTCTGCCGGAAACTTCTCTCATGAGGCAGCTCCGGCAACCGCTCGCCATCGGTTTCCCACAACCACACTCCGTCCCTGACCGCTGTATCTCCTTCACCGCCTCCCTTGTCAAACTTCTAATCCTCGTCTCTAGAGAGCTAGTCCTGCATAAGGTAGCCTGCAGAACATATTTGTGTAACCATTAATATCGTGCTCGTATAATAAACAAATGCTTATGTTGTTAGACTGTAAATTAAAATTCATCGTCGGATCCCATAACATAATATAAGTAAGATCAATTACTAGTAAAAGTTGGTGCTGTTTTTCCCAAAACCTCTTGTCCTTCTCCTCCTGATCTCCGGCTTCCTCTCCTTCATCTAACAAAAAGGCGTCATTTTCTTGGCTTCCGACGCTGCTGCTGCCGTAACTTTCCGGAAATTCGTGGCCGTCTTCGAGGAACCCGAAAACCATGCCGGAAAAACTCGCCGCTAATAACTCTCGAGCAGTGGCCGGAGCTGCTCTTGCCATTCACGTTAATTGCTACTGAATATTTCTAGTTGCTACACAAATGGTGTGACTCGATTGGCATGAACCATGTGAGAGATGAGATCGGACTTATATACAAAACCCGAAGTTTAGATCAAGGTGGGGCCCACCAAGCCAACGTGGACAAACAAGCCGCGGCGCACATGATGCGGGAGGTCTGGTACTCTTACGTGGATGGATAGGATTCGGGGATGCAAATCGAACCGGTTTCTTAGTAATTTTTGCGAAGATTGGGCCGGACAGCCAAGATCCACGTCAGTTTTCTCCAATTATTGCAACAGGGTCTATCGGGATATACTCGAATATTATCTACACTAATTAAGATGAGAGTGAGCTTAATCTCATAATATAATAGCATTTGCCTACACATTTTATGTGTATGAACATATTTTTTTAGAAAATGAGAAGGAGAGAGGGAGAGAGAGAGAACGTGAGGGGAGTGGGAGATTTTTTTTTTGGGTTTTTTATTTTATTTTTAATTTTAAATATCAGAGATATTTTGGATTCAATAAAAAACAATAAAATTTGGACTTGTGAAATTACATTATTGCCCATCATTTTTTTTGTGTGTGATAGAAGACTAAGTTATCTTTTCACCCTCTTTTGGTTGACAAATATGGTTTCATTAAATAGTAGAGATTAGCAATAAGGTTGTTCAAATTCGTATTTGGCGAGAATCAAATATAAAACTTTTCACTTACAAGTGAAAAATAATACAAATATTCTAAATGTTTTATTTATAATTGTTAATTGTTTGATAAACATAAATAGCTAAATCGTTTTTAAATTCATTAAATTTTCTAATAATAATTATTATATAGCAATAAGGAGAATGACCTATTCTTACGAAGGAAGAGTGAATTGTTGATAGATATTGCTATTTAAACACCCATTTTTATATTTTACACGTCTTTGTTAATTTTAGCCTTTCAGCCGCTTCAATTCATTAGATCAAAAAGCCAAAAATTAAAAATTTGTGAAAAATAAAAGAGTAATGTTAAGGATACTAAATTAGTAGACTAAATTTTGTAAATTAAATTATATGAAAGTTGATGATTGAATTATTACTTAAACATTGATACGCGTGATCATTTTTTTATTGATAATACATCATTTAGTTTGCAAATTTAGTCTATAAACATTATCCAAAATAAAATATGACTGTGACAGTAATACATAGTATATTAATAATGTAACTTAAAATGATGCATCTCTATCATGATCACGTGGGTGGTGGGTCCACCAGGGATGAATGATTAAGATGACTTTTAGTTGAACGTCTCAAATTTTGCAATGTGGATAGATCGAAGCCGTCGATGATCCAGCTTTATCCAAATAAGGGGCCCACATGTCGCCCCACTAACCAACGCATTATTTCGCACATTTGTTGTTAATAGCGAAAAAGAATAGGATTATGTTCAAAATTGTCACACATACGCGGCGTCGCGACGTCGCGTATCATCCGGTTTTCCGCATAAGGACAGGGAGTTGTTTGGCGAAGGTGGGGAGGAGAACTTAAGGGGCGTTTTTGTCATTTTGATGGCCCAATAATCTTGTACCATGCCAATAAACGCGTCTACGTGCGTTCAATTTGTTTCTTAAGAAAAGATTAGTCGGTGGATTAATCATGACAATTCATTTTTTTTAAGGTTGAAAAGATCGACATAGGCATTATCTGATCATCATCGTCTCATTCACCAATCACATAAATCATAGCTCAAAACGTCTTATATAAAATACGAGTCTGTGATTTGTGCCCAACTATTGGACCACCTCATTATGATTCTGTCACATGGAGAAATAATGATAAAATAATTGATTTAACTGTTTCGCTATGTGACATGAGAATGGATGATGTGACTGAATTCTTATTTAAGTTTGGTGTTTTACATGGCTGGGTTTTGAAATTTATCTTCTTGGAGTCAAGATGAAGCATGATTTCGACTTTTTGCCAACCGCATTGTATTTGAGGTATTTTGTCAAACATTTTGTATGCGTTGCAAATTTACAGTCATGTTCATGAATATAGGTTGCATTTTTTTTAGTACTTGTATACGAGTATAAAATTTAAAGGGATAACTTGATATAAATCCAATTTTGTGAGTTATTAGTAGGATTAATCCACTTCATTAAAATAGGTCCAATAATTGAGATTCCACGTATGCTTATTTGTGATTTGTACCATTTTACCCCTTAAGCTTACGAATTGTAGTAAATACACAAAATTTCTTAATTATGGGATTATTTGTGGTTTAACTAATCCCTTAATTGTAGGATTAGTTATAGCCATATAATTACCTCAACCCGCAATCCGTTTCATCCCTCCTTCTTTCCTTCTTCCATACAATTCCCTCAGTTAGATCATGGAATCAATCCTCCTCTTTTTTTTCTCTTCTTTTCATCGGTGATATTTTTGTGTTTTCCCTCCAAATTCGTTCCTTTATTGGAGGTATATTATATCATATTTATATTTCTATGTTCCGCCATGTAGGTTCCCAGATATTTTATTCCGATACAATAGGTAGTTTATTTTTGTTTTGCAGGTAGATTATATCTGCTTTGTAGGTATAAAGCATCTTTCTTCCTATACAATAGGTAGTTACTAGATTATATCGGTTTTGTTTTCTTCATAAATAGTAGGTACTTACTAGATAATATTTTAGTTTGAGTATTTAAATATTCAAAATTTAAAAACTGAATAAATGATAAAGAAATTTAAAGAAATTAAATATTTTTATCTGAAGGGGCAAAATTGATATCAAAATATGTAATTGGATAACTGGACTCAGTCCCAAAAACTACCTATGTTTTTGGACCTAGATCCAAAAGCCCCAAATTTAAAACACACCTAATATTTTAAACAATTTTTTTAGGTTTTTCTTTCTAGCATATACCTACTTATACTATGTATAAATAATTAACTGTCCACATTGTATTGGCATATGTATTTTTATTTTCTTAAAAAATAATCAACTGATGATTTCGTTACAACAGTCTACCATTTTGGGGGCTGAAAAGACTCACAGAGGCATTTCAGCCTCCTCAACCATCGTGCTGCTACTAGGAATCAAACATAAGATATACCATGTGAAATATGGGTCTATAATTCGCCATCAACTATTGAGCTACCCATTAGTGGTTGCAAGGCATAAGTATCTGCAGGTTGGTTAATTAGGTCTTTCACTATAATATTAATGGCGACACTTTTAGGCCCCAATGTACAAATGATTATAATCCTTCCATAATTCAATTAAAATATCCTCCACGTAGTAGCTGTGTATTTTCCCTTTTCATGTTCATATACACCCCGCTCTATTATATTTATTATTTTCGTCTGGTCCCCCTAATTATTTTACTATCGGGGCTCAAATTAAATTTATCTTCTTTATTAGTTGTCTATTAATTTATGGTAATACCATCTTATAGTTAACTAATCAAACCTTGATTCCCATCATACTTACAGTTGGCTACCATTTTTTTTAAATTTTTTAAAATGATTATTATTAAGAGAACGTGGAGAACCCGAAACTATTACAATAATTAGGCGAAAGAAATGTTTCGAACTTGGAACACATAAGTACAAATCCAACATCTAAAATTTATTAAGATATTGGACCACATGCCGAGTTGGCCACCTCAAACTCACAACAAAAGAACAACATGAGAATCAAATTTCACTGAATGCAGATACCTAACCGACATTGTTTAATAATTTAGTCGACATTGAGATCTTGTAATGATCTCCCAAACCCATAGTTTTTTGTATACCTTGATAGTTACTGTTTTCCTATAATATACAGGTTGGTACTTTGTTTTGAGTCAAATTTGAATAGATTTCTTCTACCTTCGATGATAGCAAGTTTGACCAGTTCAAAATGGGATGACAAAATCAATGTTGTTGGGCTGGTACATAGACAACAACATTCAACCACTTCGTATAGGTAAAGATATATTTAGTGACGAAGTGGGAATTTTATGTGTGAGATGGTCTCTTACATACATAGGTAATTTTGAACTTACGTGAGAGATTTGAGTAATTTGCATAAAAATTAAATGACCCTAAATTCAGTAGATAGAACTAAAAACATTGCACAAACCCAGAAACCCAAATATAAGGTAAAGAGTCAACACAATTTTTTTTTTTTTTTTTATAAATATAAGTTAAAACCAATGAAAAGTTGAAAGAATAAGGAGGGGAAGTGAAGACTACACTGTAGAGAAATGGAAAGAAAAATGAGGCCTAGCTTGGAACGAAAAATCATTTGAATTTAGAACACACTTGAAATTTCAGGGTATTAGACTGATATGTAGCAACATCTGTTATAATGGCAAGAAGAAAAAAAGGCAGGATGGGCTAAGGACCATTTTGGTCCCTTAGTGGTTTCGCCATTGGATATATACACTAGAGTTGCATGAAGATGACGGCTCTCACATTGGATATGATCGCATTGGATTGAGTGAGACCACAATACCGTGAGAGTTTCATATTTTTGCAAGAGGTGTCACACTAATGACTGCTTAGTCGGTACATGATACCTAAAATATGATTTGTTCTCAAACAAGTTACATTTATTTATGAGTGAAGTGTTGATTTTTCCCCTGAACTTTCATTTAACTTTTGACAAATGGAAAATTGAGGACTTAAACTAATTTTTTTGGCCGATTTCCCCCTGATGTTAGTTTTCATTCATTCCATCAAAATTTCTGTTAAATAGAAGTACATACGCAACATGTGAGGGTAGTTCGGTCTCTTTGTTCGTTAAAATAATTGAAAACCCTAGATTTTAAGAATGTCAACCTATGCAAATCTGTGTGATTCTATAGCTTTTGTGTTTGAAAGTTTAGCGAAGTGACACTTTTGTCCTCAAAGTAGAGTTACGTGGTGTGCATGTGATAAGAGTTAACATTAATTTGGATGGAATCTATGGAAAACTAACTGTAAGGGGGAAATTGGCCAAAAAAAATTAGTTTAAGTTCTTGATTTTCCATTTAAAAATTTTAGGAGAAAATAGAAAGTTAAGTTAAAGTTTAGGGAGAAAGTCGGCAATTTACTCTTTATTTATTATTTGGATTTTGATTATAATAATAAATTGAACACGCATATGGAAACGTCTGGATAAAAGGCTTGCTCTAAAAGGGATAAGAACAATACTAGAATATGACAAAGGGATTTTGGTAAGCTTGTATTGGAAATAATTATTATTGCTTTTACTTGGTAAATTAATAATTTGATCACGTACACTACATGTGTTCAACATGCTTTTGTGAACATGTATGTCCCATATCGATCTGTATTGACTATAAAAACCATTCAGGTGTGGTGTTTATCTGAATCCTTTACTGTCATGATTAGAGTTTATGATTTGACCAGATTTGATGATTAGCTTAGGTAGCTAGATAGGATCGTTATCTTCTCTTCCAGCCTTGTTCAAATCAGATACGATGGTGGGAAAGACCTATTCGGATTTGGTGTACAACTGGCTAGCAGCTTAATTAAGAGAGAAAATTAAGGATGGATTTGGTTTTCACTTAATTATATGTACGAGTCGTTACTGATACGGTATACTTGTATAAGTGACGTTATATCTGTATGCTAATTCTTTGTGGTTTTTGTTTGCCTACTTCTACATGATCTTTGTTGGCTGTCCGTTTGGACTTCCTTGAATGAATGAATCGCCAATTGACCAAGAAAAAAAACTATATTTTGAAACGCAATTAGTTACAAGTTCATAACGTCGAACTTTGATTAATTAAACGCAAAGCAAAACTTAGGAATATCCTAGATAATATGCTTTGATCAAAGGATCAGCAGCACTACAAACGATGAAGGTTCTAGCGAGAAGTACGTAGCACCAATTATGTATCTGCATCTTTGTTTTTTCTTTCCAGCTATATTTGAGTCATTTGACAGAGAATTATCAGCATTAGTTATCAGCAACATGCATGATGGCTTGCCAATAAATTCCAGACACTGAGTTTACTTTTTATTTCTTCCTTTTACGTACGCCAGCAAAACCCTAGTGATGGAGGAGTTCGAAGTAAATACGACAAATCATAGTTGCCGGTGAAATGGTGTCCGAATCCCGTATTGGTACGTGTACCAGTACTTTTTGGATTCGATGGTCAGTTCGGTGGTTTATCCAATAATCTCTAATAATTTTTAATCAAAATACATAAAAGAAAAAACACCTGTAATTTTTGGGAAGAGAAGATGGAAACAACTGGAATTTTGGAAAGCTCTATGCTTCTGATTTTCATCAGGTAGCGGGCAGCCGAAGAGGGAGAGGAAGAGAGATAAAATGTTTAGTTTAATTGTAATTTTTAACTTTTTTGATTGTGTTAGTTGGGGGACCCATCTGGAGTGTTGATTTTTTTGAGGAGAATTAAAGAGTGGGAGGAGAGATTTTTCAGTGTGACCAGCACACGAGTTGGTACGCCATATGTTACTATACAAATTGTGGGATATGTGTGTTAAAAAGTTAATAACTTAAAAAATAAAAATTTTCACCACTTATATAAAAATATGTGGTGTACCACCTGTATTCCCGTAACAATAAAAAATTTCTCGAGTGGGAGGCTGATAGCATTTCCCAAGTTCCATATTAATTTAATATTTATATTATTCTGATTAGACAATTAAGTGAATTAATTGTTTTTTATTTGTAAATAAATAGTTGCTTACAAAATAATCATTTTAAACAAAAATAATTGTTTATAATAACTATAAATATTATTGTAAAATGTATATTATAAATATTTTTAATTTATATTTTTAACGAATTAAGAACGAATCGAACTGAATATCTTACTGTCTATATATACTCTGTAACTAATGATACT
The DNA here is from genome assembly GCA_035220775.1 of Malus fusca. Taxonomy (NCBI): domain Eukaryota; kingdom Viridiplantae; phylum Streptophyta; class Magnoliopsida; order Rosales; family Rosaceae; genus Malus; species Malus fusca. The sequence goes on from CM069068.1 coordinate 37,674,577, forward strand.
TTAGGTTACCACCGAATTCTGTACCTAAACCGAATCACGAACTCGAACCGTATCCGTATCTGGCAACTATGCGACAAATCAAAGCAATTTTGTGGTGCACGTATAAGCTATCCAGAAATTATGAGAAGATGATACGACCAGCTGAGCTGCATGTCATATGTCTCATATTCCACGTTGATAAATAGTTAAATTTCCCAACCAAAACCTAATATAAAGGCAATACTTCATTGTCTGCTTGTAATAATTTGCAGATCGATAGCGTTGTCACACTCACTCTCACAGGTCTCTTCTTTTGTCTGTTTTCCAATTATATTATCCTTATGTCGTCGCCAGTGATTGGTGAACTTAAAAATACTGAGACAGTGAAACTCGACTTGCATTGGAGAACAGTCAAACGTATCAATTGTCTGCCTTACAAGAGCGGGATTCTAGGAGTGAGACTCAAAGTCGCTTGTTAGTTAGTGAACATCAAGATAAATATTGAGATAATATGATAAATGCATATCAGTGAAACTGAAACAGCTAGCTAGAGATAGTAGAAATGCTTGTGAAAATGCAGAATCAGGAGCTTGGGCAACGACAACACTACCTGTGGACGTAATGAGTGCCAATCCAATATCCATATTGTAAGTTTGTAACCAATCATATACTATCTTTAACTCCAAAATCCCCCCATCCCTCAGGAAAAAAGGAAGATTCAGAGTTTGTCTGCTGTCGCACATGTACTGTCCATTCTAAATATATATGTCTAACTGATTTAAAATGCATATGCGTGTAAATTAAGATTAAAATATAGCATATGATCATGCTAATGTCCATAGCATATGCCATACTGCCACCCAACCCAATGTTGTAGGCACATCAATAATCCTTGACTCGTTCTCGGATATCTCTGCCATTGATTTAGGTGACTATGAAATTTGGTATGTGTGGAACCTGGACTTGCACTCACAGCAAGTCGAACAATATGGAGATTGATGCAGCCTACGAGATGTTGTGAAAATTCTTCAGGTGAATGTCTCTCAAATCTTGATCTTCCTCCCTAGTTTAATCGTTATTCATATGGTATTTATCATGTCTGCTATCAAAGTTCTTGTGTGGTTCAACAAAATGTTGATATGGAATCTTGTCTAATTATTAAAAATGTTGATTACAAAGAATTTTTAGAGTTGGAGTTTCATGATTTAATGAGTTCATTGGAAACTTCTAGATATGTTGATTTAATTGGGGTTGATGTCTTCTACTTCAGAATTTCCAAAGTTTTGGTTGATATTATAAATCGAATGAAGAAAGAGAATGTCAAGGTTGCGAGGTATGCTATTAAGGGTGCTTTTCATGCTTCAACAACCAAATATGAAATGCTCCAATTATCTATTTGTTTGGACCGGCAGAGTTCAATTTTATCGCTCCAAATCAGATGATGATCCGAATTCGATGAAGAATTCTCTTCAACCCGGCGAGAATGATGCAGGCCAAGGACTAAAGGTGTTTATTATATAAAATTACTGGCAGCTGAGAATTAAGTTTTATAATAATATATGCATTTTTGGAGTTATAATGCATGTACCTAGCTTTAAATTTGTGGCTTTTGGAATTCCTATGTTAATGACATTTTATGAAATCATTTAGTTTTTTAGGAGTTTTATTGTAAGCCTTTATTTTCTATGTTTTTCATATTTTTCACTTTAAGTTGTAAGCTTATAAATACTTGTATTTATAAAAAAGAGGAAGATAAGTTGTTTGAATTATCATATTGATATTTGATTTGCAAACTCGTTTTTATGTGCCTTTCTCTTGTTTAAGAGGCTGCATCTTTGTTCTTCTAGTTGTCTACATTGTAGGCTGGTACTAGAACCAAAGTTTATAGGATTTTCAGGTCTCTTCTCGCACTAGAAGATAGTAGACCCTACCTATCCATCATATTTATCATTTTCTTTCGTTTTTATCCACTGCGCCACATGCTTTACAAACTCGTATAAATTATAGATACCTACATTAAAATTACCTCAAACATAAGTTCAAAGAACCTGCTCAATTCCTGTTAAAGATAGCAGTGAAAGCAATAACTACATAAATCCTTCTACCACGAGTCTTGCCGGATAACTTGATTTCAGGGAAAACATATCTGACAAGAAAAAGAAGCCAACAGATTCATAATCTGGATTCTCTATCTCAGCCATGCGAGTTTGTCTCCTCCAACAATCATGTATAGTACTGCAAATATGAAAACAAACTGAAGCTCAAGGTAGAAATAACGATCTATTCCATCGTAACGCAGCTTTTTGAAATGTAGTATAAATGTGCGACTAACTTGCAATGGAAAATCTGTAGTATGAACTAAGGCCTTTCAACTAGGACTTTTTACTTACGCTTTAGGTGAAAGGAAAGGCATGCTTGCATTTTTTGTTGAGGAAATTGGAGGATTCTGTCCAAAAATATAGATTTTTTTAGCGATAAATATGAGAAAAAAATTGTAACTGAGTTAAAAAGTTACCAAAAAGATGATTGCTTCACATTGTAACAAGTACAGTGGCCAATACTCACAATACTGTAATTCAATACTCCAATTTTCTACATTTGTTTGTGTAGTTTGTTCTTTAAGAAAAGAAGACATTTTTTCTTCAAGTCGTGTTTTTACTATGAAGGAGAAAGTTTAGCAAGGGAGCTATTGAGTATTGACAAGAAAATTATGCTCTGTCCGGCTCCGCAACTGCGAACTTCTCATATCTAGTAGTTAAGATAATAACAAAGAAAGAAACGAAACTGAAATTGTAGTCAATTTATCATAAAACTAACATCTCGTATGCTCGCCCTTTTAATCAAATGCGACTTGTAGGTTTTTCGGAATGGTTGTAAATTGATCCATTTCAGTGTTGGTATAATTTTACGTCACTTCACAGGTAGTTTGTTTTGGGTCAGCCTCCATGTTGCAGGTTTAAAGCTGTCCACAAATTTTGGTGATCACACTCTGAGATGGTTAGTAAGCGTACTTACATCGCCAAGATCTCTGAAGGGGTTAAAGCAAGCAGCAGCCACTAGTATCCTTTCTAGGCGATGGAAGTGTGTGTGGGCGTCTACCATGACTCCCAACTTCGATGCAGTTGCAGGGAAAACCATATGCAGTTTGTATGGCTTCGAAATTAAAGAAGAATTAGATTCGGAAATTCGTAGGTACGTCGATGGTGGAACAACATCGAACCCCATCCCCTCGAGCAATACCTTTCCCCGCGAGCAATATCTTTTTAGGTATCAAAAGATGTTCTGGTTTTCCAAGTTTAAGGGTGTAAACATTGGCTTTAAGTCCCATAAGTTTCTTAGTTTCAAATCTGTTCGTGTGGCTGGAGAAGTTCTTGAGTACTTCTCGTATAACTGTCCACTTCTCGTATGATACCTCAAGAAAATGTAGAACGATAAGGTTCAAATGAAAAGGTTGCAAGCATTCACCTTTTATAATAGGTCAAAAACTTGTCAAACTTAATGAGTTTAGTTTCGTCAAATTTAATGAGTTCAGTTTCGTCATTGATAAATTCAAGCACACGAAAGGAGGCCCAAGGTCGAAGATTGTAAATAGATTGCAATGGATCTTTATGCTACAACTCATACATACATATTATGTGGTAAAGTGAGCTATACTACATGTGTAATCAATCCAATGAAAGTGAATGGATATGTGAGAAAAAAGAAGCAAAAGCAAAACCTCAAAGCTCAAATTCCCTTCCCAGTTGGTGCATGATGGAGATTCACCTACCTTGCACTATGCTAGTATTGGACCAAGAAAGAGACATTGAAGTGGATATGGATTGCTTTATATCTTCAAAAGTTGGGTGTGAATGTGATCCATACCCAAAAGTTTGTGAAAAATCCGACCACATCTCATTGGATTGCAACGTTCGGAGCAAATATGCATCCATGTCCTCAGTTTCCGACTCATCCTGCTGATCGTTGTTCTTCCCCTCCAACACTTCAACCACTTGTCGCATCGACAGTCTAGCATTTGGGTCAGGATATGCACACAACAATCCCAAATGCAAAAGCTTTTCCACTTCCTCCTCATCAAACTCTCCCCTAGCCCTTAGCCTCTCATCAAAGGCTTGTAACAAGTTTCCTTGCACCATAAGTTTCCACACCCATTCCACCAAAGGTGGCATCCCACCCTCTATAGGCCTCCTCCCACACAGCACTTCCAAAATCAAGATCCCGAACCCAAACACATCAGTTTTCTCTGATGCTCGCCCCATCCGAATCACTTCCGGGGCCAAGTAACCTACGGTTCCGACAACCTTAGTTGTGCCAGGCACTTCACCGTGTCCATGCATCCTTGCCAACCCAAAATCCCCAAGCGTTCCATTCATTTCCTTATCAAGTAACACATTACTTGCCTTAATGTCCCTATGTAGGACTTTGGACTCCCAACCCTCATGTAAGTACAACAGCCCTGAAGCCACATCTTTCAAAACCCTAATTCTGTCTTCAAAATTCAACATCTTATTCTCATCACAATCAAAAACCCTTTTGTCCAAACTCCCATTTTCCATGTAATCATACACCAACATGAAGCTACCTTTCTCTCTCTTGCACCAACCTCTCAACCCTACCAAATTTCTGTGCTTCAGCCTCCCAATGCTTGAAATCTCAGCCAAGAACTCCCTCATCCCATCATTTTCGTGCGAAATGCGCTTCACCGCGACCTCCCCCCCTCCTGCTAACACACCCTTGTAAACCTTCCCATTGCCTCCAACTCCGATCACATTCTCTTCATCGAAACCCTTCGTCGCGGCCTCAATTTCCTGATAGGTAATTCTATGGGGCCAGTACTCCAATTCCCAATCTTCCATTTCCTCTCTCTCCCTTGCCAACCTCCTATGCCTCTTGACCAAAAACAGAGCAAACAGAGCAATCAGACCAATCATAAAAAGTCCACCCACTGTGATCCCTGCAATGAAACCTTTCGACACGAAAATCGACCTCTTTGGAAGCACAAAAGAAGGCAAACCAGAAGTGATCAGGCTCTCACTCAACGAAAAGTTGGAATTGCTAAAACTCCATGCCAAAATCTTGTGGCTCTCAACTAACTGCCCTGTTGAACTTGTGAACCCAACAAACATTTCATCCTTAAAAACACCAGACAAATTGTAGCCAAAACTCAACAACGGGGTTTTCGGCCTTTTCGCGCCGGCCCGAACCATTGTAACGTTGATAATCAGATCCTTGTAATCAATCCAAACCTGGTAATTTTCCCCACTATTAAGCTTCAATTTCTTGAAACTTTTTTCATCACTTCCATCACTATTTTCCGGCCAAAAACCTGCCTCGTGTGCCTCGACAGATTTAAGTGAATTCACATCAACGCCGACATGGTTGTCATTAATATCTCCAAATTCCTCATTCTTAAACACATCAAATTCGACACCGAAAACATGGTTGTCGGACTTACCGTCGTTGGTGAGGTTGAAGAGTCCTAGATGCTGGCTGGAGCTCGTCCCCTTGATGCCGGTTTCCGGCACAAAAATGAAGACCAAGCCGTGGCCGGGAAGCGTGTTCTTGTATGGGGCAATGGAGAAAATGAAAGAAGTTGAGAAAGGGTATACGTACGATGAGTTTGGTTCTTTGGCGGGGATCTTGAACTTGTAGAGCGCTCGGCCGATGGAGAAGTTGGTGTTGTTTGTGAGCGTTAGGGTTCGAGATTCGACGGTGGCGTTGCTGTAGAGGAGCAACATATCGGAGGAGTTGAAGCCGTTGAAGACAAAGTCGACGGCGAAAGCTTGTTGGAAGGATAGGATCGAAGGTAGTAGAATCAGGAGGAGGAGAGGTTTGTGATTTGAGTTTGTCTTGTTCATTGCAGAAAAAATCAGAAAGCCGCGGACGTGAGTTAGGTCGGTTGGTTAAGTAGTGCGGCGCTCAACTACGGCTGATGGTGAATCTATGAAGATTAAAGTAGTTTAATACATCGAAAGGTAAAACGGAGGAAGCTGAAGATGGTGGAGGAGGTAAAGGGCCACTGATGGATATCGGAAAATGAATGAAACAGGAGAATTGTTGGTGATGCAGATAATGGTCTCTGTCTTTCTTCACGTCAGCTGATAAGGTGTGTCTGTGTGTAGTGTGTACGGTCAAAGACTCAAGGTCAGGTGATGCGTCATTTCTGCCCTTGGAGATGGGTTTAATTACAAAAATGGTAGGGTTTCGTGGTGGGATTTGCTGTCTGGCTGAAGGCAGACTACACGTGGATGGGACCACGAACAAGCAAAACGCAGCATTCTTTCTCGAAAGTTGAAATTTAAAAGTCCTCTAATCTTAACATTTTATGGCCAAATTTTAATTTTATTAAGTCAATTTTGATGGTCTTATTTGTTCTGAGAATCTGAGAAATTAGTGATTGGGATTTTGTCTTTTTGTTTATTCGAATTCTAATGACGTACCAGTGTTGCTTAATTTTCTTGCATTCCTTTTGCCTCTTGATTTGTTTAAGTGTTTTTTTTTTCTTGATCATAAGGCTGCTAATGCTCAATTTAAATAGATTATTTTTCTTTTTACTATCACTATTTTATTTAAACTTTAGTATAGTTAATGTTAAAGAAAGTTATGGGCGAAAGATGAGAATCTTCGGCTCGAAAATGGTTTTCAATAGATAAATCAACATTTCTTAATTAAATACGAAGAATTATAGCTACATCAACGATCAAAAAGCAAAATCTTGCTCAGCAAGTGGACTATTGAGCATTTGTACTTGGAATTGAAGAATAAACCCTAATCATCAGGGACGTCACCACTTATCAGATGTCAGTATGATTCTATATTATGCATTTGGTTTTTTATTTTTTCGTGGTGTCAAAGACCCAAATCACATTAGCCTTTCCACTTAGGGGAAATTGATTAAAATGTTAATTATATTTTATATATTGGGGCAACCAGTGTGACCAAAATGGCATGTTGGTTATTTTGATAGAAACGTTGGCCGATTTCCAAGAGGAACCAGGTTAATATCCAAAACTGAGGCTGAAGAGTCAAATGGGATGGATGCATCTTTGGTGGGAGATATTTTTCAGTGTGACCGTCACACAGACATCATGTGTTGTTATATAAATGGTAATATATGTGTGTTAAAAAGTTAATAATTTAAAAAATAAAATTTCTCACCACTTACATAAAAACACGTGATGTACCACCCGTGTTCACGTCACAACTAAAAATTTCATCTTTCGTACGAACCACCACAAAATAGATTTCCCTTTCATTTTCCGGGCCACAATAAAAAATTAAAAATAAATAAAGTAAAACGTACACAACGTCAACATATTCAAATGGGACAAGGATTGTCTGCCCTCCCGTGTCATCTTGTTTTGTGTTGTCACGGTTAAGTTACGTCAACATTTTATATTGTTTTTTATAGAGATAATAAGACAAAAATAAATAGTAATATAAAATATTAACGTGGTTTAACTGTGACCACATAAACAGGAGGGCACATGAGGACAGACAATCTTTGTCCATTCAAATGGCAGCTGCCGTTGGACTCTCTCCATCAGGAAATGACTACAAATTTTTTTTTTATTTGACCGAGAGATATTATCTACATTAATGGATATGAAATGAGTATAATTTTACAATGAGTTAGTAATAATGTAGTTCAAATTCGTTATTGGCGAGAATTGAATATAAAACTAAACGAAGAATAATACCACTAAATTGTAATACTCAGTGTCAAAAGATGACTAAAAATTAAATGTTGACATGATTTATACGTAGAAAATGACTGCAATATAACCACTCTAGAAGAATCCACCTTCTACCGTACAATGAAATAGAAAAGAGGTGTTTTGACTTTGGGACAAATAGTTTTAGTTGGTCAGATATTTGACTGTTATTCTAAAATATTACTTCTCAAGCAAACACGGATTCAAACTTTATCAGTATATATTTTGATGAATTCAATGTGGAGCATTCTCTCGTTTGTGAAAAAAAAAGAAAGTATTATTGGTCTAAATTTTTAATTTGTTTACAATATTTACATGTATTTAACAATTACTATTTCGAAGATTAAAATGATAATTATATTAAATACATGTAATTACATAAATTATATATAATATCACACGTTACATGGTGTCTCATTCCAAATATTAGAGAATGATAGGATTGATGTCTCATTTATAAGATATATGATATATTAATAAAGGGAACTATTATTAGTACTTCAAAATTTTCATTCTACACTATTCACGAACGTATTTTTCTTTCTAATTATAGAAAGTTTGGAGTACGAAATGAGATTTTTGGAATATTAATAACAATTTCCTTAATAAAAACACACGTATAATGTTTTGGGTGAAATAATAACATTACATAGCAGTGTCTCGAGTGCACCAAAAAATTGCTGGTTAACGTGGGCTATGTTTGAATGGCATGTTAAGTTGAGGTACATTAAAAATTATGTACCATTAAGTAATAACGACTAAGCTTCTTTCTATAAATTACTTATGCCAACTAATTACCTATTTTTTTCCAGGTAGATTATGAATAAGTATATAATTAGTGATATAAGCCATTAAGCGTTATAAGGTGTGAATATAAATACATAAGAAAAATATTAAATATAAGAGAAATTGTAAAATTATGTAAGTAGAGTCTTAAGCCACCTTAAAAAGAAGAGAGACGGTGACTTTAACACGGTGGGTGGCCTAGGCCTATCATAATCATTAATCAGTGACCGATTAAATAATAAAAGGGCCATGATTTAAGACTAATCTTTGTTAATTGATATTTATCATAAGTTCACATGGCACATGATTACAATTTGACAATCATGATTAGCAGAAGGCGTCATTTTGGGGAAATGTTGCGGATGAGGTCAATGGGTTTGGTTGATGATCTTATGAAGGGCAATGACAATCCCAACCTAATTAACTCCACACATGTTGTTCTCATTTCAAAAGTTCCAAACTCGGATTCTATCTCTCAATTCTGACCTATTAGCCTCTGTAACTATTCTTACAAGATACTGTCTAAGGTCATGGCGAATCATATTAGGTCGTTGTTGTCGGAGCTGATTTCCCCTTCACAGAATGCCTTCATAGCAGGAAGACAGATCCAGGATAATATTGGCATTGCACATGAGCTTTTCCATTTCCTCAAAACGCAAAGAACAAGGCGGACATTTGAACTTGGTGTCAAATTATATATGCATAAGGCTTATGATAGGGTGGACTGAGATTTTCTAATAGAAGTCATGGAGAAGATGGGATTTGATCAGAAATGGCGTAATCTAGTCTTCAAATGCATATCTTCCGTAAACTTCGCTATCATTCTAAACGGACAACCCGGACCGAAGTTTACCTCCTCACGTGGCCTCCGTCAAGGTGACCCATTATCCTCATATCTATTTCTTTTCGTAAGTGAGGTCATTTCCCTGCTCATCACGCGGGCTAGTGAAAAAAGGATGATTACAGGGGTTCAAATTAATCCTCAGGGGCCTGTTATTTCCCACATCTTCTTCGCAAATGATACCCTATTTTTCATGAAAGCTAAAAAGGAGAACTACATCAACCTAGTAAATTTAATCAAAGAGTATTGTGCGGCCTCTAGGCAGCAGGTAAACCTCCAGAAGTCTAGTGTGTTCTTCGGTGCTAATATCCCTACAACCCTATAGGAGGAGCTTGGTGGTATTCTTGAAATGCCAAAAGTTAACGACCTTGGGACTTACCTTGGGGTGCCATCTATGTAGAGGATGTCCAAAAGAAAAGGGCTTACATATGTTAAGGAAAGGATCTTGGGAAAAATTCAGGGGTGGAAACAATCAACCTTGTCGCATGCGGGAATAAAGGTTTTGATCAAGGTTGTGGTTTAGGCCATTCCGGCCTATCCGATTAACCTATTTAAATTCTTCGCCACCATTTGCAAAGAAATAGACTCTTTTATTTCTAACTTCTGGTGGGGGCATAATGGGGATGAACGACACATACATTGGGTCTCCAAGGATACTCTCGGGATCCCAAAGGCTATAGAGGGCTTGGGTTCAAAAGCTTCATGGACTTAATGATGCCTTTCTGGTGAAACAATGTTGGTGTTTAATCCAAGAACATGACTCACTGTGGGCGATGGTTCCGCACGATACTTCCCACATTATTCCTTTCTTAATGGCAAGCGTGGATGCTGAGCATCCTGGGCGTGGTCAAGTTTGGTTGCGGGAAATGACCTACTGCTTAAAGGGAGCCACTGGCAAGTCATGAATGGAAAAGAGATTTGGGTGTAGAGTAATAGATGGATACCCTCCCTTACGGTAGGACACCCCCTCCCAACCGGGACTGTGCAGGTCTGTCGCAACACCACGATGAAGTCCTTAATTAACCAAGCAAGTGGGGATTAGAATATTGATTTTTTAAAACCGTTCATTTCGACGGTAGAATATGACGCAATTTTGGAAACTCATATTGGTGATCCCATGCTCTGGGATATGTTGGTGTGGCCACTAGATAAAAGAGGGCTCTACTAAGTTAAAACGGGATATCATTGGGCTCATTCTCGTGTAATTCCAAGGGTAAACCCCAGATCTTCATCATCTATATCTATCCCGGGTTATTTGGAAAACGGTATGGAAGCTTACAACCCCTCTAAAAAAATCAGGTGCTTTATGTGGAAGACTATGCATAATGCACTTGCTACAATGGCGGCTCTCTATAAACGGAAACCTGCTTCTTCACCACTATGCCTCATGTGCAACTCTCATGAGGAGTCGATTGAGCACCTATTTCTTCTTTGTCCGTGGGTGGAAACAATATGGTTTGGTGAAATTTTAAACTACAAGGTTAACAGGAATGAGATCACAATGTGGACAAATTGGATTCTTGCAATTATCAATGCCAACGAGAACTCGAAGGCTGAGTTGGAGAGGATTTTGTCTTATGTTGCTTTCTCTTGTTGGCATATTTGGAAAGCTAGATGTTTCCTCATTTTTCCAACATCAACAAATCATTCTGAGCCAGGTGTTTGCGGCCATCTCCACTAATGTATGTGCTTTCACGGATGCTTGGATTCTTGCAATTATCAATGCCAACGAGAACTCGAAGGCTGAGTTGGAGAGGATTTTGTCTTATGTTGCTTTCTCTTGTTGGCATATTTGGAAAGCTAGATGTTGCCTCATTTTTCCAACATCAACAAATCATTCCGAGCCAGGTGCTTGCGGCCATCTCCACTAATGTATGTGCTTTCACGGATGCTTCGCGGATTCCCACTGTGAGCGTGGTGCAGAACAGACATGTTAACCCTGTGCATGCCAGATGGACTACACCGAGCCCTCATTTTGTAAAAATTAATGTTGACGCTAGCTAGGTGGTTGCCACGGACGTTGGGTTTGCTGGCGCTGTGGTGCGGGATTCTTTTGGTAGCTTTGTTGCTGTTTGTGAGTATTGTCTTAGTGCTCCTAGCGTTGCTGTAGCAGAGGCGATGACCATTCTTTGCGGATGCAAATTGGGTATCTTATTGGGTCTGAACTTCGTTATTGTTGAATCTGATTCCTTGGAATCCATCTCTTGCCTCAGGGGAAAAATAACAAATGGCAGATGAGAGGTTTTTCCAGCCCTGACGAGGAGCCAGAAATTCGAAGAATCATTTCATGACTGTCGCTGGTCTTGGATACCAAGATCAGCCAATATGGCCGCTGACCAGTTGGCGTCGCGAAGATGTTTGGAGATGTGTGACTTTACATGGGTCGATAGACCCCTATCTTCACTTGTTCATGTCCTAAACAACGATGGGTTACCTTGTCCTCCTTAAATTTGTATTGGTTGTGTAAGGGGTGACGCTTTTTAGCTTTGCTTGCATCGTCGAGTCTTATCTCTCCCCTTGCACTTCCCGATTTGTTATTTTGGTTGCTTGCCTCGCTGTGGGTTTTCATTGTGTACTTTGGCATCTTTATCCTGGTTTTGATAAATTTCCAGTTCACCAAAAAAAAAAAAAAAACGTCTCAAATTGGAATTTTATATTGGAGTATATATATAGTTTTTTACTTGATTAAACAACACCATAATCCGATGTCATTACTTGGTTTTCCAGATTCATCATCAATTAAAAAATGGTTAGCATGGTTTGTTTGTTAGTATTGGCATTTGCTTCATAGCAGCAATGTTTAGTGTACTTGAAATATGATCACGTGAAATTATTGTTCTATTAAAATTATAACATGTATTTGATTTTTATTAATATATTTTAGAAGGAGACGTTTGGATCATGTTATTCTTCCTTATTATATCTGTATAACACATAGAACGATATACTATAGGTGATTTGTGTACCTAGTACTCATAAAGATTTTGCTCTCCGAATGACGTAGGAATAAAGAAACTGCTTGATAATGCGAACAGTTTAGAAACGGTCCGAGTCGTTTAAAGGGTCTTTCATGATCAATGAAGATTTATTGTTGCTTGTCTTTTCATTTTCTTGAAACAGGTCTTTATAATATGTTCTTTTGCTTTGTAATAAACAACTTTGATTCAATACAAAATTCAGAAACAAGAGTTTCTCTCTCGACTTCTAGAACTCCAGAGTTCTTTCAAGGGAGACCGTTCGTGATCCATTTTCTTACAATGCACATTTTAATTCACTTTGCCTGGTAAACGCACTTAATTATTGTGTGATCAATATGAGAATATTAATGAATGAGTAATGCTAGAAAAACAAAATTTGGAGACTAAATTATGTGTCACCAATAAGGATGAACACGATTATCAACGCTTAAATAATAATTCAATTATCAACTTTCATGTCATTTAGTTTATAAAATTTAATCTCCCTAACATTACTCTTAATGAATAGTTACATCGTCACTCAATCAATTTGACCTTTTCATCTATATATATCACAATAATAAGACACTTTGAGATATTTTTTTCTTAATTAGGCCAAAGTATTTTCTCTAAACAAATCCGTTAATCCGGATACATATTACATAAAATACACAATACAGACAGCTAAATATTGATGCAGATCACCTCAGAAAAATGGTGATGCAGATCGAAGTTAGAGCAGTTCCATCGTGGGCAATAGCCCAATGGACTGGCTCTCAAACAGGGCCAGAAAAGCCCTAGCAACTTGGTCCAGCGTGTGCTGGCAATTGAGCGCGGGCTTGAGGGAGAGGCTCGGCACGAGTTGCTAGCCCGAGAGCCCAAAGGCCATGTGACGCAAGGCTAACGTCAGGGAGATGTTAGCCACAATATAAAATTAATAAAAAATGTAAAAAATTAATAAAATAATGTAAAAAATTAAAAAAATTATATAAAAAATGTAAAAAATTAATAAAAAAGTAAATAATTAATATTTTTTTAAAAAAGGAAAAAAATTAAAATAAAAAAAAAAGATTTAATTTTTCTATAAATATGTTATCATTATCTTCCAACTTACACCATAATTTTATATTTTCTCAAATACTTTAGGTTGTAATTTCTTATTTAATGACACGTGCTACAACGAGACCGATTAAAAATCATATCCGAAATTACAAATAAAATTATTTTGTATTATTTTATAAAATAAAAAATACTAATATTTTATTGCCTATTGCCAGGGCTATTCAGTGTAGAGGTAGAGATGCAAAAGACAATTTTTGTTCATTGGAGACTATTCAATAGTACTTGCCCTAAGGGGCTTTTGCAATGGTGGAGTTGCTCTTATGAATGCATATTTGCCTGCACGACCAACACACCACATAGGTTTGACAACCAATTGGCTACAGTCTATATATATATTATATATAATGATGATAATATTTTTTTATACTTTTCGCCTTCCACCAAATTCTACCAAAAAGTGAGCAAGGAATTGATTGATTTATTTTACTTTATAATTATGATTTGAAGTTAACACGTAATTCATCAGAAACGAAGTCAGAGATCTGTATGGATTTGAGGATTTTCAAACAACAAAATCATAAATTAAAATGCTCAAAAACGTACTAAACAAAACATTGATATATTAATCCATAAAGTTTTTCATAAACATATTACAATATCTCTCGACGCTTTTTTATGCTTTGAAAGCGTTACATGACAACCTCATTATCAATACAATCCAATATATATATCTCTCTCTATAAAAATAATCATATTATCATTTATATCCATTGATCTCTCATCCATGGATCTTAAAAAATTTCATGGCCGAAAATGGTCTTTCAATGATAGCAGTAACACATAAAAGAATTAATACTAATGTTACAATTTTTTTTTTTTCACCAAACAATTGAGTGGGGGTATCCGCACCTGGCCCTGAGGTGGTTCTGTCCATGCAACTAACACTTGTATTACTGAATTAATTCAATTACACCTTTCTTTAAATACTTGAATTTTCCTTGCCTCTATCTGGCTGCAAGTCAACCATTCATATGCATGCAAGTAAACAGATTCGATAAGGGAATGGCCTTGAAGTCAATGAGTAAAAAGTCAATAGTCAATCATACGTGCTGATTAGCCAGCAAGTAAGCGTTCCAGTTGTACATGCAACATACGGTATAAGTAGTGGTATGTAGGAAATACATGGCAACTACACATAAAAATGCGAAGGCACTATCCCTGTTAAGAAGACGGAGGAGGTAATGTTACCAGCATGCACGCCTGGATAACTTTTTTGTACCACTCATTGCTCGACACGAAACGATATGAAAATAACAGTTCATTATCGAGTCACCTGTTAAGAACTAATACGATAACGTTTGTCAGATTTAGACGTTAGGCATGATAATTTCTTGTATGATCCATTAACCCGACACGGTCCGTTAATGAATCAGATCGTTTTCAAGTCACCTGTTAAAAACCAGTTAAGATAATGAATTTGACGCGAGATGATCCATTAAAATAAAGAGTATGACACGAACACAACAAATACGACTTGTTTACCAAATTAGTAGTAAATTGGTCGAAATATTCAAACTCACAATTTAATCTTGTGAAAAAAAATTACGGTTTAATGAACTTTTGAAAAGTAGTCCAATGGGGGAAGATGATTTATCTGCCTCTGTATTGTGCCACATGCATTTCTCCTTCTGGAAACACACTAAAGTTTGGAGGAAAATTCTCCCGGTACTCAAACACAAGATATGGAAGATGCAACCACCAAGTTATACAAGAAATTCGGGAAAAAGTCACAGAGAATTGTATTACCATTGACTGTCAACATAAATCATGATAATTTAGTTTCATTACCTGCATAATTAAATATGATAAATACTTGGGTGCATTTATTTCCTATATCGACAAAATGAAAAAAAATGAGCAATTTTGATTACAATATGTGCACAATAAAAAGGTTGGACAAGGCGGTGCACCCTAGTGTAGTTTAAGTATTGTTCAATTAATAGATTTTTGGTCACGACGTACTTAATTTCACATATTAACTCAGATTTATAGACACATGATCAGTTGATCTAGCGACACTTAGTCTCTACTTTATTTGAAGAATGTCTCAAATTTGACTCACAAGCATGCGACGACGTTACATAATAATAGTAAGGTCGATACTATGTTGTAATATTTTATAGCATGTTGTAAGAGTATACTTGGAAGTTATAACTCCATTCTATTTTGTCAATGAAAGGAAAAAATTAAAAATCCATATTGTTTGTCCCCCTCAAAAAAAAAAAAAAAAACAGAAAAACATACTTTAAGCTACTGTTGGGCCATAGGCCCATTTACAAAATAATCGGGGCTTAATGTAGAGGAGTTTCTCAATTTTTGGAGACTCAAATTGCACCAGTCCATCCATGTATGAGGCCGACGTTGACCTATCCAATCTGCTATATAATTTTTGTTGTCCAACAATAAATTTTATTAGATTAACTACTAACGGAGTTCGTACCCATGTTGTCATACAATGATTCAACACCTTTCTCATACTATGATAAATGGTCACTTGCAATCTGCTATATAATTTCGGTACTCTATATTTATTATTGTATATTTTTTTATAGTCATAGGACTGAATAAATCACTGACAAATAAAAATAAATATAAATAGATAAGGGAGCTCGGGAGAACAGAAAAAATATAAAAATTATTCTTCACTTGTAGGTGAGAGATCTTAGATTCGATTATCGCTAAAAGCGAGTTTGAACCATATTATTGCTAACATATTGTGACGCTAAACCCACTCTCTTCTCTTTAGAGTAAATAATATCGTTAGTTCAAACCAAAAATTAAAAAAAAAATGAGCTCCTAAGTTAAGAACTTATTAATCGGACCAGATAAAACGAGACTCCATAGGGTTTCATGGGTCATAGCCATGCGTATGACAATCTCTAGCACCACCAAGCAAGTGGTCCACTCCACTGCCACCGTTGGCGTGGTGGTTCAGCCGCACGGGGAGGAGTAGCATTGATTAAAGGTGGCGAAGTCGTGGTCTGGCCTGGTCCCATATTGCCTATTGGGAAGCACATTGGAAAGTTTTGGCACATGATTTTCAATTATTTAACAATACAAGTCATGTTTGAAATTTCTTTGTTGATATTTCTGTGGAAATATCGGAAAAATCAAAGAAATATTAGAAAGGGGAGCGAAGTATTCACAAGATATTGGAGAAATTCTTAAATTTTGACTAAAATTGACAGATTTTATCAATATTTTCGACATATCGATTAAATTGACAAATTGACATATGACATTCCCTAAACTTTCATTTTAAATGTCCACATTTTTTAGCAAATTTTCATTGAAGGCAACCGATATCGACATATCTATCGATATTTTCACACAATTGTACATCGATATTTTCACAGATATCGATATATTAAGCACTGCTTATACGTAAAAGGTCTTAAATTTGAACCTCACCAAAGATGAACTTAAACCAAACTAATATAGTTACTGATTGTAAGATTTAGCTCACTCTCCCACCCATTAATGTAGATAATATCGAATGTATATAAAAAAACAATACAAAGCACTTACGTAAAGGGATTGGAACGATTTAGACGTGTTTTAATTTTAAAACCAACCATTATTTATTGCATATTAATATAGATAATTAGTGACTAGTGGTGGCCTTTTTCTAATTAATTCATGTCACTATTAACTTTCAATAATTGGAAGCAATGAATTTGACGAATGTTTTAAACCTTGGCTACTGTGCTTATCCATGTTGCATCAAATTAATCAATTTGCAACTTAGACTTTTTAATTTGAATTGAATTTTTTTATTTTATTTTTAAAAACTTATTTATGAGCATTGAAAACTTTCCAAATCAAACTAAAATAAATAAGAGGAGAGATTGCATCAAATGAAA
The DNA here is from genome assembly GCA_035220775.1 of Malus fusca. Taxonomy (NCBI): domain Eukaryota; kingdom Viridiplantae; phylum Streptophyta; class Magnoliopsida; order Rosales; family Rosaceae; genus Malus; species Malus fusca. The sequence continues at coordinate 37,691,840 of CM069068.1, forward strand.
GTTATGCTCCCTTTGAGTACTAGCATGACAAGTGGCTTGAAAAGCTGAACAAAAATCGAATCCAACCGTCCTCATTAACTCATCTTGCTAGCTAACCCACTTAAAATAAATCAAGGGTTTCGATTTTTCTTTGCACAAAGTAAGTTCCTAGATTTCCTTGTCTTTAGGCTCCAGACACTAAGGTCTAGAGAGGTTCCAAATTCATGCATGTCGATCTTATTCATTTTTTTTTAACTCACGATACTGGAGAAAGGACGAACCAAACACAGTACTTCAAATGTAAAGGTAAACGCTCTATACTAACTAGAAGAGTCTTGCACTTTGTCCACTTTTCAAAGAAGTAACAGATCGAGAAACTTATTGCCTAGCACATATACTTCTATTATCGATACATAGTTGTATGAGACAACGTATTAATTAAAAACATTACAGATATGAACGTTCATATACGCAAAAACAGAAAAAGACGCATCTGATTTTCTATGTTGAAAACTTTTTATCTTATGGTCAAGATTTCATCACCCATTACATAATTGAGAGGATTTTCCAACTTTCCCAGAAACGTCATAGTGCACTCTAGCCAAACCAAGTAGGAAGAAACAACCTTGTTAGCACAACCCCACCCCACCAAGGAGGACAGTTTTGACGTTCCGATTTCGACAAGTACTTTCTGTTTTTCCGGTGGAAAAGTCTGTACTTGGTACTCAACCATTAAACTGCGCGCAAGTAAATAATTGTACTGTTACTGACATGTCAATGTGATTGTAGAAGTTTTCGGAGCAGCTGGTGACCTCGCTACGACAGTTTACTTTTTTGGCGGCGGTTCAGAAGACTCACATAGACATTGCAGCCTCACCAGTACCAAGAATCAAACACAGAACGTGCTATGTGGAATACGAGTTTAAAATCATCCTCCTAACCCAGTGGTGGTTAAGGTGTTGTAGAAGTTGGCATGTTGGCTTAGTATCTTCTTCCTATCACACGATTGTTATAAGAGTTTTCATCTTTCACATGATCTCACTATACTGAACGCATCGGTTTATATCTTTTGTCCTTTCTAGCAATGTCTTGGAGCATACGTGGTTAACCAATTGAAGGCTAGAAACCAAAAGTATTAAGCTGTAAACAATAGTTTTACAATTAAATTGTAGTTGCATCAAATACATATATTTACATACTTATAATTGATCGTCGATAATAACTATATTAAATACATATAAATATCGTACACCATCCCACATTGCTAAACGTCTCGATTTGAGCTTAGGCCAGCCCGAAAGATGAATACGGCATGAGTGAGACAAGGTGACGGCGTCCGGTTGTTAACATCGGGCACATGGCGCAGGTTAGGCAATCATAAATTCCCATGCTTTCATTTAAAATATTTCCACAAATTTGGACAATATATAAATCCCAAGAATTTTTTCAGAAAATCATCCCCTCAAAATTAGCATAATAAAAAGGAAAGGGAAAAAGAACTTTGATATGTATGTAAATTGTGATCCCAGATTCCTTCACACAAGAAAACTAGATTTCATAAAAGCCTAGATTTGTGCTATAAAGTATAAACCCTACAAACCGAATGCACCAATCCCTAATTTTCCACCCATTCACAGAGTTCAAATTTCATTGATTTCAGTGATTGGAGCAAAATTTTGTCGTTTTCTGCAATACTCGATTCCCAGAAGCATTTTTGTTCTTGCTCGTCACTTCCCAACTTTGAATTTTGGTTTTTGGATTCGAGAAAAAAAAAGGAGAGTTTTTGGAAACGCTGAGTTCTGAGTGTTGTTTGAGTGCAATTGGGCAGCAGGGGAGCTTGCGATTCAGTGAAATTTGGGAGTGGAACTTGATTCTGGGGCCGATTTGGTGAGTGGGGTCGTTGAAGTTTTGGGTTTCTGATCGAGAAAAAAATCTGGGTTTTTGGGAGATTTTTGAATGATTGGGTTGGGATTGGGAGGAGGAGGGAGATGAGAGGGGCACATGAAAGTTTGGATCAACAATGACTGGAGGGTCATTGGGGATTCGATCAGGGAGTTATGGTTCTTTGGATAAACAGCTACACAACAACATCAACAGCATCAACGGAGTGTTGCCAATCCAATCTGCGCGTAAGCCTTCGAAAATGCTCAAGGAGAAGGAGAGGTTGTTCCACTGGATCTGCAAGTTTGCCGGCCGGAAGAAGGTTGGAATGCTGCTGCTCTGCCTCATCTCCGCCGCGGTTTTTGTCTGGGTTTTGTACGTTGGAAAAGGTTCGGCATTCGTTTTCCTGTGCATGTTTGATTCTTTTTATAAGTTAATTTGGTTCTGTTTTAGTTGTATCTGTTGACGAGGGTATTGGGTTGTTTGAGTTGATCCTAGTTGATTTGGATATAATTATTCTTCTGTGTTAGTTGATTGAGTTCGAATTTGAAGCTGGGGAAGTGAATTGGGTCGAATGCTAGTTATCAATTGAGAGCAAAAGATTAGTCTTAGCAAATTGATTAAGCTAACCTTAAACTCGAGCACTGCATTTCACACAGCTTTTGTAAATTATGCTGGGAAAATCACTAGATTACCATTATTTTCAAGAGATACTTCTAGTATGACAGTGTGGAATGAATTTTTATCTGCATTAGTATTGGCTTCCTTATCTGGTAGTATAAAAATCTTCTTTTAGTTGAAATTCCTCATACTAAGTTCATTTCTTAGACTAAAAGATGTTTCCTTGTGTAAGTAATATACACTTATCTGCTCATATATAGGTGAAGACGGACAAGATGTTGTCAGTGTCGGAAACATTAGTGTTAACAACAGCATCACTTTAAGTTTTTCTGAATCCTCGCGAAAACATGGACCTCAAAGTAACAACATGACTTTTTCGCTGGCGTTGCCTCCTCCTCCTCCTGCTGTTTTTCTGGGTTACACTCTTCCTCCTGGACATCCATGTAATACATTCACTTTGCCTCCCCCACCAGCAGATAAAAAAAGAACTGGACCGCGACGTAAGTTTCTACATTTTCTTTGTTTTTGGTTATGCTAGATTTTCCTCTTCTCTGGAAAAAACTATTTTTGCGTTACTTAAACTTAAAGATGGCAGGAATATTTGGCACTGAGATAGGTTAACAACTCATGTGATGTTGCTGAGTTTTATTCCTTCTTTACTTTTCAGCTTGTCCAGTATGTTACCTTCCTGTGGAAGAAGCCATAGCCTTGATGCCCAAGGTCCCTTCATATTCTCCAGTTCTGAAGAATTTAACATACATTTATGAAGAAAATTTATCTAGAAAAACAGAATTTGGAGGCTCAGAGTTTGGTGGATACCCTACATTGAAGCAAAGGAGTGATTCATATGATATAAGAGAGTCAATGAGTGTGCATTGTGGGTACGTGTTTCTCCCTTTTTGCTTTACCTTGGTCAAGTTTTCTGTTTTTATTTTTCAGACCTGATTTTTGTTTTTTGAATTAGTTAGTCTTATAGTAATGAGCTTCCATTGGCCCTTCACTCATTTAAGTATATTGTGCATTTTGCTTGACGGATTTGAGCATCGATCAGATTTGTTAGAGGAAGTAAACCTGGCCGGAATACTGGATATGATCTGGATGAGATTGACCTAAATGATATGGAGCAGTGTAATGGTGTGGTTGTTGCATCGGCTATATTTGGTAATATGCAGTATAATGTTAATTCAACTTTCTGTTAGATATATTGGTGGATTCCTTATCAATTGAATTTGTTTTCATCAGGAAATTTTGATGAGATAAACCAGCCAAGGAACATTAGTGATTATTCTAAGGAGACCGTTTGCTTCTACATGTTTATAGATGATGTGACAGAAGCTTACTTGAGAACATCTGGGAAAATGGGCAACGATAGGAAAGTTGGTATATGGAGAACTGTGGTTGTGCATAACCCTCCTTACACGGATGGAAGGCGCACTGGGAAGGTAAGATTTCTAATTTTTTGTGAGCAAATTTTATCGACTCTAGAGTAGAGTTGTCTTGGGAATAGTTGCCTGAATTGGCTCTTTGGTTATGAATTATCCGTAGACAGGTGTTTATCATGTTGTGCAAGATTTAGATCTTAAGTGGACATTACAATTATTTGGGAACATGTAAGATATCATTCAGCTTCTCTAAAAGGAAAAAATGCGTATAGTGTGAATGGTTGTGTTTCCGTGCATTTAAATGTGTCAATAAGATAATGGGGCTTTCTTTGCAGAATGCTGTGTTTTATGTACATTTTTAGTACCTTGACATAACTTTGACACAGATTACATCTTTTGCAGATTCCTAAGCTTTTAGTGCATAGGATGTTTCCTAATGCCCGTTTTTCCTTATGGATTGATGGGAAACTTGAACTTGTCGTGGATCCATATCAAATTCTTGAAAGGTATATCTGATTGAAAGTTTCACAAATATCTAGCCATCTTAATTTATTTATAGGTTATTTTTTTCACCCAAAAATAAAATAAAATTACAGCTTAGTCTTTCACTTTCTATCATGATAAATAGGTCTTCGTAATTTTTGTTTTTTGAAAATTACCCTGAGTATGGAATATCATCAGTGTCTTGTTCAACATTTTGGCAAGTCTGCTTCGAAGAAACATCCAAATGTCCAGATGCAAAATACCACCATCATAGTAATGTTGTCAAACAAGTTCATTTGTAATATGATATCTTTTGTTCAATTTCCTGGTTACCTCTTTCAGATGCAATTTTGCTGCTTACAACCACGTCTAACTGTGGCACATTGATATATTATCATATGCTTTGCTTAACTTACAAAATCGCTTTCCTGTTAGTGCTTTGAGTCCTGAAAGCTGCTTTCCCCTATTTGACTGTCCTTTACGTTTGCCCCACCATTCACATTTGTGGGAATAAAATCAAAATGATCCTCCAGTACGGATGAAACCCACTCAAACACGACAAGATATTTGAGTCTTACTAAACTTATGTTAGATCCTGTCCATTTATGTACTCCTATCATTTGGATATGAAACATCAGATTGAAAAGCAATTATGTACCCAGTTCACGGAAGGGGCTTTGCTCTTTTACGCCAAGCCTTATTCAGCCTGGTTTTACTAGCATTCGTACTGATACATCCTTTAAATTTAACCTATATTTCAGGTTCTTGTGGAGAAAGAATGCAACTTTTGCGATTTCTAGACATTATAAACGCTTTGACGTGTTTACTGAAGCTGAGGCAAATAAAGCTGCTGGAAAATACGACAATGCCTCTATTGACTTTCAGGTTGAATTTTACAAAAAGGAAGGTTTGACCCCATATTCTGAGGAAAAGCTTCCCATTACAAGTGGTAGGTGGACCTTTCACTCTGTTAAAACATTTCGTGTATGTTTCGCTTTTACCAAGTTTCCTTGTTTTGGTCTTGCTGCAGACGTTCCTGAAGGATGTGTTATAATAAGGGAGCATGTCCCGATCAGCAACCTTGCCGCTTGTCTTTGGTTCCATGAAGTTGATCGTTTTACTTCCAGGGATCAGATTAGTTTTTCCACAGTGAGAGACCACATTCGCGAAAAGACAAACTGGACTATCAATATGTTCTATGACTGTGAAAGGCGCAATTTTGTTGTTCAGGTACGCATGTATATGCTTTGGAAGTACGGGTTTTTTTCCCTTTGGGAGGGATGTATGGGGGTTTCCGGGTTCTATTGCATTTCGATTCTCTCTTTCTCATGTTCCTCGATGCATTTCGTGTGTGTTTTTCACTGTCTACAGAAATATCATAGAGATGTATTGGAGCACATGGCTCCTCCTCTTCCTAAGGCTGTTCCTCCACCGCCGCTATTACCACCACCACCGTCACCCCCAGCTTTAAGTAACGAACCACCAGTTAAACCATCAACCGAAACTTCACCCGAGAGCATTGTAAAAGCCCCAGGTAAGAGGCCTCCAAGGCGTGGGAGAGATAGAAGGTCGGGCTCTAGACGTCACCGCAAAATCGTGGCCGGTGCTAGAGACATTGATTCAAGTTAAAAGTTTTGTTCAAGAAAGTTACATCATTCTTTAGACCTCCCCCTTCCGAAACTTGTTCACGGCGGCGGGGGCGGCGGTTACGGAGGATTTGTGCAAGATGAGAGTGTCCTAGCTCTGCTTCAACATGGAGCGGCTTTCTCCTCATTCTTTCTACCTTTTGGAATATTGTCTCAGTTTTTTTACTCAATTTTTTGTTGTATATATAAAAGTATAATTTTTCCAAATAAATTATGAAAAATATGGGTTGCTACCAAAATCCCCCCTCATGTGTAGTGGCCCATTTTGTCCTTTAATTACCATTGTACCCCCACCCAAAATTATATACCAGTAGATGTCTCTTAATTTGAAAAATCAATATTTTTTTGATTTTTTTTGTTTTTAATTTTTAATCTGAAAAGGGAAAGATAAACAACATTTGTGTTTTTCTACTGTCAATCAAACACGTGGACACCAGTTAGTAAGTTAAGACGACGCACATTATGTTCTTGGGCTCATCGTACAATTTTATATTTGAAATTTTATTTCTATTTTTGGTGGGGGTTTGGTTTCGAACAGCCCGAAAACACTATCTGAGAAGTACAAACTAAACGGTTTTTAGAAACTCCTAAAATATCAGTAGACAAAAAATCACCAATCCAAATAGAAGGTTCTTCAAGAAAACAAAAGCCCATATCAAATTATCAATGTTGTAGCTCCAATTGGTATGTAACAGAATTCTTCTCTCTGTAAATATGCTTGAGCTGAGAGTATTCGAATTGGTTCAAAATCTCATGATAAATACGCAAAAGAGAAGCAAGAGGATGAAAATTATCGACCCCTACATAGCCAGCAATAGAATGAACTGAAGGATCATTCTTTCTTTTAGGTCATCACAGGATGATTCTTCAAAAATATCTTTCGATCCGTTTTTACCTCTCACACGTCCCTCTCAAAATGAATGTAAGGATATACCACCCTATCTTCAAACCGAAAGGTGTTGCTTATTTGTCATTTGGTCAGTAAGTAGACAAGATGCTCTTAATCTTTAGCTCAACCGATTTGAATCAGTAGGTCCCAGTTGGAATCTGTCGGTACCGCTAGGATCTCGCCACGTTTCCATCCCAAGACAAAATGGACCCCATCCGGGTCCCACTGGATCCTATCCTTGATGCTCACCGTATCAACAACAAAACCAAGAACACATTTTTTACTTTTCTCTCCTGAATTAAAAATTAAACCAAAAAGAAAATAAATTTGAAAAAACGTTATCAATTAATTATTTTTCTCCTTCGCCTTCTTCCCAATTTCTCAGAAACCAAAGGGTTGATCAATGTCATCGCCGGCGCCGACACCTCGATAACTCGATCCCAGCCGTCCGATTGATCGATGTCATCGCCGGCGCCGTCGTCGGCCTTCTTCGTCATCTGCCTCCTCCACTCCCTAATCGCCATATCCTGCGGAGCCCTCATGATGTTCTACATGACGGAGGTCTACACCTTCGGGCACGGGACCGAGACCGCCCAGAAGCTGATGGGGTCCACCCCCCACGACCAGCTCCTGATTCGGACCTGCGACTCCTTCTCCGGCCTCCTCCTCTTCGCGATCGGCTTCCTGCTGCTCATGGTCTCCTTCGTGAAGGATCGCGAGTTCCAGACCTTCTTCGCCAAGGGGTGCACGGTGCTTCACGTTTTCATGGCGCTGTGGCGGTGCTACTTCGAGCGGCGGGTGGAGGACCTCGCCTGGGACTGGCTGAGGCAGACGGTCGGCGACGTCTTGCTGGCTGCGTCTTGGGTTTTCTTCCTTGTTTTCTCCTGGAGAGAAAAGTACGACTAAGCCCCTCTTCTTCCTCGTTATTTACGGCTTCTTGTTTTGTTATATGTTGTTAATTTGCTTTTTGGTTCAGTCACATGTTAGTGGAATGTTGGTCATCTTTGTTGTACATATTTACCTTTGTGGATAATCAAAGTTGAAACACATCATCCTTTGGTGGTCATTTTTGTTCATATGCCATGCAATTTTTGTTTATTCGAGCGATATTCTAATCTAAACGAAGCTGAAACTGCGGGAGGAAAATCCGGACTCTTGTGTAGTGGGGCGAGTACATTGCTCTAGCTAACTTGGCTATGCCCAGGTGTGTCGTTTTTGTTTATATTAAAACATATGACTTGGTGACTGATAAAACATTGCCTTGAAGGCTTGAACTTATCAGCTGATGACCATAAGTGTGTTTATCTTGAATCTTGAAGGCAGTTAAAATGTGTGGAAATCGGAATTTGGATTTACAGGAATTTAAAGGGGTTTTAAGTGGTGGAGTTTTTCGTCTCTGGCCGGTATCTGGAGCCGTGATTGTATCTGCATAATCCTGATGCATTATGGTTTTTGTTGGAATTGTGCTATTTGGGATTGCAAATCTGCTTCTTCTCATGAACTGGAGTACTTAACTGCTAGAAATCTAGTTGAGAAATTACTGTTTGTTTCATTAACCTCAGATTGATATACTATTCGGCACTCCTCTGCCCGTAATCCCTGGTTCTGAGCTTGGCATGAGCAGCTGGTATGGTGACACTCCAGCCCCGCATCTATTCCGAAGGTTTAAGTCGGCATTTCTTTGTTCAATCTCTTTCTCAATGCACTTCATCTCCATTGAAAATCTGTAGAATGCCTCGGTGATCACCGTGTCAGCTGACCAGGTTGACAAGTCTTTTCTCCCCCCGATATATACCTCATCCGGTGAGTGCGTTGAAAGGATATCTATTACAGCCATGTACTTCGTTGCTTCAAATAAACCTGGCAGGGATGATAGAAAGTATTTCTGTGGATCTCTTATGAAAGCAACATACTCGGGATCATGCTCCTGCGGCAATAGTCTCCGCATGTGTGGTGGGCGGTTCGGGACATACCCACCATATGGATATTGCCCGTAGTTCAGTGCTGCGTGCTGTGCTGATGAGACCCAAATGATGGTGGTGAGTATGGAGATAAGATCATCTGGAGTTGAGAGTTTCGGCCACCAGCTAGCATGGTGAAGATCGCCATGGCCTACATTGATTGACTCGTTGTACCATGCCTTGAGTTCTGTATCACAATGAACCACACTTGCATCAGGATAGTAGTAATCGACATAGGTCCGAACCAATGTCTCCACTGCCGACCATATGAGGAGTCCATCTGTTGCATAAGGGTAATCTTCGACCAGTAGACGTATCCCGTGGACTTGGGTAGAGTCCGGTTTTGCCATTCCTCTATATGCAGAAATGATGATAAAGTTAGTAAGCTGTCCACTGCTGGAGATGAAGAATTTACAGTTCAGTGATGATAGATATATAAATTGAGAGAACTTCAATCAAACCTTCTGATGAGATCTGCAGGAAGGCCCTGAAGGTCAAAGCGCCACCAATCTCGATAAGCAGCACAACTAATCTCCATGCTGTATCTACCGGCACTGAAATCAGACTCGATTATCCCTCCAGCGTTGATGAGAAACTGACGGGCCATTGCATTTATCTTCAAGGTGTACCGCATGTGAGGACTGAGAAGCTTGTAAATTGGATGCATCACACTCAACTGCCGGTGGGCTGCTATTATGAATGGCTCCATGCAGGCGTGAGTGCGTAACCTGGTTCAGTCATCAAGTTTCAGGTTGTGGCATGTTTGCATATTATCAAAAATTAAGGTAATCGGTGTGCATACCAGTGGTGAACCAGTTGATGAACGCAGGCGTCGTTGGAGCATACATGGACTTTACCAAGCTGCCAAAGCCAATTTGTTGTAGCATCAACTGGAGGAGTGAGAACCTGCTTAGATGGTGAAACTGAATTGGTTGCAGAAGAGCTGAGTTCTATAGCAATAGGCTTTAACGTTCCCATTGACGTCAAGAACAAAATTGTACGCGTTCCATAAGCTTTTCGATCATCAAAAGCGTTTATTTGGTCCAGAAATGGAAGGAAAATGTCATGATAGTCTAGTACGAACAGTTTGTTTTCTTCTAATGCCTGCAACACAACCATTTATGCACTTTAGTGAACCTTTCCTGTGTTTTACGTATGAAGTAATCCATGTCTTTCAACTATTTTTTCCTTTGTCGTCGTACCTGTTGTACGGACATGCCGTCGAGATGGCCTGTTATATGTTCCTCCTTGAGTGCCGATTCCTGTGAACCATAAATGGAGGGGTTCAATTTGCTTACAGGTGGGAAAACTGTGAGCCTTTCGATGCTCAGAGGGTTTATGCCGGCAATTGCTTGACGTCCGAATTCGTCGTCTTCCAAACAAGATGATGTTGCCCCTGAAATTGGAGTGAGATTTTAGAAACATTCAAGGCTTCATGTTCATGTTCACTCAAATAATATGATGCTTACGACATAACAATTTTGGACGTTCAAATCTGAGGAATTCTTGAACTTTGTTCAAAGGCTCTGGTGAAGACGTGTCTTTAAACAAACCAATTTCGTCTGAGGACCACTTGAAAACTTTGTTGTCGCCGGAAATGGTTGTAAGGGTAGGAATTATATGCCGGAGAATTCCCTTCAACTTTCCTAGCTCGAGAGCTTGCATCTTGGACTCTTCAAACTCTTCGTCTCTCGGCACGTAAAATGCCGTCGATTCGTTTATCGACGACTCTATTTTCTCATCTGTTGCATAGCATGTATGTCAAAACTAATCGTATAATGTTGAATACCCTTTTTTGGCCCAAAACAATTGAATTACCCTTTTATTGTTTCGCTAGGGAAATCAGTCTATAGTACTTGTGACATTGTCGATATTTTGTTTTGATGCTCTATCATGTAGGTCGATATTTGGTAATCACGATAAAATATTGACAATGTGCCATATACGTGCATTGGTATCTGGTACTAGTCAATCACTCTCCTTACCTGTACTGGTTGGAGGGCGTCCGGTTCGACAACGTCTAGGATACGGATTCTTGTGGCCTCCAAGAATTGGTCGGGAGAATTCAACTCCCTCATCTGGATTTCCGATGTCATTGTAGGTGTCATAGTCGTATATTCTATCAAATGGCGTTCTAAGTCCTTTCCCATCACCCCTCAGCTGTTCTAGCTCCATCTCTCTCGGCTCTTTTAGCCCTGCTGGTGTCTCACTTGGTAGGTAAGCCTGCAAAATTACATTTACATATATCATACAAAGTCACATGGCCTTGAGTTATACATAAATTTTTTGTGCAGAACATCTGCTCTTTAAATAGACGCATAATGTATCGATACTAGATAGCATGTTGGCTACAATGATATTGACACATTACCAGTGACATATATTGACATAAAGAACAGGTGAAAGTCGGACTAATGAGTATATGATCTATATAAATATAATATATATCTTGGTATTGTAATATTTGTCTGTGTGTATATATATGTATGTATGTACCTTAGTAGAGAAGAAGATTCTTTTTGAGGACCCATCAGCTTGTTGAACCCAAGAGTTGCAGGCAATATGCATAACACCTTCAATGTTGACGCTATCCAAATAAAACTCCTCCTCATATCTGTTACTCACTGTGATGGCTCCTGGCATCCCAAATTTTGAATCCACCATAAATTTAACATGATAAGTGCTTTTCTGATCAGCACTTCCCAGTTTTAGATCCTTGGACCAATCTAGTACAGCTTCGTAGCTCAGTTTTGGCTTCGTTGATTCTTTGTTTGAAACAAGTTGTGCGGGGAAAAGCCAAAATGAGGTTTCAACAAAAACAAACACAAAAGAGAAAGAAAAGAAAATCCAAAATCCGCATACCAACAGATGCAATAGTACTTAACAATTTCTTAATTTGTGTTTGATCTCATATATCATCTTAAATAGTAATGCATACGTTTGTTCTTAATTTAACCACTTGTATTCATTCAGGTGTGAGGCTTTATTTCAAAAGACGTATAAAACTAGTGAGGCTCACACATGAGATCAAGTAATAAGCTTCTTTACCTGGTTCAGTTTCAGTACTGACAAGCTGTAAAACAACACCCCGGTTGGAATGGTCATGGTTGCCGCCAAACCAGTGACGTATCATGTGTTGGATGTTTGACTTCAGAGGTCTCCTTACAGTCACCAGCGCAGAGAGCTCCAAGGCCATCACAGGCTTTTCTGCTTCATCAGCAACAACAGATGAGGAGGACATTGACATTGTTACCATTTTATTGTCCCCTTGCCGAGCAACACCACGACGACTAGCCGCCTTATCAACAGCAAATCGGCCTGCGCCAGCATCCTCCGTTTTGATTGTCTTCCTTTCTTGGAATCTCATTCTCTTTGTTGAAGGAAAGAGATTAATGGCAGAATAAGTATAATCCAGTGGACTTGAAATATTGTGAACATTGGGATTAAACATGCCCATGGTAATTGACATAACTATATATATAAAGTTGGCCTGGTATATATAAGGGTTTTGATTCTTAGGATTTCAAATATTTTCAGTTACGATAAATTTTGATCAGCCTACCACATCCAATAAGCTTGGAAGTTATGTTGGAGAACATGATCGCATATTGTGTTCTCCTTAATTTGCCAAATTACATAGCACTATACATTGAGAATGGAGATGTTTAAGTTGGATCAATTTTCTCTTTGTTTAAGCAAAAAATGATAAGAGAGATTAGAGATGCGGGAAACAAAATAAGATGAAAAATAGACATTTATGTACGATTGGTCTAGGCACTAGTCTTCTCATGTGTGGTCGGTGAGTTGGGACATAACTAACCACCGTATGCGGCCAAAGTTTAGGGCAGCATGTTCGGCGGATGTGATCCAAATTTAAAGGGACACCTCATACTTAGATATTTTCTGTTTGTTGTAACAGTTGTAAATTTGGTTACAACTGTTTTGTAACTAATCACTATGTTAGTGGTTAATCTAATGTTATTAGTCACTAAGCTTATTTAGCAAAGTGTATATAAACTCAATTGTAATTACTTCCTTATTAAGAAATGAAATACATAAAGCATTCTTTCTATCTTGGTATCACTCGCCTCTCTGCTTAACCGCCTTTTGATCCTCCTTTCTCTGCAATTCGATCTTCAAGTTCTTTCTCTCGATCTCCAATTTCTTCTTCTTCTCAGCAATGGTATCGTCAACTTCTTCGCCTACGCATCTTGAAATTTTTCCTCTGAATCCTACACCGACTGAGTTCGTCGCCCCCAATTTCACCGTGATGAACCTTAATTCTTCCAGTTCGTCGATCTCATCGATCACAATCCAGAATATTAGTTGTGTGGTGCCTATGAAGATATAGCGTGACAATTACTTAGTCTGGAAGGCTCTCTTTGCTTTGATTTCCAGGTGCTACAAGCTCACTTGCATCGTTGATGGTTCTGAGTTCTGTCCACCGCCTTATCTTCTTGATCAAACCGGTCACACTACTGGAATTCCTAACCCTGCCTATGAAGCTTGGTATAAGAAGGATCAGAATTTCCTTATTTGGCTTAACTCTACTCTCTCTGAAGAAATCATTCCGTTTACTGTTGGTGTGACTTCATCTCGTGATCTTTGGCTTAATCTTGAAAATCGATTTGGAGATGTATTTGCTTCTCATATTCATCAACTCCGATCTCGTCTGCATTCTTTACACAAAGGTGACCTTTAGATTTCTGAGTATTTGCAACGCATCAAAGGTATTCTGATGCTTTAATGGCGGCTGGTTATCCGGTTTCTGATCATGACCTTATTGCTGTCATTCTTAATGGTTTATTTGATGAATATGAATATTTTATTGACTTTATTATGCTGAGAATTTCATCAACCACTTTGGATGAACTGCATGGTTTATTGATCAACAAGGAATTGTTCATGAATCGCAAAACGAAAGGTGTTGTCTCTTCCTCTCAAGAACCTTTACAGGCCTTTGCTGCTCAATCTCAGGGTCCTCTCCTTCCTATACCACAATACTATTCCTTTCCACAAGCTTATGCTGCTCAATTTCACACTCATCCCAGATTTCAGAACAATTGTGGCAAATGATTATTTCAGCGCAATAATCGTGAGATTGAGCAGCAAAGGCCTGTAAAGGTTCTTGAGAGGAAGAGACAACACTTTTCTTTTTGCGATTCATGAACAATTCCTTGTTGATCAATAAACCATGCAGTTCATCCAGAGTGGTTGATGAAATTCTCAGCATAATAGAGTCAATAAAAGATTCATATTCATCAAATAAACCATTGAGAATGACAGCAATAAGGTCATGATCAGAAACCAGATAACCAGCAGCCATTAAAACATCGGAAATACCTTTGATGAGTTGCAGATACTCAGAAATCGAAAGGTCACCTTTGTGTAAATAATGCAGACGAGATCGGAGTTGATGAATATAAGCAGCAGATACATCTCCAAATCTATTTTCAAGATTAAGCCGAATATCACGAGATGAAGTCACACCAACAGTAAACAGAATGTTCTTCAGAGAGAGTAGAGTTAAGCCAAATAAGGAAATTCTCATCCTTCTTATACCAAGCTTCATAGGCAGGGTTAGGAATTCCAGTAGTGCGACCGGTTTGATAAAGAAGATAAGGCGGTGGACAGAACTCGGAACCATCAACGATGCCAGTGAGCCTGTAGCGCCTGGAAATCGAAGCAAAGAGAGCCTTCCAGACTAAGTAATTGTCACGCTATAGCTTTATAGGCCCCACACAACTAATATTCTGGATTGCGATCGATGAGATCGACGAACTGGAAGAATTAAGGTTCATCGCAGAGAAATTGGGGGCGACGAACTTGGCCGGAAAACGTTCTAACAAATCAGCTGTGTTCCGTCCAAACCACAAAGAGTTAGCCGTCGAAAAAGGTACCATTCTCTTCATCTCGTTGAGAAGTGTGATTTTCATTTTTGAATCACTTGATTTCGTTGAGTATTGAAGAAGTTATGAACGTTTAAAGTTTACCCAGTTTCCGGCGAGTTTTCAAGTTTTCACTCGGACCTGTCAACTCTGAGGCTATTTTCCGGCCATCTTTGGCAACCATTGGGCTTTGAAATAGGTATAATCTTATTCTACACTTTCCTATCTTCATTTTGATATATTATGGGTTGAATTTGGTTAAGAAACGATTGAGTTACGAAGTTTTGAAAATTGCGCAAACTTCCGGCCAAGAGCTTCGGGACACTTAACAGAGTTTTTAACGGAATGACCAAAATGATGGATGATGGACAATCTCAGGGACCAGTTTTATCGATTTGGAATCTCAGGGACCAAGGTGATGAGTTATGCAAATCTCAGGGACCATTTTGGCGATTTACCCTATTTAAAATTAAACAAACAGTACCTGACAAAAATTGACCGCACGATGTACGATGAACGAACACAATTTACGGATTCCTGGAATCCTCCCAAAGAGGATCCGGCGAGGATTTCTAGAATTATAAGACAAGATAACCATGTAACACGTTTAGCATATTCTCAATAGTGGCCGTAGAGAACAGTACTCATTTAAATCGTACCCTGTGACTGTATATCATGCATGCTCTTAGTACACTAACTTGTCTCCCTCTGTTTTCAGCAAAGAAACATAGAATAACTTACATGAAACAGGTTCACCGCCATCTTGACATCCCAATCAATTTATGTTGTATATGTGGAGATAGCACGACCAAATAATAATCATGGCATTGTATAATCCTCCATGTTTTCTTCAAACTATACAATACGACTACACTCAGAATTACAAGGCCTAAAGACCTTTTGTTCAGTATACAACTCAATACAACCAGGAACTGATCCCAACAGGGGAAGGCACTAACCTTGTGAAAAAAGAAAGCTCTTCATTCCTCAAGAACAAAAACCCGAAACAAATACAAAAATCGAAATGTCGAAGGGAGTATCTAAAACATAAGAATGTGAATGATTAATCGAACTATCGAAGTATTAGAATTCTGTGGTTTTCAATGCAATATAAACTAATACCGAACAATGTCCTGAAGGCAATCGAAAAAGTGAGTGATGTTTATCTTCTCTTTTCCGGAGTAGATAGCCTCGGCAGAGCCTCCTTGGTCACCCTGGGCTGCCATCTCAATTAACATGTAGAGCTTCTTGATGGGCATCTAGAGAGTGACATAGATGAAAGTCGGATATTAAAAGCGGAAAACTTAAAAAAAAAAAATGAAGGGATGAAGAAAATTAAGGATGTCAAAGTTTACATCATTCAAGGCCTCTGCAGCCGCATCGATGTCTTCGTCAGCAAAAACATTCAACTGGGCTAGCACCTACAATTAGAAAAATGCCAGGAAATTAGGATATACGTACGAAGTTCAAAGTTTAACAGTTTACAACATATTTGCTGCTCTAACATCATGATAGACATTCACTGAATCATATTTGGAAGGCGAGGACATTCACTTACCAACAACGTTAAAACAAAAAAAGCTGAAAATGTAAAGCCGAAAAAATAACCAAAATGGAAACAAAGGTATCGTTACCTTCTTTGCATCCTCCATCTTTAGTGTGGGTACATTGTAAGTGACAGAAAAGGTATCACAAAAGCCGATTGAATCTAAGAAGCCCAATTCACTTGTTGTTCCAAATACCAGAAGTTTTTTCCCCTGAAGAGGAGAGAGGTTAAAAACAAATATTATGGGCATCCAAACTCCATAATCTTCAGAGATGCAAAAAAAATGTAATCACGTTCCAAAAAGTATGGCATTGTATAGACTCAGCTAACAGATATCCTAACAGGTGTCTTTAATATTCAATGAAGTCGAGGATAAATGACGAACCTTAGGAGGGAGGCGCTTAAGTAGGACCAACAGTGTTTGAGATATTAAATTGGAAAACCTTGGACCAATAGCAACATACTCCAGTAACCTGCAACGCAAATTAAAAATACCAATTTATTCAAGATAAATGGTTGTTAAAGATTTTTGGAGACGAGCCACGATGAGTCACAAAAGTTAATTAAACTTAAAGCAGCAGTAATTACCTTTCAATGTCATCTAGGATAATGATGCTCAATGGTGACTTGTATGCATCCTCGAAAACCTATTCAGGAAATAACAGAAATTAAAACGAAAACAAAAGACATTCATCCATATGCGTGTGTATACACAAAAGGATTTTCAGTTAACAAACAGATCATCCCAGAATACTGAATAATTTACAATAGTTGGGAAGTTGAATATTTGAGACATGAAAGTGACATGATGTCACTGACATCTCTATATGCGATCAAGAAGACAAGACAAACCTTTACAATTTGTGCGCATTTGGTGCTCTCATGAAGACCAATCATTGTCTCCGCCGAGACCTATCCAATTAAAAATTCAAAAAAAATTGTAACAGGAATAAAAAGAATATTGATTATTTGAAGACTGCAAATTCTTGAAAAGCATATAAATATGTAAAGTGAAACAAATAATCAGGGAGCTTACAATCTTGACGTAGGGAAAATCACTGTCTATCCCAACAGTAGCCGCTAGTGCAGATTTACCACTGTCCAAGATGGGTAAAGTTCAGAATGCTCAAAGTAAACAAAAAGCAAATGAAAATAGGATAAAAATGCACACAACCATGCATACCTGCCACTCGGGCCTTCCAGAAGGCATGTAACAAGTGGGCTTCCTTTGCTCAATTTAACTTGCTCCACTAGTAATATAGCTCTTTGATATATGTGCTTATGTCGATCACCACAATCCACCATGCCATTAAGTCTAGAAATCAAGTGACAACCATGAGAAAATAAAATATGAACAAAAAATTTAATAGGCTCCAGATTGGCTTCAGACTTCCAAAAAACGCATGACTTCATTTTAAAACCAGAGTCAAGATTTCTGTACTTTTACCAGGGCCTGTGCTTGCTAGCTTGGTGTAATTTAATAAAATGACGAAACTAGATAAATAGCCGCCACATTTCCTATTACTCCACTGTTCTGAAGTATAATCTGAAGCCATACCTGCATCTTTGAAGGTCATCAGTGGAGGCTCCAAATGCAGGTACAATTTCTTGGAGCGCATGGAGGAAATCATCCATCGTAACCTTAATACTCTCTTCATCCACTGGTTTGGTAAGATCATCCAAACTTAGTTGTCTATTCAGAGCAAATGATACTGCACTTTTAACAACACCTTCAAGTTCTGCACCACTGTAGTTTTTCGTACGAGCAGCTGCAAACATGAAAGATATAAGCAAAGCCCTCCATCTCCTTCAAGGATATATAGGTATGGTTCAAATTATTGTCAGAATTCTTAAAGTTTCATGCATTAACAATTTGGAACATTAAACTATCAAAGAATTTTCCAATTTCAAGGTCATTGATTTTTAAAAACATTATACCCCTACTCAGCCTGAGTAAAAAAGTCTTACTGATACAACTTTTAAGAAACAGAGGAATTGAATAAAAGATGAAAGAGTAGGAAACTTTTTATAGGTAGTGATGTAATCTTATGCATATGCCAAGATTACATCCAAGTAACAGATTAATAAGGATCTGGCAAGCATGTCACGTATGCACATACCAAGCTCTTGGAGGTTTACATCCGGGGAAAGAAAAGAGCTCTCCTTCATCTTGTTTGTATGAATTTGAAGAATCTGTACACGACCATTTTCATCGGGAAGGCTTATCTCAATTTGAACTTCCAAACGTCCTGGCCTACAAACAAGAAAAAGACAAAAATTAGATGTTTACTAAATAAACATGTTGTGAAAAGGGTTTGGAGAGAGGAGCACCTCAAAAGGGCTTCATCAAGCAAATCCTTTCTGTTAGTCATCCCAATAAGCAAAACATTATTGAGAGACTCCACACCATCAATCTGAAAAACAAGCAGTTTCAGACATATTGATGAGATTGCTTAGGAACACAAATAAGATACTGGCCTAGAAAAGTTAGTTAGTTTTTGCAAGACTTAATAAGCACAATTGTAAATTTCACCAACCTTCGTGAGTAACTGGTTCACAATACTGTCATGAACCCCGGTACCATCTCTAGTTGATCCTCTTGACTGTATTGCAGAATAAAGCATGCGTTATAGTAAATAGCATAAAGTATGAAACCTTTTGATCCAACTGAAGCTATGCAACTGTGATAATGAAGGATTTGGAGGTTATACAATACAGAAGAAACAAAAGTAGGTGAACAAGGAATCTTAGTAAATAGCATAGAGTAAGAAATCATTATACCTTACAAATAGCATCAATTTCATCAAAGATTATCACATGCAAATCACTCTGGTCTCCTGGGGAATTAAGGACATAATGACATTAGAAATTATTGAAAAACCAACCTTAGATTTGACACACACACACACACACACACACACACACACATATATATATATATATATATTTTTTTTTTTTTCATACCACGAGCCCTTTGATCATTCTCGGCATCAGCAAATAGATCCCTAACATTTTTCTCAGTTTCACCAACGAACTTGCTCAAAACTTCAGGGCCATTAACAATCTAGCACAGTTTACAAAAATATAAATATCATCAATTACCCTGCAGATAATATTAATAACTAACCTATATAAGGATAAGTTGCATATCCAAAATCATTCAGACATGCTCAAACAGCTTTGGAACCTTAAAATAATGTGCTAGCATCAAAATAATGTGTTAAATCATGATTTGGCATGGTTCAATGTTTACAGCTGGCAGAACTTAATTGATTCATTACCTAAGCCTGCTATGAAAAATGAGAATACAGTATTGTTACAACGAGTACCTAGTTCTTAATTTCGTCTCAGTTTCAACTTTCACGTGTCATCATTTGGTAAGTCTTATTTGAAATGACAGCTGAAACTTAGAAAAGTAATCATTCAAACATTCATAAATTCTCAACTGTCCGGACCAATGAACAGAACAAATTCTTAGTCCTCAGAGAATTGAGTCAATTGACAACTCTCAGAAATTTGATTATTGAAAAAAAGGTGGATCAAGCTCCAAACCTTTGGTTCTTTCCCGTTCAACATCTTTCCAATTTGACGAGCCATGAGTGTTTTTCCAGTACCAGGGGGCCCATAAAGCAGCATACCCTTTACATGCTTGATCCCTAATCTGGAACATCAAAGTCCTGCCATTAAGGAGCGTGGTATAAAGATATACCAAAAAGATATCAGTGCAGTTTGAAGAATTAGTTATCTTACTTATTTGTCACGTGAGGAGGGAAAACACGGGATGCAAAAGCTCTTCGAAATATATCTGCAAACTCAGCACTTAAGCCACCAATTCCAAGTGTTTCAAGATTAAACTCCTTGTGCCTGAAAATGTTGCTACTTGCAGCTTCACGCTGATTTACGATCTGGAGAATACAATTTATAATATCAAATTTCAATACATTATTTTATAATGTATATACTATTTAAAATGTTCTCCTGAAAATGGCCATCATATCGTGACTTTGATATATGCGGCTAAAAAAAAGTGATCAAAGGTGCAAGTACAAAACTATTCGTCATTGCAAGACCTTCTCGACCAAGTATGAAGTGAGTCAACCAATTTAATATATGATTTTGTTTTTTCCTATTGTAAACACATGGACATGAAAAACCTATAATGATAAGTTGATAACTATTACCAACTACATGAAGTTACTTTTTCTGAACATAGAATAAGGATCTATTTAGCCTGCCTAGACAGTGATACTAAAATATGTCATACAGTCATTTCCACCAGTTAAAACTAATTGGTCTGACATAATTTGACAATTTATAGAAATAAGTAAAGATTAATATCAAAATCTCACCTTTATTCCACTTGCATTTGATGTCTCGAAGATGAAATATGTATCATTCACAATCATCCCTCTTTCAATACCGTTATTGGACTTTTCTTGTCCCTCTACCGCTGCTTGATTGACAGTAAAAATGTAGTTAATCCCAAGAAACTCAAATGATACTCTTTGTCCAGCCGTCATGACCTGCACATAATAAGGCCCAATGTTTCAAAAACTCATGACGTATAAGTAATATATACTGATAGGAAAGGGGGGGGGGGGGAACTGAATGAGAGAGGATCAAACAAACAAATCAGGAAATAAGAACACAGCTGATTTTTCAAGCAAAATATAGCTGAAGTTTGCATCTATTTTAATTGAATTAGTACTTGACCACTACAGCCTAACCAAAACAATATAGCATGAGTTGGTTTTATTCTTTCCTTAATTTAATAGTAAAATTCATACACGCATTCAAACGATAAGCAATCTTCATTTAATGATATATGTAATCAATTCGGTAACCTGCCTTGAGAAGATCATGTTAGAAATTAGAACAACATTGGTTTCATTATTTGGTCAGCAGGTGTGCAAATAAGCATATGCATACGATCCACAATAAAGCCATAACAAGCATGAAGAACAAGTTACCTGGTTGATAAATCTTTTTTTAAGTTGGTCCGACAGACGAACAGCATCAACCTACAACACAATGCGGAAGCTCTTCAGAATCCCCAATGCTTTGAATGGCATTTGTATTTCTAAACAATAAAGTAAAATTCAAATCAATATGCAAATACCTGTTCACTCTTAGTGCCCTTTTTCACAAACTCCAAATCCAGCGTGAGCAGCGCCAGATTGAAATCCTCCGGCGGAACAAACCTAAATTAGGGATTTCAAAAACACAATTAGAAACCTGAAAAAAGATCGAAACCTCAGCTCCGAGCCAGTGATCCTTTAATTGATTGAGGGCCTGACTAACCTGCTAACGGAGACTGAATCGCCACTAGAAACCCTAGCATGCCGCCGTTGGATTGCGTTTAGCGCAATGTGGCCGCTCTGTATGCTTGGATGACCGGTTTCTTTCAATTAAGGCCACCAAAAAACACAACATAAAATTCACACCAACTCCAAGCAAATGAATTTTCAAAAATTCGAACAAAATTGTAACAATTTCATAATTAATTATAATCAAATCAAAGAAAGATCGAACAAAAGGGGTGTGATCGAGTATTGCCGGATTGCAGGGAAAAATTGTATGAAAACTGTAAAGATAATCAGAAATCATGAAGATCAAAAGGATATGAGACGGTGAGGACGAAGGAGTCGCCGACGGAGGCTAGGTTGAGCTTAGTGCCGGGGATGGCGAAGTTCTGTAGATCGGCGGGGGAGCAGTAGGCGAGATTGGTGAGAGCGAGTTCTGCAGCAGGGGTGTTCGTGACGGTCATCATCACCCCTGGACGAGAGGAGGAGAAGCCGAACCGGCCGGCCATTTTTTGATCGGAGACGGAGAGAGAACTTGGTGGAGGTTTTCTGGTTCCTTTGCTGATAAGAAATGGAGAGAATGAAGTTTCTTCGAATTTTTTTTGCTTTAGATCGGAAGGAGACGGTGAATTTTGAATTTGTGGATTTTTGTCTCTGGTGGCCCAAATAAAAGCCCAAAACAACAGCTGGATTTGATCGAACTTTGTCGGTCCTTTTAATAAGCCTTGTAGCCCAATCCCAAATATTAGCGACCAATTGTGTGCCTTTAAAAACAGGAATAGAGACATTCTCTGGATCTCCCATTTCGGAGTAATTTAGATTTCGGACCACTTATTTCAAATGTTATGGCCCTCATTAGTTTATCTCTCTGGCTCATCTCATAAAATACAAGCGACGAGATCTCTCTTTCTTGAATTGTTCGAATAACTTGGGACATTAATTTCGGATTGCGAGGTTCGAAGAGGATCTGAATTTAAAAATGACTAACAGAGGACTGATGACACATTTGAACCAATTATGTGCTTTTAAATGAGTAATGCTAGGTAAACTAATTTTTAAACCAAATTTGTAAATCATGAGATATATCATTACCATAAAATAAGTACGTTAATTAATACTTAAGTAATAATTTGATCAATAACAATATGTTATATGGTTTACAGAATTTGGTCTAAATAGTTGATCGCTCTAAAATAATGCTACATACTAAGTTTTTTTTATTTTTTATCAAATGATAAATTTTGTTATATTAGATGTTAGATTAATCATCGACGAAATTCGAACACATGCCGCCATGCAAGGGTCAACTTTACACCAACTTTTAACACTTTTGTAATAACTCTAATAAAAGTGCTTTCATATAGAAGCAATTGCATTCATTTGGATATGCTCTTAAAATAACTGAAAGTACTTTTGATGAAAATATTTTTTGAACCAATTATTGGTAAAAATGCAAGTAAGAGCTCGTTTGGATGTGCTTTTAAAATGACTGAAAGCGCTTTTATTGAAAATGTTTTTGGAACTATTTCTTAGTAAAAATGCAAGTATATTTTGGAAAAGCACTTAAAGTGCTTCCTGAAAGAAGCACTCTTGCAGAAAGCAATTTAAGTGCTTTTGGAAACAAAAAATATTTTATCTAAAAGCGCTTTCAGTCATTTTAAAAGTACATCCAAACGAACCCAAAATCTTAAAAAAAACACTTAAAATGCTTTTGAAATCAAAAATTATTTTTTCTAAAAACGCTTTGAGTTATTTTGAAAGGACATCCTAACCCCCATAACAAATTCCAAACACCAGCCCCGGTGACCAACCGGAACATCGGCCACCTCAAAAACCCCAAACCGAAGCGAAAGCTTAAACCCTAGCCCCGAAAGGCCGAAGGCAATCTCAAAAACGCCCAAATTCAAAAACCAAGGCCACCATAACGACGGTCATGGCGACCCGGCGGGGCCTCCAAGCTCTGACCCGCCACGCCTCCGCCCTCTTCTCCATAAACCCTTCTTTCCACTCCCTCCCAACCCCACCTCCCCTCCCCATCTACCAACCCCTCAAATCCCTCACCTCCAATTTCTCTCTCATTTTCTCCAACCCCGATCCCACTCGCTCGCTTACCCGCCATTTCTCTTCGAAACCCCGAATCGGCGACGTAAATGAAGACAATGAGCACAGTGACGATGATGAAGATGAAGATGAAGATGAAGATGACGATGACAGTGAAGGAGTTGGGGACAGTGAGGACGAGAGTGCGTACCGCTGCAGCGGTTCGAAAAGAGAGTATACTCCAGAGGAGAAAGAGGTGGAGGCTGCCGCCATTGGGTACCAAGTGATTGGGCCGCTTCAGAGGTCTGATCGGGTTTTCAAGCCCTATGAGCCGGTTTTTGCCGTGGTTCAGGTTCGTGTGTAGTGGAATATTATCTTTCGGCGTTGAATGAGACTATTGGATTTGTAGAATTGGGTTTTGATCAATGTGATTTTGTGTGTTGTAGGTTGGTTCACATCAGTTCAAGGTTAGCAATGGGGACTGCATTTTTACCGAAAAATTGAAATTCTGCGAAGTGAATGATAAGGTCGGTACAGATTAATTGTTGTGGGTGTGTATTTCGGTGTTACGATGACATTGTTTGTTGTAGATATGTGTTAACTTTATGAATTGATCTGGTATGTTATGGGCTTACAAGTGGAAATGAATACTTTAGTGAGATCTTAGGAGTTGCACCGGTTTTGGTGAATATACTAGACTAGGGAGATGGTTTTGTGATCAGCATCGAGGGGTACCTAAGTTCGAAGTAATAAAATTTTGATGTTATTTCTTTTCCATTGGTGTTCGTCTTATATCTGTGTCCTCAGAGGGCAAGCCAAACTAGCGAACTTAGATTCGGTTATTCTGTTATCTTTTGGTTCTACCCTTTCCGGGTTGTTTTGTAATAGCTCACTGGATGTCTATTTCAGAACTTAGCTAAGTATACGAAATGAGATTTTTTTAGATCAGTCTTGTATTATTTCATAAATTGTTTGTAGATGAAGTGTTTTAGTTTCATATATGAACTCAATTGTTTGTTCTTTTGATTGGTTGCCTATTGCAGTTAGTATTGAACAAGGTTCTCATGCTGGGCTCAAGCAGTCAGACAATAATTGGCAGGCCCATATTACCAGACGCGGCAGTTCATGCGGTTGTTGAGGAGCACGTAAGTGTGACACCACAGCGTTGTTTCTCTTTTCTTACTCTGTGTATGCGAGTGTGAATAGGTACGACCTGAGTCTTTTGGAATTACCAAATTGGATTGGGGAATCGAGACCTTATGTTCTGCTATGATGGTTATTGCTTTTGTCATATATATAATATATTTTAATGAAAGATTTCTTTTTGCTTGAGAGGTTTTTCACCATGTGCTCAGGGAAAAATCTAGTTTGTCTAAATAAACAAAATTTTGAAGAAAAAGGGTTTAGGGTTTAGAAAGCAAACTACAACTTACTTTTGATTTGCTTAAATTTCAGAGTCTCAGAGAATTCTCTCAGAATTTCTGCTCCTTAAACCTGTAACCAGGAAGAAGAAAAAGGTCATTGATGGAATCAAGCTTCATAACATGTATAAAGTGCCGTGCTCTAATGTAGTGTATGGCATTGTTAATTTCACCAAATTCTTTACAGCTGAAAATAATGTGATAAGAATTTGACTGGCACTACAATACTAATTTGTAACCCTTACAATACATATACTTTGTTTCTGCGCAAATTTGGAGTTTATATTTTTTCATCTCAGGCATTAGATGCAAAGGTAATTATATTTAAGAAAAAGAGGAGGAAGAATTACCGTCGAACCAAAGGACATCGGCAGGTAATTATATTCAGAAATCCCTTGGCCAAACACTCACAATTTCTTGTCTTAGTACAATGATTATCATTTTTCTTGGCGTCTCTTTTTCAGGAATTGACTAAGTTGAGGATAGTTGATGTTCAAGGGATTGAGAAACAAGAGCCTGTAGTCACTGAAAAGCCTCCAAAGGCTCCGAAGGCACCTGGAAAGAAAACGGAGAAGGTTGCAGTCGCTGCTTAGGATAGACGTTCACTATCGCTGAACATTAGCAATAATGGCACTCCGTTCATAATGCTGTGCTTTTACGGTGAGCATGATCAGATTCCTCTGTTGCTCCATGCACATTTTTGGATGTCATTCAAAATAGAAAATTTAGAACTGAACCCGGGGGTAGTTGTTGTAGGATTTGTGTCACAAAACTTTGCCATTCTGTATTTAGAAGTGCAAAGTATGAAAAACCCTGAGCTAATTGAATCAGTTTTGTTCCTCATGGTCTTAAGTAATCTTTCCTTTGTGCTCGATCTTGACTCTTGTAAGACGTGAACGATGATGCAACTCGTGCATGAACCACGAGAGCGTTTCTTGCACAATTCCTTGTATGGCATGTCGCTGTTTTGTTCTCGTGTCATATATGGATGTTGGTCGAAACTTAGATTGAATCGAAAGTTGTAAGTTTTATTGGTCGAAATTAAGATTCAAGTTGTATCCTTCTTTTCAGTTGAATGAAGAGTACGTGAAACACTAAGCTAACACCTTTTTGCTGCGTCACTTTTTGTTAATGTGTGATTTGTTTTTGGTCAACTTGCGGAACCTTGATAGTGGTTTCTAATTTGGACTAGTACATCCATGATCCACCAACATTTAAAAAAAAAAAAAATCACTAAGGTTAAACTAACTTAGACCATTAATTTCCGAGCTACGCGGCACTTTCGGACCTTTTCGGATTAATAGATCTGTACATCATTTTTTACTTTTCACACATTTTTAATTTCCGACCATCGGATTGAATGAATTGAAGAAGATTGAATGACAAAAATTAAAAAGGTGTGTGAGAAGTAAAAATGGGTATGTAGATATCACACCATAATAGGTTTTATGTTACGTCAATTCAAACTTTGTCGATCTCTTCAGTTGCGACCTTATGATGTAATCAGATTCTTCAGTCTAATTGTTGTATATTTCTATGTTGAAGATAAATCTATGGCAACCAAATTGGGAAAGGATTGTCTTTTGATTTCTGTTTTAAATTAATCTAGACTGCGGGAAATGAAGTTGAATTCAGGTGTATAGGGCGAGTACATCCGTTGTTGCCAATGTAGTTAAACCAACATCTTAAGACGAAGGATTGGCTTTAAATTCATTTTACATAAGCTTATATAATCCATGGATGGAGAGAGAAGGCCGAGACTCCAATCCTTCTCATTACTCAAATAATGGTGTAAAATTTCGTTGCGAATAATGGTGTAAATGGACTAAGTGAAGACTAAGCAAACTGCAATATATATATATATATGATGGATTTGTGATACTACTTTCTTTACTTAATTTTTTACATACGTTTTTGCAGGATTCATTTTGTAATGTATTTCAACGATTCAAACCGTTTATCTTTTAGGTATTCCCTCAAATATCATATCTATCAAAAATCTCCAAATCTAAAACCATATGACTATTGGGTTAAGTGTTTAGGGTTTCTTTGTAGAATCGTATTCGTCTATTTTCTTCACTAAAAATGAATGTCTTAATGGTTTTGGATTTCTCTAATTTTTTCCAATGATGATATATGAAGGGGTGTGTTATCCACACACCCATTTTTACTTCTCCCACACCCCTTATTAATTTATGTCCTTTGATCTTCTTCAATTCATCCGATCCGACGGCCGAAAATTAAAAGGGTGTGAGATAAGTAAAAAGGGGTGTGTGTGGATATCACATCCCTATATGAATCATGTTCTAAAAGACATACATGGTTTTGGATTTCTCTCATGTTCTAAAAGACAGACATGGTTTTGGATTTCTCTAATTTTTTCCAATGATGATATATGAATCATGTTATAAAAGACAGACAGTTCAGATCGTTACAATATATTACATGGCAAGTCTCACAAAAACACACACACACTCGTATACATGTACATATACTTATCTGTTTCGTTGACCCAAAACTTGATCAGGATGAAACCTATCACTTTTGGTCATTATACCACTTCTTTGTCTAAGGTCCCACGATTCTTTTCATTTCAAGAAATGCATTCCTGTGCATGCCACTTACGTTTATCCCCACCACCATAATAGTTTGTAGCCTGTAAGGATTTGGTTTTCTTTCTCTTTTCCGGTTTTCCCTTCTGTTTATGAGATGTAAACTTGTGATCTGTCTTTATCAATGAAATATGATCTCATAATTTATCGTAATTTATGAGACTGTAGCTCATGATTTGTCATCTATGAAATTTCTTATATAATTTTGCTTGTTTACTTAAGATTAGATCTCAACTATACAAGAGAACATCTCAATTTATAACCCATGATTCGAATTGATAATTGAGATCTAATTTTAAGTAAGCACATAGCAATTGTAAACGTGTTCAGTAAGAGGGAGTGGAAGAAGCAATAACGCCTAAGGGGGACAGCTGGAGATTGTTTGTAATAGGTCATTTGGATGACTAACCCCGCATTGAGATTCTTTTTCGATCTCGAGTCCAAAGATGATGATCCAAGTAAATTCGACCATTCATTTTAAATATTACGGCCTCCATTAATCAATCTAACTGGCCACTTTACAAAAATCAAAGGTCTAGATTTCAATTTTGAACGATCTAGAGTACGCAGTTAATCAATTTCAAACTGCGAGATCCAGAGAATCCCAACTAAATCTACTTCTATGATTTATTTTTCTGTGATGTCTAATCTTTTGTGTTGATGTTGGTCCGGATGGTAGAAGAACCAGCTATAGAGGTATACAGTATATGAGAATATCCCCCTTCCATGAATAAAAGTGCTTTTTTAAGTGGATTAATCACTTTCTGTTTGCCACCTGTAAATCCTCTTTCAACTACATACTATATTTGTATACAGAGTTGGCCATTTTCCCTAAAGCACTTTTTGTATCCCACTTTTCAATTTAATATGATTATGCTAATGGAATTCTTTGTCACTTTAATAGTTTCCCCACTTCATCTCATGCATAAGAGATTCTCCAAATAAATCTCCACTAATACTATCTTAAATTAACGTACGCATGTCATTAGTTAATTAATTCTCTCTTTGTACTATAACAGAATATGATCCGGCCGACGACGATTAGCTTAATATATTTCCTAAACTTTAATTTCTTAATGATTGTCTTGGACTAATAATGACCACTAATTATAATATCAAGTTTGTGTTCATGATAAACTAACCTAATTTATCTCCTCGATCGCTTTTCATTCATGTTAGTCGAATCAAAATGTTCAAGACTAAACACCATTAGATATAAAATTCACGATGAATATCACAAGATTATATACTAGATAAATACTTGCTAATTGCATGTTGACTCCCAAGAGGTTGCTTTATGCAAGTCCTACTGCTTTGTCCATGTGGAGCTGTGAGTTTCGATTTGGATAATATCAATTGTAGTGCTAGGGGACAGTTTAATATATAGAGGGGGCATGTGTTTGCACATCTATAACCAAAATGAAGAAATCATGCATGGTGTCATAATATGAGTTTACGTAATTGCTCTGTAGATGGTCAATTAGTTTTACAATGAATTTTAACCCTTTTTATAAGGTCAGAGAAAGGTTTCTCACATGTGAAGTTAAACGGCCACATGTGTTTTACGTCACTCAATTCGTGTTATCTGCGTGTGTGGTTTGAAAATTCGACACACGTGGAGAGCATGTGAGAATGTGAAAGTAAAAGAATCTCAAATCGGTGAAAGAAACAATCTTATAACGGCTTATAAGAAGTTGAACTACTCCTATATGATTAATTAATTTTAGGGAACTTTAACGAAAAACTTATGGTATTGTTCACTTTAACGAAAAACCACATTTGAACACTAAAAAGTCAATCATGGTACTATTCACTTTACCATTTATTTTGTATCGTTAAAACTCAAAGTTTTCAATCCATTTTCATTAGTTTTCCTTTAATTTTATGATAAAACTTCAACTCATTTTATGTAGTTCGATTATTATTTGTGTTTCCTATCTTTTTTTTATTTTTTTTATTTTTATGAAACGCACATTCAGTGAATGGAAGAACGTGATCCTTGCACCACCGCTTTTGTCTCTGAAGGCTTAAAATATTTAAAAGATGGAAATTATGTTATATCCACCTTCAACGGTATGGATACACTACTGCTGGACCAACTTTATTCCAAAACCATCACCCTCGAATAATCAAGGTTTGAAAACTAAAATCGTCTCCTAGGTTCGTCTTCTCCTCGTCTAAACTTGTATTGTTTTGCTATAATAATATATTTATATTAAGAATGAGACATTTGAGCTAAATCATAGTCCGTCGTCTCCTCCTTTTTAAGTACTATAAGAAGGACTTGTATGATATAAGTATATCGTTATGGTGACGTTCTGTGCTAGCAATATAAAAACATGTAATAATGTGGTTTTGTATTATTAGCTTGAGACGCTACTGAGATGGTGTAATTTACTATACAAGTTAGCTCTTTTGAGTTGTAGTGCTAAATGACATTGCATTTGAATTAATATATATATATATATATATATGTATGTGTATATGTACACAAAAGTGCAGAGGGAATTTATCATGAGTGATCAATCAATAATATTCAACTTGTTGATCCCATGGGGTACTACTACACTTCCTGCACATATACTACTACGGTTTTTAAATTATCAAAGCTATGAGATGCGCAACATACAAATTAAAACCATCAATGCATTTCCAGACGATCCACCATATATGTCTATATTATAAGATGATTACGCACTAACCGGATTTTTTTGACATGATTTTTCTGAAAAATATGAACTCTTGTAAATTTTGAATTTTTGGATTGAATAAAATAAATGAAAAATAAATGATAGAATTAAGAGTGTACAAAAATTATTTATATATATATATACTAGTCAGTAAGTTAATATGGGGCTTATAATTGCTCGTTTGGGCTCATTTTCCAACAAAATATCATGATATGAGATTTTAAAGACCATCATTTGAAAACCATTCTTGCAAAAGATTACTCAAATTGAAAACCGTTTTACCGTTTGATTGTCCCTGTGAATTTTTTTGCAAGTTTATAAGAAAATATTGTATTCGTCGATTTGTTTGATTTGACTAACTTTTTGCACTTTAAAATAAACAGTTCGGATCATGAAATTTTGTTACGAAGTGGGCCCGACGAGCTATTAACGTTATATTAACTTACTAACCCATTATTGCTTGAGCATTCATGTATGTATGTATATATATTAACTTACTCATCCAACAAGCTATTAACGTCATATTAACTTACTAACCCGTTATTGCTCGAGCCTTCATGTATGTATGTATGTATGTGTATATATAGTAAATGGTTACCTACGATAAAGGGACCAATGAATGCAAATCTTTATACCTCGAAAGAACATGGTTGGTCCCTTACGAGCCGCCGAGGACACTAGGATGAATCGAAGTAATATCTAGGGCAGATACATAACAACCAAAAGGCAAATTCCATGCAAGTATGCATATATAATTTCTCCATAAAAAAATAAAATTAAAAAAAATTAAAAAAAACAAAACAAAAAACAAAAAACAAAAAGCACAAGAAGGATGTGACAGTTTGAAATAATTCACCCAAAAAGATTAGAGAAAGTAGCCGCAGAGAAAGCAAATATAGAGTTTACTATGTAGAGGACATAAAGGTTTGGTAGTTAGGAATTAGTCATTTTCCATTGCCTATATACTTTTAGCATTCTGTATGTCTAATTTCTAGTGCTGTTAGGGCAAGGCATTAAAAGTTTACTCATCTTTTCGAGACTTTGCCTAGAAGAGGACCGAACCATGTTCGTAGCCTTTTAGTTTTGTACTCTTAAATGGTTTATCTTTGGTTATTATGTGAATTGACGAATTCATGTGATATACTATGAGTGAACGACTACATCAGAGCATAGTATTAACAATTATAAATTAGTTATACGTACCATGCATGATACATGCACGTGAGGTATTCCAGTACTACACATTTCTCGGCAAACAATAAAACATCACACTTGACATTAGTCATGTGACAAGAGTTCGATTCTCACCCTCTCTTTTCATTATTCAAGCCTTAATTAGCCCTCCATTATACTGATCGAATCATAACATATCGAATATAATCTTCTTCTTTTTTGTACAAAATATTCCAAAAACATGGGCTGCTGCCAAAGTATATTATCTCCTCTTTAAAATTAAACCAAAACAAGTGTTTTGCATCATCTAAAGGTACTTCTGATGTTTATTACATTTGTGTATCTCCCTTTATAAAATCAACATTAAAATTTATTTTCGAGATGGATTTTTCTCTATAATTTAATTCTCTAAGTGTTTCAACTAATGTTTGTAACTATTATGTGAACCGCACTATTTATTTATAATCTAAACTATAGAAGTAGAGGGATTGAACTTGGGCATATGGGGGAGCCTAGCCAATCTGGCTGCACCCTCATCTGCGATGAATGTAGGGCTTACATAAAAACAAGGCTTGGTTGCTGAACAATTAGCATCAGTTCCGGCTTAAAGCTAATGTCGCTCCTTAACTTGACACCTGTCCACATTGGCTTTCAACAGGAACGGCTAATTGTTCAGCAGCCGAGCTTTGTTTCATGCATAATCATTCCTAGCAAAAAAGGGCAAAATGGTAATGGTAATTTGAGAGAAAAAGGTTCCGTGAGTTAGTTGTACGTTCAACGGTATTTCTGTCCGATACTGTTGGTATATTCTTTCGGCGTATGTCTTATAATCCAACTGGCTGCCACCCGCACTCCAACCCCTCCAAATTAATGAGCCATCACCAAAATCCAAATTTCAGAAGAAAAAAAGCTCTCTGTCTCTGCATGCGCGCCAATTCCCCGTGCCCATCAATGGTTTCGAGGTTCGGCGACGCCGCGAGGGATGTGTCCGAACCGGGCAGCAGCAGCATCTCCGTATCTGGAATCCCATCTCTTCCTAGCTAAAACGTGGGAAAGAAAGTGCTAGAAAGTGACGGAAAATGAGACGACTGATATTCTTCCGAGGGATTGTGTCCTGGGTCGACTTTCTCTTGTCAGCTTTTGATGGCTTTCTGATGTTTTCTCAGTATTACTGGCTGTATTCGTAACTTTTTCTTGCCATGGTTTCCCCTGCTTTTCAGAGGCTCCTAATGGTACGTACACCGCACACACTTGTTTTTGTTGATTATATGATTGTTTTTTTAGTGGATATTCAGAAAGTTTTAGACTTTTAAGTTCACAGGGTATTGAAAAATTCTGGGTTGGAAGTTCTTGAAGTGATTAGTGTACCAATTTAGTTTTTTCATGATTTCTTTTGGTGATTTGTTTTTTTGGAAGAAATGGTTAATGGGATAGAAGGAAGTTGACATGTGAATAGTTGTATACAGAAATTGTGGATACGTGAGGTTTGGAAGAAATAGTATGGATGTCAATTTGAAGTCCCAATTATAGACAGTATGGTTTTTTTGGTAGTTATATAATTTATAAATGGCTTGCATCCTCTTTTTATTTCGTACTAGAATTTGAAATTATTAGTTGGAAGATGTTTATCGATGAAACGTTGGAAGATGTTTGATTCTTGTCACAAATGATTTAGTTGGAGTAAGAGCTTCTTTCTGGTTTTAATTTTTATCTCCCTTGGGCATTCCACAGTAGTTTGAGTGTGATGCCTATATATAGGAATCAGACAACTTGAGTTTGATACCTATAACACTACTGCTACATTAGTGTGAGTTCAATATATTGATCTCAGTATCACACTAAATTTTCCGGTGCACTGTAGGAGTGTGATTCCTATATGAGTTCAATATATTGGTATCGCACTCACTTTTTCCAGCCTTTACCTACTTGTGTTTCCAAAATTCTCCTCAAATGTATTTTGGATACCGAAAATCCAACTCTTTTTTCAAATCCTCAATTGGTATGCAAATCTGAAGCAGCTACTCTCTCAATTATTGTTTCTAAAGTTGCTCTAATGGAAATGAAGCTTTGCTGGTTTTTGTTAATGGTTATAGAAGATAGCAAAAAACAAAATAGTAACAATACGCATCCAGAAAAAGAGCACATGCTAAAGATGCAAAATTTCCATACGATACTAAAGTGCTTTGGTTTGGTTGTTTCACAAAGATGCTAAATCTTTAACAATTTGAGGCATTCTTTCACGCATGAGGAACTAAAGCGATTAGTAAAAAGTAGCATATTCTGTTTTCTGCATCTACTCATATTCTCGAACCTTTTCCCCTCTAACTTTCACACTAAAAATGAAAGGTGACTCTTGCAGGTTCACAGAAGCTCTTATCACTGTTGGCCTTGAAAAGTGGCTATTTTGTAAATTTCTTAGAGTTTTTGCAGATATTAAGGTAGTGTTGTTGCTGAAGTATCATACTGTTTATAGAAGCTTTCAAGATCTTTCTCGGTGAAGGTTGTTCTACCTGTCTGAGAGATGATGCAGTCTTTGGCTGAACTGCAGTGAACCAAGTGTAAAAACATACTTCTGTTGGGTGGATTGAACTTTGTTGGTCTTATTTCTGCATTCTGTTGGTTAGTTCGGCTCGGCTAACCTCCTTTGGCAGTAGATAATTCCTGACAGAAACTTCGGCTTCCTTTTGGGGTACATCTCCTTTGGGAAGAGACACGCACACATCTCCTGTGTGCATGTCTCTATATATATTATATCAACTAGTTCAGCTCTGTTGAGCAGATCTCCTTTGGCAAAAGTTACTGAAGTTCCCTTTCGTTGGTTGACTTCCTTTCGTAGTGGATGAGAAGAGTGCTTCTTTTGTTGAATTGTCATCAATTTATCTCAAACTCCAGTGTTTCTTTAGGGCAGATCTCCTTTGGCATTCTCCTCGCTATTTCGGCAAGCTTCACCTCAACCTCTGAGAAAGATCTCATCTGGCAGTTGCAATCCATTGATAATTCTGCAGTTGAGAAAATCTCCCTTTTGAAGTTCTTCTGGGTAATTGGTTGTAGTCAAAAGTTCACCCCACCGATCGGGCAAATCTTCTTTGGTACTCGGAGTCCTTTGTTGACTCCTGTTACCCTTGTAGGGCAAATCTCCTTTGGCATTTGGAGTCCTCGTAGAGTCCTGTTATCCCTCCCTGTATAGGGCAAATCTCCTTTGGCATTAGATCTCCAGTTTTAGTGGTCAAAGTACCCTACTGGAGATATCCCTATCAAATATCAACTGGAAAAGTGTACGGCAAATCTGTTTATCACAGAGGATGTTGTGGCAATAATCATCATTTCATCCTTTGGAGACTACACAGATCCTTGTAGGAGTTCAAGATAAGCTCAGATTGTCACGGTGTTAATATTCATTCCGTCCCGGAAGGTATGGAGTCGACATTACTACTGTA
This sequence comes from Malus fusca, assembly GCA_035220775.1. Lineage (NCBI taxonomy): Eukaryota > Viridiplantae > Streptophyta > Magnoliopsida > Rosales > Rosaceae > Malus > Malus fusca. The sequence goes on from CM069068.1 coordinate 37,726,792, forward strand.
CTATCTATTTACATTTATCGTTTGTTTCCAACATATTTCTAGTTTGTGTTAGACTTCAAACAAATCCTAAGTTGCAGAAATAAAATGTACTTAGTTCTGATTTGTGTGCTTTCTATGGCAATTGATTTCAAAAAGATCCTTTGTTTTGCAGTTCAGTGAAGATTAACCAAGTTTCTCAGACGGCTTGTAATTTTATCTGTTCCCATTTTGCAGTTGAGGTGAGAAATCCTGCACCGCGGACTCTTTACTCTTTTCATTCATTTGATTTTGGATTTATTTTGTGTTATCTTGTAATCATGTTTTATATGTACATGTACACATGCATCAACGTAAATAGATTTGCAAATATACCTCTATTCATATTTTTGACATCGAACTGAGATGTATGGTTATCTTCCCATAGGCATCTGAATGACGAATGCACTCCTCAGTGAATCGGATTGGGAGAGTTTTAGTGAGAGTGGTAGTAGTATGGATCAATATGAAAATGAATCTTTCTATGGCGGGCATGCGAGCAGCATCTTGTCCAGCCTGGAGGCTTCCATTGGGAAAATTGATGATTTTCTCTCGTTTGAGAGGGGATTCATATATGGAGACATGGTATGCTCCGAAAGAGATCCATCTGGGCAGATGGGCAGAGTAGTTGGGATTAATATGTTCGTTGATTTGGAGAGTGTTAAGGGACACATAATAAAAGATTTTAACTCCAATAACCTATCAAAGATACGCTCCATTTCGGTGGGGGATTATGTTGTTTGTGGTCCATGGCTTGGAAGGGTGCATATAGTGGTTGACCATGTTATGGTTGTATTTGATGATGGAACGGAGTATGAGGTCACTGCTGTGGATCAAGAGAAGCTCTTGCCCATTTCTCCAAACCTACTTGAAGATCCACAGTACCCATATTATCCAGGACAGAAAGTGCAGGTCAGACTCTCAACCGCTTCCAAATCAACTAGATGGTTATGCAGTAACTGGAGGGAAAATCAAGTCGAGGGAACTGTTTGTTCTGTGGAAGGAGGTTTGGTGTATGTTGATTGGCTTGCCTCTGTTCTCATGGGTTGTGATTCGAAATTGCCTGCTCCTCCATGTGTGCTGGATCCGAAAAAGTTGAATGTGTTGTCATGTTTCTCTCATGTAAACTGGCAGCTTGGTGACTGGTGTATGCTTCAAGTTGCTGACGATAAAGCTATCATGGAGCAGGATTTTCATAATGCATCTACTTGTGAGATGAATAACAAGCCCAAGATATCAGGAAGAGGATTTAGGAGAAGAAACGCAGATTCAAAATTCGATGAAATCTTTGTCATCATAAAGACAAGGACCAAAGTTGATGTGGCGTGGCAAGATGGTAGCCACTCTTTGGGATTAGATTCACAGACACTAGTTCCAGTCAGCGTTGTAAATGATCATGAATTTTGGCCTGAACAGTTTGTCCTGGAAAAGGGCACTTGCGATGATTCACACATGTCTAGCAGCCAAAAATGGGGTGTCGTGAAGGGTGTGGATGCAAACGAGCATACAGTAAAGGTGCAATGGAAAACTATCCCTGCACCTAAAGAAAATTACTCCGAGGGAAAACAGATGGAGGAAATTGTGAGCGCTTATGAACTAGCTGAGCACCCAGATTACTCTTACTGTTTTGGAGATTATGTGTTCAGGTTGGTCCAGAATCAGTTTGATGAACAAGCGGATAAAAACTATCCGCTCACAAAGATTGACATGAGCGAGGAGGCAGCTTCTGAAGACAAGGACTGTGGTGGGGATCAAGAGGATTACACCGATAAATGTTACCTATCTCACATTGGAAATGTTATGGGTTTCAAGGATGGAGCTGTGGAAGTGAGATGGGCTACTGGTATTACAGGCAAGGTATAAATTAAGCCGTCCTTACTGGTTTGTTTATTCATCATTCTGTGTGTAAGATGATTGCCTGCTGACTCTGGTTTCCCCTTAAATTTTGATAGTCATGTCATGTTTAAGTTTTTTGTTGGTCATTGTTACAGGTGGCCCCTAATGAAATTTTCCGGTTTGACATACATGAAGGTTCAGCTGCAATTCCTGCAGAAGATGACATCGAAGACTTGAACCGAGAGATGATTCAAATTGCAAAGCAACCTTCTAACCAGAAGGGAAAGGTAGAGCCATCTCTCTCTCTCTGTTTTCTTTTTTCAGTTTTCAATTCATTGGGTGCCAAGTGTTTTTGAAATATTAGGTGTATATGAAGTTTATGGAATGTTTGATTTTTTGGTTTTCAATAAACTAGACATTATTGCTTCCCATAAACTCTGAAATTCCATGGAGGAAGCCTGTATTTTCTGCATTTTCCTCGCAACAAGCTAAACGACATTTTTATGTTCAGGATTCATTGAATTTGGCTGATGGTGGCAAAGATTGCACAAGGGAGTCTAGTTCCTCTTTCCTTCCTCAAGCTGCCATTGGATTTTTCACAAGCATAGCTGCGAGTCTTTTTGGATCCCATGAGTCTGCACCACTTTCAGGTCCTTCGTCATCAGCCTGTATTTCTGAAGTTGGAAATGAATCTGAGATTTCCCATGAGAAAGGAATAGCGGAAACTTGTGAACTCTTTACTGAGCAACAGTCAACGACTGAGCTGGAGAGGTTTGAGGAGAAGAGCATTCCACATTCAAAAGCTAATGACAGTGCAGATCAGTTTAGGCAGTTTGACATAGTTGCTGATTGCACCGACCACCATTTTCATGGTGCTAACAAGGAGTTGGCATTATCTCAGGTTAGAAACATGATAATATTTCCCATAAACATACATTTTCATATATTCATGTAGCAGAGTTAGTCGTGATTTTTATCTGTTCGGTTCCGTAATAGGTGAAAAGAGGCTGGATGAAAAAGGTTCAACAAGAGTGGAGCATCTTCGAGAAAGATCTGCCTGGTTAGCACTTCCATCCGTTTTTAAAGTTTAATTTGTAATGGTTTTCATTGGTAACATAAGGGATATTCTTATGCAAAGTGCTTTTGAACCATCTTTAGAAGAACAACACTAACTTAACTTTACCCATCAACAGAACAAATCTATGTCCGCGCCTTCGAGGAAAGGATGGATCTACTGCGAGCAGCCATTGTTGGTGCACCTGGAACTCCTTATCATGATGGGCTTTTCTTCTTTGATATTTATCTTCCACCAGAGTATCCTCATGAACCGCCTGTAAGTACTTGCATGTGGTTGTGCAGTTATAAAATTTTACGTTGATGTTTATCATCGTGAGTGCTAATTTAGCATGTCAATCTTGAAATTTTATGTAGATGGTTCACTATAGTTCTGGTGGGCTACGTGTCAACCCTAACTTGTACGAGTCCGGAAAGGTCTGTCTCAGTCTCCTTAATACATGGACGGGCACAGGCACTGAAGTTTGGAATCCAGGGAGATCCACCATTCTTCAAGTTCTTCTCTCCCTTCAAGCCCTCGTGCTTAACGACAAGCCATATTTCAATGAAGCTGGGTATGATCAACAGATGGGAAGAACCCAGGGAGAGAAAAACTCCGTAAGCTACAACGAAAATGCATTCCTGATGACATGCAAGTCCATGCTGTATACACTCCAAAAGCCACCTAAGGTACAATGCTTGATTCTGGATTCTCATTAGGTTTTCTTTTCTGTTTTAATTAGTAGTGCAATATGTTTGTTTGGTACACATTGTAAATTAGTAATGTTGATGCAGCATTTTGAGGAGCTTGTTATCGAGCACTTCACTCGGCGCTCCCAAAATATTCTAATGGCTTGTAAGGAGTATATGGACGGGGCTCCAGTAGGGTGTGCTATCGATTTCCAGAAAACTGAAGATAAACACAGTAAGGGAAGCTCTACCGGGTTCAAAATCATGCTCTCTAAGCTCCTTCCAAAATTGGTTGAGTCATTTTCCAGCAAGGGAATTGACTGCAACCGGTTCATGGGGCCGGAGAAATGTACATGGTGCAAAATTGTAATATAAAGGTACCCAGGGAAGATATTCCTGTCATGTGTATAAATAAGTCCATATGCTTTCAATGTGTGTTTGCTGTAAGATTGCTCATGTAAATTAGTCCGGTTGTTTACCCAAAAAGAAAATTGGGGTGGGGAGGGAGGGAGGGAGGGAGGGAGAGAGAGAGAGAGAATCCATGGTGGTTTGTATGTGTATAAAAAATGGGTTTCTAAGATTTAGAATGTGATGAATCAGTAATATAGTATGCCGTGCTTACAGAATTTGTGAAATAAAAAACAAGAGTTGTGTTGTGTTGGAAGTTAGTTGCCAAGAAAAAGAAGTACCAATTTTCTCACTGCATTTTACAGGTTTGAGATTATTAAGGGTGGTGCTAGCCAGATATTCATTTTTACTTCTCACATACCCCTCTTAATCCGGCCGACGGATGGAATGAAAGATCAATGGGTAAAAATTAGTAAGTGTATGTGAGAAGTAAAAAGAATGTGTGAACAACACTATCCTTTTAAAAAAAAAAATGGACCATGAGGTTTCAATTTTCTCAAATTGTACCATGACGTTTGAGATTGTATCAATTTACACATTTTGTTTATTTGAACATCAATCCTCCATTAAATTGATAAGCCAAGTCAACTCAATTACAAGTCTTATACTCATCATGTCATCAATTTAATGAATATTTAAATAATTGATTAGACAAAAATGCATAAATCGTTATAATTTCAAAAATTTTAAGTTGCACTATAAGAAAATTAAAATCTCATGGCTATGTGGGATTAGATTCACATGCATTAGTTTAGTAAACGTTGGAGATGATCATGAATTTTGGCCCCAAAGTTTGTCCTGGAAAAGGGTACTTGTGATGAAAAAAACCACATGGGAAATTCTTGAACTAGGAAGAAAAGGCCACACATGCTAAAAGAAACACTACAATTCTACAATTACAGACTTATCATAAATACTATACAATTCATTAGTCACGGAGAACTCACATTGAACCAATACGAAAGATAAAAATAACACTCATGAAGACTAAACCCTGCAAGCCAAAGAACTATCATAAAGTTACCACAAGGAAAGCACCAATCACCTTCCGGTGATCTTACCATCCTCAACAAAGAAGCCTTGCTATGAGCCACCTAACAAACATCGACAGATGCCAACAAATGTTGCTCTCGTCGTCTATAGAGCAAGATAGCGATCACTACCACATAGGATCTCTTCGAGAGAGTGAAAGAACCACAACCAGTCGATGAAGGATTGTCGAAGATAAGGTAGGGGACAAAGGATTTTTCTCTCTAGCAGCTAGGCATTTAGATGGCCTCCAGACAAACAAATGATTCTATGTCCTCGTTCGTAAGACACTGTAATGTGCAAAACCAATCAACCATTAGGAGTTGATGATGGAATTAAGGTCTAATTAATTTGTTGTTACCTTCTTTGTCTCAGCCAATGCCTTGAAATGTCTAAACACCTCGCCAAATTTGTTTTCGTCCAGATCATGACCAAGCTGAATAATAATACCAAAAAACCAATTAATTAGTATTACTAATGAGAAAATGATTTACCAATAATTTTAGCAACAAAAATAAAAATAAAAACCTGCAAGAGGCGAGACTTCAAAGCATGACGATCACTGTAATAAAAAGGAGAGAGAAAAAAAACATTTTTCAAGTTTCCAATCAATTGTTTTATTCCACTTGGTGTATGTTCTTGTCAAAATCGGACAAACGCAAGTATTAAACGACGCCGGTTACAAAGCCAATATCTTCTGCCGAAATAATCTCGTAGTTACTCTTATTTTTAAGAACTCCATCCTAAAAAAAACACACACAAATACACACGAGATTTCTCTTTATATATACGTATTTATGAAATAATTCATTGTATATAACTGTACATATCTTTTACTACAAATTAAAATTAACCTGGTGAACTCCACTAGCATGCGAGAAGACGTTGGCTCTCCAACTATAGCCTTATGTAGTTGTATAGAAAGTTCACTGTACTCTTCCACCTAATTATTATTGCATGTAAAAAGTTTTACCTTACAGAAATTGAATTAGTATTAGCACTCTAAAAAACAATATCCCGCCTTAATTTTTCTCTTCTTTAAGTGTAACATCACGGATGAGTGCACGATGACAACTGTTTTTTGTAGTGCAAATGGAACAAAGAAAAGTCAAAAGAACAAAAGAAGAATTACCATCTTGCTGGTGGATACAATATGCGTTGTATATATTCATGTGTGAAGTCCCCCAAATATGTCGATACCACGAGATTTGATGGCTATCTCAAACTGTACAAACATGTATAAGAAGAGTACTATGACATATTTCATTGTTAAACTATTGTTAAACTATGGATTTAGAACATTGATTAGATAATTCCTTACTTAAATTACATAATATAAGCTATACTTATTATTGGTGACTAAAATAGAGATTTACTTCCTCTAAAGAAGCATTTACAGGCCCTTCACCAATGCCATTGATTGTGACTTCAAGTTGTCGGGTGCATATGCACCCTATCAAAATTAGATTTGTATATTTCTTAATCAAAATTAAATATATGTATATATTATTGGAACTTAATTAATCTGTGTATATAATTGTAATGGCATACTGCTATTGCATTGGCTGTGGCGAGGTCAAAATCGTTATGGCAATGTACGGATATGATTGCATTTTCATCTGGGATTCTGTTGGGAATATATTCGGGGTGAGTCGGTGTGGTTGGGACAGAGCGTAGCAGCAGCGCGTGTTTGTCCCCATCAAGACGGCCGCACGTTGTTGTGAGAGTGGGAAGGGTAGTGATAATAAACGAGGTGTGCATGATGAGGGTTTTAAGTTTTTGGTTTTGGAAGATTTGATTAGGGTTGTTGGGGATGTGGTTGAAAGGGAAACAACGTTCGATGCTGACAAGGGCAATGCCATGGTGTATTCAGAACCAAAGCCAGCTCCGTGTGTGTGTTACACAGCTTGCACTTTGCCCATTGTAAAGGAATAATGTAATCATATCATAATTATACCTGGCAAATATTCAGTAAATTAACAAAAGATAATGCAGAGACTATAGACAGTAGTTATTTTCTGATGTAAAAGTAAAACCGTCAACCGTATTTTACCCTAAAGATGGTGGACCTGCTCCAAAAGGTTACCGGAGATACAGAGCGGATCCTGAGGACCTGATCCATCCCTCCCCAGTCGCCTGTCATACCAGTGAATGATACTTTGCATGGACAGATACAATGGTACTTAATGATTTTACACAAGTGAAAGAGGAGTCGGAGAGCCTATGTAATTGTAGTTTTCATCTTTATATATCATACTATTCAATTGAAGATGTTCTAAACTTCTATCCAATGATGACCGTTTATGACTTTTTTCATCTATAACTTTCGTTGTGTCAGTTGACATGGGAGTCGGTGAGCCTATTTCCTGGAAACCAACGACAAAGTTAATTTTTCAATCCCCTCATAAGTTTTACTTATGCAAGTGAGAAATTTGTGGTCATGGAAGAACACATCAACAGTACCGTGCATATTTCCGTTGAAGAACTTCATTTCATAATCAATTATTTTAATGGTCTTGCATACTACTACAAAAGGGCCTTATAGTGTAAGTGGCGGTGTCGTTTTAATATAATATAGTGGCGGAAAAGGCAGTTGCGACACCTACTGAAAATGACGTCGGATTTACTGTCGCTTATAAGTGTCATAAAATGTCTATGTCGCTTTTAAACCGATGTAAACATTTAATGTCGCTTATAACCGACATACATTTTAATAATTTTTAAATACTGGTGTCGCTTTAAATAAAATAGTGTCGCTTTTAAGCGACATAAAGTATGGGTGTCACTTCTAGGCGACACTAATTATTGTTTTTAAATAATTTAAAGCATGCGTCTGTTCTGAGCGACATAGATTTTAGTTTTTTTTAATATTTTGAAATCCGGTGTCGGTTGTAAGCGACAAATTGATGGTCTTTATATACTCGCCCCCGTATTTTCTTTTTCCTCTCTTGCATCTTTCTTAAGGATGAGTTTATGAGGTGGCACGCAACTAGGCCTGGCAAACGGGCCGTGTCTGTCATTTTTCGTGTAACGCATGTTATCTTAACGGGTCGTGTCATGTCTCACCCATTATCTTAACGAGTCCATGACAAGTCAGGTCACGGGTAAAGTGAGTTAAGAAAAAAATATTTTTTTTCTTAAATCTGCACATACCACACATTGCCGCATAAATATTACTTCAAAACATTAAAATACATTTTTCGTTTAAGTACTACATCTACACTCGAAAATAAGAGCCTAATAAACAAACATTCATACACTACTAGTCTATTACAAAATGTTAAATGTGCAAGGATATGCAAAATGAAAGAGTTTTTGTTTTCAAGGTTGCGAAGCCTTTCTCAAAAGTTTAAACTTTGCCAATGGAACTCAAAGCTTGAATGTTATTCCTTTTACAAAATCCTCAATTTTCATCGATCATCAGGACATAAGATTTTGTGGTATCCACTTCTGTAAATATTTTAAATTGACGATCAAATTAGTTCATTGTATTCATATAGGATCAAGGAGTGTAGCTATAAAAAATCATCAAAATTGGAGTTACAATAACCGTTAAATCGTGATTTTTCGTTTATAACCGTCGAAAAGTTTTGTCTCATTACTTGATCTCTGAATGTTTGTTTTTTGCGATTTTTGGCGTATGCGATCTCGAAGTATATACAAACATGTTTGACAGTTGAATCATTGAAACTAGTTTAGTAGAATGTGTATCCCATCAAAACAATAGATTCACTAACATTTAAGAGTTTATTCGTACTTTCATTAAGTATAACATAAGATTTTGTGGTATCCACTAGTGTAAATATTTTAAATTGAAGATTGAGTTCATTCATTGTATTCATTTAGGGTCAAGGAGTGTAGCTGTAAAAATTCATCAAAATCGGAGTTAAAATCACCGTTAAATCGTGATTTTTTAACCGTCGAAAAGTTTTGTCCCATTACTTGATCTCTGAATGTTTGTTTTTTTCAATTTTTGCCATATGTGATCTCGAAGCATATATAAACAAGTTTGACGGTTGGATCGTTAAAATTAGTTTCGTAGAATGCGTATCCCATTAAAACGATAGATTCACCAACACTTTGAGTTTATTTATACTTTCATTAAGTATATAACATAAGATTTTGTGGTATCCACTAGTGTAAATATTTTATATTGAAGATTGAATTCATTCATTGTATTCATATAGGGTCAAGGAGTGTAGCTATAAAAAAATTAGCAAAATCGGAGTTAAAATAACCGTTAAATCGTGATTTGTCGTTTATAACCGTTGAAAAGTTTTGTCATGTTACTTGATCTCTGAATGTTTGTTTTTTACGATTTTTGGCGTATGCGATCTCGAAGCATATACAAACAAGTTTGACGGTTGGATCGTTGAAATAAATTCACTAACTCTTAAGAGTTTATTTATACTTTCATTAAGTATAACATAAGATTTTGTGGTATCCACTAGTGTAAATATTTTAAATTGAAGATCGAATTCATTCATTGTATTCATATAGGGTCAAGGAGTGTAGCTGTAAAAAATCATCAAAATTGGAGTTAAAATAACCATTAAATCGTGATTTTTCGTTTATAACGTCGAAAAGTTTTGTCCCATTACTTGATCTCTGAATGTTGGTTTTTGCAATTTTTGGCGTATGTGATCTCGAAGCATATACAAACAGGTTTGACGGTTGGATCGTTGAAATTAGTTTCGTAAGATGCGTATCCCATCAAAACAATATATTAACTAATAGTTAGAGTTTATTTATACTTTCATTAAGTATAACATAAGATTTTGTGGTATCCACTAGTGTAAATATTTTAAATTGAAGATCGAATTCATTCATTGTATTCATATAGGGTCAAGGAGTATAGCTGTGAAAAATCATCAAAATCGGAGTTAAAATCACAGTTAAATCGTGATTTTTTATTGATAACCGTCGAAAAGTTTTGTCCCATTACTTGATCTCTGAATGTTTGTTTTTTGTGATTTTTGGCGTATGTGATCTCGAAACATATATAAACAAGTTTGACGATTTGATCGTTAAAATTAGTTTCGTAGAATGCGTATCCCATCAAAACGATACTTTCATTAAGTATATAACATAAGATTTTGTGGTATCCACTAGTGTAAATATTTTAAATTGAAGATCGAATTCATTCATTGTATTCATATAGGGTCAAGGAGTGTAGCTGTAAAAAATTATCAAAATCAGAGTTAAAATAACCGTTAAATCGTGATTCGTTTATAACCGTCGAAAAGTTTTGTCCCGTTACTTGATCTTTGCGATTTTTGGCGTATGAGATCTCAAAGCATATACAAACATGTTTGACGGTTGGATCGTTGAAATTAGTTTCATAGAATGCATATCCCATCAAAACGATAGATTCACTAACTCTTAGAGTTTATTTATACTTTCATTAAGTATAACATAAGATTTTGTGGTATCCACTAGTTTAAATATTTTAAATTGAAGATCGAATTCATTCATTGTATTCATATAGGATCAATGAGTGTAGCTATAAAAAATAATCAAAATCGGAGTTAAAATATATTAATTATTTTATGTATTTTAAGTATTAATTAGACTATGTTTCAATTAGTATGTGATGATATTTTATAATAAAATTATATTTCTGTTTTTTATTACGTAATTTATTTATTAAAATCTTAAAATGTTATATGAGATAATACAAAAAAAAAGAGCTGGTTATTTTTTTTCTTTGGGTTAAGCATTTAAAAAAAAAAACTATTATGTTGTTGCTTTTAGCCGACTGCATTGGTCAGATAATTTGAAATATTAGGTGGGAAATATCCTGCTTGTTCTGCACGAGGAAATGGATAAAGAGACTTAATGTCAGTTTCAACCGACGCTATCATCTTTTAATTCGATGCGAGTTTCTTTAAACCGACGCTACGTGAATTTCAAAAAGTGTGTCAGAAGTTGGTGTTGATTTTAACCAACGCTATCATCTTTTAATTCGACTCGAGTTTCATTAAGCCGACGCTACATGAATTTCAAAAAGTGTGTCAGAAGTTGGTGTCGGTTTTAACCGACACTATCATCTTTTAATTCAACGCGAGTTTCATTAAACCGACGCTACGTGAATTTCAAAAAGTGTGTCAGAAGTTGGTGTCGGTTTTAACCGATGCTATGATATTTTAATTCGACGCGAGTTTCATTCAACCGACGCTACGTGAATTTCAAAAAGTGTGTCGGTTAAGACCGACACCAACATTTAAACCGACGCCGTGATTTCCAATAAAGAGTGTCAGAAAGTTGAATAGTTCATTTCAAGAGGCTTCACCTCAAGCCAAGATGCTAACCTTCCTTATTTATCTCTCCCTTCTTCCAAGCACACCCTAAAACTGCAGCTCCTCTCTCCACATTTTCTCAAACCCTAACATCCGTTTCTGCAAACCAAAAGACCTCGCAGCCATGGATTTACTGCATCACCAGAAGGGTAGTAGCACTGATCTTGGTGCTGATGCACTCAAAGGTAAACTTCTCACCCTCCCTCGCCGATTCATGCACTTAGGTTCACAGATTGAAATATACCATACAAGAAAAAATCTTCAACTCCTTATGCTTGTGTTGTTTCTTTTGCAAGGACCTGAGATCTGTAAAAATTAAAAAAATTAAAAAAAGACGATGCAACCACTGGTACAGCCCCAAATCGCATCTCAAGGAAAAACCACCACAGAGTTGTCTCCGTTCTAGATCCGTCATTTAAAGGTATAACAACAAAATATGGAGCACTGTTGTAATAGTTTCACTGATCTAATGGCAAGCATGGCAGCATGGAGCTGCTAGTATTATATATGGCAGCATGGAGCTACAGTTGCTGTGGTCTTCGACAAAGGCAAGCACGGGAAAACATCATGGCATCTGCTAGTATTATATGCAAGCATGAAGCTCTGATTAATATTATATGTAATTGTTAGTTTTTTTTTGTAACCGGTTCTCTAATAGCTCCTATATATGTGTTATTTGTACTTCCTTATTTATATGAAATAGAATGCATTTAACAAGAAATTCTACACCCAAAGATCCCAGTTGAATTCTTGAATAAATTGAATCTGTGAAGTTTGCATCTCATGTACCATATGTGTAGGAATGCATGATAATTATTTTATTTATCGAGATGTTGGGTAATGTCGGTTAGGACCGACAATATATTGAGTATTTTATTTGTTAGCTGCTAGTTGACGCCGGTTATGACCGCCATCATGTCAGAACATCACGTCGCTTTTAGCCGACGTCATAGTAGGTGTTGCTTTTAACCGACGCTGAGTCGTGGCGGATTAAATGCACAAACCGACATCGAAGCCCTTTCGTGACGCTAGCAATGGTGTCGTTATTGTTGGAAATGTGCCCTAAAGCCAATCATATGATGATACTTTACAGACATTTCACATGTTAAACTAATCTAGTTTACATCTAAAGGGCAAACATTATTGTTTGAGCCGTCTCATATAAATGTTATATGCTTAAACGATAAAGTCCAAGGAAAATGTGATTGGGAGAATGCAATCTAATGAAGTTAGATTAATGAGACCATTCTTTCGTAGACACATCCTAAACGTTCATGATCATAGGATTGCCAATTGGGCATTGACAGTCCGTTAAGATCAGTACGTGCTATGTCTTCTCTCAGGGAGAGTGACTAGTCTCGAGTCATTGGTGTGTGTGACATCAAGACAAGTACGTAGGTGCTCAATAGAGAATGAGTCAACTGAACACGATCAACGATGAGTTCTCATACTCATGTCACATGAGAACTCATGGTTGGGATAATGCAAATTAGTCATTTGACCTGAGGCATCACAGTTGTCTTGTGGTTAAGTCCTTGATCTTTGATTATGTCAAAGTCACCCCATCGGGGTGTCCACGACATCATTGGGGTTAAGCCACTTAGTTATGGAGACAAGTGAATGTGCAACAATGGATCTCTAACCTTCAAATGATTTGAGGGAGAATACTCTATGATATGATTAAAATCTCTGGCCAGAGTATGAATGAGATTAGGGAATGCGTTCCAAATCACATTCAAGGTAATCATATAAGCAAACGAATCACATTGGATAGTAGACATGAATAAATAAACTACCAAACCAAACAATGTGGTCAAAAGTATTAGATTAGAGAAGGACCGTATTGCATTTGTAATCCTTAACTGAATAGGTTCTCTACCTCTTCTGATTAGCTTGGGTAACCATGATATGCTGCTAGGTGTCACTCATGGTTTGTGGAAGCCCTAAACGTGTATAATCACTAAAGGGAGAATTGAAAGTAAGTTTCAATTCACAATCGATGTAAAATGGTTTTAATCGCTCACTGCCTCGCTAAAAGGAACCTAATGGATCGTACACCGTGTAAGGTGGAGATTGAAGAAACAATGAAGATGAGTAAGAATAATTAAATGGTTTAATTATTTATGGCAAGGATTAATTAATATGTTAATTAATCAAACGAATAAGTTCGTTAAAGACCTCGGGATAGTTTTGGACCTTAAGGCCCAATGGGCTTCGAACGTCAAAGCCCATTGACTTAAGTTGTATGACAACTTAATGAATAAAGATTCACAAAGGCCCAAAAGCCCATATCCATTTTGTGTAGAATTATGGTTTTTTGGTTCTTTAGGTCATTTAAAGAAGTGACTATATAAAGAACTTTATAGCCTAAAATTCATAAGGGTTTGTTTTAGAGAAAATTGGTGAGAACTTGTTTCTTCATTTTCTCTCTAAGAGGCCAACCACCTTGGAGGGTGAATCTAGCAATCCTACTACTCCAAGGTCACTCATTTCTTCTTCAATCTAACCTTGGTGTAGAATCTTTAGAGGTTCTCTATTTTGGGAACTTGGAGAATCCAATTCTTTCAACCAAATCCATGGAGCTAAGAAGCAAGGAATGAAGGCCCTATCTCTTGGGTGATTATCCTTTGCATATGCAAAGAGGAATCTACAAAGGTAAATATTTCTCAACTAACAAATGTTGATTTAAGTTGAGTCAAGGTTCACCAATCTACTAGGCTTTGAATTTCATGGTTGATGTTTTGTTTTGAGTGCATGTAAGCATGATTCCGCCTTTAATTTGTTAATTGCATGCTATTGATGTTGCTCAAATGAACATGTTTTTCACAAAATTTTCTTCAGTTATTCCAATCCGACATTGCATAGTTTTATGTCAGATTTTTATCAAATTTCCAACAAAAATTGGAGTTCTTGTCGATTTTTGGTTCGTCGGTGATAGCCTCTTTTGTAGTAGTATCCATTGGAGCACTACTCTTTATTGTAATAACATGGATTAGGAGTGCAAGCTTTGACTGTGATTGTTCTTGCCACACCACACGATATTAAAATGTAATCTCACTAACATTGTTTCACATTACGCTTTTCATTATAGAAGTTACAAAAAATACAAAATGGTGGTTTCAAATAATTTAACATTTGCTTGTTAGGATTCTATGCTGAAAATATAGTATTACAAAATGGTGGTTTCAAATAATTTAACATTTGCTTGTTAGGATTCTATGCTGAAAACATAGTATAAACTCCAACGTACCATACATTTATTGTATACATACATTTTTTTTTAAAGAAAACCTCAACCTCGATGGTAAGTATTATATACATACATATGTACATACATACATACATACTTTTCACTTTTTTATTTAAATAAACTATAGGATAATCTAATTTAAACAATGGGGAGGAGATTCGAACATGAACCTCTGGTGCAGAGACAAATGCTCTTAACCAACTGAGTTACAATTTGCAAGTGCGTTGGTAAGTTGACGGAGGTCTAATAATTTTAATTTTAATGCTTTTAATTAATTAGAAAAAAGGTAATATAAACAAAAAAATGTGCACCTTTGAGTGGAAAACGGAGCCACAATCTTAATTGGAGCTCTTAATTAAGTCAATAAAGGTTAACATAAACAAAAACTGTCCACCTAATCAAATTATCACACAAAATCATAAAAAATTTAAATTTAGGAGTTCTACTATAAAGACTCTCCCATTGGAGGTAATAATGGACACAAAGATTCCTTTTAGGTCCTTAAAATGTGCACTCAAGGGTAGTTGTGGGATGATATGTTCTCTCTCTCTCTCTCTCTCTCTCTCTCTCTATATATATATATATATTATTTTATTATTATTTTTTTGCAATAAAAACACAGAAAAAAGACAAAGTTGTCATCCAACTCAACTATGTATAATTTGAACGTCGTGAATCACTTCACCAAAATTAAAAAAAAAAAAGGATTAATTTAGTATTACGATTTAGTGGTATCCCCTTTACTTGTAAGTGAGGGTCTTAGGTTCAATTCTCGCCAAAGGCGAATTTGAACCACATTATTGCTAGCTTATTGTGAGGCTAAGTCCACCATCTTTCCTAGTATAGATAATATCATTTGTTCCCAAATTGCATATCTTATAAGAAGCAATAATTAAAATATTACGATTAAGGGGAGTACCTTTAATTAGGGGGTGTTTTGTAGGTGAATTTGAACCACATAAAATATGCATTTATGGTAAGGGGTGTTTTGTAGGTGTCACTAATTAAAGGGACCGCTTGATGAAAGGGAATAACCCTACACAATTTATGGTAGTCCCTAAAGGGACTGCATGATTGCAGTGAAAGTCCCTTTAATTAGGGGGTGTTTTGTAGGTGAATTTGAACCACATAAAATATGCATTTATGGTAGGGGGTGTTTTGTAGGTGTCACTAATTAAAGGGACCGCTTGATGAAAGGGAATGACCCTACACAATTTATGGTAGTCCCTAAAGGGACTGTATGATTGCAGTGAAAGTCCCTTTAAAGGGATTGCCTGATTAAAGTTAATCACCTTACACAATTTATAGTAGACCCCAAAAGGATTGCCTGATTTAAGTGAAAGACTACTGACCAATAATTGTTCAACCATCCTTGTTTGATTGATCTTCGGGTGAAGAAAGTTGAGGTTTCACCATAAAACCAATTGGAATATGGGGAGTAGCCCAACTTACTTATCAGCACATGCAAGATCCCTACTCGCATCAATGTTGGATTCATTTTCAGCACGCCTTGTCACGTGTAGTGAATTTTTAAACCTAACACGTGTACAATATAACGAGGTTACTACACTATTTATGAAACTTACTATATTGTTTATGAAACTCAACGGTACTACACTGTTTATGAAATTTACTAAACTGTTTATGAAACTTACTACATTGTTTATGAAACTTACTACATTGTTTATGAAACTTAACGGTAATACACTGTTTATGAAACTTAGTACATTGTTTATGAAATCAAAGAAGCTATTACAATATTATAATACCCTAACTTGGTCAAAACTCAAATCCTACAAATTAAGGATCAATGACTCATCTCCAGCCATTCAAGCCATCGGAGGCTGATATTCTTCCACTTGGGAATGGATTAGGAGACATAGTACGACTCCAAAGTATAAGAATACCATTTGTGAAACTTACTAAAAACAGAAAGTAAACTAGCCGTTACATTTTAAAGACTAACGGGTACTTCTAAATATAGTAAGTTCTTCATTCCTTCGATTTCAACACTCTCTTCAATTCCAGCTGCGTGATTGTCATCTGCTAGTTGGATTTCAAGCTAGTATGAAGCTTAATTCACAACAGACAAGACGCAAGAAGCAAAGCGCCCAGACTTTCCAGCGTCCACCTTCTTCTGGGTAGGCATTTGTTTTTTCCCAAGTCGCCCAGCATCCGCCTAGTCCACACAAGTGGCCGCTTTACGCTGCCTAATAGCTTTGTTGATTTATTAAACGATTTCAGGTTAATCATGGCAAAGCACCGCCACCAAGCGATTAGGCACCGCCTAGACCGCTTTTTAGAATAGTGGTAGTGCCCAAGGCACAAGTGGGGACACCACCTTAAAATGAGGAGTATTTAGGTCTTCTAATTTGATCATTAAAGGTGGAAGATGCACAAAATTAAACTCTAAAAAAACTGAAATCAAACGAAAATAAACTTGCGTGAGGTAGGATTTGATTATTGAGTGTGGATTTAGTGATAACTTTTAGTTTTATTATTAATTTCATTTTCTACTTGATAATAATTATGCAATACAGTAAAAAAAACAATTCATATTTAAAATTTAAATTGGAGGTAAGAAGAGATTATATGAGTTAAAATAAAATTACCTATAATTTGTCCATCCCATAAGTTGCACATGACATACAATAATTGCATCTATAGTAATACTTTTTTCTTGGAAAGAGGGACAACTGGTAGCAAATCACAGTTATCCACCTCTTTCGGACCTAGAGAGGCTATGAGGAATTTCACCCTGCCTGTGTTCATAGTCAAGCAGACTCACTAGCTCGAAGCATCGAACTCGGAACCTCCCACATTTTTTTGTTTATTGGGGAGCCACAGTCTGCGTCTATAGTAATACAATAATTGCATCTTTTTATAGGTACTAGCATATGCCCCACACTTTGGTTTCATTTCGGTTTTGGCTTCAAAACCGCACCAAACCACACCGTAAAATGTTTCGGTTTCGGTTGCGGTTTCACTCAAAACCGCACCGCGCCCACCTCTACCCACACTTTGTGTGTGAAAGTAATTTTTATTTTTATTTTAAAATTGGAAGGAGAAAGAGAGAAAAAAGGAATGTGGATTAGAGAGATAAGTTTTCCTTTTTATATTTTATTTTTCAAAATTAAAGAATGTTAGGATCACCCTTGAGTGAGGTTTTGAAAAAAAAAACTGTAAAATTTAGTTTGTGTGAATTTACTTTACTGCCCATGATTTTGTTTTGTGGTAGAAGACAAAATTGTTTGTTTACCATCTTTTGGTTGACAAAGATGATTTTATTAATGTAGTTTAGATAAGGGGGTTTTTAACTTTAATCCTTCAGAAGATTGAAATTTAAAATAAACTTAGTGTTAGATTACATATTGATTATAATCCCTTGATGTGTCCTTAATTCAAAATAATTAATGTGCATTTTATTTAATGTCTCACATTAAATATTTAAATTTATTAACATACAAATTTTAATTTATTTTTTGACCAAAAAAAGAGTTTTTTAATTTATTAATTTTATTTAACATTCTTCAAACTTGAAAGACTCAATTAATGTACCTAAATGTTTGTATCGAAATGTACGTACCGAAATGTGTGTACCTAAATGTATGCACCGAAATGTATTATAATGAATTTAATGTACCCAAATGAATAAGACAAAGTACATCGAAATATATTGTATAATAAAAATTACTTTATCTTACAACAAAATATATTACGACAAATGAAATAAAAATGAAAATTATAATGAAATAAAATTAATACATTAAAAATTAGGAAGAAAAAGAGAAATAATTAAAAAATAAAAATATAATTAATAAATGAGGTTATTAATGTATCAAGGAACTAAAATTAGATTTTGATTTTACTCATGGTTTTAATCTAAAAGTCATCTTTGTCAAGGATTAAAATGAAAATTTACTTTACTGCTCATGATTTTGTTTTGTGGTAGAAGACAAAATTGTTGGTTTACCCCAAAGCCTCATCTCTCGTTGCTTTTTTGAAACCCAACGACCCAACCCTTCAACCCTCAAACGGTGGGGCATCGTCATCGAATGGTGATGGAGCTAAGATGTGGGCGAAGGTGTGGAATGCACAGGTACCACCAAAAGTCAAAATCTGCGTATGGAGACTTGCCAATGAATTGGTTCCTACTGGGGACAATTTGGTGGCGAGACATATTACCACGGATGTGGAATGTGTATTGTGTGGAGCCTATGGTGAAACTACCATCCATTTAATGAAGGATTGCCATTATGCGAGATGTGTGTGGATGAGATCGCAGGTGGGTATACTTTTGAGAAACAATCATCCTCATTCCTTTATGATATGGATCAATGAAGTGGCTGACCTTATACCCAAGGCAAGTTTCGATGTTTTTTTGATGGTTTGTTGGGCATTATGGAGGGCACATAACATGAAACTTTGGGAGGAAAAACTGGAACCACACTAGGTATGTACTGATCGTGCCATCCAATGGTGGCTGGAGTTTACTAGGACCACAAACGCAGGTTTGGAACGGGATAGTAGGCTGAGGAACACCCCCAAATGGAGTGTCCCTCCACAGGAATATTGATGGGTCCTGGAATGCAGGAATACTCATTGCTGGGTTCGGTGCCATTATCAGAGACAGCGATGGGTGTTTTGTGGCTGGCCGTACTGAAAGCTTTGAAGATATTTGCTCCCCATTGCTCTCGGAAGCTATGGCAATGAGGGTAGGATTGCTATGGGCGATTGACAGGGGCTATCAATCCCTTATTATTGAAGGTTGCACACAAAATCATTTTAAGCACAAGGAAATTACGAAAGAATATAGCAAGAATGTTTTTGTTTTAAACCTGCCGAGGTGAGACTTCGGCCATATCTTCAGGTTCGTTGCTCGAACCTAAAGAACTTAATGGCCGAGCCCAGTGTCTTAGACTGCTTCTTAGTTCACGCGGCCGATGCAGGTTATCTACGTTCGATGGCCACTGAGGCGGCCAAGAAATATAGATAACACCCTTCGGGGCGTAGAATTTTTCGATGAAAAGAATGGGTAGGCACCTAACATTCAGTATCTTCCTGGTTTAGAGTTCTAAGGTAGAAAAGTAACCAAAGAAAAGTGGTAGGGGTACTTACGAAGGCCGAAGTAGCTTCTTGGGGAAGAATGTTGAGGTCCTGGTCCTGCGGGTGAACAAGCATTTCCGCAATTGCTTCTGGCTCTACGGCAAGTTATTTGCCATGGTCGACCGCAGAAGGGCCGACTTGGACAACCGCCCCGGACACAGGGGGAGGTTGATCGCGTGGTTGAAGGCGACTCGCCAGTGGAATTTCGTCGCTCCCGTCGCTCTCTTCCAGAACGACTGCCGTGTGCTTTGGATTTTCGGGAAGATTTTTCTCGGCCAAAGGGACCGCCCCTTCCAAGACAGGTGCAGCAGCTGACCCCGAAGTCGCGGACGCCTCGACCAGTGGAGCAACAACTGGTTCAACGACTTTAGAAATAGGCCGTACTTGAGCTGTTTCTTTGGCCATAATTGGTTGTTTCTCTGTCGAGGCTTGAACGACGGGGGTAGAAGGGGAAACACTAGGAATCGTTGCTCTCGTAGTTTGACTGGAAATAACATGAATCTCCCGTTCTCATTTCCTCGCTAGCTTCTTGACCCGTTTTGCTGGTTGAGGGGGTTCGATGGCTGTTTCGGCCTCTTGACGAGGCCGTTTGCTCAGCAGGGCCTGCGCGGTAGTCTTAGCCTTCTTAGAGATAGTCGATTTCTTCCCAGCCGCAGCCGCGGCGACCACTTCTACCTTCTTCAGTGACCGACCACCTGAGAAAGTAAAAGTAAATCAATAGAGTTCAAAGTTGAAGGAAGAAGGTAGAAATAAACCGTTAACTTGGGATTGAGGGGCATAAGTCTTATTAGGTCGGTCGCCAAAGATCTTGTTCAGGACGACTTCGACCGGAGTACCAAAAAAGTTATGGGTATACTCTTCCCACCAGTCACCGAAAGTATCAGTGCTGAGAGATTCTGGAACGGCTGATCGAATGCGGAATTTTTGGCATCGTTCCTGAAACTCCTTTTTGGCGTCCTTGCACTCTTTTTCTGAAGAGCCAGATAGGCGTCCTCAGCTCATCATGGAACGAGAGGCAAGAAAAGGCATCGGGCAACCCTGAAGATAACCGAGTTGTCGAGCAGTGAGTTGGGGGTGATATACCTCCCAACTTGCTCGGTTAACATCACATCCAAGAGGAAGGTCACGGGTAAGCATAAACGATCCACAGGATTAACGGAGATCAGCATCATCATCTACACTCCATGCTGATGTGGGGAGTTTGATTGACAATGGATACTCTCGACGACGACAGATCAAGAATTCATCGTCGGAAATGACATCAAGGCCGAAAAAGTATCTAAACACGTCTTCAACCTGGTGATGAGGTATTGGTCGAGAAGCCACCTGAAGGCCGAACGTTTCAGTAGGCGAGTTCTGGCCGAAGAGTGACGAAATAAACCTACAGCCAGAGTTGGAAAACCCAGAGGGGGCCACTCTGATGTGGGTCGATCTTGTGAAGGGTCATCTCAGCCAAACAGCGCAGAAGATAGGCAAGAATGGCTGGACTAAGCGCCAGGGTGTGACCGCTAGCCAGGGCTTCGGCCACCGGCATGTTCTCGACCAAGCATTTGTTAGACTTGGTACAACAAATGAATTTGTTATACCAGTAGAAGAGAAAGGCTTCGTGTTCTCCTTGCCGTATGCTCTCCTCCCCTCGGCCGGCAAAGTGGAGGTAAAGGGTGTTGTAATTGAGGAAGTCCTTGTAAAGTTTCTGAACTTCCTCCTTTGAGGGTTATTGACCCTCTCCGCTCAGCGTTTCGATGGCCCGATCATTGAAAAGAGCCTTCAGGTCGATGGTCGACGGGTACCCGGAGAAGGTAGCGTCAACTGGGATGCCAAAAGGGGAAGTCCCTAGGATCGCGGTAATATCAAGGATAGTAGAGCCAATAGGGCCGAGAGGGAGGACCATAATATTGGTAGCTGAGCACCAGAGGCTTGAAGCTGCCATGAGAAGCTCATTATCCACGATAAGCTTCATAGACGAAAGACGAATGACATCATAAATGCCAAGAGCTTTCCATTGCTCACAAAAAAAAATTTCCATCCGTGTAACCCAGGTCGCAGTGGTCGAGGGCCATGAGCCTTGGGGTTTTGCTAAATCCCACCTCAACCATTCAAACCCTTGCAGTATGGGTGTTAGGCATTGCTCCTTGAATAGTTGGGTGATGGCTGGTGGTACTGCGTCCTTAAAAAGTGGACCAAGGATCTGGTGGGGGGTGCTCATGTCGCTCTCAAAGCGCAGAGTCTTGATTGAGCGTTGGTCGATGATTGTCCCACATTTGTCGCATTCCTTAGAAAGCTTGGAAATGAAGGAGGCCATTGGAAATGGTTTTAAAGGTTTTTTTTTTCTGGGAGAAAGTCAGGGGGTTTTTCTTTTAATCTCTGAACAGGAAGGAGTTGGGAGAATTTGAAAACGTAAAGAATAAATAATAAAAGGCCGGGTATTTATAGACTTGTGGAAGGGAAGATCAAGCGGGGAGAAAGAATTATGGAGTGGTCGAGAAGATCGCTAATAATTATGGAGTGATGGAGAATACTAACAGATATAGGAGAAAGAACAAAAAAACTCACAGATTGAGGGTTCATGATGATATCTTGACGTCGCCATTTTTATGAAGAAATGATGTTTTGGTGTCCGCACGATCTCGAGAGTACCGAAAGATTCGCAAATCGAGATTGCATGATGGCATGCGTCGACAGATATAATGATTTGAGGACATTTGGACATCCACACGTCTTGAGGAATCCAAAAATCTCGCGGATCAACAGGGTAATGATGAAAGGACACTTCAGGTCATGCTGAGAATATGACACTTGGCAAGATGTCTGACGAGATCAAGATCGTGCAATCGTGCTTCATAAATGCACCTCGGGATGTGAAGTCTAGTGTCGTTTCTTCAAGGGCAGGGCTCGGCCAGAGATTTCAGGACGAAAAGGTCCTCAGAAGCGAGGGGGCAATGTTTGGACCCAAAATGTTGGTTTGGGCCAAGTTCTATTCTCGGCCCGGAAGGTCTTACGAAAAGTTATCATGGATCGTTTATTTCATGGGTTTCCTAACCTAGGTCGGCTGAGGCGTGCTGCAAGACGAGTAATTGAATCATGGCACAATAAGGAGTCTCGGCAAGATATAGATATTGATAACCCGGAAGTGAATGCGGCTTGATAAAGGACTGGGTTCATAGTCATAGTGAAAATAGGATTGGTCGAGATAGTGTTTGGTTAGAATAAGGAGTCCTAATCCGAGTAGGGATATAACTCGATCTAAAGAATACCTAATGCTATAAATAGAGGAGGTTGTGCATCATTCAAGCCCATTCGATTCAACACACAACTGCCCTGCGCAAATTCTCTCAACAACCTTCAGATTTTTTCCTTTTCTTTTTTCGCCGACACACCTTCAGTTTCGATAAACAGCAATGTGAAGGCAACCGGTGATATCTTCAGTCGGCATAGATAGCACTGTCACCGTAGAACCAGCCGGTCTCTCAGCATCTTCAGTCAGCATAGATAGCACTGTGTCGAGGGTAACTGGTTATCTATCCAAGTCTCGGTCGAAAAGGATTTCCAAATCCTTATTGGTCGAGGTCATCTCATTAGCCTTCTCGGCGAAGTGAGGTGTTACAGTTTATTAGGCTCGGCACATTGCACGCCGAGTTAGTTTATGATTGGATACTCTCAATTGGGATTTAGAGTTCGGCATTCCGACGGCCGAACCACGTTTATTGTTAAGACATATATCCGCTTTGAGTATTTGTGCCCTTACACTTTGGTGTCGATTCGGCGTGAGTTTACTCTGACGAATACCATCACTGTGATCGAATCCGACGACGACGATTTGTGAACTTCGTAAGAATAGTAGCCTTGTCTTCAGGTTCGAGAACCCAAGAGGCCGAGACGTGTTCCTTCCTCGGTCGCAATCGCAAGACGCAGAAGTTGGCCGCGCACTCATCACAACATCAACATATTTTACTCATCGGCCGAGCTCGGCCGACGAGTTGGCACGCCCTGCATTCAACCGAATGACGTAGTTAGCTCATAGATTACTCGGCATGCGCACCACGTAGGCTTGGTAGTTTTTAGGGTCAACAGGTACATAGGCAGTCTAACGAGGATGTTAGATGCAGCTATAAAGTCTACGAAGAATTATTGCGCAGTTAGATCTTAAGTTATGTTTTGCCATTTCCCGAATGCAGGGTATGTTAGAGATACGGGTATTTGGTGACGTCACGTGTCGATCCTGGACGTATGTCGGGATCGGGGCGTGACATATACTCCAAAGATGTAATCTTATTGTTTAAGAAATGAAAGCATAACATTTCTATCATGGTACCTCTCGCCTAAGTCTTACGATCCTCAATCCTTCTCTATTTGCTTCTGCTTCTCACGCTTCTTCTCCCTTCGAAGCTTAACACCCTCGATTTTTCAGCCATTGCGAACTCTGGCTCTCCTTCCTCTCAATTTAAATCTCTCATTCATCCTGCTCTGATGAATTCTTGCCTTAATTCTTCAACATCCTTGGCAATTTCGTTAATCACGATCCAGAATATTGGATCTTTGGTTTCAATTAAGCTCACAATGACGAACTATCTTACCTGGAGTGCATTGTTCGCTCCAATCTTTCGCCGATACAATCTCACCGGTATCATTAACGGCACGATGCATGCTCCGTCGAATTTTCTTCTTGATTCATCTCGTAATCGCACCTCGACTCTGAATCCTCAATATATTACATGGTTTGAGAATGATCAGAATATTTTGATCTGGATTAATTTTATGCTCTCGGATGCTCTTATTCCATATACTATTGGTGTTAATTCGACTCGTGAGCTATGGTCGAAACTGGAATCATGTCTTGCAACTGCTTCACAATCGCAAATTCACGAGCTTCGTTCTCATCTTCGTATCATCACGAAGGGTGATTCCACGGCTGCGGTCTATCTTTAACAAATTGAAGAAATTGTTGATGCCCTAGCCAATGTCGGTGCTCCGATCGAAGACTTTGAGTTGATTTCTATGATTCTACACGATTTACCCTCTGAGTATGAATCGTTTATTGATGTCATTCAGTTTTGACTTGGTTCCACTACTATTGATAAACTTCATGGACTTCTTTTGAGCAAGGAACTTCAGCTAACTGCTTGCAATAAAGTCTCTCCACCAATATCCATTCAAGCTTTCAATTCTTCTGTTGGTCTTCTTCCAACTCCAACTGGTGATTCTGGCTCACATGCATTCTTTACTCAGAGTGGATCACATCTGAATTCCTATGGTTCTTCACATCGTGGTAATTTTTCTAATCTGAGGCATTACAACAATCGTGGAACTCAAAGGAATTATCAAGGCTTTCAGGGCAATCCAAGATTTCATCAAGGCAATCAGGGTAATTACAGAAATAATCGTGGTTCTCGTTCCAACTATAACAATTCTACCAGAAAGTTCTATTGCAAAATTTGTAGCCAAATGGATCATAAAGCTGCAGAGTTTCCACAATGTATGAATCCACATTTTGGTACCAAGAATTCTCAAAATGCATACAATGCAACTACCACTCCTACATGGCTACTTGACTCTGGTGCTAGTTCACACATGACCAACTCCTACACCAATCTGCAAAATCCTGAATCATACAATGGACCTAAACAATTATATATCTATGATGGCAAAGGTTTGCCTATTATACTTAACTCTGGTTCATCTACACTTAATACTGATTCTCATTGCTTTGATCTCAAAAATGTATTGCATGTTCATCATCTTAAGCAAGATTTGATTTCTGCAAATCGGTTCATACTTGATAATTGGTGCTCTATTCATTTGTATCCTTTTCACTTCATTGTGAAGAATCTGTCTTTGGAGAAAACGCTCTTTAAAGGTCATGTGAGAGCTGGATTTTATCATTTTCATACATCTCCATTTATTGGCACTCAACAGGCATTTGCAATATATGTTAAAGCTTCACAGGATATTTGGCATCAACGATTGGGTCATCCTGTATTCAAAATACTAAATAAGCTAGCATCTAAGTCCTGTATTTCAGTTTCAAGTTCTTTACATAAAACTGTGTGCTCTGGGCAAATGTTCAAAGTTGTCTTTTGCTTCTGTATCTTGTACATCCAGTAAGCCTCTTGAGCTTCTACACACAGATATATGGGGTCCTGCACCACTTCTATCTGTCAATGGGTATCGATATTACATCATATTTGTTGATGACTATACAAAATATACTTGGTTCTTTCCTTTTAAATCCAAGTCTGATATCTTTGATACTTTTGTGCACTTCAAAGCTTTGGTTGAAAATTTGCTCAGTTCTAAGATTGTGACTCTAAGATTCAATTCTGGTGAGGAATTTCTGAGTTCCAAATTTCTCAATCATTTTAAATTGCATGGCATTTCACACCACTTGAGCTGCCCTCACACACCAGAACAAAATGGTTGTGCTGAGCTCAAGCATAGGCATCTTGTTGAAACTGCTAGAACTTTTCTAGCAGCCTCAAAGGTTCCTCACTCTTATTGGAATGAAGCATTTGCCACAGCCATCTATCTCATTAACAAAATGCCAACAGCCACCAAATCTTCTCCTTGGAAATTATTATTTGGTAAAGCTCTAAATTATACATCTCTGAAAATATTTGGGTGTAAATGTTTTCCATGGTTGAAGCCTTATACAACCTCCAAGCTTGATCCCAAAAGCAAGGAATGCATCTTCTTGGGTTATAGTTTGAACCACAAAGGCTATAAGTGTCTTGATCCTCTCACTGGTCGATTATACATCTCGAGGCATGTGATTTTTTATGAAGCCACATTTCCTTTTGCTAAAAATAATCCTCTTCAACAATCTCAGTCCAGTTCCAATTCTTCTACATTGCAGAATCATAACATCATTCCCAATACCTTAACTTTTCCCTATATCTCTCATCCACCTACATCTCTCGCCTTACATTCCCCTATTCATACATCCTCTTCACTACCAATTTCAACTCAAGTTCCTGATCCTGCTTCTGTCTTCAGTACAATTGCTCCACTTCCATTACCTATAAACACTCATCCAATGCAAACTAGATCAAAATTTGGTATTTTTAAACCCAAAACTCTTTTGGCAACCAAACACCCATTACCTTCTGATATATCTCCTGATTATACACCAATAACTTATCTTCAGGCCTCCAAATTCCCTCATTGGAGGAAAGCAATGCAGGAGGAATTTAATGCCCTCATTCAAACTGGCACTTGGTATCTAGTCCCTGCCACTTATTCTTAAAACTTAGTTGGTGCAAAATGGGTTTTTTTAGATTAAACACAAACCTGATGGTACCATTGACAGGTACAAAGCTAGGCTTGTTGCCAAATGTTTTCATCAGCAACAAGGATTATATTACACTGAGTTGCTAAAGTCACCATTAGGCTTCTTCTCACCTTGGCTGCCAAGTTTGATTGGTTTATAAACCAACTTGATGTAAGTAATGCATTCTTGCATGGCAACTTAACTGAATCTATGTTCATGATACAACCACCTGGGTTTGAATATCCTACCAAGCCTCATCATGTTTGTCAGTTACACAAATCTTTGTATAGGTTGAAGCAAGCCCCCAGGGCTTGGTATGACAAGTTGACCACTGCCTTAAAGTCACTTGGTTTCTCAAGTTCACAAAATGGTTACTCTTTATTTGTTAAGAAGGATCCAAGTTTTCATATTGGTGTGTATTGATGACATTATTGTCGTTGGTCCTAATGCTCAACTCTATTAAGAAATCATTTCTCAACTCAATGGTTTATTTCCTGTTAAGGATTTTGGTCCACTTCATTACTTTCTTGGTATTGAAGTTCATAGATCATCATTTGGCATATTTCTGTCTCAAATTAAGTACATTTTAGATCTCCTCACCAAAGCTCACATTGAAGGTTCCAAGCCTTGTGTTACACATCTCAGCATAACTAAGTTGGATCATGAGTCTCCTATGTTTGCTAATCATACATAATATAGGTCTTTAGTTGGTGGACTCCAGTATTTAACCTGGACCAGGCCAGATCTGTCATTTGCAGTGAACTTGGTATGCCAATTCATGCAGCATCCAAGACAATATCATTTTCAGGCAGTCAAGCATATTCTCAGATACCTCAAAGGCACCATGTCTCTTGGTTTATGGTTTCAAAAGTGTTCTCAGCCTCTCACTCTCACTGCTTTCTCATATACAGATTGGGCAGGATGTAGTATTGATCGTCGATCTATTGGTGGGTTTTGCATCTACTTATGAGACTCCCTTATCAGCTGGATTGCAAAGAAACAACCAATTGTGGCTCACTCATCCACATAAGCTGAATACATATCACTGGCCAACACTGTAGCAAAAATTGACATGGATCTACAAGTTTTTGGTTGATGTTGCACTTGTTCTTCCTTCTTCTCAACAACTTTGGTGTGACAATATTTTTGCCATTTCTTTGGCTAAAAACCCCATTTTTCATGCAAGAACCAAGCATGTGGAACTTGATTACCACTACATCAGGGAACAAGTACTAGCAAATCAAGTGATTGTTCTATTTGTTTGCACTCAGGATCAAGTTGCAGATATGCACTAAAGCACTGTCCAAGCACATATTTCTTCTTCTCAGGAACAAACTTTCTCTTCGATTACCTCAATTCAGTTTGAAGAGGTAATAAGGGTAAAATCGTAAATAGATGAGTTTGTTATAAGGTTGTTATAACAGCCCTTGTGATTAGCTAATGTTTAGTTAGATAATGATGTAATTAGTTGATAGCACAAGTGGGTGTGTCATTAGTATATACTCCAAAGATGTAATCTTATTGTTTAAGAAATGAAAGAATAACATTTCTATCAAATAGCACCACCCTTTGTTGGATTTCATTTATGTCTTGCTCACAAAAATTGTGAAATAAAAAGCAAGAGTTGAGTTGTTGTGTTAGAACTTGGACTTGTTTGGTTGCCAAGAAAAAGACAAAAGTAAGAAGAATCCTATATGGTTGCCAAGATTACGACCCTTCTTCTGCTATAGGCCGTGGCTAGAAGTCCACATTTGGGATCGAAAACACTCAATTTGTAGATTAAATTTTGTAAACTAAATGACATGAAAGTTGGTGATTGGATTATTACTTAATCGTTGATAAATATGCTCATTTTTTATTGGTGACACCTCATTTAGTTTGCTAATTTAGTCTCCTAGCATTACTCTTTTCAAAAAGACCCAAATCAAATTCCATGGAAGTGATATTATTTCGATAGTTGACCATCATGAGAAAGACGATGCACCATGTAGTCAAGAAGAACAAGAGAAACTTCGCAGCGGAGGGAGGGGAAGGGCTGTGGATGAGAAGCATGACAAGTATTTTTTTTTTTTTTAGTGTTTTAACTCAAGGGTAGCCTTGAACTTTCACACAGACTTTCGGTTAGATTTATAAGAATTGAAAATTGTTGGCTGAGAATAATTATTGGGGTAGAAAGAGTGGCTACTTATCTAACTTTCTTAGGGGAGAATTATAATTGAATCTAAACTGTCGGCAGAGTGAAACGCACAGCATGGCATTGACAATGGTGGAGATCCCAGAGCAAAAGCTTTACGACGGAAATCGATTCCCGGCAGTTATATCTCCGACTCCGACTCCGACTCCAGCTCCAGCAGCAGCTGCTGCTACCCCTCGTCTCACAGAAACCATCCAAGCGAACAAACAGTACATACAGGACCAGCTCCGAAAATCCGGGGCAGTACTCTTCAGGGGGTTTCCTGTAAATACAGCCTCGGACTTCAACGACGTCGTGGAGGCCTTCGGCTACGAGGAGAATCCTTACGTTGGAACTGCTCCTCGGACCAAGATCGTGGGTCGGGTTTTTACCGCCAACGAGGCCCCACCCGATGTCAAAATTCCATTTCACCACGAAATGGCTCTGGTAAGTGGCAACTATATAGTGCATTTCATTACTTTTCTACAAGTAACCAGAGGGGGAAGAGTCCTAAATTATTACTATAATTTAAGGATGGGAGAGCTTCGAACCGGAATAATAGTTGGAAACTCAAAACCCTATTCACTAGGATATTGAACCACATACAAGATATATAATACAGGATCATAACAATAGTTAAACCATTTTGTTGAATTTCTTCAGTCAAGCACACCCTCTCTATGTGTGTGTGTGTGTGTGTATTTATTTATTTTTTAAATAACATCGTATATATGTATAATGTTCTTTGAAGTTGCAGAACGTGTTGTTTTTATTTGTTTTCCTTGTGTGATGCTTATGAGTTATGACGTGTCGTTCAGTATCCAGAGTACCCATCCAAACTGTTATTCTTTTGTGAAGTAGAGCCTGTAAGTGGGGGTGAAACTCCCATTGTTCTAAGCCACATTGTGTACGAGAGGATGAAAAACAAACACCCGCAATTTGTTCAAAAATTGGAGGACCATGGATTGATATATACCAAGATTATAGGCCACCACGACGACCCTTCTTCTGCGATAGGCCGTGGCTGGAAGGCCACATTTGCGACCGAAGATAAGAACATAGTTGAACAAAGGTATTTATTTGTACAACTACATACTGAAAAGATGACTATGCTAAGACGGTTACATAACGATAGGACTACATATTGGCAGGGTTGCTAAGGAGGGGTTTAGGTTGGAATGGTTGGAGGATGGAGGAGTGAAAACAATCAAGGGACCGATCCTGGGCATCAAATGTGACAGCAGCACAGGGCAGCGCAAGACCTGGTTTAACAGCATCGTGATAGCATATACAGAGTGGAAAGGAGATGCAAGAAATGACCCTGAGAAGGTTGTCACATTCGGGGATGGCAGCCCGTTGGCAGCGGATATCATCTACGACTGCAAGAAAATTCTTGAAGTTGAAAGTGTGGCCATCCCTTGGCGCAAAGGTGATGTTTTGCTGCTGGACAATTTGGCCGTTCTTCACTCCCGGAATCCATGTACTACACCTCGCAGAGTCCTTGCCGCCCTCTGCAAGTAGACTAGCTAATCAGCTGTATTAAGCAACTTATCATATGTGTCCTCATATGTATCTATATTATAGTATGCCTTGTTTACAGAATTTGTGAAATAAAAAGCAAGAGTTGAGTTGTTGTGTTAGAACTTGGACTTGTTTGGTTGCCAAGAAAAAGACAGAAGTAAGAAGAATCATATATGCTTGCTTTGTGTATCTTTCTTTTCTGCCCCTTTTAACCTTTTTTCTGGAGGTGTAAGATAATCCCACAAGATGAACCCGTCATTCCTCTTTAATTGCAAATAGTTTTTCTATCAAAGTTTGATTTGTATGCAGAGAGATTTATTTCGAATAAGGGTAAAAATGGAAGTATGAGGACATGAATGGAATTTTCAAAAAAGGGTTGTCTTCTCCAAGGTAACTATTTACATAATTTTGTATCTGATCTGGAAGCAATAATTAATCTCTGTCCCATGTTACACGATCGTACCTAACATGAATATTAAACAAACCACAAACGATTAAAGTAATGGCAGCAAAACAATGACGGCTTGTTTTATTAACAAATCACATTTTATTAATTACACTTCACATATTTAATACATCCTACATTTACTTTTTAAATTAAAATTTTTCTTAACACACCCAATGTATTTTCCAATACTACCCTCACACCTCATATCTCATACACCCCACATCTCACATCTCACACACCCCACAATCATCAACTAATTAACCACACATCAAACTCTTCATCTCTTTCAAACAAAAGAATAATCCACATTTTAAAGACAAGAAAGATGAATTAAATTGTTGTATAAAATCTCCATCTTGTCGTTTGATTTATAACATCCGTCAAATTTTCTTGAACAATCATGTTAGATTCTAAGAAGTCTGATGGACAAATGGTAGGAACTGTTCTTATAAGGTCATGTCAGTTCCAACCAGCAAAAAAAACATTGAATTTCTTCATCATCAAACAGCCACAAGAATATTACATTTAATTACTTCTTACAATTTTCAACATTCTCTAGTTTTCTTCCTATTTCTTGGATTCCAATTAGAGCAGGTTTTGCAAAAAGTCAAACTTTTATTCCATTATTTAAAAAAATTCTTGAATGTGAAAACCAACGAATGAACGAGGAGCAGAACTCGATTTTTTGTTATGTTCATCAAAAGATATATTTTCATTAACTTGTTTGGGTTTTTAGGGTTTTGTGTAAGAGTAGCTATGAGGGTTTGAATAGTCATTTCATATTTTCAATATAAAATGTTGACGTGGCTTAACCGTGACCACACAAAACAGGAGAGCACCAGAAGCGAGAGGGCAGACAATCCTTGTCCATAAAAAAAACGGAAAACTAATGAAAAGGGCTTGAAAACTTTGAGTTTTAATGATAAGGACAAAATAAAGGGTAAAGTGAATAGTACCAGGATTGACCATTTAGTGTAAAAATATGGTTTTTCGTTAAAGTGAACAGTATCGGGAGCTTTTCGTTAAAGTTCCCCCAACAATAATTAAAAAGAAGACTCTTGAAGCAGCAGCTAACAACAGAGACGGAGACAGCATGGCATTGACAATGGTGGAGATCCCAGAGCAAAAGCTTTACGACGGAAATCGATTCCCGGCAGTTATATCTCCAACTCCTACTCCAGCAGCAGCTGCTACTCCTCGTCTCACAGAAACCATCCAAGCGAACAAACAGTACATACAGGACCAGCTCCTAAAATCCGGGGCCGTACTCTTCGGGGGGTTTCCTGTAAATACAGCCTCGGACTTCAACGACGTCGTGGAGGCCTTCGGCTACGAAGAGAATCCTTACGTTGGAACTGCTCCTCGGACCAAGATCGTGGGTCGGGTTTTCACCGCCAACGAGGCCCCGCCCGACCACAAGATTCCATTTCACCACGAAATGGTTCTGGTGAGTGTTACGCTATGTTTCCATTTTTATATTAAACTTAAGGGTGAGCTCGGGAGTTCGATCCGAATCTTTATAAAATAAATAAAACTAAGAAACTAAAGTAAAATAAAATGAAATGAAAAATGAAATAAAATTCAGTGTTGCAGTGGTTGTCTTCCAGATTGAAGTTTAGTACAAAAATGTAATTAGGGGTATAATTTAGGGGTCATAACAATAGATAAACCTTCCACTGAGGTGTCTTACGAAGTGTCGTTTCAGTATCCAGAGTTCCCATCCAAGCTGTTATTCTTCTGTGAAATAGAGCCAGTAAGTGGGGGCGAAACTCCCATTGTTCTAAGCCACATTGTGTACGAGAGGATGAAAGACAAGCACCCGCAATTTGTCCAAAAATTGGAGGACCATGGCTTGATATATACCAAGGTTTTAGGCCAAGATTACGACCCTTCTTCTGCGATGGGTCGTGGCTGGAAGTCCACATTTGGGACCGAAGACAAGAACATAGCTGAACAGAGGTATTTATTTGTAGTATAAAATGTTTATTATTGCTAAATATTTAAGCTTTAAACAATATGATCTGATAACAAATTGCAGAGAAACAAAACAAAAAAACTATGCTAAGACGTATGGCTACGTAACGATAGGAACTACATGTTGCCGTAAGTCTATATTTGGAATAAGGAATGTAGGGATATTTTCAGTATGTAATTGATATCCTAATATATTTAGGATATTTACTTCCTAGTTGGTAGGGGATTGTATAAGTCTATATATTCCTCTATGTGAGAAGAATGAGATGAGAACAATATTCATACAAAACCTAGAATTTTATCTTGGTATCAGAGCAGGTTCCGACCTGTCTCTTCTTGAAAAAACCCTAAACCCGTATATACTCAAGCTGTCAAAAAAACCAAAATCTGGTGTTCATCAAACCTTGAACCCAGAAATCTCAAAGATTCGTGGTCTTTGGAATCAACAAAGCCACGACAAAGTTAAATCAACTCTGTCCGTACAATGGCAAAACAAAAAACTGGGGATGTAATTCCCATGCAACCCTGCCCATCCAATCAAATTGCGGCAGCCAAATATGTGAAGCCGACTTCAGAGGCAACATCCACAGAAACTGAAACAGGCCCACTTCTATTCTTAATCCATCAAATTTCAATGGGTGACAACTCGGAAGATTCAGGTAAAATTGGTACTGTTTTAATAACATCCACCAAAAGAGATACTGGTTGGATAATTGATTCTGGAGCTACAGACCATATGACTTATGATGCATCATTATTTTATCACATGACTTCACCATCTAAAGACGATGTTATTACAGCCAACGGTGATGTTGCTCCTGTAACGGGAGCAGGTTCTATTTCCCTTACTCCATCTTTGTCTATTCACAACGCACTCCTTGTTCCGTCATTATCCAATCATCTACTTTCTGTTGGTCAAGTTACTGAACAATTAGATTGTGTTGTGTCAATGTTCCCCACTTTTTGCCTACTTCAGGATATTCAGACTCGGGCGATAATTGGGCGTGGTACTAAAGGAGAGGGTTATATTATGTGGATGATGTATCGGCAAGTCGAGTAAATCAGGTGAGTAGTGGTCACCCGAACAAGAATAAGATAATTTGGTTATGGCATCGTCGATTAGGGCATGCATCTTTTGGTTATTTGAAAAAATTGCTTCCGTCTTTATTTCATGGCATTTCAGACTCTGATTTCCAGTGTAATGATTGCATTCTTGCAAAAAGTCATCGTATTTCTTATCATTTGAGTTTCAATAAAAGAACAGTTCCTTTTGAGTTAGTTCATTCTGATGTGTGGGAGCCTTCTCCAATAGCTACTAATCACGGGGTTCGTTGGTTTGTTATCTTTGTGGATGACTGCACCATAATGACATGGCTTTATACTATGAAACATAAAAGTGAGGTTGGCCAGATTTTTCACCAGTTTTACTACATGGTTAAAAATCAATACTCTTTTCCCCTTAAGGTTCTCAGGTCAGATAATGGCGGGGAATATCTCAACAATGAACTCTCTCAATTTTTCCAGGAGCACGACATTCTTCATGAGACTACTTGTCCACAAACCCCACAACAAAATGGTGTAGCGGAGCGCAAAAATAGACATATTTTGGAAACCACTCGAGCGCTCCTCATTGGTGCTCACGCTCCTCACTTCTATTGGGCAGATGCTATTAGATACTTCGTCTATCTAATAAACCGAATGCCATATCAAGTGCATAATTTTTGCACTCCTATGGAAGTTTTTGATGATCATGTGAGTTTACCATCTTCCCTTCATTTATCCCCACGTATCTTTGGTTGTGTGGCTTATGTGCATCTTCACAAAAGTCAGCGCAGTAAGTTGGACCCATGTGCAATTCGTTGTATTTTTCTGGGATTTAATAATCAGCAAAAGGGGTACCGGTGTTATCACCCACCAACCAAGCATATGTATGTCACCATGGATGTTACATTTTCAGAGCATGAGATGTTTTTTCTCACTGAACACACCTACTATAATCTTCAGGGGAAGATGAGCACAAATGATGATTATAGTTGGATTGATCTGCCAACTGTACAAGTGGATGATGATACATGTCGTGGTCCAACAGTGGGTCAAAATCATGAACCTAGCAGCCATGAGCCCAGTAACTTAAGTACATGTGATCCCAGCAGCTTGGGTGAGCCAAATACGGGTTTGCCGAGTTTGGAAGATAAGATTGGTGGGCCTGATGGCCAAAGGGCCGAGAGCTTGACAAGTGGGCCTGAGGGCCTAAGGGCTGAAAGCCTTTCTAAAGACAGCACATTGATTGGGTCGTGCAGCAGGGCCGAAAGCCTTGCTGAAAGCAACTCACAGCCTAGTGGGCCATCCAACAGTAAGCCACGGGCTCAAAGTTCTAACAGTCCAAACAATTCAAAAAATAACCCTTCCCTAATGGTACCTGTCCATCTGCTCGAGGATATCCATGAGGTAAGTTCATCTCAATCTGATGAAGCTCATACTTTGACTAACATTGAAAGTACTTACATATTGCCCCCTAGACAAAATCGTGGGAAGCCTCCTAACAGGTATTCTCCAGATGGAAAAGTTCGATACGCTATTGCAAAATATGTCTCTACACATCGACTATCTTCCAAGTACCAAGCCTTGGTGAATACAATGGATGGAATTAAAATTCCAACAAAGGTAGAAGAATCTCTGCAGTATCCTAGATGGACAGAAGCAATGGAGGTCGAAATGGAGGCCTTACAGAAAAATGGAACTTGGAGCGTGGAGTCATTACCACAAGGAAAGAGACCAGTGTGATGCAAATGGGTGTTCACCATCAAACACAAAGCAGGTGGAACCATTGCTAGATACAAGGCAAGGTTGGTTGCTAAGGGGTACACACAGACTTTCGGAGTGGATTATCAGGAAACATTTGCCCCAGTTGCAAAGATGAACACAATAAGAGTTCTTCTGTCTTTAGCTGCTAACTTTGATTGGCCGTTGAAACAATTTGATGTGAAGAATGCTTTTCTACATGGAGACTTGGAGGAAGAAGTATACATGGAGCTCCCAGCTGGGTATGAAGTGCAGAATAAAGCAGGCAAAGTATGCAGACTACGAAAGGCTCTTTATGGACTCAAACAATCGCTGAGGGCCTGGTTTGGAAGATTTACTGATGCAATGAAGAAATATGGGTACCGACAAGGGAATGCATATCACACTTTGTTTATCAAACGCATGGGAGGAAAGGTTACCTTGTTGATAATGTATGTGGATGATATGGTAGTCACAGGTGATGATACAGAGGAAATGGAGAGATTACAGGAGTATCTTTCTTCAGAGTTTGAGATGAAGGATTTAGGAGGTTTGAAGTACTTCTTGGGAATTGAAGTTGCTCGTTCTCGTGACAGTATTTACTTATCTCAGCGGAAGTATGTTCTGGATCTTTTGTCTAAGACTGGGATGTTGGCATGCAAACCAGCAGAAACACCTATAGTTCAAAATCATCATTTGGCTATCTACCCGGACCAGGTTCCAGCAAACAGGGAAAGATACCAGAGGTTAGTAGGAAGGTTGATTTACTTGTCTCTCACGAGACCAGATATTGCATATGTTGTTAGTGTAGTAAGTCAATTTATGCACTCTCCTAGTGAGGATCACATGGCTGCTGTTATGCGGATATTGAGTTATTTGAAAGGTGCACCTGGAAAATGATTGATTTTCAGGAAACATGGGCATATGGAGGTATTAGGGTACACTGATGCTGATTGGGCCGGGAACATTACTGATAGACGCTCTACATCAGGGTATTTTACATTTGTTGCAGGAAACCTTGTGACTTGGAGAAGCAAGAAACAGAATGTGGTGGCTAGGTCCACGGCAGAGGCTGAATACCGTGGGATGGCGCATGGGATTTGTGAGTTATTATGGCTGAGGATTCTTCTTACAGAGATTGGGTTCAAGCCACGTGGAGCGATGGTTTTATATTGTGATAATCAGGTTGCGCGAGAAATAGCTAATAATCCAGTTCAACATGATCGTACAAAACATGTTGAGGTGGATAGGCATTTTATTAAAGAGAAGTTGGATGTTAAATTGATTGATATTCCGTTTGTGAAGTCTGGAGATCAGTTGGCAGATGTGTTAACTCATGCCGTGTCATCAAGAGTGTTTCAGGACTCACTTAACAAATTGGGCTTAGGTGATATCTACGCACCAACTTGAGGGGGAGTGTTGCCGTGAGTCTATATTTGGAATAAGGAATGTAGGGATATTTTGAGTATGTAATTGATATCCTAATATATTTAGGATATTTACTTCCTAGTTGGTAGGGGATTGTATAAGTCTATATATTCCTCTATGTGAGAAGAATGAGATGAGAACAATATTCATACAAAACCTAGAATTTTATCTCTACATCTTGAATTATATGCAGGGCTGCTAAGCTGGGGTATGTGTTGGAATGGTTGGATGACGGAGTGAAAACAATCAAGGGACCGATCCCGGGCATCAAATGTGACAGCAGCACAAGGCAGCGCAAGGTTTGGTTTAACAACATCATGGCAGTATATTTAGGATGGAAAGATGATGCAAGAAATAGTGACCCTGAGAAGGCTCTCGCTTTCGGGGATGGCAGCCCCTTGGCTGCAGATGTCATCTACGACTGCCAGAAAATTCTTGAAGATGAAAGTGTGGCCATCCCTTGGCGCAAAGGTGATGTTTTGCTGCTCGATAATATGGCCGTCCTTCACTCCCGGAATCCATGCACTACACCTCGCAGAGTCCTAGCCTCCCTCTGCAAGTAGACTAGTAAGCTGTATCAAATAACTCATCATATGTCTCCTCATATGTCTGCATATATTATATGATAATGTCTTGCTTACAAAATATGTGAAATAAAAAGCAAGAATTGAGTTGGTGTTGTTAAGATTTGTTTGGTTGCCAAGAAACAGACAGATGTAAAGAATAATCCCGACAAGATGAACCGGTCATTCCTCATTACCTGCAAATCATTTGCTATGACTTTGATTCGTATGCAGAGAGAATTAATGTATGTCTGATACAAATAAAATAATGTACTCTTAATATATTATTAGGATTCAAACAAAATATTTTGTGATTTGGAATTATATCCACACCGTTCATTCCTTACGTATTTATCATGGCTAATATGTAGTTTTGGTTGTTTTACTTGCCTCCGATATATTGTTGAATACACTCTACATACTTTTTCACACTACACCCATACTTCACACTTTCTAAATACACCTCGCGTCTTCACGTACATCTCAAATCAACCTTGCGTACTCCATATTCGTTGTTAAAAAAGAAGAAAGAGAGTAAGTAACCTACATAATTCCTTAATTTTTCTGCACATCTAGGTTTATGTCTATCTTAAGATTTAGGTTTCTATCCATTTGGCGGAGGATCAAGTTTTCATCTCTGTTTTACAAAGCCAAAAAACTGTAGTGAGAAAATGCAGATCTTCGTTTATTGAAGTTTAGGGTTTTGTAGAAGCAGAATTAGATCGAGGAGTTCTTTCTTTCTTTGTCCTCTGCTCAAATGCATGTGACTCTGTCATAAAGTGTATGGCACCATTTTTCCATGCAAAGATAATCTCTCTCTCTCTCACAGTCGCAGAGTGTAATCCCTAAAGGATATGCCATTTATTTCAACCCCGAAGAATGTATTGTGTTTGAGGGAAAGGGTCGGATCCCTTCCTCCTAATCCACCAAGTCCGGAGATCCGGACCATTGAAATTTGATCCAACAGCTAAAGTTATTATAAATTTTAAAGTGAGTCCCTTTTTGTAGCCGTTGGATCAAATTTCAATGGCCCGGATCCCCAGACTTGGTGGATTAGGAGGAAGGGATCCAGAGAAGATCCTTTTCCAAGTTTGATGAGAGATTTTTACGGGATGATACATCACAAATCACAATATAATGTGACGTGATGTACCACTCGCGTTCCGAGCACAATAAAAAAAGGGAGTTATAATGAAAAGCCCGCGGTACTGTTCACTTTAACGAAAAACCATATTTTTACACTAAAAAGTCAAACCTGATACTATTCACTTTACCCTTTATTTTGTCCTTATCGTTAAAATTCAAAGTTTTCAAGCTCTTTTCATTAGTTTTCCTTAAAAAAAACTGCGGTTGAGAATCAAACTTAACAAAGGCTTCTCGATCAACAAGAAATGGGGATGATAATGTGGCAATTGGCATTTAGAGATTTTATTTGTTGTGGACGGAATATCTATGAATAAAAATGTAATTCTTATTATATATTTGTATCATTAATTTGTATCATCTATCTAATGGAGATGAAACTCACATGTGTTGGCGGACTTTACCTCTATTAAAGAGATGGGACAAATAGATGGTAAGTATATGAAGACTAAATTTGCTCCATTTTCTATTCATTTTTTATATCATTAAATAATTTTATGCGGAATATATTTAGAAAATAATTTTTATATCAATAACGTGTTTTGCAGATTGAGGATGTCCTCTGCCCAACGTTTTTGAATGAGATTCCTAAAATATGCGGAATAGTTAAGTTCCTTTATTTTACGTAGGCGATCTATATTTATAATTAACCTGCAATTTGGCTCAAAGCTCCTCAATTTCTTTCTTTTGACGCTTGAGAATAGCAGCATCGGTTAGAATCTGCCTGGAAGGACATATTTGACATTCGCAAGGACACTCTCTCTCCCCCCCCCTTTCTATTTGGTTGTCTACAACTCTCTAATATCCCTCTGTAAACTGAAAATCAGTTCGGAGAAAGAGGAATCCGTACCAGTTTGAGATAATTCTGGACGTCAGGAGCAATCTGACGGAAATTTAGAAGAAACTTCGAAAAAACACGCGGAGGAGATTGGTCAATGGTCAGTGTAGGAGAAGAAAGTGAATTCGTGTCCCTTTTTTGTATGTGTTGCGGGGGTGGAGTGATCCGTTGCTCACTTTAAACGTGCGGTAGGAATAAAACACAAACATTAATAATTGAGAAATTAGAATTATGGAGAAGGAATAAAACTCAATTAACCACAACAGAAATTGTGTTACCGACTTTGTCAAAGGACCAGTTCTTGTTGGTTTTTTGCCAATTTCATCTTCTCCCCGAGGCTCCAGCAAAACAATTCAATTTGTTCTCTTCAGATTCTTTTATTTTGTGTTTTATTCACATCTCCTCCCGCAAAACTGCTTCATATCCCACGTTTGCTTTTATTTTCATGCACGTTTGCGTTCTACAAAACTGCTCCCATTACACGGTTCAAGCCTTCAACTGCAGAATAGCAGTTTTAACTGTAAACGTATTAGGTTTCTTTTTTATTTTTTTATTTTTTACTCAATTACTAAAAGCAGTTTGAAAACTGCAGTAGAAGCAAAATTGATAAAGTAAACGAAATAATTTAAACTGAAACGATAAAGAACTTACAA
Source organism: Malus fusca (assembly GCA_035220775.1). NCBI lineage: Eukaryota > Viridiplantae > Streptophyta > Magnoliopsida > Rosales > Rosaceae > Malus > Malus fusca. Next base: position 37,767,264 of record CM069068.1, read on the forward strand.
ACCAAAACGTACGGACGATTTCTTGCCGCTAGATTTCCAAGGAAGCAAAATCTTCAACTGATGCAAAACCTATGTCGTTTGGCTGGTTTTAATGAAACTGTCCTTGATTAAAAAATAAAATAACTGAAGTGGAGCGGTTGTATTGAGGAAAACGTGGGAGTAGTTGTGTGTGTAGAGAGACGAAGAGGGAGAAGAAGGGGGTCGTGGGTTTTTATCTTCTCTTTTCTTTTCTTTTCTTTTTTTTCTAATTTTTAATTCTCTTTTTGTTTAACATATTTTTCTTTTTTGTTTTTGACAAAAGTATTCCTGCTATTTTGTTTCTAAGATTTTTTTTGTTTGAGGGGCTTTATAGGCCTTTTTTTTTTTTTGGTGAAGTTTTGAGACACCAAAATCTCATTCTGGCTTTCTAATATTAAAGATTAAAGATTAAAGATATTATTGGTACAAATGTGAGTACTTTCTTTTAAAAAAATACTTGAAATGTTGTTTGATGGAAGAACATGAAAATGATTTTTTATTACTTAACGACTCTTTTAACTTTTTTTATTATCAAACAATGTCAAAAATAATTTGTCTTAATAATCTAACAATGCTTTTAGTTATTTCCAAACATGTCTAGTCAATTATCAGTAAGTGAATATGAACCTAAGCGTTAAAGAGCATATACACTCTTTCGACCACAATTAAACCGTAGATTTGAAAAATCATTATTAAAACAAGCAGGGAGAACACACTTTGTGTGTGTGAACAATTTCTCTTAATAAGTGCATATTTTTTTTCTATATTATTATTAAGAGAAGCCTCACTGTCAACTTTTTTCTCCTTTTTTTCCTATTTTGGCCTCCTTATGTAAATATTGTATATCAAAAGTGTTATTAAGAGAAGCCTCCTTGTCAACTATTTGAAAAATATTGAAAAAAATTACACGGAGCTTTTATGTTGATCACCAACTATTTGAAAAAGAAAAAACCATTTGAAAAAAGAAATAATATTAAATGTTTGCATAACAAAAAAAAAACTGTGATCGAAAAAACATATTTAGAAGAAGAGAAAATATAGTTTAATTACTAATATATCCACTAAATAAAGAAAAGTGCATCATGCAGATAAAATAATAAATTCAAAAATTATTTTAATTTTAAAAAGGGTTTTTATATTAACACCCCACAAAATGTTGAATGCATCCCACATTAAAATTTAATATTAAATGACTTATTTACTCCACTATGCAATGACAATTTTGACCTTATTAGGTTTTAAAAAAAATAAAGATTTATAAATACACATCAAATCACTTTTAGCGTATTATTTATCTTCTCAACTATCAAACATGTTGATTAAGAAAAATTGTTTTTGACGAATGAAACACGAAATCGATGTTTCAGGAGCTTCACTTGAGGTAAGACTTCATAGTTTTCATTGTTTTAGTGATTTCAATGACATCGATAATTATTTAATCTTGCGTTTGCTGCATTATTTAAACTTCTATATTCATATTCATCTTTTAGTGTTCATATGGTTAGATTCAATCCCTGAAAATTAAAAATGAGTTATAAGATTTGAGAAATGTGGAGTGTAAAGAAAATGTGGGGTGTATGTACAAAATATAAGATGTATATTGAGAATGTGGGGTGTGAGGATATTATGGGAAAGTAAGTGGGGTGTATTAAGATAATTTTTAAGTGAAAAAGCAAATGTGGTGTGTATTAAGTTTGTGGGGTTTATTCAACAATTTGTGGAGTGTTAATATAATTAGCCTTTTAAAAAATAGAGGTAACTATTGATCAAAACACTTTAATTAAATTTTAAAAAGACTCAAATGTTTAATCTAAATAATATAGAAAAATTATGGGGATTCTAATTTTTTTTTTAAAATATAAATAAATAAAGTGAGAACGGAAAGTATATAAATTGCAACTTTCTTCTCAGCTGCTTCTTCCTCTTCAGCTCTCTCAGCGATGGAGTCCAATTTCTCACCACAATCTTCGGCTCCATTGCCCAAATCTAGGGTTAGGGTTCTTCCAGTTATGCGATTCTCCCTCTTCTTCCTCTTCTTTCTCAATCTCGCCGCCACAGTTTCCGCCTCTGTACCCCAAATCCCAAAATTCGATGCCCTATACTCCAAGCACTGCAATTCAATTGTCTCCAAATCGGACACCGATCCCTCCAAATGGTTCGTCACCAACCTCTCCATCGCCGACATTGGCTTCGGGAACGGCTACTTCTCCGGCGGCGATCAGCTTTTCGGTAACCTGAACGGCTTCAATTACCTGAGGACTCTCTCCTTTTTTGCCAACGAGGTGCGTAAAACCCTAACCGAAGGGATTTTCGAAGTCCGGGCAGTCCTGCGGCTTGGCGACTTCTACAGGGTAGGCGACGGCAACTCTACGCGCCGTAATCTGCGGTTGGTTTATCATCCGAGAAACGCGTATCGGAAGGGAATGATGAGCTTTAGGCTCAGTGGGTACTACTCAGAATCTTCAAGGAAGCTTTGTATGGTTGGAGAAGGTATGCCACAATTTTTTGGGAATCGTTTTGTTGCTGTTCTTAAGCTTAATTATCCGAAAAGTTCGAGTATTTATGATAGTTTAATCACTGGGATTTTAGAGAGTTTGGATGAGAAGAAGGATCCGAATTATTTCGAAGCTCTTAACATGTTGGCTATATATCAGAGAACTAGCTATGAATATAAGTTAGCTGGGAAAGATAGTGAGAATGGTTGTTTGCAGGGCGGTGATGATGGCGGAGAGAATTTAAGTCTGAGAAATCCGAAGCGGGGTGTGTGTATGTTGATTGGTAATTTTCGCGAAACGTTTGAATTGGAATATGGGAGTGAATGCGGGGGTGTGAATTGTGATCCTGTTGGTGGGGATGCTGGAATTGCATCTTCCTTGGTTTATCATGTAACTCGGTGTACAGATGAGAGGAATATGCAGATGTTGTTGGGTTTTTCGAACACTAGCGGTCATAATATCAAATTTCCCTTTGATCCCAAAACAACTTTCATTGCTGAAGGGGCATGGAATGAAAAGGAGAATCGTCTTTGTGTTGTTGCGTGCCGGATATTGAATTTTACAGAGTCTTTGACTAATGCATTTGTTGGAGATTGCTCGACTAAATTGACTTTGAGATTCCCAGCAAGATTGTCTTTAAGAAATAGGTCTACTGTTGTGGGGCAAATTTGGAGCAACAAAGAAGTGAATGACTCGGGTTACTTTGGTAAAATCGGGTTTCGCAGTTTGTCGGGATATTTGATGAAACTGTTAGATTACAAATATGACTATTCTGAGAACGAGTCTGTCAGAAATACATGTGCAGAAAAGAAGGCTGGGAGAGGCAAAGGAAAGAAATACCCTGCAGAGTTTTCATTGGACATGAAATTTGGCATGACAGTGAGAAACAGTGATGGACGCCAAGCATATGGTTATTCATCCCCTTTATTTGTGGACGATGAGCGAACTTTTGGACGCCGGTTTTGGGATAACTTGCCACAAACAGACTCACCAATGCAGCAGAAGAAAAAACATACCCATAGCAGTCCAATGAACGTCAGCTATAGGTTGTGGTTTGCTGATTTTGATTTTCGTCATGATGTTTTCCCATCTAAAGCAGAACTATCCACTGAAGGAATATATGATAGGGATTATGGTAACCTATGCATGATAGGATGCAGGCGCGTACCATTGAAAAATCAGACATTGATTCAAAAGGACATGTTAGACTGTGCTATTAGAATTAATGTACAGTTTTCTCCGTTGGATACAAAGAATCGTGAAAATGTCAAGGGAAGTATTGAAAGCACAAGGGGAAAGTTAGACCCTCTCTTTTTTGAACCTATTCAGTTTTCATCGAACTCAATTTACTATAACCAAGCTGCAGCATCCATTTCAAGAATCGACTTGGAAATCATTATGGTTCTCATTTCCAACACCCTCGCATGTGTCCTTATCGGATTGCAGCTCCTGCACGTGAAGAAGCACCCAGATGTTCTCCCATTCATTTCAATTGTGATGCTTATTGTTCTTACTCTGGGATATGTGATTCCGCTTCTGGTCAACTTTGAAGCAATGTTTGTGCCAAGCCACCGCATCATCCAGCGGGATACTTTTCTTGGCACTGGTGGATGGCTTCAAGTGAATGAAGTAATAGTCAGGATGTTAATGATGGTAGCTCTGCTTTTGCTGCTACGTCTTCTCCAACTGACGTGGTCCGCAAGACAAGGCGATGGAAACCAGAAGAGCTTGAGAGATTCTGAGAGGAAAGTTCTTTATGCAACTCTACCATTGTATATAGCTGGTGGACTGATAGTTTGGTTTGTGTACACCTACCTGAAATCACACAGGCCTTTTCTAAGAGTCCGCAATCCCCGGCACCACCACAGGATGGCTTACCGAGTGTCTAGTCTCCACCATCTTGCTTACGACAACCACTCTCTCAGGGAGGACCTCAGCTCTTACGCCGGCTTTGTCCTGGATGGTTTTCTGCTCCCTCAGATATTGTTCAACTTATTCTTCAATTCAAGAGAAAAGACTCTGGCCTCCGCCTTTTACTTCGGAACCACCATAATCCGCCTGCTGCCTCATGCATATGATCTGTACAGGGCTCGGACCGGTACATGGTTCCTTGAACTTCCGAATATTTATGCAAATCACAGAATGGACTTTTACTCCACTGCCTGGAACATCATCATCCCCTGCGGCGGTATGCTGTTCGCTGCCGTTGTTTTCCTGCAGCAGAGATTCGGCGGGCGTTGCATTCTTCCTAAAAGATTTAGAGAGAGTTCTGCTGTATATGAGAAAGTTCCTGTCATCAGCAATGAGCAACTGTGAAGGACATAAATTTACCTAAGATTTTTTTTTTTTTAATGATAGAAATATAGTCGATTTTTTTTTTTAAAAATGCAATCTCTTTTATGGTGATAATTTCAAATTTTCGGTGGTGGTGATGGAAATTTCATGTCCACTATTTTTTTTTGGGGGGGTGGGGGGGGCTCTAATTCTATCTATTGACATGGTTGATTGGTTTCAGGCGTAGAATTATTATTATTTGGAGCTTAGACTTTGGGTTTCTAATTTCGGATAAGTCGAACACTTTGGTTTTAGGTTTCAAGTAGGATTTAGTTTAAGGCGTAAAACTATCACCATTTGACGATCAGATATGATGTGATGACGTCTAAGGGGCATGTCTGACCATCAAATGATAATAGGTACTATGTACTTTCAAAAATACCATGAATAGCTAACTTTGTCCATGAATGCGGATTAAAATTTAAAGAAACTTAAGCATAACTAATGTTTTCTCAAAGGCCATTCCCTTTCTCGGCCAAAGAATGAGGAGAGCAACTTACATGAAATAAATTTACCGCCACGTGACATCCAGATCCAATAATACATCACGTGGATAAAAACTTGCAAATGGCAACGAAATATTTAACAAGGGACACCACGTGACGGTAAATCCAGTCCATGTAAGTGTTTATCAAGAATGAGACTTGGATGAATTTGGGGTACTTTTCTGTGACTAAAAAGAAAATAAATTCTGTTCCAGTTAGAGACTTGAGAGAGAGGAATGGAAAAAGTGATAAGTGGGAAATAGCATTAAGACTGCTTTAAATAAGCTACCTAGCATAGAACAGAAGCTACGCTAGATATGAACAAATATTTACACAACCAGATCCTTAACAACTAATCACTCGAATTACTAGAATTACCCTGCTTCATTACAAAATCTCTAGCCCGAAAAAGATTCGGAGACTCGCAAATTGAACACAGGAGCATCAGAAGAGGAGGAAAGATGTGCTGATTAGTGCAGATCAGCAGCTGAAATCACCAATGGAAGAATCGTGACCTGAAACATAATGCAATCCAGTTAGATACAGTATGGTTTACGGCGGTCATGGACACCGGAGAAGGAGCACACAAGCACGAGTGAAAATGGAATCGAAATACTACCTCTGAATCCATCTCATTGGGACTTTTTGCCGGAAAGAATACGAGATATCTGAAGACCCCGGCTGAACGCTTCATTGAACAAGATCCTGGTCTGCATTGACTGAAATCCAGGTAACCATGACAGCAATGCCACAGGAGCCATAACAATTACTCCGAAAATCAAATCATACAGTCGGGCCAACGAAACAATAGTATCCCACACCACCGTAGACTGCAGAAAAGGTCTGAGTACTTGAGCTATTAAGATTATACCGTAGCCGGTAGGGATGAATGCCAAGAGACTTGAGATGAAATCAAGAAAACTGATCTTAGTGAACTCAATCAGCAACACGGCTACGAGTACTAAGGCAATTATGACAACAAGCTGAACTAGCCGGTAGTAAATGTGGTCCTTTGCTGCATATTTGTCCTGAGCATATGCTAGGACTATATAGATTCCAACAGCCACTACCATGTATATCCAAGATAACAAGTAAACAGCTATACTTGTATTTCCATTAGTAATCTTCAGTTGATACACAACACCATACTGGAAGAAGAAGAAACGAAGATCCAGAATAATTTCCAACAGCTTTCCCCAAAGACCAGTTGTTCTCAGATGATCTTGTTCCTCGTACCACCATGATTCCCAGCTCTGTTCAGCTTTCGTAAACACACCCCCGGAATACCATAACCAGTTTATAAAATCATCAAAGTCATATACAGTTTTCAGCCAGTCAAATCCTGAAGGGTTGAACACAAATGGTGCCATTATCCACGACAATACGAGACACCAGCTTGAGATTGACATGGCAATGTAAACAAAAGAATCCGCAACAGAGCTATGAGCAGCATACACTATTAAAATGATCCCAAGCTCAATTGCCTTCACAAAATGGCTTCGAGAGTAGAGTCGATAGTTCTCAGCAAAGCTCTTGTGTTCGACCACAAAACCACGTCCAGTTGCTCGGTATTTTGCACCCCCATGAAGAATAGTACGGCCAAAGAAGTGAGTACGAGTTCCCATTGAGAATGTGTAGAAAGCTGATGCAAGCTGCAACTGCATTGTTAAGAAATCCCAAACTGCTCGAAGGAAACCCTGTTCAAGAGAGTTTTCGACAATCATTGGGAGGGCGGTGAAGAGACCTAGCTGGATAATAAACTGCTGGTTCAAGATCACACCAAGCGATTTGTTGTTGCTTGTCTTTTTTTCGATGCCACTGAGAGAAAGAAAAAGGCGGCCCCACAAGAATGAATAAACAGTCAGTATCACCATCATCGTGTTAAAGTAGAACCCAACAGTTGAGTAGAAGAATGAAAGCATTCGAAAGAAGTCCAATCTATGACCCAGCCGGTACACATCTCTGCTTAAAACCTGCTCACCGTTGCCACTAGCAACCTTAGCCTCAAACATCGAGATCTGATTCAACCCAACATCCCTCCCCTTGCCCACCTGTATATATTCATGGTGAGTCACATTGCCACCTCGCAATGTACAATTGAAGCCAGCAAATATGTCCTCGCTGATATTGATCACTTTAGAAGCCTTGCTAATACCACCCCGAGGCAAGAACCAGAATCTGTCAAACACATCTGGGTGACCGTAGTGCATTCGCACCTTCAAAGGGTTTGCAAGAACGCGCTGGTTCAGGGTCACAAAACTCATCTCCTGAGCAGACATGAACCAAGCAAGAGACGACACAGAACCAGTGAAGATATTCTCACGGACACCCAAGATAGTCGGCTTCCTTATACCATAGAAGTGCTTAAATTCCTCCAACAAATTCCGCATTTTGAGTGCCTCCTCAAAATAATTGTCTTGGTTCATGTCAATGGTCTGAAGTGCATCACCCCTTGTGAAGATTATGGCATGGTTCTGATTTTCTGGTTTGCCTTCCCCAAGCTTCAGTGGACCAGGCAACCTAATCCGATAGATCTCAACCTCCCTTTGCATCTCCTGATCATATTTAACAAGGACAGAGTAATACTCAACCTCGTCCCTCCCCAAGCGAACCTCATCAACATAGGCAACTCGAAGGGCCTCATTGTCTTTCATAAGATATAAGATCTCCTCAGCACGGTAGTCTCCCTTCGCCTTGTGTTGCCCGTATACTTGGCAGGCAACCACGTATGTGAACTTCAACATAGCAATCCCATGTTCATTCCCCTTGAATAAATAACTAACGCTGCTACTTGTTCTTCCAAGTTTCCGAGAAGAATGATGCATGCCTGACTGTATACCATCCAAACCACTACTTTGGCTTCTCAAAACATGAGAACCAACTTGCTGCGATCCATCCCTTATGTCCATCTCAGATGCAGTATCAAGAAATGCAAGCATCTTAAGGGCCCTATAGTAGTACATCATTCCTCTAACAGTGCGAGATAATGTCTGGCCTCTGAACGATGCCCAAACACGGAGATCCCTTGCCTTCGTTTGAAAGATTTCGTCGTCATTCTCCATGCCCTGTCTGTGCATCCGTTCCATAAAGTTCGTCCACTCATCTGCATAAATCTTCTGCAGATAAAAGAGGGTGGAGATGCCATCTTCATTCTCACTTCGAAGAGCTTCTTTTCCATACAACACTTCCTCATCGTAGTATGGAGTCAGCACGCTGAAAGCCATCATTTTTTCAACATAGGGAGCACGGGGCATATTCATAAAAAGAGAATTGCTAAAGAAAGCGATACGTCGCCTCGCCTCAAGATTCATTGGGACATTGTGCATTGAGTCTCTAGAAGTGAGAATTGTATGCAGTCGACGCAGATGCCTAAAGAAGACCGCATCCTCATCGTCAGGAAAGTTGACTGCCTTTTCAAAAAGAAAGTCAGCATCAGCGGCTGAACTACGAGGTGCCAGGCCTTCCATCCTCAAGGTGTCCATGGTCTTCTTCACCCTCGGGAACTCACGAACAGAAAGTTCGTACAAGGCCTGCAGAACATCCACAACCTTGCTTACATCTTTCTTTTGTTGCATTAGAAGCTCAATAAGGGAAATCAACTTAGCATGAATTTGCGGAAGCAGAGACATCTTGTATGTAACCGTGACCTTCTCAGTCTGAATACATTGATCTATCTCCATGAAAAAAATTTTAACAATGGAATTTTCTTCCGTGCCATGTTTAACAACCATGTGAAGCAGAAGATACTTGATGCTGTCATAAGCTTCAATGACAGCACACCGCCGATACTCATTCTTGCATATCTTCAACCAAAGCAACAGGTCATGTTCCTCTCCCATCTCTTTTGCCTGACTCAGAGCAAGCAATAGTTCATTGCAGAGGAGGCAACATGGCCAGCGAATAACCCTAATGTTCCAACAATTAGGTGGCAGTTCCAAGAGCTCAAGTTCTCGATCACTAATGAGATCTTCCTCCCTGAAAGTTGTCATGATTTCATTCCATATCAAGGCAAACCTGGTAGCTTCAACTTGGCTGGATTCAGTTTTCTTGTAAGCTTGACCAAGTCCATAACGCAGTTTCAGTCTGTGGATGGCCTCACGGAGCTTCTTCACCGCCGTCACCTCAGGACGTAAGGACTCCTCCTCTGGCATAAGATTAAATTGCAATGCACTGGCAAAGAACTGAAATCTAAGCCTTAGCTGTTTTATATTTCGGATCTCGCCCAAATGTGAAAACAGCCCAATTGTTGCACCAATTAAGGATTGGTAAATGGCAAACCATATTTGCAAATCCATAAAGTACATCAACACAACAGGGATCCACAAAAACACAATTGCTATTCGATTCCCGCTGCCAAAAAACAAATGTATTTTGTAATCGAAATGCTTTATGTCCAAGAGAGCCTTCGTCGGGGAAACAAGAGGCTTGATCTGAAGGAAATAACTGAAGGAGAATTTCGAACCCAATACTGCAATCCAAAACAATGTATACTTGATATTACTGACAAGCCCTTCCCTCAGTCCACGACCCACGAAAATCCGCGTATGAAACCACCATGTAAACACATATAGTATACTAAAATCCAACTCCTCAAGGAAGTTTCTCACCCAAGGAACTATAAATAAAACCAATGCCAACAACTCTGGGACAATGAAAACAAGTGCAGCCTCAAGAAATACTACAATCTTCCGATTGGCCTCAGCGGACCACCTCCCATCTTCATTCCTCTGAGCCCAAATCTGCGCATAAAACACAGAAAACAAAATAGTCCACGTCGCAGCAACCAGACCCTTCAGCACCATCCTCACCCCAAGCAACATTGTCTCCTTGGACACCAAACTATACTGAGTCCCAGCATCAAGCACCGCCTGAAGAAGGCGAAGACCGCCCCAAGTAATAAACACGGTCAGCAACTGCACCTGATCATCCCTCCGATCCAACGCCTGCCACGGATACTCTGTCCCCTTCCATGCAACAATAATAGCAGCCTGTAAAAACAAAATCAACATAACCCAGAGCTTATCAAAGCTCCTAAACAGATTCCAAAACGACCTCTGCTCCACAAACCCCGTCTTCCCAACCCTCCGATCCTTCGGAGTAGTAGCGAAAAAGTTACTATCGAACTTAATCGGCCATTGGAGCTTCTTAAAACACCTCCTAGACCAAAAATACTCGTTTATATCATCATAATTTCGCCACGCCGAGTGGGGAGCAGTGCCATTTCTGCTGCTCTCCACCTCGGTTTTAATCGTCTGGTAAATTGGCATCACCACACTCTTCAGATACCCGCAGTCCCCGGAAAACAAGGGCAGAAATGGGCGACCCGTATCCGGGTCCGTATACTCATCAAGCACCATGTTCAGTTCCATAGCCATATGATGATAAATATAACAAACACATTCGGGTACGAATCGAAGGTTACCGGACTCACCCCAAATCAGCAGGAACAGCGCCACGTACAGCAGCTCGCGCCGAAGGTCGTCGCCGCCGCGGCGCCTGGAGAAGATGATGCTCGACTTCCGGCCGAGGTACGAGCACCAGGAGGTGTAGTTGTAGAGCAATTTGCGGCGGAACCGCTTGAGGACGCTGGGCTCGAGCGAGTCAACTATGTTCGGCGGCGGCTGGAGGCGCATTTGGGAGTTGGCGAGGTGGAGGACCAAATGCTCCCGCTGGTTCCGAACGTTGTCAATTTGGAACCCGAAGAATAGTCCCAGCCAGTCCATCAGGTCGTAGGACGGATTCCAGGGGATGAAAGGCGGCTTACGGAGGTCCCCAACGGCGCGTAGGGCTGCGGCGGCGGCGCGTACCTCGGGATAGCGGAGGGAGGGGTGGTCTGCGAGGAGGTCGTGTATGGGGATTATGTTGTAGGCCTGTTGCATCGGCGGCAGCGGCGCGCGTATCGGTCCGCGGCCGCCGCGAGCTGGCTGCGGACGCTGCCGGAGATCCATATAACTTCTTTCAGATTTCAAGGCGTTTGGATTTTCGGTTTCGGTTTCGGTTTCATTTGTTGCTTGTGGAAGTGAGATGAAGAGACTGGGAAGCTGCTGGGTTTTTAGAGGGGTGCTGCTGGGTGTACCAGATGGGTTGCTGGGTTTTTTTAGGGGTTTTAAGTAACGTACACGCAGGCTGTCGCTATTCGCTGCGGATGTTTTGATTTGATTTGATTTAATCGGAAGGGGGTTGATGGTGTGACGTGAAGACACGCGCCAGAAGGCGAGTTGTGGAGGACGATGGTAATATCGGCGAAAGTGGGGGGATTGTGGGTCCGAAGTCAGCCAACCGTGCCGGGTGGGACCCGCCACTGAATATCTCCATTATCAGATATATCCGATTCGTCTCGAAAACCGAGGGATACACGCAATAACCCCAGCAGCAGCCCACGTTCAGTGTTCTTTGAAACGATGCCGTATGGTGATTTTGAAGTTTTCTACTTTTTAGCATATAGGACGAATCCAACGGTTATATGTCACACATGCAATGGAAAAAAGTAAAAAAGTAATTTTTCTTTAATAATAATTTTTATTTTTCTTTAAAAATAAGAACAACTGATTGCAAACTACGATTATCTACCTTTTTCAAGAATCGAGAAAACTAGTAAAGACAAACCTTCCTCTGATTTTTCCTTTAATAATATATTTTGAAGAACAAGAGATTTATGTAAAAGTACATGTATATTCTTCCTAACATTAAACATAAAGAAAACTTTTTTTATTAAAAAAAATAAGAAAAGTAAACAAAATGTCATAAATGATCGTTGAAATTGACGTAATTCATTATTTTAATATTTTATGATAAAATCTTAAAAAGAAAGATGAAAATTCTTAAGTTTTTTTTTTATATCCAATCAAAAGAGTTGTTTTTGAATGATGAAAATGTCCCTACAAACGTTGTATCTTTTAGACCCACCTTTCGTTCTTAAAAGACACTTTATGATATTAGAGAATCTCAAATATTCAAGTTGAGCTTTTACTCTTTAAGAAATTATGCTAATTAAAGTTGGACTTTAAACAGTCCCTATTATTACAGTATTATGATTTTTTTTTACTTGTAAATAAATTCGATACTAGTTTATTATGTTGTCTCATTACATGTCATTTTTTAACGACGAGATATATACATTAAAGAGTGATGGGAGAACAACTGATATCAAACTTGTCATGCACAAAATTCAAATCAATACCTATAAATACAAAAAAATATTACAAAACCGTAAATTGACTGTAATCAGAAGTTGGACTTGAAATTTAGTAGTAACTTCTTTTCTCATCAAATGAAGATTGTATAATTCATTAAAAAGAACAAGCAATGACTTTTCAAGTCTTGAAACCGATAATTTGATGTTGCGTTGAGAAAAAGGTCGGGGGTTTTCTTTTTCTCTTTCCTTATTCTCCTTTTTATGCTGACATTAACAGCTGAAGCACAAAAACGTGGGCATGGACCATCCTTTTGTTCTGCCGTGTCGTTACCGGATATGCGTCATGTGGTACTCTTATTTTTTTAAGTGCTCGTTTAGATGTACTTTTAAAATGATTGAAAGTGTTTTTGATAAAAATATTTTTAGCACCAATTTTTGGTAAAAATGTAAGTAATTATGAAAAAAAAAATACTTAAAGTGCTTTCTTAGAACTTAACTACATAAAACACTTCAGATATTTTTAGAACCTAAAAACATTTTTTCTAAAAACGTCTTGAGTCATTTTTAAAGGATATACAAACGAGTCATATATTATTCTCTGCCTCGTGGGTAAAGTTTTAAAGGCAGAGAATCTCTTACACCATTTTATTATAATATTAACTAATTTTATTTATTTGTCTAAAAATCATATACTTGTGTGCATACACGCACTGCTCACAAAGGTAGCGTCATCGAAAGGGGTCGGATCAAAATTAATTTTGATACGTTATCGTCGTTGTTTATGTAAATATGCGATTATAAGGTAAAGACTAGAACTGGCATTTTGGACCCGACCCGTTAACCCGACTCGTTAATATTAGTATTTGGATGGATGCTTAACGGGTCGGGTCGCTAACGGGTCACTTTGGGTCAACCCGTTAGCACCCGTTAACACCCTTTAGTTGAGGATATTTTAGTAATTTCAATAAAGTTTTAACAACAAAATATAAACTCTATGCAAAAAAATAATAATAATAATTGTTAACGGGTGTTAACGGGTGAAACGGGTGACCCGTTAGCTTAACGGGTCGGGTTCGGGTGATCCGTTAGCTTAACGTGTTGGGTTCAGGTGATCCGTTAACTTAACAGGTCAGATTGAACTCAACTCAAACTCAATAAACCCGACCCGTTTACAGGTCTAGTAAAGACTCTGAGCAAAAAAAAAGATAGAAAAAAAATTAGGAAGACTTAGAAAGAGGTTTTACAAAAATATATGAAGTATTTAGACATGACGAGAAACATGATGTAAAAACAAGTACAGTAATATTTTAGGATTCATACAGTTGATCTCACTTAGGGATTGATAATTCTCGTTGTTGTCATTTTCAAAGTAAATCAAATCTGAAAATCTTTCATAATTAAATATCACTAAAATTTGAAATTACACGTGACAGATATGCATGACACTAAACTACTGGAACTGAAATTAATATTTTATGAAGACCAAAGTATTAAACCCCGATTCCTAAACGTATTAGCCAGTAAAACTAATGGTTCTATAAGACGTGAAGTTATGAATTTGTAACATTCCAAGTTCCAACGGCTACATCACACCCTTCATTGAATTTATTTCTATACTAACGAATATCATTTCTTTAACCCCACTAAACATGTGCCATGAATTTAATAACATAGGAATTTCAGAAACCCATAAGACATTATCACGCGGATATACTTATGAACGATTCTGAATACTTATGAATGATTCTGTTCTTTTAAAGGGACTCTTCTAGGAGCCAAGAACATAGGCATTTCAACAGCTAGTCATAATTGTGTGATTCATCAGCGACAAGAATCGAACCAAGAATGTGTTATGTGAAATAATTATATTCATCTCCAACCACTGAGTCACACCGTCCTAGTTGTTATAGTGACATTTTTATCTTTATGCACTAAATTCTAATTTCTTTTCGTATATATTTGGAAGTGCTTTCAATATGACTGAAAACAACTTTTGGTGAAAATGTTTTTGAAACCAATATTTAGTAAAAATCTAAGTATATCCTGAAAAATCACTTTAAATCTTCCTGCAAGAAGTGGAGAATTCGAGTTTGAGACGTATTCTAACGTTCAAAAGAAATATATCACCAGACAAACAGTAGTTGGTAACTCAAAAATGTTGGGTGTCCAACCAGAATGCAACTAGGCGGACTAGGAAGCATAGGAAAGACCCAAAGCCCACCTTCATGGGCCACTAGACCAGTGGCATATTTCTGCATCATTAGAGTTCTCATTTCAAACATTCACCACATTTTCATGCACAAAGTTTGACTCATAACATATTTTGAGATCAAAAATGGTACAATAGAGCTACAGAAACAGTTTATCTATATCATTTTCGCTTCATTTTTCATCGAACCTCGAGATTTTGAGCTCGACTAATGCTCCGCGACATCCCTGATCTGGTCCTTCGATTCAGCATTTCAGCTTTGGTCCGATGCACCATACTTGGTGTCCCATAAGAAGCAATTGGTAATAGCCTTTCCATAGATTGGCCAGAAAGTCATAACATTGCAGTTGTCTCTGCTTGCAATCCAAGCAATGTGATAGAACCCTATTTCGAATCATGTCTTTGTTGTAGAGGACAGCTTAAATCCTCCCAATGCTAACTAGACGATTAGTTGGAGCCTTGGAGGTGATCTCATTCATCACCAGTAATCCATACACGAACAGGAGCCATCTTTGAAGTGGTGAAACCGAAGCTTATCCCGAACAATAATTTCTCGTTTGGTAACTATAGAAATAAACTTAATTGCCTCATGGCAGTCCTCGCACATTCGAAGGTTCTTTACAATCCGAATGGACACACCATCCTTGGTTTTCAACATCCCAAATGTGATTGCAAGCTTCTCACTATGATATCTAAGGGCATATTCCCTCTCTTCTTCTTCCACTTCATGCATCACTGACTCAGGCGCCGGTGCATACCCTGCTTCCCTGCACCGGGACATTAGTTCATCTAAATGCTGATAAACTTCACTAGTTTCAGGGTGGGACTTGTCTCCCATGCTAAACAGGTAGGTTCTGTGATCCAAGTCAATCGTGCTATAGCCAACTCGCTTTCTCAAGCTTCTTCCCATCATCATGTTTCTAATCATTTCCACCCGATCCATCCGGCCTGCCAGTGCATATATATTCGAAAGCATTACATAATGGCCAGGATTTTCAGGCTCAACCTCCAACAGATGCTCAGCAACTATTACTCCAAGATCGAAATTCTTGTGCATCTTGCAAGCCCCAAGCATGGCAGTCCAAACAGCCGGGGCTGCCTCCTCAGCACCAAGCTCTTTAATCAACTGATATGCTTCATTGAGAAGCCCGGCACGCCCGAGCATATCAACTAGGCAAACATGATGCTCCACACTTGGCACTAAGCCGTAATCTTGCCTCATGCTTGCAAAAGCCTCCCGGCCTTCTGGAACTAGCCCTGCATGAGCACAAGCCGCCAAGACTGCCACAAAAGTGACGGTGTTAGGAACAGGACCGCGAGCTTTCATTTCACGGAAGAGCTCCACAGCTTGAGTACCATAACCATTCGTTGCATACCCAGAAATCATAGCCGTCCAAGCAATCACATTCTGTTCCTTCATCGAATCAAAAACTTCTCTTGCTTTGCTCACATTCCCACACCTAGCATACATGTTAATCAGTGAAGAGCCTAGAGCCACATTCACATGAAGGCCACTGTTAATAACATCACGATGCACCGAACAGCCTAAGCCAAGAGCTCCCAACTGAGAACAAGCCGCCAATACGCTCACGAAAGTCGTCGAATCAGGTTCAACACCCAATTCCCGCATTTGATCAAACACCTCAATCGCTTCTTTCGATAACCCGTTTTGCTCATAACCCGAAATCATCGAATTCCAAGCCACAACACTTCTGTCCGGCATTTTATCAAACATCTTCCAGGCAGCACCCAAATCTCCAGACTTGGAATAGAAGCTAACGAGAGCGGCTTGAACAAACGAATCCGCGCCGTACCCACATACCAAAGCATGCGAATGAACGCCTCTTCCGAGTCTCAGATCAGAAAGATCGGCACACGATTTAATCACCGACGTAAAAGTGTAGCTCGACGGCGGAATGCAGAAGGCGAGCATGCTGTGGTAGAAAAAAACGGTGTATTGCGGGAAGCCGAACTTCGAAGAGGCTTTGATGAGGGAGTTGAAGAGGAAGGCGTCCGGGCTCGGAACAGAGTGGAAGAGGCGGTGCGTGTAGAAAATCGAACCGGCTTCGCAGGCCAGAGTGAGGAGCTTGGTGAGGAGGGCGCGGCTGCGGTGCGAACCGGACACGACGAGGTGGGCGTGGACTTGTTGCAGCGGTTTGATCCGCGGACCGGCTCGGAGAAGAGCGAGGTAGGCCGGAGACTTCGGGGCTGAACCGGCGACTCCGAGATCGTGCCGGAGCTGTTTGGCTTCCATGAAAAGAGAAGGGAATTGTATGAGTTGTTCCAAACGCAGCGTTTTAAGTTTTAACACGCATTACAAATTAATTTGCAGTTCGCGCGGGCAAACTCTTAGTGCAAAGCGCAGCGTTTTAACATCCATGAGGGGATTCCTTTTCCTCCTCATCACCCCGTCTCTGACAGCAGTAGCAGTTCATGGAAAAAGATTTTCTTCGGATCCCTTCCATCAAGATCATCGAATCAAATGATTCGGATTTTCCAAATTTCATTCAACGGTAAAAAATTATCATAACTTTTAAGGGGTCAAAATTGTTGGAACTTGTGATTGTAAAGGGACTTTTCAAGTCCCACACATCGCCCATACATCTTTGACATGTCAACTTTATAAGTGTGTTCCCACACTTATGGTTTCCAACAAATTGGACCAAAGCTATGGACCTTGGGCCTTACTAATGGAGGTTTAGGTGCATATATTAAATGTCAAAGGGCGCTTGGATTGACGAAATACACAAGTTACGTTTTTGAATTTTTTGATTCAGTTTTTTCCAAAAGGATGAGACTGATTAAAACAGTTACGTCCGTTTACAATGATAAGGATGAACAGTTACGTATGTTTCAAAAAAAAAAACGCCATCATAAATATGGCAGTACAATCAGAAACAAGAAACAATTCCATCACTTCTATTTTTTCATATTTTCACAGAGAAACATCACAACCAATTCGCCAAGAATCCAAGTTCGTGTGCAAGAACTTGGATTAGATAGTTGTATCCTGCAAGATAGACGTCCACTGAACTACTGCACTGGTGTAGGGGCGAATTTCTGTCTTAGGAGATTGCTTTTGCAAGCCTCTATCCACAACGAACAAGTCAGTGATTTGTGATTCTATAAGCAAGTGATTATACTTTGATATATTGTATTTGTTGTTTAATTTTTCATTTGAAAATAAACTGTGCAAATTATTATATATTATATACTTGACATTTGATTGGTTTCTAACAAAAATAGGTGGACCGTTGGATAAAATTTGGAAGGCCTGAATCACTTGATTCGGTGGCTCCGCCGTTCATGACTACGCCAGGGACTGCTCATGTACAACTGTCGGACCAACATTACATAGTATGTCTATGGTCCGACTGACTGTCTCACAAAAATATGAGATTTTCAGTGTTTGTGTATGCTGCTTTATACTGCTGCCATACAAAAAACTCAAGCCTTGGTTCAAGGCTTGAGGAGGTTTTAAATGGCTATATTTCGAAAGTAAGGTAAAAATGATTAAAAAGTAGATGCGGATTAGACTAATTAGGTAGAGCATCGTGTTTGCTTCCTTACATCTTAATTCAAAGTTTCCTCCTTATAAATTAGAGTAGTTTATGACATCGTCTCATCAAAAACTGTTTTCGTTGTCCCTTGCAGAGGACTTGGGAAAGAGCAAACCTTGCAACAATGTTGGACCGACTCAGTACGTCCAGCAGTCAAAGGCTCAAAGCATGTTCATGTTGTTCTTTGTTAACTTTTCCATTGCCAAAATGAAGTGTTTCTCGCTAATATTAACAGCTGTCAGGAGGCTACTCTAAATAAGTAGATGAAGCAATCAATTGAAGATAGCTAATAAATAACCTGAACTCTATTTTCATCAGTCCATTTCCATGAGCTAAGGCCATGTGGCCATGTAGGTTGTGTTTGTTGGTTCCATAATCCAGAATTTCAGTTGGCATCTGGAGAAATTTTAGTTTTGTGTTCAATGTGCTTCACATACATCTTCAGGCTATCCTGACCGTTGGATCACAATGTACAGTGTTATCTTGGATGTGCTTGAGATTCCCTTATCTACTGGACATATTAGCCTGAATTGATCTTTGAAGTATACAAAATCTGCTGGATTACTATTGAATTAGTGTAGTTTTCCTTACCTATGTTAATGTTAACAAGAAACTCATGACATCTGTTAATGTTAAGAAGAAACATTTAGAAGAATCAAATTATTGAACAAAAACATCACTTATATCAACTATTAATGTCATATTAACATTTGAGTACATGATTTTTTTCTAAATGTTATTTTTAACTTTTAAGTATTTTTTTTTAATATGAAATATAACTTTGAAAAATAACCCTAAACCAATAAGAATAAAAAAAGACGATGAAACACCACCAAAATGGTAATATTTGTCCAAAATTGTAGCTAATGGTTTTGTAACCAAGTTATGCAATCAAATCACGTTATTGCTAGCCCATTGTGAAATTAAGTCCACTCCATCTCCTTAGTATAGATAATATCGTTTGTTAAAAAGATACAGAGATATATCCCGATGACGCTGTTAACATCAATATATGTCTTATTAAAAGGCAATAGGACATTGCCTACTATTAGGGAAAATGTTAATTTTCACACATCAAAATCACACACTTAACCCTGAGGCAAGTCACCTAACAATTAAAAATTCTAGAATCTCAAACAAACAGATATAAGCCTGTGGCAGTTGATCATATTTTTCTAAAATCATTCGTCATACTCGTAAATAGTATGAAAGAGAAAAAAAAAATTGACAAGGACATTTCCGAAAAAAAATATATAAAAGGGACTTTTTCATAAATTCCAAATTAACAGTCATTCAAGTACAATATTACATTCAATTTTTTACAGTGGAAAAAGCCGAAATGCTGAGAAACATCGAAAGGAAAATTAACCCAACAGAATTTCAAGGTAATTAATTAGGTTTTGCCACAAAGAGAGGATTAAGAACATTGTAAAGAGTAAATAGATTAAGCACATAGTAAAATATTGCTGCAAGGATGCCAGCAACAAGAGCTCCACTGACATGGTTGCAAAACTTGGAGACTTGTCCACAAATTGGCAGCCAACCAGCGTGAGTGTTCCCTTTCTTCCCCACTTGAGCTATCGCCAAGGCTGCTGACATGCTTGAAGTAAGAAGAAGAGCTGCAACCTGCAACAGTTTCAATCCCTCAATTCCCATTACAATGGAAATTAGAATAACGGTTCTTGTGACAAAGACATACTTACATGAAACAAGGACACTAAAGTGGTGGTTTCTGCCCCGTGCATGTCTATCACGTGTAACTTTTTCACATGGCATTGCATGATTGGTTTGGAACACTGACACTTTAGCGTTTTTGTTTC
The DNA here is from genome assembly GCA_035220775.1 of Malus fusca. Taxonomy (NCBI): domain Eukaryota; kingdom Viridiplantae; phylum Streptophyta; class Magnoliopsida; order Rosales; family Rosaceae; genus Malus; species Malus fusca. The sequence goes on from CM069068.1 coordinate 37,787,320, forward strand.
ATGCAAGTCCTTCTCCTCAATCCGACTTCTTCTTACTCCGATTCCATGTTGATAAACATGTCATTATTTCAAATAAAAAAAGGAACAATTTACTTAATGATATGGTGTTATTACCACATCTAGGATAATAACTATGCGCCACAGTGAGCCCTTTGAAGAAAGAAGCAGGATTATAAGGTTGTATCCACTTACAATTGCCTCCACAATCACAAAGTACCTTTTTACATGTTTTAAAACAAAGAAAAAGTTATATAAAAGCATTAAGAAGATGATTAATTGCGAGGAAAATGGACTATCTAGAGAGAGAGAGAGGTCGACGGTCTACCGAACTCGGATGCATATTGCCTTTAACAAACTGACCTAATTCACGTTTACGAATTTGTTACAAACTTGGAGAAACTTGGAAGAGTAAACTTACGTGAAAGTCGGGGAATCACCGAATTTGGCCTTGAAGGTCAAGTTCAAGACCCTGGTAGAGTCGTGGCTGGTGACCATAACTATGGTGGCAGAAACAGTAGCAGCCAAGGCCAGCAGCCTCAGCACAAAGGTGATGATCCTCCTGGTCTGAGACATAGAGAAGTTAACCTAAACGACAGAGTTTTACGACGAAACGAAGAACTAAGCTAGGGAAGATCGAAATGCTGAGGGGTATATTTAGAGCAGAAGAGGGTAGATGTAGAGAGTGTGTTAGGAGGACAGATAGGTGGTGGGGAGGACCGGGAGGTCGGAGGGAGGGCACTTGTCTTCTTTGTATTTCTTTACACCAACAAGGGTTTGGTTACCTGCAAATTGTGGAAGAGTCAGAAGATTGCTGCAACACCAGCCAATTAAACTTTTACACAGCAACACGGGCCCCGGCCCGACTAAACCCGTTTTGGGTCCGTTCAGAGATTGACACGTGGCTTCTTTCTACAAGCAAAGTTTTGGTGAAGAATTTGTGTGTAAATTAAGGGATCATAGCATGGTCCATTTATATTATGTGATGCATGCATGCACACCACATGATCGATTATTCTCATATCGATTATGTTTCGTGATATGAATCGGTCAAAAGGTCAAATAGCATTTGGATTTTTAATAAAAATTTGTGCATGGTTCTAGTAGAACGCTTAAAGAAAAATATGTACGAGCACAAGTACTTCTTACCTAAGTTGTATCAAATGGGCGAATGATTACAGGAGTGACGTTTACCCTTGAACGTGATTGACCAAAGTCTAGGTACATCTTGGGTTGGTTTTACTTTTGTCTTAATCTACACGAGCCTTCAAAGCCTAAAAAATTGAAATAGTAAAAGTGAAGGAAATGTGTCAAGGAACTTATAACTTTGTTAAGTAAGAGTATTTATCTTTGCACATGAGTTTGATTATCCTCATCATCATTGCTTGTCCAAAAGAGAAGTGAACATAATGAGAGTATAATGAGAAGGAAATTCTATATATGCTAAAAGGCAATAAAAATGGTGAACTTTAACGAAAAGCTCTCGGTACTGTTTACTTTAATGAAAATCCACATTTTTACACTAAATAAATCCTGGTACTACTTACTTTACCCTTTATTTTGTCATTATCGTTAAAACTCAAAGTTTTCAAGTTCTTTTCATTAGTTTTCCTATAAAAATATTGGTCATTCAATAGTGTTTTGACGGTTTTGCTCCCATTTTATTGTTTCTGCCTCTTCATTTTTTAAATGCTGATGTTTCTACCTCATTGCCTTATCCCTCCATTCACTTTAAAATAATATCTTTTTTTATACCAAATTGATATCAAAATTGGTAATGAACGGGGGTGAAAGCTAGCTCAAAGATATATTATTACAGACGAGGCAAGTCCTAGTGACCCTTAACATATCATCAAATAAACGAATCTCAATTCATTTAGGTGGATACTCAAAATATTAATATTCAATATTCATATTATATCTCCAATTAATAAGATCATCCGCAACTATGTTTTTCTCCTAATACACATGAATCGGTTGACAACCTCCAATACATCTCATAAGTTGTATGTTGTTATAAATATGTAAAAGTTAGAGAGATAACATTTACTAGTAACAGGAGCGAAACAGGAGTAAAATATCACATTGTAACTATAATTCAAAAGGATGACAAATAAAAGAGGGAGGAATAGATACTGATGTTATTGATCTTTCCTTTCTTCTCTGTATGTATTGATAGCAGTCGGAGCGCTCTATTTATAGAGTAACTCCATACGAACAGATTCTTACATTTTGAAATTTACAATACATAACTTTGAAAATACGATCCTGTTGTTTCCAAAATCTACATCACATTTGTGGGCATTGAAAAATCTGTGTGGGCATTCATAACAATGTCAATGTTTTCAACATCTGTAGTAATCAATATGTTGCCAAGAGGGTGAAAACTGGTATTAGTCATATCAGTGACTAGATGAACCATCCAAGCCGCATCCATCTCTAAACACTAAGTTTGAAATTAGGATCACACGTCAAATATCAGAATACTTCCCCCATGAGGAGTAGTTAGTGTATTTTATTTTCAGTCGTCGAATCAGATGAATTGAGAAAGAGCAATGAAAAAATTAATAAGAGTGTGTAAAAAGTAAAAATAAGTGTTTCTTTTAGATTTCGTCGTGTGAGTACGTTTATTCCACCACGAGAGTCAACGTCGTTTTTCTATCTTACGACCGAAACCGCCTCAATCTTTACGTCGTTTTTTATCCAACTGAACCACCTCTCTGGCTCCTGGTCCAAAACGCATAAACCAAATAAAAGCTCACTTCACTCGACATTTCCAACTCTGCAATCCTCCCCGTAAGGTCTCCTCCGAACCCCAACGGCGAAGAAGCTCCGCTAGCGTTTCGCTCGCACTATCAAACGACCCCGTTCAATCGGGCGCAGAGAACCAAACCGGACCCAGACCTAGGGTTTCGAATCCCAATCCGCCACCGTAGATCATGGAGGAGGAGCACGAGTACGACGATCAGCAGTACATGGAGGACGACGACGAAGACGAAATCACGCAGGAGGACGCGTGGGCCGTCATCTCCGCCTACTTCGAGGAGAAGGGCTTGGTGCGCCAGCAGCTCGACTCGTTCGACGAGTTCATTCAGAACACAATGCAGGAGATTGTCGACGAGTCGGCCGATATCGAGATTCGGCCTGAGTCGCAGCACAACCCGGGGCACCAGCCCGATTTCGCAGAGGTAGGGTTTCCTCCCGGGAAATTATGGGTGTGAAATTGCCTGCGTTTTCTCTAGGGAAACAAACGGGGGTTTTAGGGCCGGTTTGCCAATGGGTTTTAGGGCTAGTTTTGCCGATGGTAGAACTTTTATTAAATGGTATTGTTGTTAACGAATTAAAGCTTCCTAATTTTTGTAGTTTTAGGGGTTATACTTGGTGCACAAAACCACAAACTTATAAGCAATGGAGCTAGGGTTTTATTCTCACAGAGTCACAGTTGATTTCTTTGTTACGAAACGAAAGGAGAATTTGGAGCATTGTTTGGAGCTTCAATACTGTTGTATTCAAGCAAATGGCATCGTCATTAAATAATCTGAGCGTTGTAGTTTCGATGAATTTATTGGTAATAGTTGGTGCAAAAAACTAAAATTGGATAAGCAATTGGGAGCTAGGATATCTTTGTGCCAGTTAATTATTTAGTACAAAATGAAAGTAGAATTTGGAGCATTTGTCATGGTAATGTTGTTTGGAGCTTTAACACTGTTGGGTTGGATTACAGACTGTATGCAAGATTAGCTTTGGTCAGATTTATTTGAGTAAGCCCATGATGACCGAATCTGATGGAGAAACTGCAACCTTATTTCCCAAAGCTGCAAGGCTGAGAAATCTGACGTACTCAGCACCCTTGTATGTGGATGTCTCTAAGAGGATGATAAAGAAAGGACACGATGGCGAAGAACTCACCGAGACCCAGGATTTCACCAAAGTATTCATTGGGAAGGTGTGTAATGTGATTATAATTATTTCAATAATGATGGATGAGTTTAACACTGCTAGTCAACAACTTGGTTGAATTTGTTTTGTTGCATATTATCAGGTTCCTATAATGCTTCGGTCTAGTTATTGCACACTGTACCAGAATTCAGAGAAAGATTTAACTGAGCTGGGAGAGTGTCCATACGATCAAGGTGGATATTTTATTATAAATGGGAGTGAAAAGGTTCTTATTGCTCAAGAGAAGATGAGCACCAATCATGTCTATGTGTTCAAGAAGAGGCAGCCGAACAAGTATGCCTATGTGGCTGAAGTTCGGTCCATGGCGGAGTCTCAAAACAGGCCGCCCAGTACCATGTTTGTTCGGATGCTTGCCCGGACTAGTTCTAAAGGGGTAATGAAACTGATTGTGGCAGTATTGTTTATTTTTGTTCATGTAGTGTCTGCTTTTTGTTTTCATTTTGTTTGTTTGCATTTGTATTATTGCAGGGTTCTTCGGGACAGTATATCAAAGCTACACTTCCTTATATTAAAGGGGAAATTCCTATTATTATCGTTTTCCGGGCTCTTGGGTTTGTTGCCGATAAAGACATCCTCGAGCACATATGTTATGACTTTTCTGATACTCAAATGATGGAGTTGCTCAGACCTTCTTTGGAAGAAGCATTTGTGATTCAGAATCAACAGGTGTTTTATCTATTTCATGGTTTGATGTCTACAAGTTTCTCAAATACTTTTTAGCATGTGGCTTATTATTCTATTTTCTGCTACAGGTTGCATTAGATTATATTGGAAAGAGAGGTGCAAATGTTGGTGTAAGTAGAGACAAGAGAATCAAGTACGCGAAAGAGATTCTACAAAAGGAAATGCTTCCACACGTTGGTGTTGGAGAATTTTGTGAGACTAAGAAAGCTTACTATTTTGGGTAGGTTTTTAGGATATGCATTAGCATCCAGTTGGATTTTGAATTGTTAACTAAATAGGCATATGCGCTTGTTCCAGATATATCGTTCACAGGCTTCTACTCTGTGCACTTGGTCGGAGGCCAGAGGATGACAGGGATCATTATGGCAACAAGCGGCTTGATCTTGCTGGTCCCTTACTTGGAGGCTTGTTTAGAAATGTACGTGTTTTTAGTGGAAATTAGAGGTTGTATGAATTTTTTACCATTATGTTGTTGACCATGGAACTGTTTATGTAATCGCAGCTATTCAGGAAGTTGACTAAGGACGTGAGAGCTTATGCACAGAAGGTTATTTACATGAACCCTGAATTTATTAGATTTCTATTTTATTTGGGTTTTTACTAACATATTTAATGCATGTTGCAGTGTGTTGACAATGGAAAGGATCTTAATCTGCAATTTGCCATCAAAGCTAAAACCATCACGAGTGGCCTCAAATATTCACTTGCCACTGGAAACTGGGGACAAGCAAATGCAGCTGGTACAAGGGCCGGAGTGTCGCAGGTGTTAAATCGTTTGACATATGCATCCACCCTCTCACACTTGAGAAGACTGAATTCTCCAATAGGGCGTGAAGGTAAAACCACTTTATGCTTTCTGGCTTCTGCTGTGTTTTGTACTCTTATGTTTCAAATGTAAAGACTTTGGATCAACCCTTCTCTTCACCAATCCTCTCCCACTCAAATGACCGAATCAACCTTCCTAATGCCAGTCCAGTCAACCTGTTTGCTAGCCCAGCGCTAGGGTATCCTCGTCTTCCAGCCCCATATGCAATTAGCTTACATCCTCCTCCTTCATCACTCCATCCATCACACCACTCCGACCTAAACTTTGTAGCATCCTCTCACATCTCAGGGTCCCTATGGTTGTATGGTCTTTGGATTGCAGTTATAAGCCTCATCTGTGGTGTAAGGTCAAAACCTGTAGCGTCTATCTTTTCCCAATCATCTTGTTGCTACTGCTATCAGTGGTACCCTCCTTCCCTTGAACTAAAGGTTTCTTTTATCAGGGAAATTGGCTAAACCACGTCAGCTGCATAATTCGCAATGGGGAATGATGTGCCCAGCTGAAACACCCGAAGGCCAAGTGAGTATCACATTTTAAAAGCTCTAAGTCTGCAAGTTACCTTGAGAAACCCTTTCTTTCTGTACATGGCACTTAAATCTTAGTTTGTCTGTTAAACCAGGCGTGTGGGCTTGTCAAGAATCTTGCGTTAATGGTATACATAACGGTAGGATCAGCTGCATATCCAATCTTGGAATTTTTGGAAGAATGGGGTACAGAAAACTTTGAGGTTTGTTCCATTGGTTGTAATGGATTCTGATTTATGTTTTCTTTATTTCTTTAGTTTGACAAGCATCTTTATCTTGGCTGTAGGAAATTTCACCTGCGGTTATACCCCAAGCTACAAAAATTTTTGTTAACGGCTGTTGGGTTGGAATCCATCGTGATCCTGAAATGTTGGTGAGAACATTAAGAAAGCTAAGGCGACGGGTGAGTATCTCTTTTATTTATTTCTTTAAAATTGTAAATTCCAGTAGATATGTGCCAAAAGAACAATGCTCAATCTGCAACATTCAAAACATTGGCTTTTTAATCAGAGTCTATGTTTGGTTAATTTGCCCCATTCTTTTCTTCCTCTTTTCCTTTTCATCTTGTGCTTTGGTCTTACCTGCCCAATCTTCATAGTGCATGCTTATAACCATTCTGACTAGTAACTTTCCACGTTCAAATGTCACAATAAATGTTACAGATGCTGATTACTCTGTACTTGTGCAGGTTGATGTCAACACTGAAGTTGGGGTTGTGAGGGATATCCGTCTGAAAGAATTGCGGATATATACTGACTATGGCCGTTGCAGTCGTCCATTATTCATTGTGGACAAACAGAGGCTTCTCATAAAGAAGAGAGATATTCATGCATTGCAGCAGAGGGTGAGCTAGCAGAAATCTTCTATTTAATTTCTTTTGGACTTCCAATGTTTACATCAATCTACCCTTATATTCTTTCAGGAAAGCCCTGAAGATGCTGGTTGGCATGACCTTGTAGCGAAGGGATATATTGAATATATTGACACTGAAGAAGAGGAGACTACAATGATTTCCATGACAATTAATGTTAGTAGTTCTTTCTGGAAAAATGCATCTTGGTTTTATTTGGATTATAAAGAGACATGTAGAAGCTGTAGGGATTCATGATTCAATTTGGAAAAACTTGTGTGCAGGATCTTGTCCAAGCAAGACTCAATCCTGAGGAGGCATATTCGGACACTTATACACATTGTGAAATCCACCCATCACTTATTTTGGGTGTTTGTGCTTCTATTATACCATTTCCTGATCATAATCAGGTGATTTTGTTGTACAGGTGAATTTAATGTGTTTGATATGTTGTTAAGTTATTATTTCATATATTTATTAGCTATGTTGTGATCAGTCTCCACGTAATACGTATCAATCTGCTATGGGGAAGCAAGCTATGGGGATTTATGTCACCAATTATCAGTTCCGGATGGTATGATTTGGTTCCCACGTGTAATTAATTATTTTATCTTCTAATGTTGAATGTTGCAGTTGATTAATGAGAATCTTCTTGTTGCTTCACTCAGGATACATTGGCGTATGTTTTATACTATCCTCAGAAACCGCTTGTCACCACACGAGCCATGGAGCATCTCCACTTCCGGCAGCTTCCCGCTGGCATCGTAAGTATTTAACTTTGTTTTATTATTCCTCTCTTTTTGCTTTTCTAACTAAAGTCTGATGATGAACGTTTTCTTTGTCTTCCATTCCACATCAGAATGCTATTGTTGCCATTTCCTGTTATTCTGGTTATAACCAGGAAGATTCTGTCATTATGAATCAATCCTCTGTGGACCGTGGATTCTTCCGGTCACTATTCTTCCGATCGTATAGGTCAGTTTATCTGTAACAGCTATTTTGAATACAATCATTTATTTTCCTACAATGTTGCATCAATAACTTTTTCCCATCACAGGGACGAGGAGAAAAAGATGGGGACCCTTGTCAAAGAGGATTTTGGGCGTCCTGACAGAGCAAATACTATGGTGAGAATTTCAATTTTTAGCTTATGTTTCCAATGGTGCTGCTCATGTAGTATTGGACGCTATGCTAAGGTTTGAGTTTACAGGGTATGCGACATGGTTCTTATGACAAATTGGATGATGATGGTCTTGCTCCTCCTGTAAGTATATGTATATTTCTATTACTACGATTTTTTGTCAGACTATACCCTGAAATAAAGATGAACTAATTAAGTTCTCTTTGATACCTTAGGGAACTAGGGTTTCAGGTGAGGATGTCATCATAGGAAAGACCACACCCATGGCTCAGGACGAGGCTCCAGGGCAAGCGACTTCGCGTTACACGCGGCGTGATCACAGCATAAGCTTGCGCCACAGTGAAACCGGCATAGTTGATCAGGTTAGTTTTCATTCCAGTTCCCTCTCCCCTCTGCTTGGAGCTCTACTGCCTTCTTATCACAAGACTCGCATTTACTTTGTGTGTGTAGGTTCTACTGACGACCAATGCCGATGGGTTGCGGTTTGTCAAAGTAAGGGTGAGGTCTGTCAGAATACCACAGATTGGTGACAAATTCAGTAGCAGACATGGACAGAAGGGGACAGTGGGCATGACTTATACGCAGGAAGACATGCCATGGACCGTGGAAGGGGTCACACCCGATATAATCGTGAACCCACATGCTATTCCGTCTCGTATGACAATTGGTCAGCTGATTGAGTGTATCATGGGGAAGGTTGCAGCTCACATGGGAAAGGAAGGAGATGCTACTCCTTTTACAGATGTGACGGTGAGTTGCACTTTCTCATGAATTGAAACGTTTCTTTAGTTGCTTCTTTTGTTTTTCCTGGAAATTCTCACTTCTTATTATTATCTTTGTTAGGTGGACAATATCAGTAAAGCTCTTCACAGTTGTGGTTATCAAATGCGTGGATTCGAGACAATGTATAATGGTCACACGGGCAGACGGCTCAGCGCTATGATATTCCTTGGCCCCACATATTACCAAAGACTGAAGCACATGGTCGACGACAAGATCCATTCACGTGGACGGGGCCCAGTGCAGATCCTCACAAGGCAGCCTGCTGAGGGACGGTCTCGTGATGGTGGTCTACGATTTGGAGAAATGGAACGAGATTGCATGATTGCCCATGGTGCTGCTCACTTTCTGAAAGAAAGATTGTTCGACCAGAGTGATGCATATAGGGTTCATGTCTGCGAGCGTTGTGGGTTAATAGCTATTGCAAATCTCAAGAAGAATTCGTTTGAGTGCAGGGGTTGCAAGAACAAAACCGACATTGTTCAGGTACATCAATCTCTCTCTCTCATACGATACATGAATTAATGCCTACAGTTATAATATTGCTCTGATCCCGTTCTTACGGCAAGAGGTTAATGCTATCTGCTGCTCGTCTTACGTTGGTGTAGGTTTACATTCCTTATGCCTGCAAGCTGCTATTCCAAGAGCTCATGTCGATGGCCATAGCGCCAAGAATGCTCACAAAGGACATAAAGCCGGCCAAAAACCAAAAGAAGAAAGGAGGCTGATGTAGTTGAAGTTGATTGCGAAAACAGACACGTCCTTTGTTTTCGCTGTTTTCGTCAAAACAAGCATGGAGTTAATGATTAGAGGCCTTACCGTCATAATAATAGACACACGCCGGAGTTTAAAGAGGTTGAAGGCGGCTCAGAAGGTTCATCGGTTCCTGCCTTGGGGGGATTGGAAGACATTAATCAGAATGAGTTGAGATGTATTTTCATCGGATTCGAATGGCTGTGTTTGGAATCGGTTCAAACTGTATTGTTCTGTTCTCGTTTTAAGTTGAGAGTTGGAACCTCCTAATTGTAATTTTTCTGTAGTTAAGTCATCACATTAAATCATATATATATATATAAGTACATAACATTTTGTTCGAGTAAATGTGTGTTTTCCTAAGGTGTGTGACATGATCATTAAGTATAGGGCCGGAAAAAATACCCGAAAACACCAAACTCTTTTCTTAATCAATTTGAACGATTTTATAATAAAATCTACATCTTAACGCCAGGTCAGCATTTCACTTAATGTTGGTAGACCTGTAAATAGATCGGGTTTAGGTCAGGTTCAATCCGACCCGTTAAGTTAACCGGTCATCCGAATCCTACCCGTTAAGTTAACGGATCATCCGAATCCAACCCGTTAACATCCGTTAACAATTATTATTATTTTATTTTTTTGCATAGAGTTTATTTTTTGTTGTTAAGACTTTATTGAAATTACTAAAACATTCTCAACTAACGAGTGCTAACGGGTCTAATGGGTTGACTCAAAGTGACCCATTATTTAACGAGTTGTTAACAGGTTTACCTGTTAGCGATCCGACCCAGTTAAGCATCCATCCAAATACTAATATTAACGGATCGGGTCCAAATGCTAGGTCTAGAACTTGGCCTCTAGAACGACATCGTATCATGATTCATGACACGTCCAACTCCAAGGCGTTTTCTGCAATCCGCCGCTTGTGCCAAGCGACCAAGCGACAGCAACGGAGAAGCACAGAGGAGGAGGATGGAGAGCAAAGTGGAAGTAGACGAAGCGCCGCAGCCGGAGCTCCAATCCACCGCCGCGCAGCCATCACCGCCTTCCGGTGAGTCAGTGAGCCTCTTTCCGTTTTAGATTCGTATCAATTGGGTTTTTTTTTTTTTTTTTGGTTGGAAAAGGAAATAGGTTTTTGTTTTATTCTTTTTAATTTTGTTATTTACTTTCTTTTTGTTGATATATGTGATTGTGATTAGCATTTAGGAACTGCAACTGGGTTGGGTTCACTTTTAATTTTAAAGGTTACCCAATTAGGCGCATATGTGTATGTGTGTAGCCATGTTGGCTAGAGCGAGTGTGCTTCCTTATGCACCGACTTCGAATTCTTTCCCAATAGTTTAGATTCGTTTATAGTAGAATATCGCTTGTATCGACGAAAAAATAGTTACCCACTTTGGCAACTGTCTCAATAGTCTCTTTTAACTTTTTATTGTAAGAATGGAAAGTGAATAATTTGGGTTACAATGCACTAATTTCATTGGAACCGGATTCTCTTCCCTCCAAATCCCTTCCCGTCCAGATGTTGACGTGGCTTAATTGTGACCGTTCAAATACGAGGGAACTGGAGGGGAGGGGGATTTGGATTCCCGAGAAGAATGTCCTTTAGGGCCTTTCATTTCATGTTGGGATTAATAAATAGTGCAAAGTTTTCTCACCCGGTGAGGCGTGTGCTTGTGATGTAGAAATAGCTCAACTGGTTTGTGGCTCTTGCCGCCGCCTGCTTAAGTATCCACGAGGAGCCAGACATGTCGAATGCTCGTGCTGTCAGACAGTCAACTTTGTTTTAGAAGGTTCTTCTCTCTTCCTTCACTTAGATACTTAAAGAGTAGCTAATAAGTTAAGCTTCTACGTATGTCTCATTCTCTCCTTTTTTTCTTAGTTTACGATAGTTTAGGATGATTTTCATTAAAATTCCTACGATAAGCCATACTTGAAGCTAAACTGTGATCTAAACTAACCTCAAATATGAAAAATTCGCAATAATACTCCAAAGCGTGATCTAAACTTCGAACGCAGTGTGCAATACTTGAGTTCTAAGCCAAAAATCCCGATGGAGATAATTCTATTGCTTCTCTTGTAGATTGATAAGTTTCGGTTACCAGAGCCTTCGAGCCTAATGCCTGTGTATTAAAGTGTCATTTTCTCTTCTGCTAATGTATGTTCTAGTTTCTAATGGATTCTTTTTTTTATCAGCTCATCAGGTTGGACAAGTTAAATGTGGTAGTTGTGCAGTGTTGCTGATGTACCCATATGGAGCGGCATCCGTTAGGTGTTCCTCTTGCAATTTTGTGACAGAAGTTGGAGTAAGTAAACAATTTACTTGAAAAAGTAAAGTAGTTACGTATGTGCTCTAGACATATCGGAGCCATTCGTTTATGTATGTTGCGATTGTAATCCATTTGTTAGAGGTAGCATTCGGAACAATATTCCGGGATAATCACTAAGTTACGTCGTTATACTTCTCGCACGTTTCCCTAAGTATAAGTTTTGGATTTGTAGACTTCACAATAGGTATGATGCGACGAGGAAAGTTATATTTTTAATCAGTGAGCATACAGTGGTGGTTGTACTTTCATGGAGTTGTTTCGTTGGTAGTAGTCAATATGGTATCATTATGAGGGAGAATAAGAAGAAAAGCACTTTTGAGATAAGTTGTCTGTCATTTGTATAGTTATTGCAAGTAGATCAGAATGCAATTGCTTGTGTTTCATTTGTGTGATTGGATGTGAAATGTTTCTTTGTAGGAACACAACAAGCGTCCGCCATGGTCCGTCCAACAGGGGCAATCACCAACTCCTCCTAATCCTGTTCACTAAACTGCTCATGCGAGTGAGGCAGTCCAGAAATTGTTACTTGCATCCGAAGCTTGGCAGTACTCTGCCTTGTATTGCCGTTGCATGGATTGGGGAAGAACGAAGGGCTTACACCAGAACTGGTTGATTTGATCTTCGCAGGAAAGGATCTTCTCGGTACGTTCGACAATGAACAACTCTTCTCCAAATTTAATTTGCGACTGTATATGAAGTTAAACTGTTGAGCCGTAGTAAGCTGTTTCGGACGAAAATGTAACGAGACTGATTTGACATTATGTTAGCTAAACTATTTGAGAGAAATGATATGTTGTGTGACAACCAACAAAGATCACCGATCTCTAAAACGTTACTATGCTTAGGGTGCAAGCAATTCCCATGACGAAGAGAGAGGCATTCTCTAAAGGATGGGAAATTATAGTAAAACGGTACTAACGGACATTAACATCAATTTCGGTTCACTACCATAGCGAAACTGAGAAAACTACGCAGAACCATGTACTATATCATATTGAAAGTAATAACAAACGTAAAACCTCGGGTTAACGGAGATTTAACGGCTGAATATTTGTAGCACTGCCCTTTTGAACTCTGAAGTGATCTTCAATCATCTGCCGGGACGGAACGCTGAAAGTCTGTCGTCCTGTGATTGCAAACAGAAGAACAAATCTTGTTTTGAGACGTGTTTGCACAGAGAGAGAGAGAGAGAGAGGTACCTGCTGCTTCTTTTTCAATGACTTCCAGTTTGGCAATTTTATCAGCGCAACCTTTCTCATGTTCTGTTGGAACCCTCATTTGTCCCACATCGGACAGAGGGAGAAGAGAAGAGCAGTTTAAATAGAAATATTTCTCTCTAACTAGTTTTAAGGTTTTTTGTGATAAAACCCCACATCTAAAGATTGTGCATGTGATTAAGTGGGGACAGCAGTTTAAATAGAAATATCTCTCTAACTAATACCGAGATTTTTTGTGATAAAACCTCACACATGAGGATTGTGCAAAAACCCCCACACCTCTGGTAAAGGAAATGCTTTTGTTGAGCTATATCCAAAACATAGGGAGAGAGAACAATAATGCCCAACAGCATCAATGGTCTACACGTAGATTCATAATTATATGATTGCAAGACCTATACTGCTGTTCGGGTATGATCTATAGTTTCACTTTTACAGGAAAAGGGAGATGCGAATGCTTCGTTGAATGTGTGGCCACATGGGATATGACAAGATTAAGAATGAGAATATCCGAGATAGAGTAGGAGTGGTTGTTGAAGATAAAATGAGAGAAAATCGGTTCAGATGGTTTGGACATGTGAATCGAAGACCTACAAATGCTCCTGTTAAAAGATGGGATTATAAGACCGAAACTCAAGGCAAAAGGGGTAGAGAAAGACCTAAGAAGACTTGGAAAGAGACTAAGAAAAAACATGGAGTACTTGAAGCTAACGGAAGACTTGGCGCAAAACCGAATGCAATAGCGTTCTAGAATTCATATAGCCGACCCCAATTAGTGAGATAAGGCGTTTTGTTGTACAGTAAAACGAAGAGAGACCACGGAACTACATGTAAAGTAAACCTCCTATCCAGCTATCCACGAACCCAAAAAGTATGCAGAAAAATAAGTCAGTTTCTGATAGTTAACCTAGTCGCAGTACCTATCATTTTCTCAGTTACTGTAACCAGATTATATCGACTTGAATTTTTATTACGAACTACGAAAACAAAACCGATGCAAGGAGTGATGGTGATTGGATCATATACTGTATGCCAAGAACTGACCTATTAGGGTTTAGGACTACGTACCTTTCAAGGCCTGCAGATGGTTTACTTGATCCTTTCAAAACTTTTCATAAACTGCTTGGAACTTGACAGCTTCAGTCTTCAAGCAGTTCTCACACTGCATACATAAAATCAACAATAAATTAGGGCATTACACAATGCCTTCCAGCATAACAACTACATATTCAAAAATTTCGTGCCGGATCATCCATCGTTTTCCACAGCTCTTCGAAGGGGATTTAGCGAAACTTTGCCTGACAAGTAAAGAAAACAAAATGTACCCAATTAGTTCACTTGTTGCAAAGAAACTATTGATGTGAAAAAATTGAAAGAAAAAGAATCGATGAATCGGAAAATCGTACTTGGAGAGGTCGAGGTCGAGATCAAGGTGATCGGAATTCGCGATCCGTGGCTCGGTCCTGCGCTTCTTGTTGCTCGCTTTGGCGGTCGACATTGTTGTCAGCGTTTGGAGCTTGAGGATTTTGGTTCGGAGGTTGAAGAAGGTCGTTTGAGTCACTGGGTGAGATTCCCGCGCATTCAAATTTGGTGCTCTTTAAACTCGCGAGTCGCGACTGATAAGTGGGCCAGGCCTTACCGCACTTTTGGGCTATAATAAGTGGGCCGAATAATAAGATTTGGAAAATTTTATTTAAACCTATGTAACATCTTTTTACATTTAACTTAAAATTTGAGTGTTACTAGACCCACCCAATATTTTATTTCTTCACCCATCTTTTTATAAAAAATTTAATGACATATTTACTCTTATTAAAAAGACTTTTAGATCCCTATTTATAAATTCATTATAATGTTCTTGTAGTTATAATAAAAAAATAAAAATTAAGTTGGCCCAGCAAACTTTTCCCTTCCCCCACCCCGTTTCCTTATCCCCCGTCTCCAACAACATTGAATCAGGGAAGTTGGAGATCTCCAACAACTTGATCAACAAAAAAAAAAAACACAATTCAACTCATGGAATTAGGGATTCTAGGAATGAACTAAGACTGTGAATTGCAAAGAAAGGAGGGAGGGGACAAGGCTTACGCGTCCGTCAACCTGGAGATGACCAGATCCAACAACACATGCACCCGAAAGACATCCAACCTCCGACCCATTTCTCACATCTCTCTCCGATCATTTCGTTTGTTAGTGCTCTTACTCTCCCCTGCTTCTTTCTCCTCGTCGCCCTCCCGTTTTGCTCTATTCGATGGCGAGTACGAGAGGTCGATTGTTTCTTTTTAATATTTTTTTTAAATAAAAAAAGAATTTAGATATATTAAAGGTTATTTTAGGAATAATGGTGGGTGTAGAAATAACATATTAATTTTTTTAATATTTCATAGTGGGTGAATTTATAATGTGGGTGTGAAAATAAGACAATGGGTGGGTTTAATAGCACTCTAAAATTTTAAATGTTAATTGTCTATTTTACCCTATTACATAATTACTATTAAGTACAAAATGAAATTAATAATAAAACTCAAATTTATCAATAAACCCAAACACTATAATTAAACCCTATGATTACTATTTGTTTATCCTACATTCATTCCGGCTAAAACCATAATAGCTCTCATAGAGAAAACTAAGTTTTTTTTATTGATGGATGATGATTTTGAAGTTTTGAATCCTTCAACCAAGGTATGACTCAATTTATGAATATTTTGTTTCGTTTGATTTCAATTTTTTAGAGTTTAGAAGATGAGTATTTTGGTTTTAATTTTTTTTTTTCAATCAATCCCGCATAGTTTGTTTATCTTTATGCAACAATTTGTTGTTGCAGTTGGTCTCCCACTATTCATCTGCACCACAAAAAACCAAAAAGACTTGCAAATATTGCAAGGACCTTGGATTCCGTTTGCTTCTTTTGTTTTTATATATTTTTTTCTTCTCGTCGGTGTAGTCTAACTACACCCCAAAATCATGGCATCAATGTATAGTATTGCCTAAAAGTCCTAATACAAAGATTGCACCTCAAAAAACCAAAAAGACTTGCAGATATTGTAAGCATCTTGGATTTTGTTTGCTTCTTTTGTTTTTATATTATTTTTTCTTCTATGTCGGTGTAGTCTGACTACACCCCAAAATCATGGCATCGATGTAACTATTGGTGCAAATAGTATGTCCTAAAAGTCCTAATACAAAAGCTTCATCCCAAAAAACCAAACAGACTTGTAGATAGTAGTATATACAAGTAAAAAATAGAGTTAAAAATCAAATGGGTGTAAAATAAATCAACATATTGAATTGGGTTTATGGAGGTATATTAGGTAGTAAATTAGGGTTTAAAGAGATATTAATAGTTTAGTTAAAAATCAAATGGGTGCAAATAGTAAATTGAGTGTAGAAATAGGTTACATGAGTTTAAATAATTTTTTTTTCCCTTTGAAAATGTATGTATAGTAGCATTTAAGCATTAAACAGTTAGTGAGTTAATATTGTCCTAACTAACTATTACATGAAGTAACCTCGTAAAAATGAATCGATTCCTTTCGAGTCATTCTTACAGAAGTTCACTTAAATCAGAATTGTTCAGTCATTTGTTAATAACCGGAAGATTTATTTAAGATCTTAGTGCAAGGACGACCGAGCCTTTGAAAATAAGTTCTTCCAATTCCATATTTTACTTATAAAAATGCTGTGAGTCGGCCAACATTAGGAGCGAGACAAGCAAGCATGAACCCATGAGAGAAATGACACTTGCTACGATCATTTGTTTGCAAAAATTTTACGCACGTCATAAATTGTAAGTTGATTTATTCAATTATCGTCAATACTCTTCTCAATTTGAATGCATGTATGATACTTCATTGAGTACCTAAAACATGAAATATCCAAACGAATGGTTATTGTTGTATTAACTTACTAATTGACTAATTCTTGAGCGTTGATTAATTATTTATGTTAAATATTAAACGTTTTGAATCTGAGGACTTGGAATGGTCGATATCGGCAAGTCAATAACTTACTCTTAGAGCAGCTCCACCCATGCTCTTTGCTCGGGGGACGGGCTGCAGGAAGGGGCCTGAGGGCCAATTGATTCTTCTCCAGCCATGGAGGGCCCGAGTGAGGGTGGGAGCCTGAGGGACAGGGGGTGGGCAATTGACAGGCCTGTGGCCCGAGGCCCGTGACGTCGGCCTGGGTCCGGGCTTTTTTATTTTATTTTTTTTGTGTCAGGCGCGTGCCCCTCACTCGAGAGTGGGGGCGTGTCGCCCGACAGGATTTCAGTCAAGTGGCCCGCGTGCCCAGTTACCGTTGGGAAGCCACGTGGCTTCCCACGGTCCGTTCGATCCCAACGGCTCTTTAATACGAGCCGTCCGATTTGCAACGGTAATAAAAAAAAAAACTGATTTTATATCAACCGTTCGATCTAAGATCAACGGTTGATATTAATCTGCTTTATAAATTAAAAAAAAAGAAAAAATAGTTTTAAAATTAAGAAAAGTTACTGTTATGACACGTGGCACAATCTGGAGTGTTGGAATTCAAATTTTTTTAAATCCAACGGCAGAGATTAATTATTTGAAAAAAAATTTAAAAAAAATTGTAAAAAATCTGAAAATAATTTGTAAAAAATTCTTTTTACTTTTCTATAAATAATTGTTATCGAAATCCATCTCTAAATAATTGTTTTTTTTATAAAATAACACGTGTCGCAACGAGAACGATTTAAAAAATCTTATCCGAAATTACAAATAATTTTATTTTGTATTATTTAAACAAACAAAAAAAAGTAATATTTTATTGCCTATTGCCAGGGGAGGGCTCTAAGGGTGGAGATGCAAATGACAATTATTGTTCATTTATGGCAGTTACTATTCATTAAAGGCAGTTACTGTTCAAAATGGTGGATTCAATAGTGGATTGCCAGGGGGAGGGCTCCATGGGTGGAGTTGCTCTTAGAGTCATGGGTCCCGATGTCCAACTGAATTAGCATCCTAGTCCCTATATATAAACCATCGGTAGTCAATTTAGCTAAAAATATGAAAAGCAAAAAGGAATCCGATTTCAAATTGTAGAGTTGTTTTTAGTCTGGTCCACCTTCGGTCTAAAGTTTATAGCCCCTCGTAATCTCCCCCCTTCCCCAGCTTAATTTGTCTACTTATAGAGGACTGTCGGCACTCAAAATAACAGTGTGACAGTAACCTCAATCAATGACAGATTGTAGAAAACTTAATTAAGAATCATAATGTTGGATAATGCATCAATCTATAATGTATTATTTGGTCCCAAGTTGATTAGATTTTAAAGGTTTTTTAGCTAAAATGATCTCAAGATTGTCAAAACTCTTTATTTTAGTCATTGAGATATAAAACTGATAGAAGTGGTTCCTGAGATTGTCCACCATCAATCATTTTGATCATTTGTGAAAATTTTCCATTAAATTAACCACTAGTTCAGGTGGAGGGGTTGATTTAACAAAAATACTATCAATTTAACGGATATTTTTTATGGAATAACCAAAATGATTGACGGTGGATAATATTATGATCACTTATATTGGTTTTAAATCTCAAATACCCAATTGAGGAGTTATGTTAATCACATAGACTAGTTTGGCTAAAAAGCCTATTCTAAAACTTCTTCAAGGACTAAATCGAAAGTTATTAGTTCGTTGATGATTTTCAATTTAGTCTAAACCCTAAAAGTTCATCATGCATTCCTATTAAAGACAATCAAGAGAGAACTTGCTGTTCAAGGATAGATTTTAAAGCGTGATCGTTACAGATGACTATACCAACAATATATTATTTCTTTATTTGTTACCATATAGTCGTGGATGATAAGATTGATAAAACACAAACAGTAAATTCATACATTTTGTATAATAATAAATGAATAATATTATATGACAGAATGACGTTCACGATAAAAAGCTCATCGACTAGTTAACATCATCTCTAGAATAATTCCATAAAATGACAGTTGTCGTTGTTCAATTTCCGTCGCATTGGCCAAATTGTGGGACATCTACGAAGCTCTCTGCTGACCTTTGCCTTGGGGCAGGCAGTCATTTGGTATAAACATATGGTGGCTAATTTTCTTTCAATATTTCTTCAGCAATATGTGATATATGTGGTGACTTGAGAAATTATTTATTTGTACCCATCCTGTGTAATAATCTATCTTTCTCTCGTTTTTACAAAGATTGTCACGAAAGTTTTTTTATTTTTATTTTTTAAAATGAATCAGTTGTTGACTTCGTCACAGCAGTTAATTCTTTCGAAGTCAGAAAGAGTCACATAGGCATTTTAGCCTCCCTCAGGCCACCATCGTGTGATTCACCAATACCAAGAATCGAACGCATGACGTGTCTTGTGAAATACAACCGAGAATTTGTCCCTAACCATTGAGTCCTGTGATGGTTAGATTGTAACAAAAGTTGGCTACAAATATTTTAACAAAAAAAATGTGCTTTTTCCAATGTGAGAATGTGAGGACAAAGTCTCAATTATTGAGGGAAAACCATGCAAAAACTTATAAGAAGTTTGGGTATTTTTCATATTGTCAATTAGTTTTATGATAAAACCTTAACTTTCTTCATGTTATCAGAGCATGTTGGCATATGTGTGAAGCCAATGGCCATAAGTAAGAAGTTGGATTACTTCCTATATTATTAATTAATATTGCCAATTAATTTTATGATGGAAGAAATTGAATGTTTGATTACAACAATAGCGAGAGTTTGAGAGAATATTTAGTTTATAGTTTTACATTGGGCTACATCAGTGGTCAATAAAAATTAGGTACTCAAAATGAGTATCTAAGTATTATCCTTTATTTCAACTCACTGTGTTCTGTGTGAAACTCTCATCGCTCTTTTTTTAAATTTAGTATATAAATTTCATACACAATAAAATAATTATAGAGGCACTGAATAATTAAGAAATTATACTATTATTCAGTCACTGTAATTCTCACGTACAATTATTGGATTTTCCCAACTAAGAAACCCTAATTGTTATTTCTTTGATGTGATTTTTGATGTGCATATGCAGCAATTCATTTGGCTGGTTGTCAGCCATCACCTTGTTGGTTACTAACCTTTTCCAACAACTTAACCATTCTCACCTTTTAAAGCTCTAGATTTTCTAACCTTTTCTAGTCAAGAATTTCGTTATAAAACTAATTCTTCATCACCAAATCCCTCTTATTAAATTCACTAATTCTAAGCAAAAATTCAGAAAGGATTCTCTCCAGATCCCCTTCCACCGAATCCAAAAATTTGATGCAACGGCTACAAACAGAGGGTCATTTTTAAAAGTTATAATAATTATAACCGTTTGATCAAATTTCAACGGCTCGAATCTCAAACTTGGTGGAATAGGTGGAAAGGGATCCGAAGAGGATCTGCTTCCCAAAAATTCATACAACTTATATTACGACACATAATATATGTAGTTGGTAGTAGGTACTGCAAATGGTTTATTCAGACTAGATACATTTTTTGATCGAGTTTTAGTAGTTTTAGTCTCGTGAAAGGGAGAGGAGAGAAGCCCATTAAAAAAAAAAAATTTGATTCGTCATCATAGGATATACATCTAACGGCTAGAATCAGTTGATCCGTCGAATTTGGACAGAAAAGTCTAGAGAGGATCCGAGTCTGAATTTTCATACATTATTCTGCCAAACTTGCATGCACTCTTAATGGCTAGATAAGCAGTCAGGGGGAGTATACAAGTCCTCCAAACCTTGAGGTGAGAAAACCGGTTGTATACCATCTTTTAGTAATTACTTGAATTGCGATGTTTTAACTTTCAATTCCACTTTTGTGAACATAATTTTATTTGCCATGTATCGCAAGTGTGGGAAGTTCCTAATAAATTATAATTATTAAAAAGAAGGTTGATTAATCAAGTGACTACGGGCTCGTTTGGAAGTTCCTATAAATAACTGAAATCGTTTTTGGTGAAAGTGTTTTTTTGTTCTAAAAACACTTCAAGTACTTTTTTAGGATTCACTTGCATTTTTATTAAGGATTAGTTCCAAAAACACTATCATCAAAAGTGCTCAATCATTTTGGAAACACTTCCAAACGAGATCTAAGAACATGGTTGAATTTATATATACAAGTGTTGCAAGTTGGCATGTGCATGCATGCTTGGAAGTTAGAAAAAAACAAAGACTCGCGACAAACGCACACATTGTTTGCAGATGAATACAAGATAGAAGAGGTGCACTTGACTTTTAACGTTTCAAACTTTTGCTAGCTAGGAAACCCTGCGTGTGTGACTCAAGTACTTCACCTTTCTCGTGGATTTCTGTCCACCACGAGAAAAAAAAGGGGATGAGAGACCAAGAACAAAATAAGCTATGATTCATCTGAAAGGACAATTCTCCACCACCAGGTGAGGCATGTGCATGAGAATTGTATGTGTGCATACACCAAAAGAACACAAAGATCAACTTTCCTGTATTTGACTTTACTCAGCAACGTTAGGCTCAAGAGATAACCTTTTAGAGACGAAAGATATGGAAAAGAAGAGTACTAGTCTAAAAATTAATTAAGTATTTCAATTATAAATCATTTTTTAACAACATTTGTATTTGTTTTCACTATCAAATGATGTTTCCAAGTGCGGCTCGTGTGAATATCGGGAGACATTGTACTTATAAGGAGCTTGATGCCTAACCGTTATCGCAAGACTATCGCGAATGCAATAAATTTATTGTAGACTTTGTAAATATTTTGTCGTTTGTTGAGAATGAATCTAATATTGATGGGAGGAGAGATCTTGAATGGACTTATAAGTAATGCGGACTCTTCTTCATATTGTCAATTGGTTTTATGGTGAAATTTTAACTTTCTTCATGGTATCAGAACATGTTATCCCACGTGTGAAGTCAAACGACCACACACGATCCACATCACCTCATTGTGTTGTTCACGTGTTAGACTTGAAAATTTGCCACACACGAAAGAGTGTAGAGAATAAATCCCACATTAATGGAAGGATAATTCTCCACCATTTGTTGAGGCATGGGCATGAGAATTGTATGTGTGCATATACCAAAAGAACAAAAAGATCAACAAGTACTAGTCTAAAAATTAATCAAGTATTTTTTTTAAAATAATTTGTACGTCTTCATTATCGGATGATGTTTCAAAGTCCGACTCACCTGAATGTTGAAGACATTCTACTTGTAAGGAGCTTGATGCCTAATCGTTGTTGTGCATGAGATAACTTTATTTCTGCTCTTTGGTTTTAATTGAATTTTATAAATATTATATAGTTTGCCATTTTCCTTTTTTTTAATAAGTATTTAAATTATAGTAGATACTAGCTTAGATAAATTGGCTAAATTAGTATGTTTTTTTTCACCCGAATTTAAATTTCTCTTTACTTATTTAAAAAGAAATTTTTTAATTATGAATGCGTTCGGATGATGATGCATGCAACAGGCATTATCTGCAAGATAGTACTAAGGTGCTACTCATACACTTACTTCTTGATTTGGCCAAATCAAAATATGTCACATGTTTCTTGTTTTTTAAGGTTTAAAAAAATTAAATAATATGTCTATTATTCTTTAAAACGATAAAACATGTGTTAAAAATTCATTAGGTCATAATCAAAAAGTGAGTATATGAGATAGGGTGCATTTTAGATCACCACCCTCAAGTGGTGGTAATGTTCACTACCCTATTTATTACAGTTATATGAGTTTAAATTTCGAGATATGTGTAGTGGATGAACACAAATTTCAAAATTTAAATTCATCTAACGATGATAAATCGGGTGGTGAGCATTACCACCACTTAAGGGTGGTGAGCAAAAATATTCCTATAGGGGATACTAATTTTTTTTGTCAAAGATTCTCATTAATGAGTATCTAGAGTAATGCTAGGTAGATTGCATTCGTAGACTAAATTTGGAAACTAAATGATTCTCACATATAAGAAATAAATATATTAATCAACACATCCAATCATCAAGTTTCATGTCATTCGATTTACAAAATTTGATCTATAAATTTAGCTTGTCTAACATTACCGAGTACCTAAGTATTATCCTTATCCTTATGGGCATGAGTTTGACAACACAAAAATGTCTGGTTGCGCCATGTGCACCACTTTGCTGTACAATTACTCTCCTTATCACAAAGTTCGGATGTCTTCTAGAAGGGGGGCCGGGGAGCTTTCATCCCATGCAATTCATCGGGCTAAGTCTTCCAAAAGGAGGGCCGGGTAGGAAGCTTTCATCCCGTGCAATTCATCGGCTAAGCATCGGCTAAGTCTTCTAGAAGGAGGGCCGGGTAGGAAGCTTTCATCCCGTGCAATTCATCGGCTAAGCATCGGCTAAGTCTTCTAGAAGGAGGGCCGGGTAGGCAGCTTTCATCCCATGCAATTCATGCATTCTCTGCAGTCTCATCAATATACATATATATACATATGTGTGTGTGTGTGTTCCCGTTGTCTAATTTAATCCCACCAATACAATTTAATGTCCACTTCCCCTTCTCACATCACTGGTTATTTTCGTCAAGGGGGAATGTGCTAACTAACATGACTCCACTAGGACCACTACTTTATTGTGCTCCTTCGCCACATGAACAGTGACGGATCTATAATTTTTTTTTTTTCGATAAAATGAACCAATCATTTTGCGTTTGGCACGTAAGGGAGGATAAGGGCGGATTCAGGAAATTTTCCTCTCAGAGAGCAAGATGAACCAGACAATTGCCCTTGGGCACCTACGTACGCTGCCTCTTCTTCTTTGAGGCATTTTTGATCTTCCTCCTATATGATAACCGTGCTCAAGGAAAATCTCATAGGAAGATTTGGACCCTTTGTGTAACAAGCGGTTGGAGTCAACTACATTATACACCAGCTCCTACGTAGATTTTTTATTGGGGGGCAAATGTCCCTCTCCACAAGGGTGGATCTACCTTGAGGCATGATGGGTCAACTGACCCCTCCTAGCTTGAAAAGTTTATAAGGAAGAGTTGGGTGTTACTCTTTGAAAAACTGAGATGTCCTTGAAAGTTGTCTGCTAACTGCTTGACGAATTGCCCCTATGGATACTAAGTAGACTAACTGCTAGCCTCATGCCTTATGCGTTGCTATGGGCATTTTTCGACATGCTCACTTGGTATATGTTGACATTTGTCGGCATGCTCGCCCAACAGTTATTGACATCAGTCAACATGTTCGCTCAAAGGCTGTTGGCATATGTCGACAGACATGTAATATGACTTGACAAATGACCTTATACCTTCCAAAACTCTATGAAATGCCAATTTGCATAGTCTTCCGTCCAAAAAAATTTGTGCACAACGCTATTCTCATTGACCCCACCCACCCCCCCAAAAAAAAATTCCATACATCTGCCATTGCGTCTCGAGCTCAAACTGGCAGTTTCGTCTTCCTATCTACACATGTTAGTTATTCACAAGAACGCTTGTCATAAGTATTTACTATGGTATTCATAATGCATTATTGAAATAAACCACTCATGTTTCTTCAACGTTAGAACTTCATTGTCTTCGCAAATGATGTTATGCATAGTTGTAAGCTATCTATAAATATGTGAACCCAAAGAAAGAAAGAAAAAAACAATTTCATACGTGAGAGATGGATATTTCACAAGGTGCGGTTCCCTTCCGGCTTCTAGAAGGGGACGGTAACGATGGGGTAAGCAGATGACAAAGTAACACAGAGGAAATTGTTCGACTTAGTTTAATTATTAAATATTATTTATTTTTGTTGTTATTTAATTTTTTATTTGCTAATCAGACAATAATTTATTGAACAACGAATAAAAAAGGGACAATTATTTAGCACTTCAACGGCATTACTTTAGTAAACTCTGTTGTGAGTCATGTGAATTTGTGACTTTAGTGCCGTCTTAGGACAGTAATTTCGTTTAATAATCCATCGGGTCATGTTACTGACTTGCTCTCGGGTGATTGACTAAAGTACAAAGCAAATACGTTAACGGTGCAACTTTGCTTACCCTGATATTTATTCTCGTTAGATAAGTTTAAATTCTTTTAAATTTATGTATATTCATCACACAAATTTTGAAATTTAAACTCAAAATAGAGTGGTAACCATTACCATCACTTGAGGATAGTAAGCAAAAATGCACCATAATGCAACAAGGGGTGGGTCCCTATAACGTTTATTGAATCAGGGTGAATTTTTGCTCTCCGTCCTCAAGTGGGGGTAATACTCACCACCTCACTTATTTGTGTCTGTCCACTCCATAAATTTTGAAATGAATCCATTTGATACTATGAAGATCTTCTAACGCTTAAGTCGGAGTACAACATCGAATAACCGTGTTATGATACAACGATTATTTTATAGCATTTAAAATCAGAATGATGAACATCACCATCACTTATATGTGGAACAGCAAAAATATTACCATGTGACGTTTGTAAAACTCTAATAGAAAAGTTAGAAACATGGGACCGGCACCTTTGATTATATGTGTACATTACGGTTTTCTTTTTACTTTATGTCAATTTCATCATTATAATTGAATAAATTGGGCAGAGGTGTGGGATTTGGTCATAGGGTCAAGGAGAAGGACAAAAGGCCTTCATACGTTACTTCACAAATACTCAATGTGTTAATAAGGGCAATTGAAGCCACTTAATATTATGATCTGATGATTTTTTTTTTTTAAATTTATAAGTAAGAGATTTTAGGTTCAATTCTCGTCAAAAACGAATTTGAACCACATTATTGATAGTCTATGAGGCTATCTTTCCCTCTCCTCTTTAATGTAACTGTATGACAATTGAAATATTTTTTGGTATATTCAATCGATATCAACCAACTATATATTCTTACTCAAGAATATTTTTTTTTTATGTTATCTGTGAGTATAGTTATATTGTTGAAAACAAATTTCTAAATCCGCCATTAATTAGTGTCAGCTAGGATAGAGCTTTTCTTAAGCACTTTTTGTCATTAAAAGTTTGCAAAAATGGAGAAATCTGAGGTACCATAGATGATTACCAAACCCACAAGCAAGCCCCGGCTAAGGGGGGATCGTTGATATGCCCTACAATTTGTACTTGAATTCCTTTTGTAGTTGCTTGTATTACTCTCCTACAACCATTTCATAGTTTGAACTGCTCCCATTTCCCTCGCCTTCGATTTTTTCTCTTTGTTTTGTATTATTTTCATTTGGTTTGTTTTCATCTCTCCTTCGTTGCACTTCTGTTTTCTCTAATAAATTTTGGGTGTCATTGGTGTTTAAATGGATAGGAGTTCTCTATTTAGGGCTAGGTTCCTTCATTTTGCTTATGCGAAATTGCAAATGAAGCGTAGGCAACTACAATTGTACAATGACATGACTTCGATGTTTCTCTACTACCTAATTCTTCGTTATCTTGGATATTGTCTTTGAGAAAAAACCTATATCCGTTTAGTAAAAACTCTATGTATAAAATCTTTTAATTTAGTTTGATTTTTATCACACACACATGGTTGCACTACATACAACACAAGAATAACTACCTATGTATATTTTGCCAACTTCTTATAAAATAAAAAATAAAATAAAAGTTCAACTTTTTACTAGTCTATATTGAGAAGAGATCCTCTATGGATCTCTTCCACTAATGTCATCGGATCAAGTGATTCGGACCTTTGAAATTTCATCTAACGATCCACTTGTTTTGACATTTTAAAAACTATAATAATTTTTTTTACTGTTAGATGAAATTTCAAAGGTCCAGATCACTTGATCCGGTTTCCTTGGTGGGGATCTCTTCTCGTCTGTATTTACCAAATCATGACCCCGAAAATACCGCATTTACCAAATTATTATCCGAAGATAAAATCCGTATTCACCTAAAAAAATCTAAAAAAATCTAAACTCACGCGCGTATCAAGCAGTGGAAAGCGGAACTTGAGAATTGAGATGAACAGTAATTACTGGGTTTGCCTATAAAAGCAGGACGAACGAGACTCCCACTCCCTCCTCCTGATCAACGCTCTCTCTGCTAAAAATCGCCATTAAAGCTCGAATTGCAAATTCTCGAAGATACCCAGAAAGAAAGTTTGAAGCTTTGGTGGTAGGAAGCTCTGAAGGATTGAAAGCGATTGCTGTGCCGATCTTCTGAGTGTCTATTCACGGTACGTTTGTCAAGAAATTTTACCTTTTTTTGCTGCATTTGTTCCTGAACTGCACCTTGGTTTTTTCTGTTAAGATGAAAAGACTTGAAGGGGACGTTGAAATCCGTGTGAAATTTGTGGGTTTTGGGTTTTGTGGGGATGGTGGTGTGTTTTGGTTTGTTGAGCCGCAGATCTAGCTTTGTTTCTGCTTTCGGTTTCATCACTGTTTGGATTGTTGGGTTTGTTTGGTTGCTGGGAAACTGGTTTGGGGGAAGACAAAAGGGAAATGCTTGGGAAGTTTGTTTCTTTGGGAAACAATTCTCAAGCATTTGCCTTTAACCAACACAACAAAGGGGTGGTTTTTCTTGTGGGGGGGGGGGGGGATGTGGATATGATGCCAGAGGTTTGAATGCTTGGTTTAAATTAATCTGACACTATATTGTAAGCCAAGAGATATGTGAGGTTTTTGGGGTTTTCTGTGAGTCAATCCTGTTCAATTTTATGATAGTTTTGTGAGAAGTGGTTTCTAAGTGCATGTTGAGCTTGATGAAACTCTGTTTTAGCTGTTTAGGGGCATGTAGGTGTGCATCTTCGTGTTTTCGGAGTTTATAGTGTTTGGTCGTACCCGAATTCTATTATGATTTCCTCTGATTGTTGTACTTCACCTCATGCTGGAGGGTTTCCCCACAATTTGAGGGTGTAGTGAGATGTATACCCTCAAACAAGGCTGATCAGCTAAGCGTTATATCGAAATGAGGTCGGTTGAATCCCTCATTTCGTACCCGTGTCTGCTATAGAGCCGGGGTGGTAGAAAATCCGGAAAACGTTGTTGTTTAATTTTGTGTTGGCTTGATGGAGGGTTCGGGATTGGTTCAGTTTCCTCGTCAATAGGCATTTTTTCCTTCACTGTTCTACAGCAATTTAGATTGCTCTATGTCCTTCATTAAGCTGAGGAATTCTTGCAGCTAATCAATTTGGTTGGATGTCAACTCAAACATAACTGTCTGTGTGAGGTAGAATGGTGAGTGTGAACTTGGTTGAGAGATGTGTGTGTATAACAGTTTCCGGTGGCTAAAGCGGGTAGCATTCTTGATCCGGTGCAGATTTTTGGATCACTCGGATTTATTAAGTGAAACATTTTTTCCATGTTTCCTTTAATCTGCAGCCATATATGTTATGTGAACCTATATGTATAAAATACATCCTAGGTGCTATGAGCGGGTGCTATTTGTAGTTACCGTTGTCTCTAAATTGGTTTCATTTCTCTCACAATGTGGTCGTGCACTGCTATATTATTTTAACTTTTTCCTCTCTCGCAAGCATTTGTCTTGTCTTCCATTTGTTAATTTTCAGTCTGATTGTTTCGCAAGGTCATCAGATGAGGGGCCTTAAAAAAACTCATGGTACAGAACTGATTTCATTTATCTTATCTTTTGCAGTACTGGTGAAAGAGAAAAAACAAATAAAAAGAACCGAAAAAATGGCCTTGCAGCAATACTTTGCACACGAATGCAGATCCGTATCGGGGGCAACAACAGATTCAGAAAATTCCAAAGGTGGCTTTGACTGCAACATCTGCTTAGAATTTGCGCACGAGCCAGTGGTCACCTTCTGCGGCCATCTATTTTGCTGGCCTTGCATCTACAAATGGCTTCACGTTCAGAGTGCCTCCCTTGCCTCCGATGAGTGCCCTCAGTGCCCTGTTTGCAAGGCTGATATATCGCACACCACCATGGTCCCACTTTACGGCCGGGGCCAAACAACTTCCGAACCTGAGCATGAAGGAAAGATGACACTCTACAGGGGAATGGTAATACCGCCCAGACCATCAGCATGTGATGTGCAAGCTCTCATATCTAGCACCTCTCAGACCGTCCAGCAACTTCCATATCGTAACCCTTATCAGAACCAACAATATGACCCTCAATCATACGGCAGTTTTGGGGAACATCCTTCCTCTCCACTCCTTGACCTCGGAGGCACTGCAATGGCAGGTGTCCACCATCCGGCGGTTGGGGTATTTGGAGAAATGGTTTATGCAAGGGTGTTCGGAAACTCAGAGAGCTTATATGCGTATCCGAATTCTTATCACCGAACGGGAAGTAGTAGTCCAAGGCTGAGGAGGCAGGAGATGCAGGCAGACAAGTCACTAAACAGAATATCTATTTTCTTCTTCTGTTGCTTACTTTTGTGCCTTCTTGTCTTCTGAAGTTCAGAGATTAGGTCATTCTCCTTCTCTGCCATTTTGTTACTGTATAATTAATGCTTGTGAACATAGATAGATGAAATTAGATGTGAAATATAAGAGGTAGTAATGATGCTAGAATTTTCTAACGGCTGGATGTGCGTTGAAACTTTTTAGAAAATTCCATGATCAATTCATATTATGTTGTATGGATTATAGTTTAAACCAAAGTATAAGTTATTATAGATGTTCCTAACAAATATAGGGCTCGTTTGGAAGTGTTTTTAAAATGATTGAAAGCGTTTTAGATGAAAATATTTTTAAAACCAATTTTAGTAAAAATTCAAATGACCAAATAAGCTCATCATAATTTTACCAAATTGTTATCATAACAAACAAAACTTAGGCCAGTGGGCTCCAATGGGGAGCCCGATTTGGCAGGAATCCACGGCCCAGACCTGAGCTATATAACGCAAAGTTGATGTCAGCATGACGTCAACCACAATTTAAATTATTATTAATAATTTTATACAAAAAAATTAAAAAAATTCTATAAATACCTAACCATGCTTAAAAATCATATTCGAAATTAAAAATAAAATTATCTTTCATTATTTTATTAAAAAATAATGATAATATTTTAATCCCAATAACTTGAGCTATTCACTTTAGGAATGAAAATGCACTTAGGCTATTCACTTGGGGCGATTGAGTTGCCTATAACCCAAGGAGGCTTTTAGGGATGGAAGTGCTGTAATAAGTGCTTTTGGGAAGGAGGGGGTCCATCCTGTATGGCCGACAATTATTTCACGGCGGGTCTGTTTTAAGCCAACTTGGTCACACAAATATGAGGTTTTACCAGTCCAAGCAGCCAGTCAAGCTCTATTTATTGCGTTTGGTGAAGTCCTGATACATTTGAATGAACATAACAGTATACATTTGAAGCCACTCAAGCGTTATCCACACTCTTTTTCATTTTTCACACATTCTTTGTTAATTTATATCATTTGATCTTCTTCAATTCATTCGATCCGATGGCCGGGTGTGTGGATAGCACACCCTAAATCAATGATTTCAACAATAAGAAGATAGGGGGAACAAGAAATGAAACATTGCTTAACTCATTATCGAGAAATCGCAGTCTAACACAGATAGACAAATATCTCGGTAAAACTACAAAATGAGAAATTTTCTTATGTTAAATTGTGATAAGAAGAAATGACTCCACACACCCTAAATCAATGATTTCAACAATAAGAAGATAGGGGGGGGACAAGAAATGAAACATTGCTTAACTCATTATCGAGAAATCGCAGTCTGAGACATATAGACAAATATCTCGGTAAAACTACAAAATGAGAAATTTTCTTATGTTAAATTATGATAAGAAGAAATGACTTTTTATTCATGCTATGTCCACTTACCTGTCCTATTTTTCTGCCAATCTATGTATATCGTCCCACCAACCTCAAAGTCCTGGTAATTGGTTCACCTATGCCCATCCAATTTCCCATTGAAATGCACAAGTAACAACATTGGTCTGGTTATTTTCAACCACGAAACATCATCTTCAACATTAATTGTCATTACCAATCGCTAATCAAAAGCGGTTGGCCGAACCAAGAAACTTCCTGCATCACCAATCACAAGGTCCAAATCAAATTGATTCTTATTTTGGTACAACAAAATAGTTGTTCTACCTTTAACATCAAGGTGTTGGGAACACGGTTTAGTACACCAATTGTACTATTACACTTGGTGTACCGAACCGTGTTATCGACACACTAATTTATATATAACACGTGACGAGAAAGATCCTAACAAAGAATTTATAACCGATTATATGTCAGATCTCTATTAACTTTAGATCCAAGAATCTTATATAATCCTCGACCGAAAGGGTTTGTAGCTTTGTAATGATGAAATTAGATTGTCGTGGACACAAAGATTTGTGGGCGAATGTGCATCCCAAAATGTGTTAGTGTGGTGATAATGTTGGTATGGAGGTCTCAGTCACCATTTGGCCACCCAACCCCAACTGTGGTGTTGGAAGTTGCAATCTTTAATTGATGCCAATGTGGAGAGATTTTTTAGTGTGATTGTCACACGGGGTGATACATCACTTGTTGTTATATAAATGGTGAGATATGTGTGTTAAAAAGTTAATAACTTAAAAATAAATTTTCTCACCACTTACATAAAAACACGTGATGTATCACCCGTGTTCTGTCACAACTAAAAATTTATCGCCAATGTGGGACAGTGATGTATCCATTAGGTTTGTCTATTTGAATTGCTTGCTAATTGCCATGTGTTTTAGGTCCACTTAGTTTTGTCGTTTTTACATTCCATTTGCATCCAATATTTGAAAATAATAGAGGTGGCAGCCTGTCGTGTTTTAATGTGTTTCAATAACGTTATTTTATGTCCTGTGAGATTATGCTCAACTTAAATTCATATTACCAATACATGCGATTTAGGTACACTTATTTGTGTTGTTAACATTCGACTGCATCAAATACTGGTCCTGGCAACTTGTCATGTTTCAATTTGTGTTGTCATGTTTCAACTTATTAGTGGGCAGCAGGAGCTGCTGCTGATTTTTCAGCAGCCAAGTTCCGTTCTTTTTATTTGGTGTGAGATTATGCCCAAACGTACGAATCTAAACTAATTTGTAAATCTTGCATGTCGGGCCATATATCACCCATTTACAGGACATTTTTTTTTTTAGACAAAAGTTTACTACTATTAGGAGGAGGAGTTTTAAACCTAAGACGCATGGATAGAAACCCACTACCCGATCCATTAGGATATTAGACCACATGCTCATCTGTTTATCGGAAATGTGTTTAGCCACAATATATCTATTAGTTGCAATACCAAGATATGCGTTTAGGTCCACTTATTTGGGTCGATAGCATTTGACTGCATCAAATAGTAAATTTGCCAAGTGTCCTTATGTCGTATGAGATTATGCTAAACTCATTCACAACTTTTTCGTATCATGTCTAATTCTATCTGTTTACTAACACTATTCAGCCACAATAAATTTAGAATAGTGCTATCTGTACACTCTGTCTTTTTTACATTTGGACTGCATCTATGGATATCAAATTTCAAAGTGGGCTCGCCTATAATTATGCCAGGGGTATGAAATTCTTCAAATCATATTCAAACTAGCCACTAAACCACATTGAGATTTATGGTTTTTACCGCTTTTCACACAATTTTTTTTTATTTTTAAATTTTTTTTTTACACATGTTTGTTAATTTTTTTTCCACTCATCTTCTTAAATTCATTCGATTCAATGGTCGGAAATTAGAAAGATTTGTGAGAAGTAAATATAAGTATGTGGATAGAACCATCATTTTTTGTATCAATGAGATTTATAGACTTAAATCTGAATTTTCTTCCCATTTCATTGAATGACTAAATAAATTGTTGTACGCTTCTACTTAATTGTAGTTTATATTGAGAAATATGTTTTAATTATACTTGTCTACAAGGTATTAATCATTTGTACGGCCAAAGTGATCATCAAAACTCAAAATTACTATTAGAATAATTTCGCGAAAGGATTGATATTGACACTCCACAGTAGTTATTTTGGAAGAAAGTAATATTCACCGACAGTTCGTTAAATAAGGGACAGAAGTTGGTTAGGGATAATGAATGAGTGGGCCTAATCACCCAGAAAGGGAGAGTGTGAGAGATGGGCCTTAGTATGCTTATCCCAATGGATATTAAAAGGAAGGTAAGGCCTATATACGCTTGCGATTAGGCCTTGTTTGGTATGCATTTTTGAACAGGATAGAGACTAAGTTAAGTTACATCTCGTAGATATGATCACAAAACAAAAATCACTTCTGGAATCTTCAGTGAGTTTTTGACCAAGATTCCACGCATAATTGCTCGCTCAAATTATAAGGAAATGCTGATTAGTTAAAACAATCATAATATTTGTTACAAAAAAAAAAAAAAATCATAATAAGAAAGGTGGATCCAAATATGGAACCTCGAATGCGGAGATAAATGCTCTTAATTCGTCAACTTGTAGCTCAATTTGGAATCTGTATGTATTCCCCTTGGCGTTATTGGTTTTTTGTTCCCGACACTTTAATTCATGAAAGCCTCCTATTGGTCCTTGGTCTTATATCGTACTGTTAAATTTATTAGTCTCAATGCATATGTGTGTTAGGTAAGTTGATCAAAGCAATGTATCCGATCTCTTGAGTCCAAATATGAATCCACTTTAACATAATAGAGTAGTTCAAAATATCATATTACAAATAATTTTATTTTTATCATCGGTATTAATCGTGGGATTATTGGCCCGAAGACGGGGAGAACTACTGTTGTAGGAAAAAGCTTCTTGATAGCGCAACCCAATTAAAGAGGTCAGTCAAGAAAGTTATGATCGACCCAGCTTACCTAGAAACGATGAAGGTCATCCACCCACCCACCCCTAATAGAAGGCGAAAACACTTACTACATACAGAGGTGGAGTGGGGCGACCCACCTGAAAGATGTCAAGGTGCGACCAAGGGCTCAAAGGAGTTCATCCAACTACAACTTCATTAGAAACAAATTCATTAGAAACAAATAAGTTCTAGCACCGAAGGACTTTGTCCTTTGGATGGGGGTGGTGCTCTCTGTCGTGATGATCACTTATCTATCTTCTAGACACAGTCGTGGTTAATTTGTGCATGTGGCGCCATTAGGGGTTTATAGATATGGTGAATATCTACAAATATACCATTAGAAACCACATATTGTTCTTGTGGGTTTGGTAGGCTCATTAGGATGATGCCTTAATAACCAACTAAGTGCGCCATTGTAAGATCTCACATGATGAAGTGCCATGTGGACGTGTCTGTAGTGTCTTTAGTCTTGTACCTTCGGACATGGAACAAACTCCACGACAAGTAACATGAGATGAGTTTGGTAACTCACTTACAGTGGGAACTTTGTAAAGCAAAGAACAAGGTTTTCATTCTTGCATGTTTACAAAACTCTGCAAAGTAATCGTTGTATCATGACACGGTTATTCGATGTTGTACTCCGACTATAGCTAAGCATTGTGGTTTTCCGGGACTGAATGTAGTTCAAGGTAGCCCGGTTTGGTACCTTTAGTCTAAGATTAGACAAAGAGCAAGGAGATATATATATATGAAGCTCTGCCGGGTAAACCATGGCTCCCACCGGGGTTATTCATGACTCGGCTAATAAAAAGCAGCCTCAAGCAAGGAAACGCAGGATGGAAGGTGGAAAAGGTTGGCTTCGTTTCACAGAAAAAGGACTAAGGAAATTGAGTCACTCAACGGCGGGGTCTAAACACGAAGAGTTACCCTCGTTGCGGAACTCAACTCTACACTGACGACGGCCCGCACCACTTGTGTCCGCGTTCCCCGAAGGCAACCCTCTCTTTCATGCATGCAAGCAGCAATACTGGAAGACCATACTCACATGGAAAGAAAGAAAGAAATATATAATTCATGAGAGCATTGCAGCCTTGCGGATAATAAGAAACTCTGCCAGAATGTTCCAAAATTGGTCAGACTTCACGGCCCTTTTGATTATCTTTTCAATATTTGAATTTCTTGAGGGGTACCTTTGGGATGACTGATGAGTAAACAATCATTCAATGCACCCAAACCCTAAATTTCACATCTTTATTTGTACCTAGGATTTTCTACATGACTACTGGAGTTTTTGTTACAAAAGAGTCTTATGGTCATTATTTAGTGGGATATTTTGTTTAGTCAAGTCAAATAGTAGAACTTTTGTTTGACCTTATATTTCATTATTCATCTAAAATAAAAATAAATAAGTTTCATCACTAATAAATTCATGAAAGTGTCAATATATGCAATTGCTCGTACTTTTATTATTGTTATTTGTTAAACATAAAATTGTCCAACGTTCCTTTAATATTCTCATCGATCACGAGTACTATAAAGAAAAAAATGGCTCCAAAAATACTGAGGCGTGTAGTAAAGGACAACTACTAATTTAAGTGTAGCCTTGGCTTACACTCAACGAGTACTCCTTATAGATCCTCCACGTGCCATTGTCCAGGGAGAGAATAATGAAAATTCTATGCCTCCATCTACTCACATCACCATGCATTTTCCAAATCTTAAAATGATATAATATCCATGTTATAAATTAGGCTTTTGGGAAAGTTGCATGAACCAAGAAACTTAAAGAAAGAGCAAAGAAAAATAAAGCCAAAAGGAAGCAGTCCACCTTCCACGCCATTAGCTAATAGTTTCCAAAAGCTAGAGGGTGAAGAGCATGGTATAAATTAGAGGCCGTACTTGGAAACAAAAGATTCAAAAGCTAGCTAGCTAGCCAGCCAGCCAGCCATACATGGCTGAAAAATCTTCCCGGACAAGAAGCACCGCTCCGTTTCTGTCTAAGACGTTCGATTTGCTAGAAGAAAATGACGGAGGAGATGGTGGTGGGAAGAGAAATATTGTGTCATGGAATGTAGAGGGCACTGGATTTATAGTATGGTCTCCTGATGATTTCTCAGAGCTATTGTTGCCTAAATATTTCAAGCACAACAATTTCTCCAGCTTCATTCGCCAGCTTAATACCTATGTGAGTCGCCCTTTCTTTCTATCTCAACAATTTCCGTCTATTAGATTTGAACTCAAAATTTCATCGGCTAGATTTAGCATTCTATCTTTATACAAAGAATACACTTATGGAATATATATGTATCTTATCACAGATTTAGA
This sequence comes from Malus fusca, assembly GCA_035220775.1. Lineage (NCBI taxonomy): Eukaryota > Viridiplantae > Streptophyta > Magnoliopsida > Rosales > Rosaceae > Malus > Malus fusca. The sequence continues at coordinate 37,823,439 of CM069068.1, forward strand.
AAGCTAAGAATGTTTTCTTTGGTTATTTTTTATCACTTGATTAAGAACCCATTATTTCATAGATTAGAGAATAAAATCTAGGGTTTGAACCATTGACTGGTGTACTCATTAAAAGATTTATTGGATTGAGGATGATGGTTTTCTGTTTGGTTGGTGTAGGTATCAGAGTAGGTTGTCCCCAATATGAAACATAACGACCACATGTGCTTCGCATCATCGATTTGTATTGTTTTAAGCTTGAGAATTCACCACGCATGAGAGTGCATGTTGAGAGGGACCTTGTTGGTGCTTATAAGAAATTGAACTATTTCTCATATTACCAATTAGTTTTATGATGGTAACCCCAACTTTTCTTCAAATTATACCTCTCCCGGAACAATAGTAGTCAAACTACAAGAAAATATAATTATTTGATAATAAACCATAAACTTATACCCACTATGTGAAATACCTGGTGTAACTGCAGACTTATCTCCTCTTAACATGTTTTCTTTAATTCTCATGTTACTTAATTTGACGTAACGTGAGAGAGAAAAAATGAATATTTCTCAGTTTCACACTAGAATTTTCAAAATAAATCCATTTTTACCTACTTTCCTTTTGGTCACAGTATCTCCCTGGACCCTTCAATTATTTTAGCCAAGGTAAAATCTTATTGTCCTTTATCTTAATTATTTTCAATCAATTATTTTCAAATCCATGTGCATCCGTGTGTTTGTAGTCTAATTAGCAATCATTAGCGGTTCAATGGTCAAATTAAACAAGTCTAATCGCGGTAGGTACCCTTTTATCCTTTTGCAGGAATATGGCCTCTTCAATTTTGTCTAATACCATTCTCCCAAAACAAAATTGTTTTCTTAGTCCAACGACAAGAATTTTAGGTAAAAGATGTATATGCCTGGTTGTCTTTTTGTGACCGCTTTTAAAATAGTTAAAAACGTCTTTAATTTTTTTACAATATTTGGTAAAAATAATTAGGAGCTTTTTCAATTACAATACTATTTTTAGTACTTTTTGAAGTCTTAAAGAAGCACTTGCGTTCTTAGTGAAAATTTGGTTGTGCTTCTAGTAAAAGAACTTATGATCATGAACGATGAGCTACATATATCCTAGGTTATTTTTTTATCTCATAATTCGGATGGGTTTACAACACACTCAAACCATAGGCTTGGTTTGTGCTTGCTTATGAGCAAAAGTGCTTCCTATAAAAGCAGCCCCAACATTAGTCAGAGGCTTAGCTATTTTAACTTGTGATCCTAACCCTCAAACCCTAAAGCAGGGATTCAAAAAAACATCACGAAAAGAGTGGCAATTTAAGCATGAGAAATTCCAGAAGGGCTGCAGGGAGATGCTAGTGGAGATCACCAGGAAGACATGCGAACCAAGTGCTTTTCCAGTGTATCTAAAGGCTTCAGAAGAGAGTGGGAGCACAAGCACTGCAGTGGCAGCAGCAGAAGAAAACAACTGCCTGCTATTAATGGAGGAGAATAAGAACCTGAGAAAGCAGAAGTTGGAGCTGCAGGTGCAAATAGCTCAGTTCAAAACACTGGAAAGTAAGCTGTTGGACTGCGTTGCTCAGTGCATGGATGACCATCAGAACAAAGTTCGATGCTGATGGCACGCTACAAATTAGTTTGGCTTTATGGAATAAAAGAAATTGGCAGTTCATTGAAACGATATCTCTAAACAATTTCATTCGAGTGGATGACCGTTTTAGCCATTTGTATGAATAAAAGAAATTGGCAGTTCATCACTAGAATACTAATTGTTTACCATAATTGTTGGTGGACAAGTTAAATAACTAAACGGACTTCAAATCAACTTGAGTTTTTTTATCTAAAAATGATCTTTAACTAATGATAAAAAAAAAACAAACGGTTCTGATTATTTTTATTGTTTGATTAAATAAAGAAAGTTTATCATACTGGGAATCAAAATCAATCTAAAGGGTGGATGTAAGTATTACAATAAAGAGGACGGATCCATAACACCACATTTTTAACACCATTAAATTAAATTCACCTACTATTGAACCTCACAGGGTTATTTCTGATAAATATATTTAACTATTTCTAGGAAAATTATTTAATTTTTCTGCATAAAGCCCACTAGCCCATATTTAACTAGACCAGCCCAACTAAAAGGCCCAATTTCTCAAATATTTTAGCCCTTTTTCTCTAAAAGCCCCCTTCATCTTTATTTCTCTGGTTCTTCTCCCCCAACTCCAAAAACCCTAAACTCTAAACCATGGATCCGAAGCTCTTTGCCAAAACCCTAATCCGAAATGCGATAGCGAGCAGGTCCTACTACACGAGCAGGACCAAGAAGCCGACCCTATACAACAAAATCAGTCCGCTCGGAAACCCTAGCCTGAACGTGGTTCCGGAGCTCGACGACTGGGTCTTCAATGGCAACAAGGTCCGAGTCGCGGAGCTTCAGCGCATCATTCACGACCTCCGCAAGCGGAAACGCTTCTCACAAGCCCTCCAGGTTTTCTTTCTTCCCTTGCAATTTGCGTTATCCCTTGTTTGGTTGCTCAGAAAATGAAAGAAAATTGAAACATGCATCAAAGTAACTAATATTAGTTAAAGGAAGTGAGTGAGAGTGGGAATTAGGATTTTGGTTAGATAATGTGTTTGTTTGTATCAAAAGTAATTGGAAAGTCCTCTGCTTTTGAAGTAATGTGATATAGGTTGCAGATTTCGGAGTGGATGAAACAGAAGGGGATATGCATATTTTCGCCGGTTGAGCATGCCGTGCAGCTGGATTTGATTGGGAAGGTGCGCGGGTTTGTTTCCGCGGAAGAATATTTCGATGATTTGAGGGAGGAAGATAAGAACTTCAAGACTTATGGTGCTCTTCTGAATTGCTATGTCCGGCAGCGCCAAGTGGATAAGTCCCTCGCTCATTTGCGCAAAATGAAGGAGATGGGATTTGTTTCTTCGCCTCTAACTTACAACGACATCATGTGTTTGTATACGAATGTTGGCCAGCCTGAGAAGGTCCCGGGCGTTCTAGCTGAGATGAAGGAGAACAATGTCCCTCCGGACAACTTCAGCTATAGAATCTGCATCAATTCGTATGGTGTGAGGTCTGATCTTGAAGGAATGGAGAAGGTTTTTAAAGAGATGGAAAGCCAGCCTCACATCGTCGTGGACTGGAACACATATGCTGTCGTTGCCAATTTGTATATAAAAGAAGGCCAAACTGACAAGGCAATGGATGCTTTAAAGAAGTCGGAAGAGAGGCTGGATAACAAAGACGGACTTGGCTACAATCATCTGATTTCGCTCTATGCGAGTATGGGGAATAAGGGTGAAGTTTTGAGATTATGGGGTGTTGAGAAGAGTGCTTGTAAGAGATGCATAAACAGGGATTATATGGGCATGTTGGTATCTCTGGTGAGGCTCGGTGAGCTCGATGAAGCTGAGAAGGTGATGGAGGAGTGGGAATTGTCCGGAAACTGTTACGATTTTCGGGTGCCACAAACTCTCATTATAGGCTACACGGTAAAGGGATTATATGAGAGAGCAGAAGCTCTGCTTGAAGACTTGATGGAGAAGGGAAAAACAACCACCGCGAGAAGTTGGGAAATAGTGGCTGCCGGGTATGCAAATAGGGGTGAGACGGAGAAGGCTTTCAAGTTCATGAAGGCGGCTCTATGTCTGTCTTCCGAGAAACGGTGGAAACCTAACCTTGGAGTTGTGACAACCGTATTGAGTTGGCTTGGTGATGAAGGCAGTGCCGAAGATACGGAAGCTTTTGTTGGGGCGTTGAGGAATGTCATCCCAGTGAACAAGCACATGTATCGTGCTTTGTTGAAGGCATATGTAAGAGAGGGTAAAGAAGTAAGTAGTGTTACGGATCGTATGGAAGCTGATGAAATTGATGTTGATGACGAAGAAGCAGAGGACATCTTTGCCACTAGAGAAAACAAAGAACACATATCCGCAGATTAGAACATCTGCGGAAGCTTAGGGCGTGGCGAATGGTCTGCGAAAACAGATTTTAAGACGGTTTTTGTGGAGTTTCGCGATTTAAAACCGTAACAATTTATGTGAAAAATGCGATTGTTGAGATTTCGTAAGATTTTGCTGAGTGCTGTGAGAAAAATGTTATATGCCATAAAAGCATTTTTACCATTCATCGGACCTATTAGTTAGGGAACTTTAACGGAAAGCTCATGGTACTGCTCATTTTAACGAAAAATCATATTTTTACATTAAAAAGTCAATATTATTACTATTCACTTTATCTTTTATTTTGTCCTTATTGTTAAAACTCAAAGTTTTCAAATCATTTTCATTAGTTTTCATTTAGTGCTGTTAAAATATTTAACTGGAAAACGCGTTAACTTTTAGAGAAAATGTTTCTTTTCCAAAATTTCCTTGCATGTTTATTAAAGATTAAGGCTTATTATATTAGCATCCCACAAATTGTTGAATAAACCTCACATACTTAATATACCCTACATTTACTTTTTCAATTAAAAATTATTTTAATACATCCCACTTCCTTCCACATAATATCCTCACACCCCACATTCTTAATATACATCTTATATTTTCTACACGCACCCCACATTTCTCAAATCTTATAACACTCGTTTTTTATTTTGCCGAATGATTTCAAACTATCTGAACGTTAGTTTGCCAAATGATTTCAAATTGAATGATTTCAAAAAATGTTTAGGTTCATTTGAACGTTTTTGAATAACAATAATAATGATTTCAAAGCTTTCGAAACATCGATTTCGTGTTCCATTTGTCAAAAATTATTTTTCTCAATCAACATGTTTGTAGTTTCATTGTTTAGGGTTTTATTCAAAAATGGAGAATGAGAGGGGTTTTGATAGTTGAAATAGATAAATAATACGTTAAAAATGATTTGAGATATATTTATAAATTTTTTATTATTTTGTAAACCTAATAAAGTCAAAATTGTCATTACATAGTAGAGTAAATTAGTCATTAAATATTAAATTTTAATGTGGGTGCATTCAACATTTTGTGGGGTGCTAATATAAAAAGCTAAGATTAATTCCAAAAACATTTTCAACTATTTAAAAAGCAGTTCCAAACGAACTCTGGATCATTTAACAAATCTCACTTCCTCCACTGCCTTTTAGTTTTAGCAATTGAATTGAACGGATCAACATAAAATTATGGGACAAAATTAAGCCGAAGCATGCAAAACGTCCAAGGTACTATATGGCAACATCTAAAATTTGAACAAAAAGCAAAGCAGCAACCGATAAACTTTATGATCTTGCTTAGAACTATCCCAAATAACCCCAAATTTGCAATCGTCGATTGCACAGGAAAACATATGAATGCGTTTAATAAGACAGCATCTCAAGCAAACTTTTGGAATGTGTATAATGTCAGCAGACACTGCATTACATCAGAATAAAAATTGCTTTGCCGGGATTATTTGATAAAACGAGACTGCGCTTCACTCTGTGAGGGTAGCTTTAAGTTCTCCGTTGCTTTTCAGCTCCATCACGATGTCACAACCTCCGATCAGCTCACCTTTGTAATATAGCTGAGGATACGTTGGCCAGTTGGAGAAGACTTTGATCCCCTGCCTCACATCCTCGTCGGATAAAATATCAAAGGACCCAAAACTCACACCCTCTTCTCTAAGGGCATTCACGACCTTGGAACTAAAACCGCATCTGGGTGCATCGGGTGTGCCCTTGATGAAGACCATCACTGGTGAAGAAGTAATCAATTTCTTTAAACGATCTTCAAGAGTATCTGTCGGAACAATCCCTTTCTCTGCCAAAACCTTCTTGAGCTCACCACTCTTTTGCATCTCCAAAACAATATCTGATCCACCAATTAGTTCACCTTTGATGTATAGTTGAGGATAACTGGACCAGTTTGAATAAACCTTAAGCCCTTGACGGACTTCTTCATCAGAGAGAATATCAAAACTCTCAAAGTCCACCTTTTCTTGCACAAGGATATCGACCACCTTTCGGCTGAAACCACACTTGGGTTCATCTGGTTTTCCCTTCATAAACAGCACAACAGGGCTTTTATTAATCAGGCTTTCGAGTCTAGAGTTAAGAGTTTCACTCACACCAGTAGATGCTGAGATTCCACCCTTTCCGCTTCCAGCTTCAGTTACTTTTGCCCCAGCAGAATCAGTAGTATCAATTCCATGGTCTCTGAAAACTTCCTTTAATTCACCACCCTCATGCATTGAAATTGCTATGTCACACCCACCAAGAAGCTCCCCTTTGCAGTAAAGCTGCGGAAATGTTGGCCAGTTAGAATACTTCTTCAACCCCTCCCTGACTTCACTGTCCGAAAGAATATCGAAACTTCCATATTTGACATTCTCTTTCTTCAAAATGTCAACAATTTTTTGGCTAAATCCACATTGGGGCGCCTCAGGGCTACCTTTCATGAAAAGCATGACTGGATTGGAGTCAATCAGCTGCTGCAACCGCCTTTTCAAGGCATCAGCAGGGCCATTTTGCACTTGAGTTTTCACCTGGGAAGAACCATTTTCTCTTGCTAACTCTTGGACTGTTTCGAGTATGGTCGATCCAGCAGCCATCCCAAGGCTTGCAGGAGCAGCAGGTTCTCCAGGGTTAATAGATCCCGCAATCCTAGCAACTTTATTGGCCAAACTGGATGGATCTGCGCCTTCTAATGTATCAGCAACCTTTCCATCCTGACAAATGAAAACACAAACAGAAAATGACCAAGAGAAGAAAAATACACAGAATTAATTACAAAAGTTCATTAACAGCATTCATATGGGATTACTCAGTAAATTCAAACTTTACACGCTTTACCACTTATCCTATTAGAATGAGTATCACTATATTGCATGTGACAACTAAGTTTGCACTACTTCATCTTCCAAACTCATGAGTCATAAATCATCCTGCGACAAATAACTCGAAAGTAGCAGGCCTGGTTATTTTCACAGAGCACGTCTTAAGTCGAAGTATAACAAACCAAATCACCATCCGAAATCTCTCACATTCTTCGGGGTGGATAGCCATTCAAATTGATAAGGTGTAACATAAGGCTTCTTTTAATACCAGATATTCACATCACAATCCATGTCACCATCCTCAGATCATAGTCCTTCTCCAGTCACACACACTAACAAAGTGTTCCAATTGAACTTCTACCACCCTCTCTCAAATTTTGAGTTTGGCATCATAAACGGAGCGTATTAATACTTAATTCTCATTAGAAACTATCGTACCGCAACTATTATCCTATAATTAACAATAACAATAAACCCTTAACTCAATTGTAAACCACCTGCCACCAGATGCAAGCTAAATACCCCACCACATTCACACAACCAGATTAACCAAATGTAAAACCTGTTTTCACTCGAAATTGAACAACCTAATCATGCTTATTCAAAAATCACACAGGCAGCATCAAAATCACCAAGAAAACACGTATAAACCCAATAAGCATACCTTCACAAAGGCGAAAAACGGCACAGCAGAAACCGAATAGGCCTCGGATATCTCCGGCTGTTCCTCAGCTTCTACCTACAAATTTACAACCAAAAGTAGATTAAAATTTAAATTAAGAAATATATATATACACACACAAAACAGAAAAAGCAAAAACCTTTAGAGCAGAGGATGAAACGTTACCCTTAAGAAATAGGCGTGAGGGAAATCGGTGGAAAGATGGGCGAAAACCTCGTCCATGTGCTTGGAAGCTTCACACCACGACGCCCAGAAGTGCAGAACCACCGGCGCGCCGCCGTGAACCAAGCTATCGAGCTCCTTCTTCGACTGCACATCCTTCACTGAGCCACCCATCGAGAATGGAGTCTGCTGAATTCGGAAACCCCACAACCAAAAGCACGAGAGAGAGAGAGTGTGAGGTTTTTGAAGCTGCTTATTATATCAGAGCAGAATGACCATGGAAAGACCTAGAAGACGCAGTGGCCTTTTGTGAACGTACTCTTTCAGCTGACGAATCGTGGAGGAATGCGATGGATCATCTCTCGCCGTTGATTTCTCTTGGGATTGATTCCTCTATCGTGTAGGTGTGGGTTCTATCCACACGATATTGCTTGGTGAGTTTTAGTTTGTAGGGTGCAACTTAAGTTGGATCAACCCGAATTCGATTTTGTCTAACTCAATTTAATAACCCTCCTAATCTCAATCCGACTTCAATTAAATCTTTTATTAGGTTGATAGTGCTATTTTTACTTTTTTATGTTGTTGAAGTTTTGGTATACGTCTTGTAATTTCATTTCAACTTTGCAAGGTTCAAACATTAGAAATAATCTCTAAGTTGTTTGCTTTAACTTTTGTATGGGTGGATGTATGAATGAAATTTTAACTAGTATTAAAATATTTTTAGAGCGTCTGCGAGGAGACGATAGAAAACATTTTTTTGCAATGCTTGAATCTTGACACGTTATGTTGTCGGACTGTTAATATAAACGATGCATTTGATTAATTATTACTTGAATGCATGGCGTAAATTCACAATCTAACAAGAGAACGTTACCCGTGTGAGTAAGGGCTGGTTTGGTATTGATGTGCTTTGAAAAAAAGCTGCTGTGAGAATAAGCGGCTGTGCTGTGAGAATAAGCGGCTGTGAAATAAATCAGCAGAGTGTTTGGTAAACTTTTTTGTAAAAGTGCTTTTGGAAAAAAAAGCAGTCTAATAGTGTGTATTTTCATTAAAGAAGCATTGTAGCTCCGTGTGCTTTGAAAAAAAGCCAGTTTTCCAAAGCTGCAAATAGCAGCTTCAGCTTTTTCCTTTGATTTCAGCTTATTCTCACAGCAGCTTCCAAAATAAGCCTTTTTTTTCAGTTTACCAAACACCTAAAACCCTCACAGCTTTTTTTCATGGGTGCTTTTTTTTTAAGCACCTCACTCCCAAACTAGGTCTAAATCTGTTCAAACAAAAGAAGAAATTAAAGTTTAGTCCCAAGCCAATACATAGCAAATGCCTCTTTCTTTTTTCTTTGGTAATTGGAGATTTTCACTACTCAAAAGAAAATATACATCATCAGTTCCAAATCCTTTCAAAATCTGAATCACATTTCGCAAAATTTCGTTACTTTCTCCTCCAACGATTTGGTCGTCGATCATCCCTAAATCTCAATCTCATAAGCACCTTTTCGAGAAAGCACTTGAATTCATTTCTTTGTGAGAAATGTTAATTGCTTTCGATTAACACTGGCTAATTGGATTAGTATTGTTCCAGCATTTTCTCCTTCGGTCCACTTAATCGATTCTTGCTCCAGTAGCTTCAGAACCTGTGTCAATTCGACATACAAAAGTCAAATAACGAAGCATTTGTTAAACAGATGCAGCAAATAATTATGAATCAGTCTTACCAATGATCGTCTTCGCGATCCTTTTGAGATATCTTCCTCTTTTGTATCGCATATGACCTTAAGGTACTTGATTGCTGACTCGAAGATAGGAGACGATTTCAATAAACATGAGAAGAAGTTAAAAGAAAAATAGGAACACAAGAACAATTACTTACATGAGATGCCAGAAAATGATGAAATTTGACACTTCAAAAGACGTATTGCCTCCTTGGCACCGCGTTCTTGCAAGTCAAGCACTATTTCACCTTGAGTCTCAACTTTTCTGACAAGTAACAAAATAAACGAGAAGAAGATAATAATTAGCATTTCTGACAAGGAATACAAAGCAACAGATGACAGAACTTTTGATAAAATGGATTCTAACCTAGTTTTAAGAATCACTTCATTCGACTCATCCTCTGCTTCACGCGCCTTTTTGAGGAAAAAATGTCCCTGCAGTAGCACAATAGAAGTCATAAAGTAATAGTCCTTCATCGTACTCCGATACTCCTTCACAGATCTACGGAGAACCTGGTAGCTATCTTCGTCATCTGCATCTGTAGTTCTAGCACACTTTAGTTGTAAAGGAAATACAAGCATAAACATGAATTTGACAGACAAATTGACACGAGCAACACACATGGAAATTAGCTACGGCCTCAAAACGTCTTTTGGATTAATCTGGATTTCATAGGAATTGAATAAATTATTAAGGGCACCATTCCCTCCACAAAGGATATTAGGGAAATGAAGTTTCTCCCATATATAGAAAAGGGTGCATACCATCCTCGCCATGATGATGTTGATACACAACAGCTGACTTGTACTCTGAAATGAAATCATCCGGAGGTTCAGCAACTAGTTGTCCATATGCTCCATATCCACTCCCTGACTTTATTGTTCTTCTTGGTCTCTCCACTGGTCTCTCCTCGGTTCTCTCGGAAGCACAAAACAGAGAAGCCAGAATATCCTTCTCGAGATCATTTCTCTCCTTTTGCTGTCCAGTAAATTCTGCTTCGTTTGCATTTGAAGCCCTATCTCTGTTACTGCATGAGACGAGCACAGACAAGTCAGAGTGATTGTTATAATAACTAGGAACTAATGAACACTAAAGTATTGAAAACGCATACCCTTCGGTGGAGTTTTTGGATTTTCTGTCGGATGATACTTCATATTTCAGGGACAAATCTGCAGACTGGACAATAATCTCAAATAAGACGGAAAGGGAGATAAATACCAAAGTAGAATTTACTAAGCATGCTGAACCGATTTCATGGACTAGATCTTACTGTACCTAAAACCTAAATGCTACACAAAATGAGCCCCCCGTCCATCAAAACTATGACAAAACAATAAAGACATTTTTACTTTCAAATATTGATTACAACAGCTGCACAAAACTGCATGAGTACATCCACTTACATGAAGTGTGAGCTCTCTTCGTCTATACCTCCTTATATGAAGTTAAGAAATCCAAAAGCTTAAACAAATTATATTATAATTGAATTAACTTTTCTGAAGAACTGATTGGAATGTACATTAGTGATGCAGCTTGACATGTAATTGTTTAGAAATCAGAAGGCGCACAAATCCCATTTTGGAAGTTTACTAACCTTCTCACTGGATTTTCTGATGAGTTCGTTCCTTTTCTCGGAAGTTGATGCTGGCAGATTAATCAGTTTTTCCATGCTCTGAATGGTATTAAAAGGAATTGTATAACATCAGCAAATGGGAAAATTATTTTACACATACATCATATAGTAACGAAAGGGCTACAACAGTTGTAAAGAAACTGCCCTTCAGGTTTCGAGAAGTAAAGAGGGTTTAGTGTACCTTTTCCATATCATATCCGCAACCATCTGCGTATTCCAAATAAACCAGGATTAGTGTTCACACATTAAGGTCATTGAACAAACAACGCTTAAATACAACACTAACATCCATCAATTGGATCCAAAGTAGTCATCTTAAATCTACAACCATCAAACAGATTGCAATCAAAACTTTGAACACTCAGTTCATGCACTAATTCTTTCTTTTAATTACGGTATAAGGATCATGCATTGCCCCAACTTAATCATTTTCTCTAAACCACTCTTGCCCTCTACACTTCAATGTTCTTTCTTCCGACTCTTCACTCCCAACTCCGATAACCATGAGTGTGTACGATACTTCAAGTGAGTGAGTGAGAGCGTGTCTAATCGTAAAAGCATTATATCATCTCCATTCGAGAAATCCAACACGAGCGAATTCATCAGAACTAATAATCCACATTATGCTAGAGAAAATTCAAATCATCCTTAACAATTTCAAACTCGTAAAGCCTAACCTTCATGTAAATTTATAAACCAAAGAACAAGACAAACTGAAAATCTCAAAACAGAACAGATAAGGATCGAACTTTACCAAGAACTTGCCGAATCTGATCCCTCTCTAGCTTGAACCCAACTCCAAGCATACTGAACAGAAAATCCTCCATGCCCTGGTGGAGCCGTTCATCCCTTGAGGAACAAGACTCATCGTTTTCGACCCAATTTTCCGACATTGGCAACACACTGGAGTCCAGCTTCAAGGGCTTGGTTGCTTCATTAGACCCATTTGCCGGCGCCGGCGCCGTTTCCTTCACATACTGCTTCCCAATAATGCTCGAAACGCTACCAACCGAAACCGGCCGATATTTCGGCTTTGAAGCTCTGGGATTCCCATTCCCATTTTCTTGATAAGGCGGCTTCTTATAGATACTATTGACAGGTAATCTGGAAGTTTCTCCGCCATTGGGTGCAGAGGTAGCCAGAGCTTCGGCGGCGTCGTCAGCATTCTTCCCCGCCTTGCAATACGCAGAAGTGATTTGATCGAGAGAAAACGCAGCCCCAAACACCTCCAGCAAACCCCTCAGCGCCATATCGTCAGCGAGACTCGACGCGCCGTTCGAACCAGAGGCCTCCATTTTCCCAGAAACTCGACGTAACAGAAAAATGGATTCTGGGGAAGACGAAGAGACTGATTAGAACAACAGAGGTGGATTCTTCCCTAAACAAAATTCTGGGTTTGAATCAGGAATGCAAAACAATCAACCCCATTTGAACAAAAATTTAAAATTCATAAAAATTAATCGGAATTTCGGACTCGTAGACTCAAAGTTTGAAGCTTTTGGTACTCAAAAGACGCTGTTTTTTTCTTATTTTTTCAAAAATCCAACAGCAGTGATAATATTGAATTGAATGGTTTGAACAAAATCTGAATGCGAGTGAAGTTATGAGAGTGAGTGGATTGAAGAATATTTTGTATAAAAAAAAAATAGAGAATAAAGTAAACTTGAAAAACAAAAACAAAGAAACAGAAGAAAGCAGCATGCTTTTGGCGCCTTCGCTGTTTGCTTACTCGCTTTCTCCCTTCCAAAGCACGTTCCTTCCGATGGAAGTTGTTGCGGAACTCCCAAAGACACTGAATTTTTTGACCCACTGAGTGATTGAGATTGAGTGGTCAAGTCTCAGAGTTTAAGTACTGATTGGTGATTGCCTACCTGGTTAAATACCAACCAAAAATACATGGATTTGGTCAACTAAATTGTGTGATTTTAGTAGGAGTCGTTTCACGCTCGCGTAAATGATGTGGCCGTTGATACATTCGGGTTTACATGCATCAATGGGTGAAAGTGACTTAACGGAGACTATACCAAACCGCTTTGATAGATTAGTTTCTTGTTTGATATTAAATTGGGAGAATGTTTGGTATGTTTTTTAAATTTTCATATCTAAGTTGATACGCAATTCCAAATCAATAAATATAAGAAGATTTATATGTATGTTATGTCATTGGTTGACAAGAGATTTTTTAATATTTATGGAACACAACGGAGTACATCACGTGTCATAATATTATAACACGTGATACCATATTATGTTTCAAGCACACACAAAAGTTTATATGCCACCAATGTTTTCTTTGAAGACTATATTAGTTATGACTCATTCTAGTATCTAATGCAGCAATAGTATTAGTGTTATAGAAATAAAACATGTGTTAAAATATCATTAGACTAGAATTAAAAAGTGAGTATATAGAGTACTCACTAGTAAGTACCTAAATATTATCTGTATAATGGGCCCCACACTAGTGAAAGGAGGGCAGATGGTGGTGTACGCCTTTACGCGTGACCTGGGTTTTCTCGCATAACGCATGCTCTCCTTTCTGGTCGAAAACAATATAAGTTTCATTAAATGAGAAAGACCCAATACATATTACATCAAATTGCCCAATAAAAATCGAGGATGGTCAATAAGCTCATTCAACGAAAAAAAAGAAAACGAAAAAGAGAACCCTAATCCTTATCCCGCAAAGGCGGAATGCATTTGGTGGCGCCACCGTTGCCGCCACTTCCACCTCGCCATAAGCCACAAGGGTAGTTGCCCTAAGAAAATCGACACTGCGTTGGATTCGACAAAGGCATTGCAACATCAAAATTTCAAACCCGCAACAAGAGAACAATCTCAACCAGATTTCTTCAATGAAAACATCACACCAGAAGAGAATCACCACATCCAAACCCCAATCACAAACCCCTGCAAAAAAAAAATCACAAACAATAAAGAAGAGATGGGGCTAAGGGGCATTAAAACACCCTCCTAATTTGCTAAAGGGTTATTTTATGCACACCCCCACAATTTTATAAAAACACCCCACATTAAAAAACTTTCTCAAAAATTCCAATTTTGTCCCTCATTCTTTTGAAGCCACCCCACTCCCCACACCCCCATTCCAAAAAACAAAAAGCACACTCAGCAGCCCCAATTCGACAACCAAGTATATCATATTACCTCCATAAACATCAGCTGGAAACTCCCATTTATTTGGTTACAATCCAACATTTCGACTCATCAACCCGGATACTCCTTTACCTTTATCACCTTCGTCGTCGAAGTCGTCGTCCCGCACAAGCCACCCCATCGTGGCCCCTCTTTGTCTCTCACTTTCAAAAGAACATAAAAAAAAATAAAAAAAAGACATTTTTGCTAGAGTATCAAATGAAAATGCAATAGAGAGACAGTTGTGCTATCGTGATGAGAAATTATTACTGGTTGGGCTTTTTTGCCTCTGTTTGCATGAGGTGTTGCTGCCGGCAAGGAATAGTTAGGTGACCGGGGTTTTCTCTTTGTCTATTAACTTAACCTAGCCTCTTGCCACATGCATTCGCGTGTGGCAATTGACCTTTTATATTAGATTATGTCGTTTAATTTTTTTTAAATAACTATTTTATATTTTTATTAAAAAATTATTCAGAAAAAAAAAAGCAAAACCATGAAATCACCCACTAACATGGGAGTTTTTTTTAATTAAAGTTTTAAAATTAAAATTCATTCAAAATTAAAATGTGGTGAATTACTTTAAATTCTTATGGTTCAATTATAATTTTTAGAATTCTTGAAGGACAATTTTTGGCATTTTGAATGTCTTTATATATATAGATTAAGTAGGGGTAGAGGAGGAAATTTAAGTGAAAAAATTAAGGTGTGGAGTGCCTTCATAAGATTGTGGGGTATTAATAGAAGAGAGCTGCTAGACCCACCCCGTTGTCTTATTTCCCAACCCACGTTATATTTACACCCACTATAAAAAGTTAAAAAATTAAAATGTTATTTCCCCACCCACTATTATTCCTAAAATAACCCTTAATATATATATATATATATATAATTATAAACTTGTCTCTTAAAAAAAATAATATAAACTAATAATATTATTCTCTTCTAAAAGCCACCAAAAAAAAAAACCGGAGTCTTCCAATCTTTAGCCTAATGTACATGTTTGGTCGTGATTGAAAATGGAGCTTACTCAAGTAAACCATTTCTCAACCTATAACCCCTGGGGTTATGCTAGGTGATTGATGGAAACAGCTTCAAATGGGAAAAAGTTTTATATCAAATAATAATTTTTTCCATATACCTGATACAAATTAAAGAAAACATCTTGAAGCTTAATAGTTTCGGGAGATTGTGAAGGAATCTCCATAGGTCCCATGAACACGCTGATGGCATAGGAGCGTTATGACTCAGATCAGTGTCTAGTCTAAATAATAAGGATTAAATAGAATGATGAGTTAGGGTTTAAGGAAGACAAATAATCTAAAGAAAAACAGCAATGCAAAAGAGGGTAACTAAAGTCCTTATTAGTCATTTTACAAATGGACAAATTTGTAATTAAAAAAGTCATTAAAAAGTGAGTGGGAAGATAAGACATTGGGGTGAGAATAAATTTTTGCTAAAAAACTGTCGACGCGACCAAATTCTCTTTTCTTTTGATTTCAATTCTCCTTTCACGGTCATTAAATGGATGGCTCATATCGATTCATTCATGCTATTGGTTTGAATTAGTGCAAAGGGAGGTGAAACAGTGTGAATTACTCCATCATTCCCTGTTAATTCTTCTATTCATTAGATAATTTAACTACCTACTGACTTATTTGATTGGTAATTATCAATGTAAGGAGATCGTTAATTTCAATTAGGTTTTAATTAGGCCATTTCTAGGCTTTCTTACTTCCACTGTTGCGCATAAACCCTACTTGCATGCAGAAATTATCAATTAAATTCGGTTTTTTTTTCTTTATTCCAACATATTCTAATTTACTCTAAACAATAAAAAAGTAAATTTGAACTTGAGTACAGAGCAAAATAACACCGCTTTAGCCAACTTAATCGTTGTACTCAGGTTTGCAGCTTTTATTTTATTTTTATTGTTAAATATTATGGGTAATGTTAGAGAGACTAAATTTGTAGACAAAGTTTTGAAAACTAAGACAATTTCCAACCGAAAGCTGGCCAGAGGGCTTGTTTGAGCCCTCTGGCCCTCCAAGAAATTAATATTTTAATAAACAGTGCAATGCCATATTTCTTATTATCTCCAACTGAGGGCCAAATGGCCATATGACTCGTTTTAGCTCTGTCACAAAAAACCATCTCCAATCGAGGGCCAAAGGGCCACACATAATTTATTATTTAAATTTAAAAACTACAACAACTTAAATTTAAAAACTACAACTTAAATTTAATAACTACATGTAAAATTTTAAAAAAAATACAGCTTATATATTTCAAGTCAAGTGTGATAGGTTTTATTTAGAGTATAAAAAAAAAGGGAAGTGGGTGGGAGAGTCCGACATCAGTTGTGGGAGAGATTTGAGTAACCAAACATGCTTATAAAAGCCACATCTCAACACCCAGCTTTGAACAAATCACATTTGGGCCTATAATTAAACATTTTTTAAAAAAATTTGGCCCAAAAAAAAACTGTAAAAAAAAATAATCAAATATAACGGCTAGCTGATGTCAGCTAGCCGTTGCATTCAAATTTGTGGCCCAGCCAGCCGATTGGCCCTTTGGCCCTTTTTTGTCCAATGGGGCCCACAAGCTCTTTGGCCTAGCCCTCGCTTTGAGACGGTTTTCGGGCTATTTTAAGCCATCTGGCCCTTTAGATCCTTCAGTTGGAGATGGCCTAAAAGACATGGAAGTTGATAATTGGTTTATTACTTAATGTTGATAAACGTGCTTATTCTTATTGGTGACACATCATTTAGTTTGCAAATTTAATCTCCATAGCATTACCCAAATAGTATTAGTTCAAAACAGTTACAAATTTTTTGATCACGTAAACACCATGCTGCCCTGGTTTCCCTAACCAAATACATCTTCATTTGCTTGCTTCCCGTAGCTTTGCTCAACAAACTGCCTTTTTATGCCATTTTCACTAGACATACTGATCTGCATGCAGACTTGACTATATATAAACCCTAAACATGAAGAACTAGAAGATCATCGGCAAAAGAAAATAAGTTGCTAAAGATGACAACACCTAAAAAATGGGCATCCGTAGCTTATTTGCTGTTACTTAGCTGGGGAGTGAGCTCTGCTCACAGGGCAATTAATATTGGCAAGGATAAAGCTTTACTAGTTGATAAAACCAGATTCCCTTGGCTTCCGACAAATTGGTGGAGGGCTTGGCCGACAAATGGGAGGGGGCTTGATGGGCAGATGGGAGGGGGGCTTGGCGGACAGATGGGAGGAGGGCTTGGAGGGCAAATAGGAGGAGGGCTTGGCGGACAAATGGGAGGAGGGCTTGGTGGCGGTCAGATGGGAGGAGGGCTTGGTGGCGGTCAGATGGGAGGAGGGCTTGGCGGACAAATGGGGGGAGGGCTTGGAGGACAAATTGGAGGAGGCATTGGTGGAGGACAGATGGGAGGAGGGGTTGGCGGACAAATGGAAGGAGGGCTGGGTGGACAAATCGGGGGAGGGCTTGGAGGAATAATTGGAGGAGGATTTGGTGGACAGATAGGAGGCGGGATTATTGGAGGTGGTATTAGTTCCAATCCAGGTTTTGGTGGCGGAGATGAGGGGAATTGTGGTGGCCGTGGATGTAGTGGTGGTGAAGGCAGTGGTAGTTGCGGTGGCCAAGATGGTGGATATGGATGCGGAGAAGGTGGTGGTAGTTGTGCTGACCAGGGCGGTGGATATGGATGCAGAGACGGTGGTGGTAGTTGTGGTTACCAAGGCAGTGGATGTGGTGGAAGCTATGGAGGTGGCAATTGTGGCGGCGAAGGTGGTGAAAGTGACGGTGGGGAAGGCGGTGGTCATTATGGCAGTGTTCACCATAACAATCTCAAAACGACCTATGTATCCAGGGAGGCAAGCAAAAGCCATGAACAAAATGGCAACCATGAAATTGAAGACGGACACGAACAATGGAAGACGCCAACAGATGAAAGTAACCGCAATTCTGAATCGCGTCAAGCGCATGTTATCGATGCCATAGCTCCACAACTTCTGGACGCCATTGCCATGGCTCCACAATCAGGCTAGGCAGACCAGGATCTTCTATAATAAACTAAATATATATATATATATATATATAGATATATATATCTCTCTCTCTCTCTCTGGTGTAATACTGTGTTTCACAAAAGTTCAATAAAAACCCCCCAAAACTTGGGACTAAAAATGTGTTTTGCCCTAAGCCCTTTTAGAAATTGGACTGAGATTGCACACGGAGTTAAACAGTGACTGAATACAAGAATTTTGAAATCTATATATTCTCATTTACATGCATTAATTAGGAGAACAACTTACATGACACGAGTACATCGTGACGGTATACCCATGTTATATAAGTTTTTCTCATCGGTTAGAGCAACATCAACATTTACATTTCCCATATGTAAGTATTTGCGTAACATTTACATCCAAAAACGCTCTAAAAACGAGACTACTCTTTGTGCAAGGGCGGAACTGTACACAAAGCTACCATGGGCTATTGGGATAGACAAAATTAAAGATACTATAAACAATTTTGGTTATTTTTCAATTGTTTGAACTTGGGTGCCTCAAATTAAACCATGTAGCCACGAGAACAAACCTAGCAACACTAGATTCAAATATATGAAGTCCAGTCTATAGAAGTAGTGAAAGGTATTCAGATCAACTATCCCCCTATTTTCAAGCATTGGATTATGGATTTTGAGGTGGAAATCGCACCTTCAATTTCATTTGTATTAGTAAATGCATAAAAATAAAGAATCCAAATGATTCCAATTCTCGTTCTTGTTGTTGGTACGTACTACGTAGGAGGAGGAGGAGGAGGAGGAGGAGGTACGTACTACGTAGGCAAAAGAAAGTAGTTGGCTGCAAAAACACAAAAAAATGGGGATGCATATGCATAGCCTATTTGTATTTGCTATTACTTAGCTTGCGTTGGGGAGTAAGTTCTGCTCATACTCATAATGGTCATGATTGGCAAGGACAGAGCACTAGTTGAAAAACCAGATACCCTTGCCGGCTTCGGACAAACAGGAGGAGAACGTCTTGGCGGACCAATCTGAAGGACTAGAAGGTTGGGTGGCGAACAGGAACAGGATCGCCGAGGAGCTAGTTGCCTTCGTATAAAGGCTGGAGGAAGGGATGCTGGAAGGGGTGATGGTTTTCCAATTGTTGATTTCGTTTTAGGTGGTGATAATGGAGGTCAATTATGCCCACAGGTTCATCGCCCTACACGCAGCCACCTTCAAAGGAGTTGGCTGATTCTTGGATCCCGTCCACTGATGATTCCAATGTCCACACTCACAACCTCAAAAAGACCGATACGTATATGGAGGCAAGTCCATGAACAAAATGACAACCATGAAATTGAGGACAAACACGAACAATGGAAGACGCAACTGATAAAAGCAACCGCAACTCCAAATCTTCTCAAGTGCAAGTTCTGGACGCCTTGGCCATGGCGCCACAAGTTATGGATGCCATTGCCATGGCTCCACAACCAGGCTAGGCAGACCAGGATCTTCAACTATATATAATTAATAATATGCTATTTATATATCTGGTGTATATAAGCATCATTGTGTACTATGTTTCACAAAAGCTCAATAAAACCCCCAAAACTTGTGACCAAAAATGTGTTTTGCCCTAACAGTGTAAGGCCCGCGAATTCTATTGACGAAACTTAGAAATTGGACTGAAATTTCAGAGTGAAGCACAGTGATCAAATGTGATCTGCGTCTAAGCACAGTGACGAACAATGCATTTGACCTTAAAATATAATCATTTAACACCTCTAAAGGGCAATAAGATCACATAATGGCGCAGCCACTAAACTTGTTCTATTTTATTATTTAAAACTCACCAGTTAATTAGAAAATACAACTTATTGTAGTTAGCAGGCAGCCTCAGGGGTGAATGTTATTCTCCTCCTTGACAAGAGTTATGTCGGCCCAATTTGAAGCACTACCAGTGCGCGGAATGCTGGGGATTCGCGTGTACAGATCCACCTGAAACGTCACTCCACAAACTTGTCCATTGTCGTCTTCGCGCCTAATTGCCCTTACCTTGTGCAATGGATGAACAAAGCTCATCAACCCACTTCCACTTGTGAATATGCAACCTGTTAGACCATTTAAAACCATGTACTTAGCTTCGGGTCAAGTTACCGCAAATTCGGGCAGGGAAAGGTAAACGAGGGTCCCCAATTCGGATTTTGGGACTAACCTGGAGGGAAAGGTGAACAAAATTTTCCACAAGCCTCGATGATGATGTCAAGATTGTGTGAGCAGACTAGGGATCCATCACCTGCCATTCCCCAGTGAAGCTCCACGCTTCCATCTCGGTCCTAACATTTGCAAAAGTTGCATTGTGGAAGAAACAACGTTGAAGTTTTCCTTAGCATGTCAAACGATCGAATCATACGTTTCAATACTACGTAATTTCGGAAACAACTCACCCTGGCGGCAAAAAGTGTATCAGTTCTAGCATCGAAGAGAATAAATGCGAATTTTCCTTGTAGATCTTTGATGACTTGATCCGGAGGGTAGGGTGCGCGATCTCTTAGGACTTTATAGGCTTCAACAACGACCATAGCTTCTGTTGCTTGTCTTGGAAGGCCGTAGTGTCGTCTCAGGTCACAAGTGTTTTCCAAAGTGCCTATAAAAATGCAGAAGACATCGTCTAGGACAACAATGCACCTGCAAATACAGAAAAAAGTAACACAAACTGATCAAGTAGCGAAATTCGAGCTTCAATATTGCGTGCAGACTTCGGTGCAAGAAAAGATCTAGACGACTGGATCATATGATGTGAGAACTCGGATATTTCCTGCAGATCTTGATCAAAATCCATTTGGAAGCTAAACAAGTGCAAAAAAGGAAACCAAAAACGAAACCATAAATGCTTTTAGTTGTAAAAAAAAGTGCTTTTAATCATACCAAACAAGCCCTTAATACCTTGGGTGTGGCTGAACACTCTCATTGTCCTGTGACAAAGCCATGAAACTTCCATTAGAAAGGTGGTAAACAGTGGACTCGGGACACGACGACTGGAAAATCTCCAAAATCTCCTCTCTGGTCTTTGCCTTCTCCACCACATTCGAAGGAACCCTCAGCTCCTCGGGCGGTTTTCCGACCGCTTTCTCAAAAGCCGTCAACATTTTTCCGGCTAAACCTCCAACGACACAGAGCTATGAATCGTAGTTTATTTTTCCCAAATGCTTATCTGAGATTCTGAAGAAAGCAAGTCTGCTAGCTTACAAGATTGGTGCGTGTTGCGTGGGAATATGCATGTGGCAGCTTTAAAAGACGTGGAGAATGCTGCAGAAGGCAAGTCATATTATTGCCAAAAATATTTTGGCTTCTACTTGGTGGTGGACGTTACAATCTTTCATGGTTAAATTGCAAATTCCGATAAAAATTAATAGAAAATGATTTATGCTTTCAGGCTTCAGCATCTTCTGCATGGAGTTTGAGATTTGCATCAAATTAAATTTTTAATTTTATCTACTCCATCCAAGGAGTGACTCTTGTGTTCGATCGTCAGACCATGTGAATTGTTGGATCTCTTTCCAAAAAAAAAAGAGTTTTCTGTATGGAAATGCTAAAGAGAATTTTTCAAAGTGAGACTATAGATTCTTTGACGTCTCAGTTTCACGTTAATTATTTTATTAACATTAAAAACTATTGTACCAAAAATATGAAGTGACAAAAAATTCATAAAGAGCTTCACTCCTTTGTGGATGGGTCTGACACGCGGTTTGACTATCGAACACCAAATTTCATCATACTATCATCTGGATCCAAATTGTAGAGATCCTAAAGATCCTCACATCTTAATTATTCATTGTGCATCGTGCGGTTAGAAATTATTTAACTTTTTTTATTTTTTAATTGAACACAAATAGTATCTGACAAAAACTGACGCACGATATACAATGAACAGTTAGGATGTGGGAATCCCCACAAAGTGGATCCGGAAAGGGGACAAGGATTGTCTGCCCTCCACTTCCAGTGCCCTCCCTGTGCCCTCCTGTTTTGTGTGGTCACGGTTAAGCCACGTCAACATTTTATATTATTATTTTATATATATAATAAGACAAAAATGAATAGTAATATAAAATGTTGACGTGGCTTAGCCGTGACCACACAAACAGGAGGGCGCGGGAAGGGCACCGAAAGTGGAGGGCAGACAATCCTTGTCCCCGGAAAGGAACCTCTTCCATACTAAAGAAAGGACAAGAATTGTCTGCAATCCCACTTCCGGTGCCCTCCCGTGCCCTCCTGTTTATGTGGTCACGGTTAAGCCACGTCAACATTTTATATTACTATTCATTTTTGTCTTATTATCTCTATAAAAAAAATAATATAAAATGTTGACGTGACTTAACCGTGACCACACAAAACAGGAGGGCACGGGAGGACATTGAAAATGAAGGGCAGACAATCCTTGTCTTCCCTAAAGAAGAAACTTGGTTAAGGTCCATAATGTTTCGCACGCATAAAGATGCATCGAGTTCAAATGAAAACCTAAACCAAAAAGAATCAAAATGGTTATTAAACGTCCCTTAATTTTCGTGCTTTTTGTGTTTTATGGTGGAAGAAAAGCATCTACGAAATCCAAATTGTGTCAATAGTATTCACATCAATGCTTGTGGGAAAGAGTCAATCAACCAAAAGGAATCAATCCCCCATGAACTGACCGGAAAATATATGCCGGAGTCTCATGTTCAAGATCAGGTTTCTGTAACCCATATCCATGGCAGATTGCAGATTAAGATTTACAAAATTGTGAGGGCACTTCAACCCGGCATAAAACGAAAACCGATCAGTTGACTATCGTTTTTACTTGATGTAAGCAACTGTACAACCGTAATTCGTTGAGCTCTCCAGTTCGTACTTGGCTACTCGTGGATGTTTTTTCAAAATCTCAAGTGCTCTCTCTTTAACCACCCCTGTGCCCATTCCATGTATGACAAAGATAACTGATTGAGACTCTCTAGCAGACAGGACCATGTCCAGGAGGTAAGAAGCTTCCTCCACCCTCATGCCACGGAGATCCACTGTGTTCTTTGACGTTTGTACCGCTGGCCCATAGGATACCTCCTCCCCACTTCCGGTTTCCCCATTACGACTCCGCCCAACCTACAATGTCAAATCAAAATGATCAGATTCTATCAGTGGGTTCGATGGTATCCCTCAGAAGCGCAATTACAGACGTTCGTCTGCGCTAAAAAAGCATCTTGCATCTGTTAAGTCCAAGTCCAGTTTTGTATAGGAGTATACATTTATGTATGCACAAGCAAATATTACCAATTCATAACAAATAATTTGTCTAGAACTTGTGTGAGGAGTCAAGAGATAGAGGCAGGGACGAGTTGTAATCATGCATGTGGAACAATTAGAAGGGATACATACCTGCTGCTTCAAACGTGGGACAGAACTAGGCGTGGCATTCTTATCAGCGCTAGGGATAGCTCTAATGTCACTCTTCTTCAAGCGAACCTTTATTTTACCATATTGTACAAGTACCGTCCCATCATCTCCAGGTGCTTCAGCTACAGTAGCTATCTTATCTCCCAGTCGCTTCAAATAAACTTGCTCTCCCAATCGGGGTGTAAATGAAGTAGCAGATGTCTCACTAACCAACAGATCATCCTCAGGAGAGTGAGCTTCAACGACAGATGCAATTGCAGCTTCTGATTTCCTAATCAGCAAATTCAATTGATCAGCAGCAGCAATTTTGAGTCCGTTATCAAACTCCTTCAGCACAGTCTCCATTTGGGATTTTGCAGCCTGCACTTCTTGCTGAACCTGTAGTGTTTCCTTTGCCATAAGAGCTCTCTTGCGCAACTCAAGATCTTCTGCCTCGTCGTGAATCTTCAATTTAACAAAAGCATAGTAAGGACATAACGAGCCACACAAAAACAAGAAAAAGAAAAATGGTAGCAGCAGGAAAATTGCAAGAAAATAAGGAGCCTCATAATGGATCTTAAATTTACCTCACAATAAATATCCATGATATCTGAATGAAGAGATGCAGCCATTTTGGCCTGAGCTTCCAGTCTGTTTCTTTCCTCTACTAACGACCGATATAGCAAACCTTTTCGCTCCTGTTGCTTTTCAGGCATTAACCTCTGCACCCATTTCTGTGCATGCTCAATTACATGTTGATTGAAACCAATGGATTTAGCAATACTCAATGCATTTGAATCACCAGTACTTCCCCACAGGATCCGGTAAGTAGGTTGTAAGGTTTCTGGAGAAAATTCCATGGCTGCATTTTCAAATTGATTATCCTTTTCTTTCAGGCGACTTAAATCCGCATAATGAGTAGTCACAACGGCTAAGTCAACACGATCTTTGAGATATAGCAAGATGCTGGTGGAAAGAGCCACACCTTCTGAAGGATCGGTTCCACTGCCAATTTCGTCAATGAGGACAAGTGATTCTTTTGAGGCCACTTCCAATATATTACGAATCCGCGAAATGTGCCCACTAAAAGTTGAGAGATTTTGCTCTAGAGACTTCAATCGAAAAAAACCCATAGTCAGACAAATGAAAACTTAAAGAACCTAGGAGTTTCTGCCATAATTAAGGTAAACAACTACCTGATGATCTCCAATATCAGCCAGAACAAGATCAAACCATGGAAGCTTTGGGTGGTTTTTAGCTGGCAGATACATGCCAGCCTTCGACATGAGAGATGCCAGGCCCAAAGTTTTCATGGAAGCTGTTTTCCCCCCAGTATTAGGTCCTGAGATTACAACCACTCTGGTTCCACATCCAATTTTGATATCTATAGGCACTGGAAAATCAGATGTACGACCAGATAAACTTCCAGAAATCATTTTTACACCATTTCCGTTGTTGGGGAAAAGTGGATTTCTTGATGCAAAATCATCAGACAGTTTTTTTAAGGATGACTCAAGGAGCAATGGATGTTGCAGCCCTTCTATATCTACAGCTGCCAGAAAACCAGCCCCACCAGAATACAGGTCCTTGGAACTAAAAATTGGACATACCCCATTCATCCGCAGAGCATAAGCAGCTCTAGCAAAAGCAAGATCCACTTCCAAAACTTTATCTAACAAATACATTATCAGTGCTTCCGATTTCGCAATTTCAGATGTAAGGAAGCTCAAAATGCCGATTTCCTCAGCTCTCTCAGCATTCGAAAGCC
This sequence comes from Malus fusca, assembly GCA_035220775.1. Lineage (NCBI taxonomy): Eukaryota > Viridiplantae > Streptophyta > Magnoliopsida > Rosales > Rosaceae > Malus > Malus fusca. The sequence goes on from CM069068.1 coordinate 37,848,754, forward strand.
TCACTTCCATGTTGTTCAACTCCACCGCCTCTTTAGGTTCCACAAAGTATGTTGCTCCAGAACTACTAGCATCCAAAACTATGCAACCCGGAAGCAAATGTTTGTGCGTGGCCCTAACACCAACGCACATCCTAGCCCTCCGCATAGTCACCAAAGGGCTATCAATGCCGCCCGATTTAAAAATCTGGGTTGACACTTCCTTCAGCAAAGAATCCAGACTTTCCATGTTCCTCTTCCTCTCTGACCTAATGATCTCTAAGTCTTCGCTAGCCGTGTCAAGTATTATTGAAAGCTTGCAATCTATACATACTCCTATCGTTTTCTCTAACTCTACTAGGAAATCACAATCCTTGAGTATTTCGATCAGGGGCAAGTACCTGTTCAAGTACAACTTAACAAAAAATAAATCATAAAAATTTGATTTGTCTTAACATTTTTATCAATTTATCTCTAAAATTAAGTACTTCAATAAACCCAATCTAATCAGTGTTCAAAATTCAACCCAAACATATTCATAAAAACGAAAATACAATAATTAATTACTTAAATAATAGACAAGGAAAGCTCAATAGAACCGATACCTGTCCGTACAATCTGCGCCCAAATCCAAGCCCTTCACTTTTTCGAACAATCCCTTCGCGGCAGTCAGCGTCCTGCGCACAGCGCAGAGCTCGTTAATGGTAAGCAATTTGCCTGAGACGGCGGAGCTCACGATATCCGAGACGTTCTCGATGGCCGAGAAATCCGAGGGTGGAGAACCGACGGCCGCGATGGCATCCACCGCGGCAGCCGTCTGATCGAGAAGCTTCTGGCTCTCCTCCTTGGACCGGCCGACTGGAACCCGGGCCTTCTGCGCGGTCGAGAAGCCCATGGCTGTGGACGCCAGCGCCGAGAGCTGCTTGCAGACCGAGGCCCATTCTAGGGTTTCTAGGGTTTCGGATTGGAGGGAATGCGCGAGGCTGAGTCGGCTGGAGTGCGACCCGGCCGAGTTGGAGAGCGAGAAGGAGGTAGTGGCGGCGGCGGCGGTGGGTTTGAGGGCTCGGGCCAGGAAGAGGTTGGCGGTGAGTTGCAGTGGAGGAGCGTGCGAGGGAACGAGCTGACTCAGTGAGTTGAACATGGCGGAATTGGTGGGTTTGAGGCGAAGGGTTTTTGCCTTTTATCCGCTCGGAAGAAAACTGTGGAGGGAAAGAAACGGTAATATTCAGACTCCTGGCAGCGGCGTGGCGCCAGTGTTTAAGCACGTCGCTTGGTCGTTCTGCCTTTCCCAACTACATGTCGTTTTTCCCTCTTCATTTTTGGCATGCAAGTGTATATTTAGCACAATATTAATAAGTGAAAAATATAGAGATGATAAAATGTATACATAGTGTATATTTTTATTATTTTTTTCTTTTTAATTAGAGATGTTAAAATCACCTGTATGTGAGGTTTAAACAAAAAATAGCAAAATTTTGTTTTGTTAAATAGTCTTTTCACCTTCTTTTGATTAACAAAGAAGATTCTATTAATATGTAGTTTAAATTTAGATAAAAGAAAAATTAAATGGGTTCAAATATCTTTGAGTTTAGGTTTTAAATCGTTGATTACAAGTGTTTAATACAAATTATAATAGATTTTGCACAGAAAAATATATTTTAAAGAATATGAATATGATAGTTTGTCGTAATGGTAAGAGAAATAAAAGAAAAATTAACAAAAATGATTCAAATTCTTGGGGGTGCCAGAAAGTCACACGTGACTCAAGAATTTGAATTATTGTTGTACATTTTTCTTTTATTTCTCATACCACTATGACAGACTATCATATTCATGTTCTTCAAAATATATTTTTCTGTGCGTGGAGCCCGTCTCGTTTTCTGAGCACCCAGGAGTTTGCCTCGTTTTGCATGCTCGGAGCCCGCCTCATCTTATGTGCCTAGGTTTGCCTCACTTTTCAAGTGAGGTGTCTGCATCATTTTGCGTGCCAGAAACCCGCCCCTTTTTGCATCCACGGAATCCGTGTTGTTTTGGCATGCCCAGAACCAGCCTTGTTTTTCGTGCGCAAGGCTGGCCTCAATTTGTGTGATGTATCCCACCTCAATTTACGTGCTCAAAGCTTGCCTAGTTTTGCATGCTAGAAACATGTCCTTTTTTTGTGAACGGAGCCTGTGTTATTTTGTGTGTCATGGTTCGTCTCGTTTCGCGTGTGTCGAGCCCGCCTAACACCCACGTTTGTTGACAAAAATGCAAATTTTTTATTTTCACAAAATATTTTTCCTGAGCATTAAGTTAAATTTTATAAGTAATTTGGAAGCAGTTTTACTGTTTATTGAGCAATAAATGTATATTAGTAGAATATTTGAGTCGCAAATTAAAGAAATAAGTGAAAAATTATAGTAGTGAGGCCTAGAACATTGTCAAATGGGGTTCTACAGTTAATAATCTCAACGGAAAATCTCACCTTAATTTTTAAAACTCCACAGTGAGATGAAGGTGAAAATAAATTAGATTGAAAAGTGATTTAGGTACGAATTTGCAAAATCGACTGAAAATTGTAAGAATGTATATATGGATTTAGCTCATGTTTGTTTATTGCAATCCAAGTTACGAACATATAATAATTAACTACTACTCAGAACACCAAAACAATTAATTTATTGTTATTCTGAGAAAAAGTATGTTGCAGGAAGGATTTGTTTAATGAAGACTCTGCTGATAAAAAATTAAAAGTCGAACCTCATCACGGAGTACGATTTTTTCCTCTCATATTTTCATCTCATTTCATCTCCTTCTCTCACATATTGTTTTTTATCTTATTGTCTCTATAAAAAAATTAATATAAAAAATTGATGTGGCTAAACCGTAACCGTTCAAATAAAAAATGAAAGAAGGGAAGAGAGATTAGGAGAGGAAATAATCCTCCTTCCCTCGCCACATCAGTGTTGTCGAGGAAAGAGCACGCAAAAGCAAAAGATAGTGAAATAGGTACCCTTTTGCAAACAAAAAGAAGGGTTAAATTGTACCCGCGGGTAATAGTGCCCGTTTACAAACTGCAAATGCCACGAAAACAATGCCGGTTGTATTCCGAAACAAAACACATTCGAAATCGTTTGTTAGTCTGATGTTGTTAGAAAATCCATAAACATATGATTTCACTACAGCAATGGATCAAAAAGGGTATAACTTCAGTTTCATTTCACTTGTTTCTTTTTTTTTTTTTTTTTTTTTTTTTTAATCTCTAGTATTACAAGCAATCAGTCCACCAGAACCAATCTCTGATACCCTTCACCGGAGATGGCTGCTTCCATGATGCGATCCGGGCGGATTTCCCCATCATTATCCATGAACATCTTGATCAAGTTCTTGGAGAATCCGCTCAAGAATGCCACCCCTGGTTGGTTCGAAGGCGCAGGCGTAGCCTCCGAGTGCCTCAGATTCCAAAACACTATCTGTGGCACCGCGTTCCCATAACCTCTCTCTTCAAACTTCCTTTTAATTGCCTCGTAATCGGTCTCCCAATCGTTCCCTGTAGCCGAGGATTCATCAAACTCCATGTCGCTGAACACAAACACCCTTTTTATCATGTCCTCCGGCTTCAAGCTCCCCTTCACAGCCACCTCGAGAAGCAAATCAAACACCTTTTGGAAATTGGTGTTGTCCCCCCAATCCATGTCTCTCATGAACGCACACTTGGCCCGGAGATCATCGCCTTCGATCAAATGCAGCTTAGGCGACGCGCTGAAAGTGATAACCTTTCCTTTCCATGGATCTGCACTCAATTCCGACAACAGAAGCCCCAAAGCCACAGACACGTCCATCGGGTCTCCGTTCATGCTTCCGGAGACATCACAAACCGCCAAGGAATTCCTCAACTTCCCCTGCTTCAACAAGTCATCCACCATTCTCTTCCACTGAAGCTCAGCCACTTGACACCCCCCATCGTCTTGAACCCGATCCTCATCGTCGCTATCCATGTATCTATACACCATATAACTATCAATATTCAGAGAGGCTATGATCTCGTGCGGAAGCAGAGCACCCGCCGCAATGGTGGACTTACCAGCTTTCACATCGGCCAAATACTTTCCGAACCGCTCGTGATCATGCTTCAAGAACTTGTCCTTGTAAAGCTTCATGGCCACGGAAGCCACCCGATTGTAGGGAATCAACCCCCATTGAGTGGCGGACATAAAAACCTCCGGCAACTCCAACGCCTTCCTCAAGGGCACCAACACCTCCTTTCTCAGCCTATCACGAACCCTGTACGCGTAATGCTCCTCCTCCAATTCCTGATACTCAATGTAAGATTCTCGCGGGAAAACCTTCTTCGCGATGCATTCGCAGATAAGAGTTGCCCGATCGAACGAGGAGTCAATTGAAGGGCACCACTTCGCGGCAAGGCTGATCTTCTTGGGCTGTTTATCCGAATTCAAGTGCTCAATGTCGGATTTCAAGCACTCCGCGAAAAGATCCGAAACCCTTTCGTGCAAGAATTGGTAATCCGGGTCGCGCTGGTACCTCTCAATCGCCTTCTTCGCCATGGCCAGAAACTTCTCCTTCCTCGAAGCCCTCACATTCTCCTTTTCCAATCGTGCCCTCTCCGCTCCGGTCAATTTTTTCACTTTCGGTACCCGAGGCTCCTTGGGCTTCTCGGTCTTTGTGCGCTTAAACCTCCCCCTGCTCAGTACACCCACCACGCTGCTCTTCCTCTCCAACCACTGGCTCTTCTGGATCGCCCTCACGTTCGGACCTTCTAGAAGCCGGTAAAGAATCTCCGGGAGGTCCTTAAAGTACCCAAACTCCGCGAAAGAGAAGAGATTGCAGGCTAGGGTTTTGGGGTGGTGGTTGTGGAGCCAAATCGCAGCCGTGTAGAAGTTCTGCTTGTCAGACTTTCCCGTGCCGCGCACGCCTCGGAGGTTGCAGATTAGTTTGAGGGTGGTTAGGGCGTCGTGGGACCAAGCCAACGGGAGCTGTTGATTGAGGTAGGATGCCGGGGTGTCGGGCACGACGTGGAAGAAGAGATCGAGGCAGGGGTTGCCTGAGGAGACGAAGGTGGGTGCGCCGTTCTCGGTGAAGCCCATCGGGGGTCTGACGGTGGTGGCTTCACCGTAGTAATCGGCGTCAACTGGATAGCTGGAATCGGATTTGGGGGAATTTTTGAGCTCCGGAGGACCAAGAAGAAGACTTGGAGGAGCCATTGACTTGGTGATCGGGAAGTTGTCACTTAGGCACGAAGTTAGGGTTTTTGATATGCCTTTTTTTTATAGAGGGAAATTGTTACTTAGGCACCAAGTAATTTCTTAGGTGTTTGGGAAACAGTTAAGCCGTCTTTTTATAGGGAAATTGTTACTTAGGCACCAAGTAAATTCTTAGGTGTTTGGGATACAGTTAATATTGCCAGCTGGATTTTACAAAGAATTGCAAAAAAGATCATTTGAGATTTTGTTTTGTTTTCAGAGAGTTGTTTTTTAAACTACTTTAATCTATGAAAATAAAATTATTGATTGACGTCGCGTTTGGAAAGTGTGTAATACGTTGAAAACTAAAATCTATTATCCACGACATGCGGCTAATTGATTTGTATTTGCATCACTTGGAATCATGTCTCCGTTTGAATGAAGGATACTTGAAATTACTCAGACAATGAGCCGAAAATTTTGAGCCGTATATACAATCGAACTCGCATAAACTATTGTGGAAATCCTCAGTAGTTACATTAGTTACATTGGCATGTCTTGCAAATTGTAATATTACAGATCTGGGAAGCAACTGGCCTGGCTATGTACACTTCAACCCTAGAGACGAATGCCATGAACAGTGCTTAACAGTGGCAGAGCCATACGTGAATGAGATTTGATCATACAAGCATATATGCACGAGAGTATGTGTGCGATTTTGCTCGTCAATCGACAGTTCTTTTTCCGCTCTCAGTTCGCCAGAATTGGAATGCCGCAGAGTGCAGGAGCATGTTTCCCCTCTTTGAAGACAAGGTTTCCTCTTACAAATGTGGCTGCAACTCTTCCAGATAACTTGGTCCCCAAGTATGCTGAAATGCCCTATACATGGAAAAGGTAACACGTGAGAGTAAAACACTTGCTCAACGCGATGAACTCCGAATTAGGTTGAATGGATAGAGGTTCTTAAAAATGTGATCAAGGAAAATTGTATGTACCGGATGTTTAACATGGGTGGGAAATTCATCATCGAGGTCAAACTCCACATCCGGATCCCATACTGCGATATCAGCATGGTTCCCGACTGCAATTGCCCCCTGAAATTTGGAATTCAATTGGTGACGAGACATAAATCGGCTTTGAAATTCTAGTTTTTCTTGATGCATATATGAAAATACACGCGTCTGCATGAAAGTTGGCTGAAACAAAGCAATTTTTCCTATGCTGTAAAACCAAACTTCAGATTTGAGCAGGAAAAACTGGTGACAATTTCACCTTCAATTTTTGTCCAGCAAGCCTGGCCGGCCTTTCGCTCCACCATAAAGCTAGCTGTTGTAATGTCACTCCATATTTCTTGCCATATGACCATGTCACAGGAAGAACAAACTCCAGGTGTCCCCCCGAAAACAATGTCAGTTAGTTCTGAAACAATGCAACTTTCTACATTTAAGGAAAAAATATGCCAACCTGCAAAGATGATATGCCACCCCAAGCCCTCAAAAAGTCTCCGTCGTTGAGAAGCTTAAGTTCTGGCACAGTTGGTGAGTGATCAGAGCTTAGCATGTCAATGTGTCCGTCCTGAAACAAAACATTGAAAACCAAATCAAACCAATTTGACGGTAGATAGCAATCTTGCTTGCTTAAATTAGAGTAGTTTGGAAAATCGCTATGTAAGGGGGCAGGGAAACAGAGCATGATTACATACCAACAAAGCCTCCCACAGTTTTTCCTTGTTGGCTGCATCGCGGATGGGTGGAGAACACTTGAAACGTGTATCTCCATCGCGAATCTCTTCTGCTGAGAAAGCTAAGTAGTGGGGGCACGTCTCAATAGTTAGACTATCGCCACCACTTTTCGCTTCCTGTGATAATGAAGAAAAAGACAGTTGCATTGCTTAACCTAGAGAGAATTAAGACACTAGATAACCACACTTGTAAAAGACTATACCTTAATAAGATCTAACGAAGAGCATGAGTCTGACAAGTGAACAATGTGAAGATGAGCTCCTTCAGCCAGGCCACCAATTCTCGTGTCTTTTGTCAAGGTCAAGAGATCCCTAATTGCTGCCTCTTCCCTGATTCCGAAACAGAGGAAAAAGAACAATTTTAGTGAGGGAAACTGCAATATCAAAAAGGATTTGGAATTTGAAATTCAAGCCATTGGAGCGACCGATATCTTACCAAGAAGGTGGCCTGGTCTTGAGATATGTCAAATAAGAACGAGGATCGTTACTACCACCTTCAACTCCCAAGTCGCTTTCGAGCTCTTGTGCTTTCTCTGCATGTACAAGTAAAGGCCTTCTGTATTTTGCTAGTACAGATAGTCCCTCCTAAGGAACAAGTAATTGAAAAGAACGCAGATTTTTTAAAAGACATCAGAACTGCGCAAACAACGTTTCATCTCATGAAGCCAACAGATGCAGCGATACAATAAACAAATAACACGACAATTATTTGATTTTAATTAAACTGCAAGGTAAATTAGATGTTTTATGTGATAGTGGAGGGGATGAATCTCATGGAACAAACCTTAATGTGACTGGCATTTGTCATAGGAAAGTCGTTAATCCCGGATGGACACATGAAAGACTACGAAAACACAAGAACGGAGCAGAGTTATAAAGGCATACCAGCAGCAGCAGCTTTTGTTCCTGTTGGAAATCCTTCCCATTCAGCTCTTCCAGGATCGTCGAGATGTGCGTGCCTGAATCAATGCAATCGACGCGTTTAAGCTCCAATCAAAAACCCTAATTAACCTTTGCGACGATGAAGAAATAGATCGAGAAGACAAAATTAATTGTATCATAACTTACACATCAATCAAGCCAGGCATGACAACATCCTCTCCATAATCCATCACATTCTCCAGCTTGATTTTCCCATGCTTTTCCTCTTCTTTAACAATGGAGGCAATCTTCCCATCCTTTATCTCAACTGTTCATTCACACATTTCATAAACGAAAACTAAATTATAATTTGGTGTCATATTGCGTGCTCGCCTCCTTCCACACGAGTTGAATTCCCTTCCCCGTAAATTAGTGTAGTTTAGAATATCGTCTTACCTGCTCCGGAAATGACCCCTTGAGGTGTCACAATGCGCTTGCTGGCGATCCAATAATGTTGGAATGGAAAGGAAGCAGGCTGCAACTTTTCCGATATTGCTGTAAAATAGAAAGATCGATCGAACTCCATTAGCATGGCATTTAACTTCTCACTCGATTACGGCCCTAAAAGTTCAATGCATAACCAAAGATGAAATATTTTGTGTCACGCGACTCAAAAACGAGCTCGTTTCTAAGTGCTTTTAAAATGGTTGAAACCCAAAAATATTTTATCTAAAAGCCCTTTCAATCATTTTAAAAAACAATTAAAAACGAGTCTGTATACATACTTGACACTGTTCAACTAATTTTACATCACGAACAGGATAATTTTTCTCATTTGTACGATGAACAGTATGACACGAACATAACATAAATATAAGAGCTCGTTTCGATGTGTTTTTGAAATAACTGAAAACGTTTTTTATGAAAATGTTTTTAGAACCAATGCAAGTAAATGATGTAAGATAAATATCATCTTATTCGATGCCACAAGGTTGCAAAAACCATATAAATCATAAATTAAAAAAATTAGTTTAAATCGATAAATAATATCAATTCAACAAAATAATAAACATTAAAACAAAGTATCTACATAAAAATAGTGTTTGGTTGGCGAGAAAATGCAGAGAAAAGGAAGAAAATTTAATCTAATTCGAACTTTTCCAGTATTAACAGAAAACCAGTAACTTAATAAGATTTTTACATCATTAGAATCGGTAAAAAAAAATACATAAATACAACCCAACGAAATAAACAAATGAAAAATGGAAAAAAAAATCGAATTAAACTACATGAAAAAAGAGGTTAATTTTGTCATCAGACCTGGGAGGGATACTGGAAATGGAAAAATACTACGAAAGAAGCGATTAATGTCAGCAGCGGCAGAATCCTTCCATTTTTATCTCTCACTCCACTGACTCTGACTGCAAAACTCTCTCTCTCTCCTCTCTCTGTTCTTTTTCTTTCTCTCTCTTCTTTCTCTTCTCTCTATTTATGCAGTTTAATGGACCAATGGGAGCTCTTGGTTTTAGTTAGGGACAAGGATTGTCTGCCATCCACTTCCGGTACCCTCCCTGTGCCCTCTTGTTTTGTGTGGTTACGGTTAAGCCACGTTAACATTTTATATTGTTTTTTTATAGATATAATAAGACAAAAATGAATAGTAATATAAAATATTGACGTGGCTTAACCGTGACCACACAAACAGGAAGGCATCGGAAGTGGAGGGCAGACAATCCTTGTCCTCTAGTTAGAGTGCATCTTACAGTTTGAGAGATTTTTCAGTGTGACCGTCACACGAGGTGGTACATTACATGTCCCTATATAAATGATAGGTTATGTGTGTTAAAAGGTTAATAACTTAAAAATTAAAATTTTTCATCACTTCCATAAAAACAGGTGATGTATCATATGTATTTCCGTCACAACTATAAATTTTTCATTAGGGCTGTCCGTGTGCTAGGTGATGTTATCGATTCCCTGTAAGGTTCAAGAACCCGGGAGAGATTCCAGAATCTTTGATTCCTTCCCAACAAGTGGGATTTGTCGTAGCATGCGTGGGGTACCCGGATCCTTTTGATTTTTAATTTTTTTTTTAATGAGGATAACTAATGACAAGACACGGTTATTCATCTTTTCCGGAAAATTTTAATTAATTCGGTCAATTTTCTCTCCTACCGTAGAGATTCTCTTGAAAACAAAATTAATTTGGTCAATTTAGTTAGACGTAGTTTTATCATTTCGGTCATTATCGTTTAAGTTAAATATTAATAAGAGAAATGCTAAGTAGGCTTTTTAAAAAATAAATCTCTTTACAAACTCTCTATCACTTTATGTTTTTTTACACAATATTTTATAATATTTACACAAAAATTAATTTTAACGGCCCCAAGTGGCAAAGAGTTCAGCCTCACTTTTAAAGAGTTTTATTACTATTTCTCTATTAATAATGTTTGTTGACGGCATATACAAAGTATTATACATTATAGATAGAGAGTTTTAACTAAATACTTCCGATACTGTTAACTCTTAACGAAAATGACATTTTTACTCTAAAATGTCACTCCTGGTACTATTCACTTACAACACATTTTTGTCCTTTTGATTAAAATTCAAAATTTTCAAATTATTTTCATTAGTTTTCCTTTATAGTTAACGCCAAATTAGTCTAATCAGACAAATGAGATAAAAGTTGTTAATTAACCGATTAATAAATAAGTATTATATCTTTTTCTTCATTTTCGTCCACATAAATATACACTATTCTTTCTCTCTCTTTCTCACTTCATGATAATTGCGTTCTCACTTCATGATGTTTTGTAATACGTGACATTTCACTGAAATATAAATAAGTTAAGGTTTGTTTGGAAATACTTTTAAAATGATTGAAAATGCTTCAAAAATATACTTTTGGGTTCCACAAGCACTTGAAGTGTTTTCTCTGCAAGAAGAACTAGTGAAATGTTTTTTTATAGGAAGCACTTTAAGCGTTTTTCCAATATTTACTTACATTTTTACTAAAATTTATTTTAAAAGTATTTACACCATAAACGTTTTCAACAATTTTAAAAGTATTTTTAGACAAATTCTTAGTATTCGTGAGGCATTGTTAGTTAACTTTGTGTTAAAATAGAATGGAATCATCTTTTAAGATTAGTAGTAAAATGTGGCTTTCGATCTAATTGTGGCATTTTTGGTTCTTACACAAGTTCCATTTGGATTGCGATTGTTTGAGCTTTTTGTGTGCAATGGCATTTGCGATATTGACTAATATATGAACATTTTCACATCTAAAGAATGTACATATTGACATGCACAAACCAAATACAGCTAAGATTTCATTATGTATTGGAAGAAATCCTAAAAAGAAATGATATGGTGCTGAATAAGTTAAAAATAAATGTTATTGACATGCTAAAAAGACATCATTTGAAACAACGAATGTCATCTACGTTGGATGACTTGATTTGATTATGGTTCATGACGATATACATTGGTTGCTCAAACAATTGTACTAGTAGGGGTCAAATTTTCTACTCTCCATTCCCTGTCTTTGATTCGCAACTTTCAATAGAAAAATTCTCGTACAATTGAGTTATATAAAAAAAATCTTCATACACTTCTCCCATACAAAAATATAAGAGAAAAATTATATCTTAAAAAGCGCTTGATGATTTTATCGAAGTGCTAATAACTATCTTTTTAAAAAATTATTTCATTAATCGAGGATTTTAGGTTTAACAACCAACTATTAACAAAAGATCCGTTATGTTTGGATTAGTCATATTACACATCTTTTATGCGTTTTAGTTTAGTCACGTGGCGTCACTACATAAGTTGGTAAGCTGCTACCACACCGGATTCTCATATGCTTTAAGATTCCACATTAACTCTCCAATCGGATATCTCTTTTTAGCTTAGTCGTGCAATTAATCGTGATAAAAGGAAGTTCTCGAATCTCATGTACCGTCTTAGTTGTATGCAAGTTCTTATCTATTTAGACACCGAACCTGTCTCCTAGCCACTTTTTGAGCCGGTTCAGCGGTTCACGCCCTTTCAGTCTAAGTCAAACAACAAAATCACCCTCGAATACCTTTCAAATTACAAAATCACCCTCGAATACCTTTCCCCATTTTCCCACCGCTCCATTTCCACTGAGCAAGGTTCTGATCAGACCGAGGGAAAGAAGAAGAAGATGATACCGCATCAATGGGGGTCTCCGTGTGGCAACCAATGCACGCACAAGTACGCAGCGCTTATGCAGATTCCATGTAAACCCATTGTCCTCCTCACTCTCTCTGACATTTTGCTTCCTTTGATTTCCTTAATTTCTTTTGATTTTCGTTTTCGTTTACTAATTTGATTTTATTTTTGCTCTAATTTTGGACGTTTCGCTTGTTTTCATGCTCGAAATGATACTGATATCAAAATTATCGCGCTGTTTATGTTAAATGTCGTGTTGGGTAATTCACGTCGTTGAGTGGATTGCAGAATTTTTCGACCCCTAATTTTGATTCCTGTATTTTGTACGATCAATTTTGACGAATGTTTCGTTTGTTATTACGGAAATTTCCCGGTAAATTGGGGTTTGAATCGTTTGATTAATGATTGCTTTAGGTACACGCAAGCACCGGAATTCCAGTTTGAATAGTGATCAAATATTGATTGTTTAAAACCTTGATTTATTACCCTCGATCATTGTATGGTTTTCTTGTAGGGAGAGTATTTTGCAAAAAAGGGTGCGATGCGGATGGCGAAACTTGGGAAGAATGTGAGTATTAATTTGTTCTTCAATTCAGTTTTCGTATGAACATACATAATTCGATGAGAATTTAGGTTCGGTTTTGTTCTTTCTCCATTTTGAATTTCCCTTTTGTCACCTTGATGTTTACGGACACATTACTAAAATGGTGTTTCTAAGAACCCGTTGGCTACCAATAGAGTAGACTTCGTTTATGCTGTGGGAAATTTCCCATCTGCATTAACTTCGCTCTTATGATATCTGTATCTGAAACTTGATATGGAAGTAGACTGTTGGTTTAAAGAGTTAGTACGCTACTAGATACGAGTATGGTTTCGTACTTAAGTAATTCAAGTGATATAGTGAGTAGATATAATACAGGCTTGGAGGAGTGCAATGAGATATGCTATAAGGATCCTGTCTTAAAGGACCAACAATGGAGTGCTTGCATTGACCGTTCTCCCGGAGTTGACAGGTACTCAGAGGTATGTATCCCTCTACAGCTTGTGTTTAGCATGCTAAGGCGTACATTGAGCAGCGAGTAACATTTTGTGAAAATATAAACACATGGTCATGTTTATTAAATCTATATGGCCTCTTGCATCAAATCAAGTCCAAAGGTTGCGGGTGGTAGTGTCAGTGTCATTCACTATAGTAGCCTCTGGACTCTCAAATTTTTTAAATTTTTAAATTTTTGGTATTTAGTATGCAGAGGCAAAGTAACTTGTAAATTTTAAACTTAATGTGTTATAACTGACATTTTTAATGATTCCGACTGACCGAGTATATAGTTGTATTTAAGGTGAAAAGTAGGAAAGTGTAAACTTAACTTATGTTTATATTTACACCCTTCATCGAACAGTCTCTGTATGTCGAAAGATTCATATGGTTGCATATCATCCTCGTCCTAAAGCATGGTTCTGATTCGATGCACATTTTTTCAGATGAGTTATTGCTGATCCAATTCTATGTGCAGGAGTGTTTTCATGCTTGCGTATCTGGTTGCGGTTTCAAGGTTAGTCCGTTCTCAACCCGGTGAAGTTCTGGTTACATTTTATCTAGGATGAATATTTAGAAAGTTATAACGTTCCTCGATCTTGCAGTTTGATAAAAATCCAGACATGGCTGATAAAGTTCGTCCAAACAGGCCGGCTAAGTCTCCCCCTGTTGAAAAGCCCGCCGCACCACCTGCTGAATCCACGGCAACAGCCGAAGACATACTTGGCACTTCTGCATAGTGAGAGAAAAAGAATGAGGATCCTCTAGGATCCTTGCCATCCTCAAATCGTATTTATTCATCGTATATTGTGCGGTCAGAAATTATTTTAAATATAAATAGTATCTGTCAAAAACTGACCGCACGATATACAATGAACGATCACGATTTGAGGATGATCCCTAGGATCCTCACAAAGAGGATCAGGAGAGAAAAACCTAACTATACTACAAAATGGATAACTTTAGTTAGTTGCAGGATTTATTTTTCTTTTTCCTCGTCCTTACGCATCGACTAACATTCGGGCTTCCAGATTTTTTGACAGTAAAAACACGTTGGAAATGTTATTTGTAGACTGGATTCTCATTCTGTTGTACTGGAGTTGGAGACGATTTAATTGTTATCGATACATTTGCAAGTTCAATGCTCGGAAAAATGTTTGAGAAAATAAATTAGTCAACAAAGAAATTTCTCCCTTCTATAACGTTCTACTTCCAACCTGGACCTCTATTTCTTGCTTCCAATTAGATGTAGCAAGTTATTCACTCTAATTCAATCTTATTAGCAACCAACGAGGCGTTAAGGTATATAAATAACGCGGTGTGTTTAGCGGTGTCACATTGAAAAAAAATGAAGCATTGGGTTTGCACATAAAGTAGCGTTATCTTCTGGTTGAGCCTAATTGTATTGGTTAAAGCAAGCTCTCATTTGACCCGTCACTAGACTTTAAAATTAAACTAGCCTCTTACTACACGTATACGAGTGTGTCAATTGGCTATTTTTTGTTATTTTTTTACTTTTAAAATATTTTTACATATTCTTTAATAAATACTTTTTTAAATAATAATTTTTGGTATTACGAAAGCTTTGCCATTTTGTTTTATTAATATTTTCACTAAATTTTGGTGAAAAAATTAAGAAAAATGAGTTCAGCATCTCTCAGAAAAAAAGCTACCACTCACAAACACGTCGGAAAAACTAGAAACGTACCAGAAAGTGATCCAAGACGGTCACCGGCGCTCTTCAATCGTCGGAGAATATCACAAACACGACGTCGCTTCGTCGACCTTCAATCACACTCACACTGAAACACACAGAAGAGTGCAAGAAACACAATCTCCGATTTGTACCCTTGAATTTAATTTCAATCTTCAAACTCCGATTTATTTGAATTTTATTTATTTGCGAGGGGATTGATCCTGGAAGCTCAGAGAAGCCCTAGAATCTCAGAGCGGAGCAGAACAAAGATGCCTCAGGTGAGGATCATAGCGAAGAATTTCATGGACATGGTGGCCGCCCTGCCCGCCATGAAGCTCGACAAGCTCTACGAAAATGCTTTCATCTGCGAGGCAATTCTCAGGTCTCCACCTTTTCCGCTTTTCTTACTTCAATCTTTCTTCGCTTTCGCAATGTCGAGTTTTAGCTTTATTTGCTCGTCGATTTTCGGGTTAATTTCTTGTTTTTGTTTGTTGATTGAGTGCATATGGAACCAGCCTGTAGCTGCAATTTTCGGGTCTCGATTTTCGTTCGCATTGTGGCACATTAGCTTTGATTACTGATTTGTTTATGGGTTATTTTGCGTTTGTGTTATGTGATTAGTGCATATGAACGAGCCGAGCCTGTAATATTTAGTGATAATCATACAGGTTGAATTTTCAGGTTTCGGGTTGCTTTCGCAATGTCACGTATTAGTCTTGTGTACTTGTTTATTTGGGTTGTTTTTTAGCTTAGTGCTAATCATAGAGCTGCAATCTACAGGTCACTGCCACCGCTAGCCAAGAAATACGTCTTGCAAATGCTATCCATTGAAGTTCCGGTGACTGCCAAGTCAATGGAGGAGTGGGTGCTTCCTGATGGGGTCTCGAAGCATAGAGTTGCAATTGATCGCCTGATTCAATTGAGAATATTTACAGAAACTGTGGACAGGTGATCCGAGCTTTCTTTTATGGTTTTCCAGAACAACGTTTTGAATTTGATGCTGGGTGATATCATTTTTTTTTTTATATTGTTTTCATTTTTGACTTTATGACAGGAAGAGGGAAGCAACTTACACCGTAAATCCTATATTTCAGACTAATCTCAAGAAGCTTTTGGTACATGGGTGAGTATTGTGTCCTCTACTTGCTACCATTTGTATGTATATGAGGTTTGGGGATCAAAGTAATTACAAGATAGTGGGTTTTGCATTATGTATAGGGTTCAGTCATGCAGAAGTTTCAGGGTCTCCGTTCATTAGTTCACTTTAGCTACAATTTCTTATTCTCTAAACTGTGATCGAAACAGAGAGTTAGTTTTAGGATTATAACTCCATATTTTTGGATGCTGCAGTGTAGTTTTGCCAAGAGAACCAATGCCTTCAAATATCACAGTGAGGCTCCCTAGCTTGGAGGATCTTGAGGCTTTTGCCCTAGAACAATGGGAGGTGCAGGATTCATCCTTGCATCTATTACCTTTTTGAATTTATGATTGTGTTTTCAGATCTTTTGTCTGCCTTTTGTGTACTGCGGTGACTATGAGATAGTTGCATATATTATCATTTATTTCGTATTGTGAAGTTTATAATTTAGGTTTGCCCTTCTTTATGACTTGCTGTCATGTAATGCCAGTGTTTCTTGCTGCAACTTATCAACTCATCTCAAATTGAGAGGCCATCGAACATCAGTTCGTCTATGATGAAAACTTTCCAGCGAGGTCTTTTGAGTCAAAGGTCCTTACTTTTGTTATTACTTTTTCCTGCTACACAAGCCTGTCTTTCTTTTGCACATATGAAAAGTTTAACATTGTATCTCATATCTGATGCAGGGTTTTCCATTATCTGTTTGTACAGGGATAGAGAAGCTCCGAGATTAACTGAAAGTGGTTTCCAGTTCTTGGTATGCAACAAACCGCTTCAACTGCTTGCATACAGTATGTTTGATTTTTCTTAATTCTTACTGGGTTTTATTTCTACTATGTGAACACCACAGTTGATGGATACAAATGCGCAACTATGGTACAGCATTAGAGAGTATATCTCTAACTCGGAGGTATGGATTCATGAAATTGTTGGTTGTTGGTTCCTTTCCAGACCATTAACCTGATATTTTTTTTCTTGTTATAACTCTGTACGCTGACCTTCTATCAAGGTTCCAAGTAGTTTATCAAGTACTAGAAAAGCTAAATTTAGAACTGATTTGTGATCGAATGTTGCAGAATTGGTTTGCAGGTTTATCTTTCCAGGGCATAGATTCAGATTGAAAACCAAATCTCTTTAGTATTTTTATTTTATTCTGTTTGTGTTCCTATGATGAAATAAGGAAAATTTTACCTAATTTGTTTCATTGCACACTTGAGTTAGAAGTTGAACGTACATTGTGACTATGTTGTCTGTGATGTTGACAGTTATCCTACACTAATTTATTGAGATGAAATGAAAGCGCAACTTAAGTTTTTCTTCACACTAGCTGTGTTCTTGAGTTTCATCTTATATCTGGTCTCTCCTCACCTTTTTTCTTTGGTGCAGGAGCTTGGGTTAGATTCTGCAGATTTGATTTCTTCCTGCTAGAACTTAGTTTTCATGTTACAGGCGAGGTATTAGTTATATGCTCTTTATACATGACTATTCTCTTGCAGTAACATATGCTTTATTGAATTTCCACTAGTTTTTTTTCTGGCTACTAGTTTTTTCCGACTGGAATATAAATAGTGCTGCAGTAAAGAAGAACTTTTCATAGTTTTCAATTCATTATTTCTTTGTAGAAAAGTGTTTTCTTCCACACGGGAAGTTTCTACCTGGAATTTATCTCTCACCTCTTGATTCTATTCTCTTTTTTGTGTGTTAGGCATATAACATAAATACATTGAATGAGAGGCAGAAGAATATAGTCAAGGATCTTGCAGATTTGGGGCTGATCAAACTTCAGCAGGTTATACTTATGTTATTTATTTTTGGTATAACATTTTGCTAATAATTTCCCAGATGATAGTTTAACCATGTCCTAACCTCAAGTTTTACATTGCTGTCTTTTTGTGTACTTATCCAGGGAAGGAAAGACAGTTGGTTAATACCTACTAAATTAGCTACTAATCTTTCAGTTAGCTTGACAGACTCATCATCGAGGAAACAGGTAGGTTATTTGTCCTCATTCTAGCTTTGTCTCTAAGTGGTTATTCTGCAACTGATTCCTAATCACCAAGAAAACCGATGTGCATTCCATATGTGCTACTTATGAATTTTTTACGCACTTTTTTGTTCAGGGATTTGTTGTTGTAGAAACAAACTTCAGACTCTATGCCTACTCAACATCTAAATTACATTGTGAAATTTTACGTCTTTTCTCAAGGTATGCTGACCAATTTGTTGATCAACTGTCTTGTACAGTTTGCAGTTTCTGTTTTCTTTTACTAATGAGACATGTGAAAGAATCATTGCATGCTGTTCAGATATTATTTTCTATCCGTTTAATTATGGCCTAGACATTACTGAAAGCACAAAGAGATGTATATTTTATTTTCTGATACATATAAGAAAGATGGTAGAAGAAAATCAAGAGAAGCTTTTGTGTGTATATATAAGGTTTTAATAATATGCATCTATAAAACACTTCCATGGTTGCATTTTTTGCAAAGAACAAAGACTTATAAATTCAGTTTTGGATCTCCTGCCTTTGAATTTTCTCATCCTAGGGTCAGGCTGGACCTTTCCGTTATTAAGGGGGAGAGGTAGCATTTGGCTGCAATGGGTGGTGTCGTTGTTTTGGTTGTGTTGGTATCTGAGTTCTTCTTGTTCTTGTTAATTGCTGACTTCTGAGTTAAGTTTTTATTTATATTCTTACTAGAATTTCTTCTTCTACTCTGTGCAGGGTAGAATATCAACTTCCAAACCTTATTGTTGGAGCAATAACAAAAGAAAGTTTGTATAGTGCTTTTGAAAATGGCATTACTGCAGATCAGGCAAATATTGGCTTTTCGTTACTCTACTTTTAGTTTTCAGTATGTACTTTTGGCTATGCTTTGTCCTTCTCCTCAAGTTGTCTGAGAGTCGTGGAAAAACGATGGTGTACTTAGTTGAGATAACTGCCCAGGTGATAACTGCCTCAATTTTTGTACGACAAATGAGTAAAAAGATGGAGCCTTTCTAGGGATGTTCTGCTTCACAAGCTTAAGAATTAAGATGCTCTTCTGAAATTGTCTTTCGTGGCTTTTTCTCCGTTTGAGCTCTTATTCTTCCTTATGGGAAAGATTTTAGATGACCTTCATTTTAGTTGCTAAGGTTTCTTTGCTGTTTAGGGTATTTCAAGCTTTCAATGTTCTTGGTTTAATGAGCATATATTCCCCGTGTGCTTATGGAAAAGGCTTCAATTACTAGCACCATTCTTTCCGTACGCACACACATGCACATCCTCCCAAAGTCACATGGGAGAAAAGGGCTGCTGAAACTGTTTCCGGAATGCTGGAAGTCTAAATCTTTTGATTTTTTTTTTTGCAGATAATTTCTTTTCTTCAGAAAAATGCACATCCACGTGTTGCAGAGAGAGTACCATCTGTACCTGAGAATGTCACAGATCAGGTTTGATCCTTCTCTATCTTCATGTTTGAATTCAGCAAGATATTCGAGAGTTCAATTTGCCTGACCCCGATCAAGAAAAATGTCCAATATCAAGCTCAGCTATGTTCTTATATAAACATAACGAGCTCTTTGAATTGGATAGTTATTATTATGTTATGTTGTAAGGGACTTCCATGCATGTTGGTATTCTGACGTTTTCAAATTCACCCGCATCTGACAGATTAGGCTGTGGGAAACAGATCTGAATAGGGTTGAGATGACTCTAGCTTATTATTACGATGAATTTCCAACCAGGGTGACAATCCGCTTACCAAAATTGATGTCTGTATTTATTTATTTTTGTGTGTTTTATGATTTTTCTAAGATTTCTCTGTTAAAACTGCCAGGATCTCCTTGAGGGTACTTCTGACTTCACGCGAGTCTATAATGCTCTGCTATGGGAGGAGCCAGATTCGAAAAAGATGCGTTTAGTGGTCAAGGCAGAAAACCACACGCACATGAAAGAATATCTTAGCCGTCAAAGGCAATAGGTCCGCTATCAGTTCTGCACAGCTCGACACGATCATATCCTGGCAAACCTTGCTTGCACAGTCATACCTTTCGGAAGTATTAACGTTATCAGAAAACGAGGCAGAGATCTATTCTGTTGCAATCGGATGGTTGGCATGTTGCGGCGAACAATCGGCAAGATGAATGCAGTATTCTGGTAATTTTGGCTGAATATATCTAAACACTAGGAGATGGAATATGCCGTGTATCGAAACACGGCAAAACGGATGAGGAAATTTGATAAATTGGAAGAGAAACGAAGTCATTTCCCTGCTCTGCTTGTATTAACAGACAGATTATGATCATTCAATTTTGCTTTCCAGTCATTTCCAAATCATGTGTTATATATTGGGAAGGTTCTAACGTTGTGTTTAGAATTTCGCCGGTAAATATTTTTTTTGAGATCGCAATGTACATAATTCGGTTGAGTGTACAGTTAGCATGATTTACGAACCATTTTGTGGGAAGTCCTAGGCTCGATTCTTCTCAACATGACGTCTTCCAATATCCTTGTATTAATGACATGATTTGTAGCCTAGTTTAGTTGCCGAATGCATGCAATGTTCTCGTCCTGTGCACCTAAACATTAAATTCATCTATCCGTAATTTGGTTGTTTATTTAATAGGGCAATACTCAAAACTACTCTAATGTACAGAAGGAGGTTTGGACTTGTGTGCAAGGGACATGTCTTGACCTAATGAGGATCCTCTTCGGACTCTCTTAGTGAGGATCTCGGGGATCCTCCAATCATATCCTTTCATCGTATATCGTACGGTCAGAAATCATTGTAAATCTTTTTATTTAAAATTAAATATAAACAGTACATGATGAAAACTGGCCGCACGATGTACGATGAACATATGTGATTGAAGGATTCTCTGGATCCTTACAAAGACGATCCATGGAGGATCCTCATTCGTCTGGACCAATCATCTTAAAAAATAGGAAAATTAAATTAAAAAAAGGGTGTGATCCTCCAATCACATACGTTCATCGTATATCGTGGGGCCATAAATCATTGTAATTCTTTTTATTTAAAATTAAATATAAACAGTGACAAAAACTGACCGCACGATGTATGATGAACTGATGTGATTGAAGGATTTCCGGAATCATCTTAAAAAAAGGAAATTTTAAAAAGGGTGGAAATTTGTTGCTGCCCAGGATCGAACTGGAGACCTTTAGTGTGTAAGACTAACGTGATAACCACTACACCACAGCAACTTACTAATTGTATATCCGAAGTCTACAATATAACTTATTCCGTTCCTTCCTACCACTGTGAAATTTCTTCGATGGTCGGTATTCCCATGGAAATTTATAAAAAAATCAGAAAAATATATGGAAAGAGGGGGTTGAAGTCTAAACATCACCCCATATCATAGAAACTCTTTAAGTTTCGGCTAAAATTGACAAATTTTGTCGATATTTTTGACATATTTGTTAAATATCGACAAACTGCCATATGATATTCTCTAAAGTTTCATTTTAAATTTTCACGCTTAAAGAACAAATTTCCATCATTTATATCGAAGGCAACTGATATCAATATCAATATATTTATCGATATTTCCATCAATTTGCATATCAATATTTTTACCGATACTGACTTATTCCTGTCACCTTGGGATAGACATTATAACGTGCAGCGTATGATTGGAACAGACCAACATATCAATATCACGTGACAAAATCTACACACACAAAATCATAATAAAAAGACACATTACTCACTTTCTTAGAAATTTCCAACTCGGCACTTCTCACCAAGTTTCTTCAACATAATTAAAGTTGTACGTCTACCTCTTAATCATTAACATAAATTCGGGAACCAAAAACATCGAACTTAAATGTTGTATGCTCGCAAGTTTTTTTACTTTGAAGCGTTTTTGTTTGTCGGAAAACATTTTCAGAAGCCGAGATTTGATTGGTGGGATTAATCTTGCTTTGTCCAAGTTGAAGAAGCTTTGGTAGTCACTAGCTGCTACGATGGCGGCAACAGTTGTAAGAATCTGCCTGCAGTCAGTGCTGAAAGCAGTGAACTCACTTTTGGGAATGGTTGGAATTGCAATGATTTTGCATGGTCTCTGGATGGTTAGGGTTTGGCTGAGGGACATTGACGGTTCACCCTTTGATCATCATAATGTTGTTCTTCCATGGTAAGAACCCTGCCAATTGTTAATATGGTGTCGATATGGGTCGCTTCAGCTACAACCGTGCCAAATCCCCCTTACGAAGGGTTATGCATAAATATTTTCAAAAAAGCAAATTTCATCAGTTTTTCACACATTGCTGACATATTTTCATGTACTATTAATGGTAGTAATCCTTTTTGTTGGCGACCATGATATCAACGCATTGTTGATGGCAGGTTTACATGCACTTCTCTTGGCGCTGGATTTACCTTATGCATAGTAACATGCATAGGTCATGTTGCTGCAAAGTATGCACATGGTTGTTGCCTCTCTTTTGTATCCTACTCTTTTTGTACAAAGATTGTTGCAAACTTGATTTTATCTTATGTTCGATAGATTCTAACGTGTGAAAGGATGTAAATCGTCCTGTTAGTATTTATGCGTCACGTGATACGGAAGATACTAATGGAGCCATGTAGTCGACTCTTTACGTCGGACAAGTTATAGTACATGTTGATCATCTTTTTGGTGATTCTATTGGAGCTTGCAGTGGCTGCAGATATACATTTAAATTCAGAATGGGAGAAGGTAAACATCTTGGGAACCACACTTACATTATTCGAGGTGCGTTAAGCTAGTAAGCTAAAGCACTGTAGTCGACTCTTTACGTCGGACAAGGATTGTCTGCCCTTCCACTTCCGGTGCCCTCCCGTGGCCTTCTGTTTTGTGTGGTCACGGTTAAGCCACATCAATATTTTATATTATTTTTTTTTATAAAGATAATAAGACAAAAATGAATAGTAATATAAAATGTTGACGTGGCTTAACCGTGATCACACAAACAAGAGGGCACGGAAGGGCAGACAATCCTTGTTCCTTTACGTCCAATTTCGGATCCCCTTTATTACATATTATAGCAATTTAAAATATCGTCTTGTTTTTACCCTAGCTTAATTTGTTCTTCAATTTTCAGGATTTACCATATGACCCGACGGGAAAGTTCAATGATTTCAAAGATTTTGTCGAGTCAAACTTGGACATATTTCAGTGGATAGGTTTGTTCATCGTTTTAGCACAGGTAACTTCCAAGTGTTTTTTATGACGAATTTGATACCAAATTAGGTTGTTTATTATGTAGCTTAGCCGAACTTCTCCTCTCATTAATGTAAAAATATCGATGTATTAAAAAAAAACTTCCAAATGTTTTTCACAAGTGAGCCCTTTAGAACTGTGTTCTATAGTCGAAACCGCTTACATTCCATTTCGAAGAGAAACTCTGGACCCAACTGTTATTGCACTGAACGTTATTTCAGTACAGGCAAGGGGTCTTTTCTTACTATAGTTTGATTCTTTGAGTGTTGCTCGCTAACATTATCAGTTGTCATCGAGACTAAATAGATAATCTGCAGGGGTTGTCAATCGTACTAGCCACAACTCTAAGGTCTGCAGGGCCAAACCGAAGATCCAGCTACGACGGCGATGAAGAGTGTCCCCCGGAAAGACTCCCGCTCATAAACCCTAATAGTCACCCGCCGGAATTACATTATCGCTGCCAAGAACGGTAATTGGAATGTAAGTATTCACTCCTAAACTTGCATTGTCACTGCTCCGGTTTCTTTTATTTTATGAGGCATTTGATGCATCACTTGCTTCTAATCTCTCTCAGTAAAGCAAGTGATGTAGAACAAATGGTCGGGTGGACTAAAGAGGAGATGGACCGACGGAATCTAAAGAATGCAACGGGAATTTGCATAGTTGGCGTTCAAGCTTCAATTTGGACCAATGATACCTTTACAAAAAGACACTAATGCAGCGGTTCAAACTCACAACTTTGTCGTAGCGTATGATGGATTTTGGTCATGCCGTCTAGACTTCTAAAAATGCATTTCAAATTTCTGCAATAAAAACAGACATTTCGTTTGTCGTCCGATTAAATGTCATTTTGCTTTTATTTAATTTCCTAAGGCCTTTGAGTTAACCGATGTGTTGTAATCAGGTTATTTAATCCATTAGTTGGCTCCTATTGTCAATCATTAATATATCAAACCTTTTGGGATTTCTCTCAAATTTTAGTGGACTCCAGAACTCGCTGTTCAAGGGCTTACATTGGTATCTCTTGTTAGTTTCGTCCTTGGTTCCACATTATTTTCTTAGAATCATATTTAAAGTAGTAATCGTGTTGTTTTCCTACTTCGGTTTACTTCTTTTGGTTCAATAATATCTAGACTTTTGCTAGCGTAAGTGGCCCACACAAGAGCAGATGGTCGATCGACTGTAGCATATCTAAAATCTCTTTCCATCTTTTGAATAAACACTAAAGAAAACACTGAACTCAGTTTACGTATATATAACTAGGGTTCATAGCTTAAACAAAATGTCTTTTCCAATTGCTAATTAATGAATAAATAACTTCCTTTTCATCAGTCTAATTAATGAACCAGGAAAGGATACAAAAAAATGGAACAAATTGTTGCAGAAGAGAGAACCTATTCAGATTTTGTTGCCTTTCTCTTCATTCGACTGAACGGTCCAACCGTTCGATCCGCTATGTACATGTAGATCACTTGGCTCCAAGATTTATACGACTCCAAACCCTCGTAGTATTCCGGTGCAATGTCCTTCACCTTATGAAGCTTGCTCCCGGGAATTCTGGGGAAGTCATGGTGCTCGTTGTGGTAGCCTACGTGCCAAGCTAGGAGATTGAGAGGGCCATAGTAAGAATACGTCTCTTGATCAGGGTTGAAGACATAGTGCTCCGAAATGAAGTGACCCGCCATTGGGTGCATCCCACCGCCGACAAATGTAGAGAGGATCAAGTAAGCAAAAGATTTCCAGCCGCAAAAGTAGACCATTGCAGCATCGAGGGCTACCTGAATGAAGAGGTTGAGGAACTCCCAGTAACCAGGGGGTTTCGGTTTGAGAAACACAGGACGAAGGGCATAGAAGAAGAGTTGAAGGAGAACCCAAATGGATTTCGTGACCACATTTGTCACCACATGAGCCTCAACCTTGCTAGGGATGTCCATATCAATGCCGTCTACTCCCTGGAAGCGGTGGTGCTCAAGGTGATATTTTTGAAAGGTGACAGACATGGGAACACCAATCGGGAGGTTAGCAAAAATACCGAGCCAACGGTTGTAGACTGGGGTCGAGAAGGCGAGATTGTGACTGAGCTCATGGATGGCCAAGAAGAGGTTGTGGTTGAGAAACGAGCCAAAAAAGTAGGCTATCGCTAGTATCTTCAGCCAGCCTGCATTGTGGAGGGCTGTAGCAGTCCCGAGCTGAAGAAACACAACCACCGTAATCTGCAGCACCATGATTCAATACAAGGTCATCACTCGAAAATATAATACAGCTGATCAAAATATGTAAGTTTCGGTTCATCTCAAACCAGACAACTAACAATACTCAAGACAAAATCCGCAAATTGATAAGTTGAATTAGGTTCTAGAAACCGAATTCGAAAGACCAAACTAGAACTAGTACATTAGCAATAGCAACACGTTACACAAGTCATCATCACTAATTGCAGAGCTCCACAAACTAATAGGTTAAACTATGTTCTCAAAGATCGAATTGTAATGTCTTTGATTAAGGTTGTTCCTTCATTCTAAGATTTGATTCACACGAAAAAGTATGAATGATATATCAAGTGAGGAAGCACATTCACAACAATATAAATCCCCAATAGCATATGCCCAATTGTTCAAAACATCTTAAATCACGATATTTCGCAGCGAAAACTAACATCTGTGCAGTTCTACATACTTGAAATAAACAATAACAGCTGAAAAATGGATCTGGGGACTCAAAAGTCAAAACTCAACTCTCATATAAAGGTTTTGGACAACACAAAGATGCTTCGCATCCAAATTTCGCAACAAAATTCCGAAAAGCGGAAAGCTTTCGATACCCAATTGCAGAAACGAATCAAAATCACATTCAAACCAAGTTCTTGGAATCACCCGCATTGTCACAGATCTAAAAACCAATGAAAAAAACAAGCAGAAACAGGCAAAACACAGAAAACCCAACAAAAATGGCGGACTGAATTTCTGGAAAGACAAAGTGTGGAGGGATATACCTTGAGGAAAGCCCAGGGGTCGGGACCAAAGAGCTCCTTAATCTGAGGGTACTGAGAGAGGATCTGACGGCGCCTGGAAGCGTGAGGCTCATCCGTGTAGGACCAGAAGAAGTCTGTAGCCATCGCTCCCTCCTCTTCTGCTGCCTCTCTCTCACCCCCTCTTCCCATCTCTCTCCTCCTCCTGCTCTCTCTCTCTCTCTCTCTCTCTCTCTCTCTCTCTCTGATTCTCTTTGAATGTGAGCTGTTTTCAATTTATTTAAAATTATTAGAATTAATTGGGTAAATTGCTGGACTTTGTTCAAATTTGGCAAAGCCGTGAAAGGGGAGTGGCTAAAATTATGGGACCCCAGATATTCTTTGGTATGTGGACTTGTTTGCCTACCGAAAAGTGATTGTCCCTTTCACCTTTTGAGGCTTTTAGTTATGTGTTTTTACCTTTGTCTATGACAAGGACACCAAAAGCCACTTATGTTAATAGCTGGTTTGATATTGTTTTACTTTGAAAAAAAAAACTAATTTTGCTGTGATGTAAGAATAAGTTCATTTTTTCTGCTTCAAGTTTTCAGTTTTTTTTTTTTACAAAAAACTGTGAAAATAAGCCCGTTTTTAAATGTTTACCAAACACATTTTTAAGCTCAGTTTTTTTTTGTACCCAATTTTTATAAAAGCATCTCAGTATCTAACTAGTACTTCTTGTATTGAAGTTGTTGTATAACTAAGTAGTTGACCATGTCGCATGTCTGCCTATTTAACGTTGAATTATTGATCGGCATGGCATTATGTTAACAGTTATTAGCTTGTCGTTTGATTTATTACTTCAATTACGCAGCTGTTGATATGCTCGCTAGTGAAAGTCTACGCAGACACCAACTAATGTGATATTGTATTGGCTGCTTACAGTTTGCAAGGTGGCCTCGTCCAAATTTTTTTGGCGGTATACATTGGATTCAGATTCTCTTCAGATCTTACACTCCGAAGCTCACATTAGATTGTACAATAAAGAGATGTGAACTGAACCAATGAGATGAGCTAATGGAAACTATAGAATTCCAATTGAATAGTCCGGATTACTAGATCTGTGAAATCCAAAGAGGATCTAAATCCATGTCAATGTGCCCTATAAATCCTTCTCCCCTCCCAAATAGCATCATACATGGTCAATCACTCATACTAGCCAAGCTGGCATAAGGGTCCCACCCATGCATCCATTTCGAATGCCCTCAGGCCATCTCCAACTGAAAGATGGCCAGAGGACCCGTTTTAGCCCTCTGGTCCTTCAAAAAATTAATATTTTAATGAATAATGCAGGACCATATTTTTTACCATCTCCAACCGAGGGCCAAATGATCATAGGGCTCGTTTTAGCCCTGTCACAAAAAATCGTCTCCAATCGAGGGTCAAAGGGCTATAATATGAAATGTGAAGAATTGAAATAAAATAAAGTAAGATAGTATGAAATAGTGAAAAATATGTGAGAAATAGTGTAGGAAAAAATTAGAAATTAAAAAAAAACAAATGGTCTGGGCATAAAAAACAAAAAATGAGCTGAGACTAAAAAAAACCTAAGCCCTAAACCCTAAAGTGGGCTGGGCAAATGGAAAAGAACAAAAAAAAAAACAAAAAAACAAAGAATTTGGGCTAGCTGGCCGGTTGGCCCTTTAGCCCTTTTTTTGTCCATGGAACCCACAAGCCCTTCGCCATGATCCTCGGTTGAAGACGATTTTCGAACTATTTTCAACCCTCTGGCCCTCTAGACCATTCGGTTGGAGATGGCCTCATATAACCGCATACATGGTCAATCACTCATACTAGCCAAGTTGGCAGAAGGGTCCCACCCATGTGATTAGCAATGCCTTTATAGATATTACTCGTCTATAAACCCTTCAATTCATAAACGCTTATCGAAGCACAAGATTCTTATTTGAAATCGAAATGCCCCTTGAAAATAGACGCTTTTCCAAAAGAGCGACAAACACGGCTTAAACTGCTTTTAGTTGTTTCAAAGCATGCATTAATGAATATATGCTAACAAACAAAATGATGAGAACAACAGGCCCATGCGCGCCCATGAAAACAACAGTCTACTTACCAGTTCAGTTGTCCATTATTTCAGGAACAATAAACACAGTTGACGCCCATCCATCTTCGAAGTGTCGGGTATATCGGTCGCAACTTGGTACGAAGAAACATGAACTCAGTATTCTCATCAACTCGAAATTCTCACCACATTGTGTTCTTCCATCTCTGCCCGCTTCCGAACAGTTCCTCCATCCGTTCCTCCGTCCATACCACTCAAATTCGAAACAAGGAGAGGACTTGTATGTAAAAAACTAAGCCAACTTCAAAGCTGTACAAGCATGTACAAATTTACCCCACACAATTTATAAACTCCTCAACTTCACCAGCCAGCCTACAATAACTCAGGCTGGGTCTTCCGAACAGAAGTGGGAAGATCTTACACCCGCCGAATGAATTTTCGGTCCTTATGTAATCAAAAGAAAGGAAACCAGTCCATTAAATTGCCACGGGGGACTGGTTTTGGACCGCATTGATCACCTTAGGTGGGAATCATACGAGTCAAAAGGGTTATCCGGTGTAATAAGAGGCAACTTATCTATATACGTGAAAAGCCTCCTGAGATTCTCCCTCATCACTGTTTCCATGTCAATTATGTCCCTGCTGTCAGTGTAGACCCAGAGATCGCCCGAGTTCACTCTTTTAAGATTGTCACGACAGAAAGGGCACGACTGAGATCTTGAACGCCTGCAAATATGCCAACTGAGCGTTAGTCTCGCTCATATTCATGTATACAGAGAAATGAACCAGAAAAAAGAAGTACTTATCTGGTCAGCGAACAAATCAAATTAAGAGTACAAGCTAGAACCATAGAAAATACACCATATAGAGTTTAGGATTTAGGCGACAACAACTAGCTCAACTTTTAATGGCAAACCCGTGGTACAAGGTTTCATTCTTTCTCGATTCAATTGCCAACAAAACAACCATGATGGGTGTAAGTGAGTCTTAACAAACAACGAAGTATGGAGCAACAGTGAGAGGTCTAGAAAAGTTCTTATCCCACACCCACAGGAAAATAGTTGGGGAGATGCTTCTGCAACCTATCTACTGAAACAAGAAGCCGCAAGTCTACATTTCAATCATTCCTACGTTCAATTTCCAACTACCATAACTTAATACCACTATGCTCATGATGCCGTCGCTCAAAGTGCATTTCAAATTTGGGCAAAGTTACCCATTGCATCATACGTTTTAAGATTGGGAACACTTAGTTTCATTAGTCTTAGCACATTCACACCCCTTTTTAATCTAAATGTAGGGCTCAGAGTCTTATCAATTTTTGATACTCAAAGCAACATAATTTATGAGCAAGATTGAAAACATTCCCAAAAAAATTACCAGAAATGTAGAGGAGCAGGCGAACTTTAATGTTTAAATAAGGTCAGAGAGAGAGAGTACCAATCACGGTAACATTTCAGGCACAAAACATGGTTGCAGTTGGGCAATACAATTTTACTATTTGTCTCCATGCATATACCGCATTCCTCTTCTCTTTCAATGTCTATATCTGAACACTGTCGACTTTCCTCATCATCTCTTTTGCGATACCTTTCCAGGCACACTGCCTTCTGCCTTTTATCTTCACTATCGGTGACACCTCCTTGAAGTTGCAATAAAGAGGGATAAATAACAGCTGCCCACAAAATGAGGCATCAGTAGGAATATAAACCCTTTACCGGCTCAAAAAGAACCATTAAGTAAAGTTGTGAAATCAAAAGTTTACCATAGAACTCTCTGATGCTTGCTTTCCTTTCCTTGGTAGACATGGTGGTCGAGCCATCCACATAAACCTGTAGCATAAGCAAAAATGAGACGGTTGCCCACATCCATGATTGGAATCTAACTCAAAGAAACAGAAGCTAATCAAGCTACAAGCTTCAACCTTGTAAATTAGAATTCTTAACAGCCCGAGGGCTCCTGCGAGGTTGCAGTCAGTCCATTGCACCAGAAAAAGGAAGAGATGAGCGGCTGGACTGTATGACATTCTCATCTGAACACAAGCACCATCATACTCCCTCGGAAAATCTGAGGCCCTGCACCTCACATTTCCACACAAGGAATTCAAATAGAAACAGAAATCTAATTATCGGATTAAACTACCAAGATCACAGAATTTATCAAGTCATAAAAGATAGGCTTTATTGGATTAATAGTCTCCGTGGTGATAGGCTAGTTGGAAAATAGCTCACGTGCTAATCATTAACAAAAATTTGACAGAATTTTCAGTTTTGGACATAAATCCTAACAGACTTCACCACTAGGACTTAAATCCTAGTTTTTTTAGCACAGAAACTATCTTCCAACCATCCTATCACCACGGGACTAATAATCCAATTAGGCCTAAATGATACCAATCCAACTAGTCTCTATCGATAAAACCATCTTTTGAATCAAGCTTATCATTGCAGCATTCTATTAAGAATGATGATTAAGCACGTTTTTCACAAATCATCTATTTGCCAGTGTAACCACCCAAGTTCTCAAAACAGCGTAAAACACGAAAAACTGCACACATTAAAACGATCGTACAGTAACAAGCATATATAGCATTCAAAACAATGACACTAAACATTACATTCCAATAATAATGCACAAATAATTAAAAGCAGCAGCAGTAGCAACCAGCAACCAGGTGGAACCCATTGGCCACGTGAACTTATTCAATCGCTGACAATTTTGGTTCGGCTGCTAATGCTCACTCACAATTCATCAAGATAAGGATAATGCACAAATAAATATCTACTTAAACAATTGCTTTCCCAGAATCATGTTGTCAGTGCAAACTAATTGTCAACTATTTATTTATTTTTATGAAAGAGACCCAGAAATTACAAATGAAAGAGAATAAACTGAATTTAAAAAAAAAAAACAGAAACAATTAAAGCTTTGTGATTCTGCCATTGTTTCCAGAAAAAAAAAATTAACTAAACAGAGCAAAAATTTGATCTTTAAGCAGTTTAGTAACTAAAACATAAATAAATTGACGACCAAAAAGTAAATAAATCAAAATAAACAAACTGAAAGGTTAAAAATCTTACATTTCCAACATGAAATACGAATAAAAACGGAGTTAAAGTTTAAACCTTTAACATTCGAATTCAAGAACAATATTACCCAAAAATAATAATAATAATTAAATAAAAGCAATTTTTCAGAAGAAAACATCAAAACTAGAAAAACCCATTAAAAAAAAAAAACAGAGAGACGATTACTTACAGAGTATTTGCATGCTGAATATCAGCTTCAAGAACTTTCAGAGAGTCCTTGAACGACTTTCGCATAGAAGCTATGTACATCTCCAATTTTTTATCAAATTCTTTTTTTTTAAATTGAAATAATTACAAACCCAAAGAGATAGAGAAATGCTCAATCAGCCCCTCCAAGAAGAACCCTAATTTTTTTCCCAAAAACCCTCGCTTTCTCTCTCCACTCTCTCTCCCTCTCTGCCCCTCCCTCTCTCACCCTTTTCTTTTGCAGTCGCCTCAGCCTTCGTGTTGCTTCTATGGTGTTCTTGAAAACGAAGACGAGACCGCGCCTCGACACGTGTCCGCCCAACTCAAAATATTTATTTAAAAGTAATCGTAATAAAATAAGAGGATTGTTATTAGCACTCTAAAAATCTTATTCTACGTTCAAAACTTTACGTTCCAAACTTTCTATATTTGAACAAAATATATATACTTAAAAGGAGTGTAGAATAAGATTTTTGGAGTGCAATAACACTTACCTACAAGAATTATATATAATTTATTTTTTATGAAAAGAAATAAAATAATTAAAAAAAGAAGGAATAGCGTCGAAAATTTAACGGGTGTTATGTCCACTCCCTTTGGGCTTTGTCTGCCACTTTTCCCCTTTCCTTTCTACTCGTCAGCTTTCCCTCCACGCACCGATGCGATGATCGTTAAACCCGCCATCTCCTCTACTTTTTGTCCTCCCACTTCCATCTATTTTCAAAATTACCCTTTCTTATTTTTATCCTTTTCCTTTTTTTTTTTTTTCTTTTTTAACTTCTTGGGATTGGTAAAATTAGGTGAAATTTTAAATATAATTGTAACACTGTCATGTGTTGTTAATGTGTGATTCGAGAGATATTGTTTAGAGAAACAAAATCGAAACACATGCTAACAATTTGTAATACAAGGGTCTTATGTACGAGAAATTTTTCAATATGCTGAGAACACGGTCTGGTATAGCAAATGTTATACTATAAGTTGAAATTTTTTTCAAGTACGTCATGTTCCTAACGAGAATTTTAACGAAAAGCTCTCGGTACTATTCACTTTAACGGAAAATCATATTTTTACACTAAAAAGTCAATCATGATATTATTCACTTTACCCTTTATTTTGTATTTATCGTTAAAACTCAAAGTTTTCAAGTCATTTTCATGTTCCTAGCCCTTATTAAAGAATATGTGGGTTTTTTTTAAAACAAACGATATTATATACACTAGGGGTGGAGAGTGGGCTAAGTCTCATAATGAGCTAGTAATAATGTGACTCAATTTCGCATTTAGCGATAATCGAATCTAAGACCTCTTACTTACAAGTAAAGAAGAATATCACTAGACCGTAGTACTAAATGACAAGTATATGTGGTTGTTAATAATAAAGAAATATGTTATTATAGAATTGTAACATCACGTGATACAATTATAATGTGATAGTCGCATTAAAACTCTCTCGTTATGTAAAATATATACTAACAATTTTTTCCGTTCATAAATATCCAAACTTCAAAGGATTTGAGACTTTATACATTAAATTAATCTAGCCTACATGTAAATGGTTCGATTAAAGTGGATAAATGGAGTCTAACCAATGTAGTTACACTTATGTATTTTTCAAACTATATATGAGTTTTAAACCTAACAATATTTAAGGTTAGACTTTAGTCGTATTTCTCTACTCATTCATTGTGATTGAGTCTTTGCTCTATCAACTCAAGCTTTAGGGGGTGCTTAATGCAATCTCATTAACAAATACGGGTGATCAATGTCGATTACAAATATAATCCACCTAACCTAGTCTCTTATATAAAAATTTTTTTGTGAAAATATTTGTTATTATTAAAAAGAGAGAAGGGAATTCGAAACTATAATTGAGGGGAGGGAAAGTTTCGATTTACAAGGATATCAAACTACATGCATCATCTTTCAACTTTATTTGATGTATTTACTAATACTATTAATTATTTGTAATGATAAGACTTGCCATATTATGATAGGTGCATGTGTGTTTTCCACGTCATGTTCCAAATTTGTGGTTTGGGAGAAGATTGAGATTGAGCGCAATTAGACACCAAAACAAAAAGTTTGGCAACGGATATATACATACATGAATAAAGCAAATTTAGGTTTGGTGATCATCTTCTATATCATAGCCTTCATATTACCCATTTGTGTGCTAACAGTTGAGTTTGTCATTACATCAGATTTCTTATGATTTTTTGTGCCTCTGTGTCTTTTCTGAGTAAGATTCTCTTTCATTTAAAGTTGGGAAAACTAATGAAAATGGCTTGAAAACTTTGAGTTTTAACGAAAAAAACAAAATAAATGGTAAGGTGAATAGTACCAGAATTGACTTTTTAGTGTAAAAATATGGTTTTTCATTCAAGTTCCCTTTAAAGTTTTTTTATTTCTTTCAGTATCCTCTTATTTGAATAATCACGATTAAGCTATGTCAACATTTTACGCTGACTTCTTTATAAAGAGAAAAGACAAAGAGAAAAGTGAGAAAAGAGATGAGAGAAGAGAATTTGAAATGGAGAGAATCCGATTTTTTTTTTTCTCGTCCAATATCTTTATGTTAGTCAAATTAGTATTCCCTTTGCAAGTATTGTATATTGATTCGTTATGTATAAGCTCCATTTATCTTTTTATCGAGGGTTTGTTTGGTGGATTGAATAGGACTGGACATTAGGGATACAATTGGATTGGAAACGATAAATAAGACATAATTAGTAACATGTGTATAAGGATAAATTAGATAACTCATTTTAGTGTGAATTCTTAACTCATATTGTTCAGTCATGTCAATTTAACATTTTGACACAACAAATAACGGACGAGACTTAAGTTCTTTTCAATTACTCGGCAGCTGTAAAATCTTTAATACTAGATATACTAGATATAAGATTACTTGTTGCAATGATCTATGTTCCAAGTTCCAACAAAGCGAAGATGGATCAATTTGGATCTTAATAGATGATAACATAATTAGCATCATTGCTGCCAATTCAAGTTTTAATTTGGTTGTTGGGAAATCATTCCCCGTTAACTTCGGCTTATGAAATCCATGGAAAGACTATCATTGCTTTTAGATTTGGAACGTCACTTTTGTTAAAAATCTTTCACATTTTTGAAAGGAGAATGCTAAAGAGACTCTTTCAAAGTGAGACTTTTTATGAACTATCCGTCATCTCGGAATTTAATGTTAATTTACGTGTCAATTTATAAAATATTGTGTAAAAAATATGAAGTGGCAAAGAGTCGAAGAGTCCCACTTTTGAGTGTCTCCTTAGTATTTCTCGAGGTGGAGAGAGAGTCCATTCCATAGAGAGCCTCACTTTGAGACACTGTTCTAAAAATCCCGCGGCGCTAGGCGGCTGGTCACCGGCCCGATTAATGCCTAGGTGTTTGAAAATTAAGAAATGGTGCTTAGACATACTGAGGCACTCGCCTATACCGACATGCCTAGGTTGTGACTCACTTAGACAGAAAATAGATAACTTTCATTTTGCATTTTATTTTTTTCAATAAATTGTAAGACTTGTTGAATATTTAAACGAACACACATTATATGCTTGTTTCTCATGTTTTCATTATGTTTCAATAGCTCATAATATATATTTCATTCTATTTTGTAGTTTATGATGCAATTATATATATTTTAAGAATAAATAGACATTTATTTACACGAAATATAATAGATTTAATTAAATCCGCCTAGTCCGCCTAGGCGCTAGGCCCCAGCTCGCCGCCCAACTAGCATCTATCATCTCTTAGAACCTTATTTTGAGAGAGTCTCATTAGCATTTCTATTTATAAATAAATAAAATGACCTCCATTCAAGTCTAAGACAGGATACTAACTAAAATTTGGTCTAATGAGAAATGGTAAAGGGAATATGTTAAAGTGAGACTCCTTATGGATTTTTTATCACCTTACACTTTAACGTTAATTATCGTACGAACATTATAATCATTGTGTCAAAAATGTTAGGTGACAAAGGAATACATCTTTGTATCTGGTTTAGTTACTAGTCGGAAAGCCATAAGCCAAATGCCAATGACACTAAGTACTGGTTTGGTACTGAGATATTTTTATAAAAAATGGGTATAAAAAAAAGTTGAGGTGTTTGGTAAACACTTAAAAACAGTTTATTTTCACAGTTTTTGGTGAAAAAAAAGCTGAAAACGTGAAGCATAAAAAATGAGCTTATTCTCATAGCACAGCAAAAACAGTATTTTTTTCAAAGCACAGCAATACCAAACCAGCCTTAAGTACTGGTTTGGTACTAAGGTGTTTTTATGAAAAGTGGGTATGAAAAAAAAGCTGAGCTCAAAAATGTGTTTGATAAACACTTAAAAACAACTTATTTTCACAGTTTTGGGTGAAATAAAAAT
This sequence comes from Malus fusca, assembly GCA_035220775.1. Classification (NCBI taxonomy): domain Eukaryota; kingdom Viridiplantae; phylum Streptophyta; class Magnoliopsida; order Rosales; family Rosaceae; genus Malus; species Malus fusca. The sequence goes on from CM069068.1 coordinate 37,884,491, forward strand.
AAAAATGTGAAACAGAAAAAATGAGCTTATTCTTACAGCACATCAGAAATAATTTTTTTTCAAAGTAGAGCAACACCAAACCAACCCTAAAACTAAGAGTACCGAAATGACAAAAGTGCCCACCACCATCTGTATATTCACAAAATGCCCATATAATTTCAAGTGCATCAATTTACTGTGCACTCACTCAGCTCAGGACTTCGAGAGCTGAAGAAGCTCGGCTGTTTTTGCCGTGCAAGATAGCAGCGCGGCCGTCCGTACAGTCCCTCCCCCTCCTCGCAATTCCCAATGAAAACCCTAATTTCCCACTACACCATCAACTGTTCGAATCCCCAATCCTCGCCGTCGGCTTTCATCTTCCATTTTCCGTCACCTTCTCGGGAAAACCAGAACTTTCTTCACATTTCTCGCAGAAAATGGTCTTGCACTCCCGGAACCGTCCGATTCTCATCCGTCAGAGCTCAGTGTGCTTCTGACTCTTACGGCGGGTGGGACGACTTCAGACTCGCCGGCGACCCGGGTCCCTCTGGTGAGTCCGATCAGTTTCGTCAATTTCTGAATTCTATCGGAATCGACGATCAAAAGCATGTTTTCGTGTTTCTGTTAGGCCTTGTGTGTGCTTTCGCCATTTCTAGGGTTAGGGTTTCTTCTATTGTTGTGTTTCCAGCTTCGATTTTAGTTTTCGCGGTTGGGTTTTCATTTGGATTTGTTCGTAGTGAAGGTGTTGGTGAAGTGAGCTTAATTGGAGATAAGAGAAGGGGAAAGGAAGAGAATTTAATTGCTAATTCTGATAAATTGAGGAAATTGGTGGAAATTTTCGACGATTTCCATGTTGAAGTTGGTAATTTGAAGTATGATATACAGAAAGCTATTGATTCGAGAGAAATTACAGTTACTGATTTGGAAAGATATGTAAAGGTCATTGAAAGTATTAGTTTGTTGGTGTCGAATGCTAGGAATGTTACTGATGAGTCTGTTAAAAATTTGGGCAAGTTCAGTGCTGAGTTAGCCGAGAGCAAAAAGGCGAGTAAAAGAAAGAAAGAGCCCGTTGGGATTGGATACGAGTTGTTTCAGTACATCGGAGGTTTGTTCAAAGACAAATTGGCTGATTCGAAGTCTGGTAGAGTGAAAAACAATGTTAAGCGAGAGACTACGGAGAAAGTGATGGACGATCAAGCTCGAGGGAATGATCCAGTGCCTTCTGTTAAAGGAGTGGTTCTCGGTTCTGTTCATTCTCAAGAAGTGTTTAACAAGTCTGGTATGGATGAGGCTGGAAATGGAAGAATCAAAGTTGCTTTAGAAAATAATACGTTGAGTTCAGAGGAGGTGGATGGGGGTCCTAACAGATCTACAGCTGGAAAAGAGTTTAATTACCAGAATAATGGATTGCAATTCACGAGCAACGGTCACGTGTCTTTGAAGATGGATCATAATAATCACACTGAAACGTGGGAATCCCCTGAAAGTCTACTTGATTCTGTAGATTTCGGTGTCAGAACGAAACAGATGGACAATAAAGCTTCCTTTGTACAAGAACAAATGCTGAAGCAATCTAATGGGGTTTACAGACCACCTAATATCAGGGGAAAAAATGTGAATGCAACTTATGAGTCTCATAGTAGAGAAGAGCATGTAAATCGCAATGACGATTCTCATTTGGCTGATCACCTGTCTGGACATGAGAGTGAACTACCTTCCCTTTCATCTTCGTTGGTTTCGGATGATATATTGTTTGATAGGTATGTTACGGAAGCTAATGATCTTCTAAAACAAGCCAAGGAATTTGTAAGGGTCGGACACAATGAAGAGCGTGCAGAAATAGTATTGTACAGGTCAGCCAAGTTACTGTCCAAAGCCATATCTATGAAGCCCGTGAGTTTGCTGGCAGTGGGCCAGTTGGGCAACACTTGCCTTCTTCATGGAGAATTAAAATTAAGGATTAGTCGCGAGTTGAGAATGCACCTTTCGAGAAGTGACCCCTTATCTGTTGAGAAATGGATTAGAATTCAGGATAAAGTCACCAGTAAAGATGACATTGCATCACTCCTCATTAATGTGAGTGAAGAGTGTGAGGAACTTCTTGTGGAAGCAGGCAGAAGGTATAGAATGGCGTTATCAATTGACGGGAATGATACGAGAGCCCTATATAATTGGGGTCTTGCTCTCACCTTCCGTGCACAGTTGATTTCAGATATTGGGCCGGTAAGAACTTGTTAACAAATTATTATTTTTCATTTATCTTGAATAAGACTTGTTCATCAATGAGGGTTGAGGAACTGTTTAAAATTGCTCAGTTGAGTAAGCCAGATTATCGTCGGTTGAATTAGGCTTTAAACCCTTTCTTCTGTGGATTTCAGGAAGCAGCTTTTGATGCTGACGAACTGTTCTTGGCTGCAATTGATAAGTTCAATGCCATGATGTCAAAGGGAAATGTTTATGCACCAGATGGTATGTTTCTGGTCTCCCCCTCCTCATCCTCATGATTTTTCGGTAGATAGTTATAAGATATTTGATTCTATTTGGATTTCGAAAACCTGTAATTGCAGCTCTACTTCGATGGGGTGTGGCACTACAGCAAAGATCCCGCCTACGGCCTAGCAATGGTAAAGAGAAGGTGAAGTTGCTACAGCAGGCAAAGAGGCTGTATGAAGATGCACTCGAGATGGATTCGAACAATGTCCACGTGAGAGAAGCCTTATCATCGTGTGTGTCGGAGCTTGGCAGTAGGCGACTTTACTCTTAACTAAACCTGAAACAATACGTTGTTGCATCGGTTTCTCCATTTCGTTTTCCAAATTGTGTCCCTGTAGGCTCTCCGTCCGCGAAATGATGCAGATGGTGCTTCTTTGATATATTTGTATATAGATAATAAGAAAGAAAAAAGTGATGGACAAGAGAAGATGGAAGAAAGTTTATCACATTGGAGATTAATCATAATTGGCGACCGAAGGGTAAATTACGTATGTAATAGGTTGATCGTGAGGATGTTACTTTTTCTATGTAAAATAGTTTGAAGGAGCATGGTAAATTTACAATAATGATTAATCAGGTGGTCGGATCGACATCTGGGCCATATGAAGAAAAACATTGTCATCCTTATTATCGATTGCAAACATCAAGGCATCTATAACAACATTGGAAGAATTATTACAACCATAGTTTTCCGGCTCACAATGTAAGGTTTTAGATTCGACACTCGTGAATGATAAGTTTGATACTAAATTATTATGACAAATTCATTGGGTGATTTATCTTAATCCCTTACCCCTTTAATTCTCTTTTTCTTTTTTTAGTGATGGATTATCTTGTACTGGACTAATTTTAGGGATTAAGCTAGATTAACTTGGCATGGACTATGCAGTACAAGAACCATGAAACGTTTGGTGCACTGCTACCCCATCCACTAAAAACATCACCATTTTATTAACTCGTATATCACAACTGGTTACTCCCTACCTCCTCAAAGTCAAGGAAATTATCACCACCACCAATTGCAGGATCGGCATCATGATCACCATGAATTTGAGGGCCACCATGAGCATCACCGCCACCAAATGCAGGATGAGCAACACGAACGCCAGCACCACCAATTGCAGGATCAGCACCATGATCACCATGAAAGTCACCACCACCAATTTGAGGGCCACCATGAACATCTTCGCCACCAAATGGAGGAGGGGGAGGAGGAGGAGGGCCACCATCACCATGAACGGCCACATCTATACATTCTATTTTTCTACAACTCATAATAAGAGTTCGCCATGGGTTGATGGCGGACTCTTATTATGAGGATTCCCATGCTGAAAGCAAATGTACCGAAATGCGTACGCCACTGTCAGAGGAGGCAACTCCAAATTATCGACAGCATAGACCTGCGGAAGCAAATCTTGCTCAAATGCAGGACACATTATACAGTCTAAGATCAATCCATCCTCTCTATCGTACAGATCCCTTTCAGCAGTGATCCCCAGACTTTCACAATCCGTGGGTTATTAAAATCACAACGAGCACCTTACGGATGATCACAAAAGCAAGTATTGCCATTGCATCCCCGCGCGCTGTCAGCTGAAGGTTGATCACAGCATCCATTGCATTTGTAGTGTATTGAAATATGAAATCATCAGGAAGCATAAGACCCCGCTGATTCTAATTCGGCATACTTCCATGCAACCGAAGATCCACAGCCATGCATTGCATCCCCGCCTTCAGCTAATTCAGCCTGTATCAAACGTGTTTTCCTTCCTCAGCCATTCATTCAAACAAGAACCAACATCTTGCATTCAATTAACCGGATATATTAACTATGCTCGAATCTGAACTTGTGCGCAGGTGATTGCCGAGAAGGATGCAAGGAGTAACATTCCTGATATTGATGCGAGGAAGTTCGTTTCCATTCCATTTTCCTTTACTTATCTTGATTTGGATTGCTATAGTGGAATAAGATAGTTCCCCTTCACGAATTTTTGTTGTCTATAATGTTTTAATTTTCGTGTATCGTTCTCAATATGTTGTAGTGATATTCCAACTCTTCACTAATAATCGAAATGTTCGAATATTGTGAAGAGGAATATCATTCTTTAGTGAATAAGATAGTTCCCCTTCACGTGTTGTTCTTGAAAATTGTTTGGACACAAGAACTCCAGGCCAACAGTCTTGCACGTCTTGAAAATTGTTTGGACACAAGAACTCCAGGTCCACAGTCTTGCACGTAGTATTGTTATTTTCTATGGATTCTTGTGGACATTCTTAGCATTTTATCATCCAAATATAAATTATTTTTTAATCCCAAGCGTACTAATTTAAGTTTTATAGAGATTTTTTTTCCGCCACTTAATTATTATTATTATAGTATTAGGTTCGAATTTTATGAATTACAAGTACACATACCACAAAAAAATGTGCAAAAAGAAAAACTTGATCTAGGGTTATGCCAAAGACCTCAAACTTTCCCGGAAGACTTTGAACATGCTTGCAAAGGTAACAGTGCCGAACAAAGTTGCATCCTCTTCTACAACCCACACGTAGCTCACGCGATGCGAAAGCGCCTGAACCATCACCGCCACCAAGGAGCTCCACGGATAGCACACAATCGCCTCCGACCTCCTTACTAACCGTGCCGAATACCCTCCCCCGGATCTCCTTCCCCACCCAAACTCTTCATCCGAAGACGTTGAACAGAAAGAAGAAGACGATGACATCGACTCTTCTTCCATTAGCTCCAAAAACTCCCCGTACTTCTTCTCCTCCAATCTCTGTTTCACCAACTGCACCAGCTCATCTGGCGGGCCACCGCAGTCAATGTATGCCATCAGGTCACCCGCGGAAAGCGTGGCAATGGCAGCGGCCACGGACTCATGGCAGGTGTTGAGGGTGTACGGGGAGATCTCTCCGATCACCTTGCCGTCCACGTCAAGAATGGCAACGGAAGTTTGCTGGACGAGGGATTGAGAAATGAGGGGCAATACAGCAGAGGCAGGATCGTCGTAATGGACGGCTAGTAAGTTTTCGGTGTCGATGACTTGGAGGGAGTTGATGGGGGTGTTTGAGGTGGGGCTGAAGACTCCTATGTAGTTGAGGAGGTAGCGGATGATGTCTTCTTGTGTGAGCCAGCAGTATTCACGGTTGTTGTGTAGGGTGTTGAAGGAGCGGTTGGGGAGGAGCTTTTTTCTTGCCGCTGTGGTCCGGCGGCTTTGAATCGGAATCACTAGGTTTTGTGCACCTTCTAGAATTAGATCAATGGCCTCCACCAAGCTGAAAATTACAAAAACAATCCAAATTAAACCAAATATAAAACATAAAATCCTAAAAGAACAATTTTCAAAGCCTTTTTCTTGCAAAAAAAAAAAAAAAAAAAAAAAAAAAGCAAAAGCCTTACGAACACAAAGCAATAAAAATTGCACAGGATCAAGAAACAAACCTATCGTGTGGTTCCAAATGCCTAACAAGGCCAGACCCTTTTGGAATCAAAACCTCCAGCGGTGCCTCGAGCGCCGTCGCCGGAGACGACAAGTTCTCTTCTTTCCCCAAGAAGCATATAACGTCCTCCATGCAAACCTTTCCTACGCATCGGCAGTCCTCCGCGGAGTCAGAACTGCAGATGATATCGACATTGCTCTTTTCCGAGTGGTCACAGCTCCAAACGCTGAGGCTGCTCTCACCGAACCGCTTTAGGGCCGACAATGCCTCTCCGACCGTGGCGGAGATCGACACGGACTTTAGCGGAGGCTTCCCGAGGCAAAGATCGGACACTTCTTGCAAAAGCAGACGCGGTGCCATGCACGAACAAAGTCGAAAACTGAAGATCAAAAACCGAAAACCAATCAACCGATCAAACGTGAGAAGATTGAGAGCTTGAGGTTTTGGGGGTTTGAAGGTTCAGAAATGTTGAGGAAAATAAGCCTTAAATTTGAGAATTAAAAGAGATTTAATTGTTTGTGAATTTGTGAGGTTGGAACTTGGAAGACTATTTAAAGGCGGCTGTTACGTGGTGGACACGGATTCGGGCTCTCGCTGAGAATATGCCTACTCATCTCCGTACCCTTATTTGTCACGGATTTTTCTGTCTTGTTGCGATCAGCCACTGGAGTCCGGATCCTCGCCGGATCTCCTTGTGAAGATCTCGGGATCCATAAATCGTGTCCGTTTATTATACATCGTACGGTCAAAGATCATTTTAAATATTTTTATTTAAAACTAAATATAAACAATACTTGACAAAAAATGACCGTACAATATATGATGAACGGACACAATTCACGGATCTTTACCAGAAAGATCAGGAGAGAATCCTGTTGGCAGCCACTGAATTACAGATCACACAAAATTAACAAAATAAAGAAAAAAAGAAGTGTCTAGAAGAAGATATTATATTAGAAATAATATTTGGCTTTTCTTGACTAAGTAAACGTGTGAAAACTATTTGACACATGTAGTATTAGGGTTGTTTTATTCACATCCCATATTTTGTTGACTACATCACACATATGTAATAAACTTTACTTTTACTTTTTGAATTAAAATTTATCTTAATGCCCCTCACATTTTTTCCAATACTACCCTCACACCCACACTCTCAATATACACCTAACACTCACTCTTTATCAACATCTGGATTTATGTCAATTGAGTGTTTAGTTTTCTATCAATTAGGGATTTAAAATTTCATATTTGAAGAAATTGGATCAAAAGCATCGAATGCAAACCAAGTTTTGCAAAAAATAGAATAGAGCCCTTGCAATCTTAGCAAGTGAATTCAAAAGATTCTTCTAGAGAATTTCGTAAGTGTCCATCATCATCAAGCCATCACATTGAAGACTATTACTTCTATTGGCTCGAGTAAGAAGCAATAATGTGAGGATTATGACAAGTTGCCCTAAGTTGCTTCATGAGGTTTTCAATATTTATTTTCTGTATATACCCAACAGGCAACAACAAACTCCACCGTATAAAAAACAAACCCGTTCAATTTTATATGTAGAGATTTTAGCCAATCGAATGAAATATTATAAACACAAACTGATATGTGATAAATGACATTGCATTGAATGGTGTCGTTGAGTTCAATAGCGGGTGAGAGTGGCTTCGAGAGTTTGAAGAAAATAATATACACTAAAAATGATTTGGAGGTGTATTCATAATCTTATGGGGCCTAAATAGTCTTTTTGTATTAGAGTATATAAGTAATATTTGATGTGGGGTGCTAATAGAAAAACCCTAAAAACAAAGGAAAACTAATGAAAAGGGTTTAAAAACTTTGAGTTTTAATTTTAAAATGACAAAAAGTTGTTGTACGTGAATAGTATCATGAGTGATTTTTTTAGAGTAAAAATATCATTTTCGTTAAAAGTGAACAGTAACGAGTAAACAATTAAATATCGTTTAATAATATTTTTTCACATTTTTAGATTTTATCATCATGTTGGAGTGTAGTATTATTGATCAGTGTGAAACAATATCGGAGAATCGTATCATTGTTAATGTCACTGAAGAACTAAGCAAGCAAACCATCACGAGGCGACTCAGTAGTTGAAGATGAATTCAAGGCTTGTATTCCATACATCATGTTCGAGGTTCAATTTCTCGCATTGTTGAATGATTAGGGAGAAGTTGAAATACCTATGCGAATCTTTTCAATCCCTATAAATGTGAACTAAGGTGACAAAATCACCGACTAGTCCGCTTTTAAAGAAAGAAAAAAATATCTAAGCAAGCATATTCTCTATTGATGTGGCAAGCCACCCCAAAGTTTATGGCTACAAATTCTACATACCTTAACCACATATATAGAATCTTTGCATGGTCCACGTTCTAAATATTTTCAGCCGAATATCTTAGTGTAGGTGCAATTAATATGAAATACGTCGTGACGAGAGAGACATCAATAAGAAAATATACTTTTGATTGTACGTTATAATTTGGCGAGAGTACAAATTAGACGTGAGTATTGATATTATTACACTAATGGTTTAAATACTATGTGAAGCTCTTAAAATGTTATCAAAATTTAAGGGGGTGTATTCAATTAGGAATTTGAGAGATTTTAATGGATTTATAAATTCATGAATTTTTACGGAGTTTAACTGATTTGTAGACATTCTATATAAAATTTTGATTCAATTCCCTAGAAATTTTATGGGAAGATGTGAGATTTGTGGATGCTTAAAATACACTACAAAATCTCTCCAATTCCCTCTAATTCCTCAACTTTTCCAAATTCTCTAAATTCTAATTTTAATTGAATACACCTAGAATGTTATAAACATTTTTAAAATTCTAATTGAATATATCCGGATTTTTAAGAATTTTAATAAACTATTTTAAAATAAGTCTAAGTCAATACAATTACGCGGTTATTATGCGCCAAAGAAAATCACACAAAACCCTTCAAATTCATGGTCAATTCAAGGCCGGCATTCATATACGTTAGCACTAAGCACCAAAATATGTAATTTACAAGTTGACAAATTTTTTTTGCAAATAAAACTTTTTCTTAATCAAAATATCCCCCCGCCCATTCCTTGACTATTTATGTTGGACAAACGTAACTCGTTTAAAAGTGTTTTTAAAATAGCCGAACGTGCTGTAAGAAACACGAGTAATGTACTTTTTGGAACTTAAAAATACATTTTTTAAAAACATTTTTAATCATTTTAAAAACAATTTCAAATAAGCCCATAACTACATCAATTAAAGAGTGTTCAGATCTATTGGCTCTTTTCCAATCTAGCGGTTTTTGTTGCGAATTTTGGTTGGGGCTTTTTCCTTGTTGCATGTTGATTTGTTTTGCGTTGCGATACATTTGTCAAATTCAAGGCGAAGTTAGTTTTCTTTGGGTGACTACTTATGTGGTCGTTGACAAGGTGATGGCGGCTGTGGTGTCGGGCTATGCGGGATGAGGATTATGTTTTTATTTTTGCATTTTTTGCTGATTGGGCTTTTGATATCCCCACCTTATTCGGCTAATTTGATGAACTTGTATTTGGCCTTCCCCTTTCAATGAAATTGCTTGCTTTGTTTTCGACAAAAAAAATTAAAAAGAACGTATCACGTTAGAGTATGAGTTTAAATTTTTACTTTTACAACGTTAATTTACAATAAAATATCACTTGTATTAAAAAAAAAACATTTGTATACATAACCTCCCAATATCTAAATCGTTTTCCCTCAACCACCGAAAAAGAAACAACCCCATAAAATAGAGTGAATTTTCCAAGGAATGAGGATCCTCTCCGGATCCTTTTTGTGAAGATCGTGAGGATTTTTAAATTGTATTCGTTTATCATACATCGTACGATCATTTTTTGTCTGATACTATTTATATTTAATTTTAAATAAAAATATTTAAAATAATTTTTTGTAGAACGATCTACAATAAATGAACACGATTTAAGAATTATCAAAATCCTTATAAAGAGGTCCGGAGGGGATCCTCATTTTTTCCAAGGATCTTTCCAGATACGCGGCAAGATCATTTATGTTTTGTTTTTATCAACATGGGGACATGAATTTCCATGGCTCACACATCGCACACGTGGTCGTGAATATACTTTGACGACTGAGACACATCCAAAACCAAAAAATATCGATATAGGAGCAGATTATTGGCTTGAATGTTTGATCTAATCCTCTCGTTAATCGAATAAGAGTTTAAGAGCTGGTTTAAAAATATTTTTAAAATAGCTGAAAGTGTTTTTAATGAAAATATTTTTAAAATTAATCTTTAGTAAAATGATAATTGAATTATGAAAAAATAAACTTTATTACTTCATGTGAGAAACACATCACTGGTGCTTCACTTTAAGTTCTTTTGAAATTCAAAAACATTTTTTCTAAAACTATTTTCAATCATTTTAAAAGCAGTTCCAAATTAACATCACGCAGAATTACTACATTTTTAGTGCTCACTAGTATTTTTATGCACTTTTTATTTTTGTTTGCTAACGAAGAAATCCCATCACGCACAATGCTCTAGAATAAACTCGCACAACAAGCATGTGTACTTGTTTTGTTAAATCATACTTCTTTTGTTCGGGGTAATTTTTATTTTTTTAAAGGGAAACAATTGGTGGCAAGCCATGATTATCTACTCTTTCAGGATCTGGACAGGCTATGAAGAATTTCACCCTGCATATAGCTACAGTCAAGTAGACTCACCAACTAAGAGCATCGAACTCGAAACCTCTCACATTTTCTTTGTTCGGGGTAATTCTAACTTAAAATGTTTGGGATTTCATCCTGCTTGTAGCTACAGTCAAGCAGACTCACCAACTCAGAGCATTGAACTCGAAACCTCCCACATTTTCTTTGTTCGGGGTAATTCTAACTTAAAATGTTTGGGTTTACAACTTGTGCATGTTCATATCTTTACCACTCTTATGGTGTCAATCAATCCAACTTTTAGTCCAAAATTAGAGGTTAAATCATCAAAACGATTGTCGGACTCACATCAAATTAGCTGGGACGATGGTTCAAAAACAGACCATGATTTTCGGCGCCCAATCCTGAAATGTTTCATGTGTTGGTGCGTCAGCGCTCACGTACGTGGTTTGTACGGCTTCCTCTGAACCTAGTTAAGGGGAATAGATCTCTCCCGATCGCTTTCATCCGGATTTTGGAGATCCTTCAATCTTGAACGGATCATATTCTAATTAAGGGTTGTTTTAGTTTGGTTTGGTTCTTTTTTTGGAATGGATAGCTCATTTTATGTTCATGATTTAACAATTAAATTGAGAAGTGTTGGATTGACGAAGAGTCAGAATCCCGAGTTTTTATTAAAGATGTGTACCAATTATTTTTGTTGTTTACTAAGTGACCGAAGTGGAAACTAGTCCATTACTAAAATGGCATTATTTTTTATGCTAGTCAGAGCAATTCCACCCGTTAAGTAGGGGCAAGGGCAACTCAATGACAATGTACTAATTACTCTAAACAGAAATTGTTTTTGTGCAATTGCACCCGTTGAACAAGGGCAATAGCGATGATTTTTGGTCAAGAAATTAAATTTATAACAAAAAATCTCAGGTGCAACCGAGTTCACTACAATCAAATAGGAAAGCATTCGAAGCCTTCATCGAATGGGCTTTTTTTTGTTGATGTGGCAACTGATGGGAGTTCACTAGCTGAGTTAGGCCCGTTTAATATAGCGGGCTTATCTGAACAAACACTGTTTTTCGACATGTGGGCCTGAATTTAAAATCACCGAGTCGGCCCCGTCAAATCAGGCCCAATAGCGATCGCGTCCAATGGTACTCGCATCGCCAGATCGAAAGAGCCTGCAAATCGCGAGCTTCTGGTTTCAGCGAATTTCCAAAATTAGGGGTTCTTCTCGTTTGAAATTCGGACTGCTACGATGTCAGATTACGAAGGCGTCAGCAAGGTTCTTTTCTAAATTCCCTTCTGTTAATTTGTTAGGCCAATTTCTGAAACTATGCTTTCTCGTTTCATTTGTCAATTCGTTCGTTTTCGATATGTTAATTTGTCGAATCGGATTGGATTTGGGTAAATAGTTGTCATTTATGGTTTTCCAGAGTAAGATGTTATTGTTTCTGTTTGTTAAATCACTTAGGGCATGAAATTAGGCAGTAATTTGGTATATTTGAGTATGAATCTCTTTTCCCTAGAGGAACCGATGAATTTGAAATGAATTACTTGATTTGAATGAGAAGTATTTGTAAAGAGTGATGCATACGTAGTTTCGGATCGCGATTTTCTGTTGTGTATGTTTGTGTGACGATTATCGAATTGCTGAGTGATGTTTTAATTGCCTCAGCACAATTCTCGTGGATCAGAACGTGAGAGCTCGTGGAGAGATCGAGAGCGAGACCGAGGTCAAGATAGAGAAAAAGATGGTGACCGTTATACACGGCAGTATAAGGATAGAAGTGGAAGATTTGACAGAGGGAGGAACTCGTACGATGGCTATCGCCGCGGTAGAAACCAAGATTTCGACAGGTTAAACATGTGCTTCTTAATGAAATAAACTTATCCAAGTTGTTCGCATAATCTCAATTGCATTGTGGAGTTAGCAAGTGAAATTGTTTTTCGACTTTAGGTTTGCTTACATTGTATGTTTATCTTGTAGGCATCGTGATTATGATCAAGATAGAGAAAGGAGGCATAGACATAGATCACGATCACGTTCTCGTTCTCACTCAAGGGACAGATCTCCTTCTCATTCCCGTTCAAAGAGGTTCGGGAAACTTTTACATAAACATTCACTTTCATATTGTTATCTTGATCATGACACATCCGATTGTCTTTTTAGTTGATGAGAAATATATCTTTCGTGCTCCTTTAGGTTATGCATTTAGTGTTGAGTAATGTTGTTCAAACATTATTTCCTATTTCAAAAGCTTTAGCTGGTTAAAACATAATATGGATGCTGTTAGTATTTTGTCAAGAAAGCCGCATTGCTCCATTGTAATCTTGCTGAAATCTTTGTCTACAGCAAGCGTACAAGTGGTTTTGACATGGCACCACCTGCTGGGTCAGTGCTGCCTAATGCTTCCGTTTCAGGTTTGGATCTAACTACTCAATCACCAAATTCCTGTCAAAGTATATGCAGTACTTTCCATTCGAGAATAGCTTCCTGACCTCCTGTTATTTATATGAGCATGCTAGAAGTTATCTTTCTTATTGTTTTACTCTGGAAACTGAGAGCCATTGTTGTGTTGTTTGGTTGTTGTTGTGTTGTTGTTTGTATGTGTTTGCTTTTATGGTTTGGGTAAGAAGGCGATGTTGATGTGGCATGACTGCATCAATTGATGTTCAAGGGAGAACCAATGGAACGATTGGCTGGACATTCTTCTCCTTCGACTGATAGAGTACTTACAGATATTTCCCTACCATCCGCAATGATGGAATTTGTTTCTTTATTATTTCATGGTATATCTTAGGTATGAAATATTAGCTTTTTCAATGTAAGAGATACTTCTGGGCTTTCAGATGGATTTTATTACTAGTGTAGTTGTGACATATTTTTTCCGTAAAGCTATACTACTTATCCTTCTGGTATCGCTTCAATAATAATAATGCAGGACAACTGTCAGGTATTCCACAAACGATGCCTGGAGTGGTACAAAATTCATTACCTTTTGGGGCATTGCATGTACGTTTCACCACTATAAGCTTCTATGGGATCTTGAGTTCGATTTTTCTTTTGTGTTCTTTGTGAATAACTTCATATGCTTTTGCTTGTTACAGATGGCTCTTCCATTGATGCCAGCTCAAGCCATGACTCAGCAGGTAAATTTATTGTATTTATGTTCATATATATAAATTTGCACAATTTATTTTTCTCATAAATACATGAACGGCGTCTTTTTCATTGGCCGATGAGCAGTATATATATATTTCTCTCTTGCAGGCTACAAGGCATGCACGTCGGGTATACGTTGGTGGGCTTCCTCTCTTGGCTAATGAGCAGGTTATAGTTCTGGATTTTGTTTTGGATTCTTTCCCAAATAATAGCAAGTGTTTTGACTTTATACTGGAATGGAGATGAACAGGGAATCTAGGCTAAAGTTTGATGCCATTTGTGTCATCACTCTAGAATCTAGGGATTTACTTTGTATATAAGGAAGCTTATAAGGTAGCTTTCTGTTACAGGGCCAACTGCAATGGGTTTCAAATAAGCCAAAATTTTGATAAAATGTTTTTCAATTTCTGAAATTCTTGTTTGCCTCTTTCTTGTTCAAAGTATTTTTCTTGTATTCTTTAAAAGACTTTGATGGAATGTTATCTTTTTGTCAGACAATTGCCACATTCTTTAGCCAAGTCATGGCTGCCATTGGAGGAAATTCTGTTGGTTCAAGTATGTGTAATCATAGTCTCACTTTAACTAGGTTCAACATGCGCCTTAATGTATTACATGATTCAGGATCTCATGGGTTTTATCTGAGAGCAATGTGTTTTCCAGTAACTGAACTTGCAGGTGATGCGGTTGTAAATGTCTATATTAATCATGAGAAGAAGTTTGCATTTGTGGAGATGAGAACGGTTGAAGAAGCAAGTAATGCAATGGCATTAGACGGGATTATATTTGAGGCATGTCAATTACAAGTTATCATTACAGTTTTGTTTTTTGTTTGATCTGTTTATAATCGTCATAGGGGAAGGTGTCAATGGTAAAGTACCGTAAACGAAGAATGTGAGGGTAAAATAAGAAGCATAACTAGTGTAGAACTGAAATGTTATCATATATCATGTCTATCGGATCAAAGCTTTTCTAATTTCAGTATTATCAAATACATTAAGTTGGTTAACTCTCTTGGGTAAGGAACCCTATCAATTTTATAGAGAATTATCATAAATATGCCCAAAAAAAGAATTAACATATTGAGATCTGTATTTGTTGGTTATGATGGGGCTTAGGTCAGAATCTTTGGATAATGTTTTAATCATTCTTTCTGTGTGCTCTGTGGGGTATGGAGGAAATATTTCTTTGTTGACATGCTCCTTTTGATTATCAGGGGGTTGCTGTGAGGGTAAGAAGGCCAACAGACTACAATCCTACTTTAGCTGCAACACTTGGTCCTAGCCAACCAAGTCCTCACCTTAACTTGGCTGCCGTTGGTCTCACACAAGGGTAGGTCGATTTCGGTTTTTCAATTTGAAGACTACTTTGGTTTCATACTCTATAATTACTTTTGAAGTTTTTGGATTTGAGTTGTAAAAGTCTTCTGTTGTACTAATTTTGCATTTGTTTGGCAGTGCCGTTGGTGGAGCTGAGGGACCTGACCGTATCTTTGTGGGTGGGTTACCTTACTACTTCACTGAAGCTCAGATTAGAGAGTTGCTTCAATCCTTTGGGTATGGGCTTAAATTTCCCGCAACCTTGACATTCCTCATTTTTGATAAAACCATAGTTGCATATTCTAACTTCGTATTGATCACCGCAGACCTCTCCGTGGTTTTGATCTCGTGAAGGATAAAGATACAGGAAACTCCAAAGGCTATGGATTCTGTGTTTATCAGGTACATACTCAAAGCCTGGCTTTGATTTTGATTGTTACTTTTTCAATTGTTTGTTTTCTTCTAAGTGATTGTTTTTAGGCCATCTCCTTTCTCTTTTACACGTATATACTGTTTTATGATTCTTAAAGGTCACTCCTAGAAATCTGGTCAACTAATGTTCTAGAACTTCAGGATCCAACTGTGACAGACGTTGCCTGCGGTGCTCTCAACGGCTTAAAAATGGGTGATAAAACTTTAACTGTCCGGCGTGCTACTGCCAGGTTGGTATTCTTTCAAACCAAAGGGCAAGCCTGATGTTTTATTTATTCAAGCCAAGTTAGACAATTTGAAACCTTTTTGCAACGATTTTACAGCAACGGGCAGTCTAAAACAGAGCAAGAAAACATCTTGGTACAGGCACAACAGCATATAGCCATGCAGGTAAGGAATACATATCATTGGTTCCCTGTATATGTTTTTCAAATGCATTGTTGACTTATGTCTTTCGTTGTAGAAAATGGCCATGCAGGTTGTTGACTTGAATCTTCTAGGAGCTGGAATGGCAACTATGGCGAGTGGTGAGACACCCACTAAAGTCCTATGCTTGACTGAGGTAGTATCACAGTTGAAAATGAAATATAGAATTCATGCATTTTGTTTGTATATTTAGTTTTGGCACCCTACTTTTAAAAAATTTGGATTTGTGGATTATGGGTTAATATTTGATTGTTCCTACTGGCTGGTTCTTGTATTTTCTCGTGATAAAGGCGATTACTGCTGATCAACTGGGTGACGATGAAGAGTATGTCGAAATATTAGAAGACATGAGGGATGAATGCAGCAAATTTGGTATTTTATTCCTAACCTGTTTGCCTGAATATTTTTTATTTAAAACCTTTGGTGTGTCTGTGGAAGATGTTTGATGTTTTTTCAAGTGAATTGTTGATTTTAGGGTATTTAAATTTGAGTGCCCGGGACTTTAACAGGTTCCCACTGCTTGACTTTTGCTATGGTTTTGATTAAAACTGAGAAATTTCTCGTGTGTTGGATGATTAGGAACTCTGGTGAATGTTGTTATTCCTCGTGCTGATCAAAGCGGAGAGCAGATTCCAGGTGTTGGGAAGGTTAAACTCTTGTGCTGCGTCCATTTACCATGCTCTTATTGCAGTTCTTTGTTCTCGGGCACTGAATACGTAGCTTCTCTCTTTATAATTATACGATACTTTCAGGTGTTCTTGGAATACACCGATATTGGGGGTTGCGCCAATGCAAGGAATGTACTCGGTGGGAGAAAATTCGGAGGTAACACAGTGAATGCCGTTTACTATCCAGAAGAGAAATACCATAACAGGGACTACAGTGCATAAGAGTACTAAAGCCCCCCGGCCTAGGTTTTTATCGTTTTTGTTGCAATGTAAAATAGCTGTACGTTCCAAAGCGAACCTTCAGATGTCGGTAATGGTTGCTCAGGGAACCGATGGCGTGCTGGTATAATCGACGAGTGCCTTTCCCGGCCTTCGTTCTCTTGATGTTTTGATGCTGGCTTGGTTTTTTGGCCGTTTAGGTTGGTTTGTATTACATGAAAGTGTACAGACCGTTTTATATACTCTTCAGAGATTAATAGTGGTCTTCTCATTTGCATAGCAACTCTGTTTATTTAGTGTTTTTATCTGGTCGACCCGTTAACAATTTGCTCCTTATCTGTTAAGGACACGATAAAATCACGCAAATGACCCGAACATGATACAAACACAACCTGTTCGACGGGTCTGGACATTAGGCACTGCAATTTCTTGCATGTCATGTTAATTCGATACGTAACTACACGATCTGTTTACTAATGAATTGTTATCGGAGTCATCTTTTTAGAATTCGTAGGATAATAGATTTGATATGATACGATTCGTTAAGGCAACGAGTATGTCACAAAAATAACATGAATATAATAAAGACGACCCGTTTGTCAAGTGTACCTAATTAAATGATAATGCTACTTTTAACGGAGTTTCATTTGGAAGGGAATCCTCTCCGGATCCCTTTCTCTTAATCCACTGAATCAGTAAATTCATACTATTGAAATTTGATCAAACGGCTACAAATAGGAGCCCATTTTAAAAATTATAATAACTTCAACCGTTGAAACAATTTTCAATGACACGAATTTTTTGATTTAATGTGTTAGAAGGAAAGAATCCGGAGATGATGCCTCTCCGTTTCATTGGTCTCCTCCGTTCCAGTATGTCTTTGGGCCGTTGATTATGGTCCACGTGTGTGCGTCAGAAGCGTGGGGGACAGTCAAAAGAGTAATCAAATAAAAGATCGGTTGGGCGGTGGATGACTCAGATCACCGTCACTAACAACACACAATTTCAACCTCCACTTGTACTTTGTTTATAACCGTTTAGTTTTGGATAAGAGCGTTCGTACAACTCAACACGTTTTTGACTGTTTCCAAAACACCTACTCAGTTTTATCTTAATTTTCTAATCATCGGGTGACTGAAACAACAAATTTCATAATAATATCCTAAACTAACGGTGAACATCATTATCATTTTAAATGCCGTTGTATAACTTATATTACACGAATTTAGCCTCTTAGATTTATACAAAAAATAGATTAAAGTTAGGCCAGACAAATACCAGCGAACCATTGCACCCTTTATTTAGCAAAAGCTTTTACCTGGTTTATAATCTAATGGATATGAATGATTTACTTCGAACCAAAAAAATTTATATTATAACATTGTTGTTACCCTCGATTCATGCCCTTCTTTTTGGTTTGGCAAAAGATTACTATCTTACTAACTTTAGTAAACAAAAAGGATATTGCTCGTCTCCTTTCTTCCAATAAAAAAATTACAAAACTGTTTTATCTCAATATGCAGGGTCAAGTGTATGAATCGTAAAACGTCATTAATCTCAGCTTTGTATCAAATCTTTAGTTAGCTTCAAGTACTCCATATTTTTTTTATAGCCTCTTTCAAAGTTTTTTTTTAGATCTTCCTCCCTTTTTGCACGGAGCCTCCATCTTACAGTCGCATCTGTATACTTTTGGTTCACTATCCAAATCATGTTAACTGATTTTCTCTCGTCACGTGTCCAAACTGATACATATGCGGACGTGATAAAAGAATACGGTATAAAATTAGTTTTGTACAAATATCAAACTATAATTTGTTCGTAAAGATAAGAGACGGATGAGGATGTACGGTGTACCGAGCCAAGTACAATCCAAATAAAAATAGATTAAGTTGGATCGAATCTCCCCAAGTGAGGAGAGAGAGTTTTGGATAACGTTACCACGCACACTTTCCTTCTTTCTCTCTCTCAGAATAGTATTTAGCTATATATATACCCCAACCATTACACATTAATCTCCATCAGTTCCCTTTGCCTGCGTTATACTATTTAGTACCATCTTTTGTGTTCGAGAAATTTGATCCGAAAACTGCTTTTGAGATTTGTTTTTGTTTGAAATTTGAAAATGCTTGCAATATTCAACAAGGAAGTGGTGCAGCCGCCGCAGGAGCTCCACAGCCCCGCCGCTGCCTCCGCCAACCCCGCCAAGAAGCCTCAAGAAATTGCCAAAGATTTCATGTCCTGCCATGATCCAAACAACGCAGTTTCAGTCTGTTTTGGAAACACAGCTTTGCTTGCATACGTTCCTCCAGCCAACCCCTACACATCCCCAAAAAGGTATAACCCCAATATCTTTTCTTTACAATTATTAATATATACTACCATTGTCCCGTTACGCAACCAACATCTGTCGATATGTCATCGTTAATTTGTTCATGTCATGATATCACCGTGACAAAATATATCGATATCAAGATGAATCAATATAGCTTTTACGAGGAGGACGGAAATAAAGGAATATACAAGAACAAACGTCATGCACAAAAAATTTCTACGTAACTGACATTTGGACGTTCTCAAATCTCAAACGATCTATTATTTATAATTAACTAACTGATTAATTCATTGCAGGGTGTTCTGTTCATTGGACAACATATACTGCATTTTTCTGGGGGACCTGAACAACCTCTGCAGCCTGATCAAGCAGTACGGGCTGTCGAAGGGCACCAATGAGGCCATGTTCGTGGTGCAGGCCTATCGGACCCTACGTGACCGGGGCCCGTACCCGGCTGATCAGGTCCTCAAGGATCTTGATGGAAGCTTTGGATTTGTGCTCTATGACACCAAGGCTGGAACCGTCTTCGCTGCATTGGTAAGTTCCAAATTAATCAAATGTTAGAAAGCAGAAGCTCTTCTCAAAACAAGAGTAAGGGTCCGACCTCGCGAAGCGAAAAGCTTTGTTGGCTTGAGATCGCTCTTTTATAAAGCAGAGGCTGGTGTCCTTATGAAATATATCTTTAGGGTTCTTAGCATTTTTGGGTGTGGTTTGTTTTTATGCAGGGTGCCAATGAAGGGGTTAGCATGTTTTGGGGCATTGCAGCAGATGGTTCGGTGGTGATTTCTGACAACTTGGGGGTCATAAAACAAAGCTGTGCTAAATCTTTTGCCCCATTTCCAACTGGTACGTGAAACGCTATCACTGACACGACACGTTGCACGACTCGAAATTAGCACGAATATAGAATTCAATGTGTACACAATTATTACTTTTACTAGCCTCTAATGTTTTGGTGGGTGGAATTTTGGATGCAGGGTGTATGTTCCACAGTGAGCAAGGGCTGATGAGCTTCGAGCATCCAACCAAGAAGATGAAGGCAATGCCTCGGATTGACAGTGAGGGGGTCATGTGTGGGGCCACCTTCAAGGTTGATGCCCAATCGAGGATTCGCAACATGCCACGTGTCGGCAGTGAAGCCAATTGGGCAGTATGGGGCCAACAAGCCTAAATCAAGGGGATAAACTTACTTACGTTTAACTGCTGAGAAATAATCATTTGGAAGTTTCTTATTTATTTGGTCTAATTTCAATTCATGTACATATTTCCCTGTAATTTCTTTTCCCTTTCTAATGAGTACTTACGTATTATGAATGAAGAACTATGTGTAGTTGTTTCTCCGGAGTTCACTTCGCGTGACATTTTACCAAGAAAATGAAACTACCGAATCTCCCCCAACGACCATGTTTATCGTATTTCACATATATAATAGTTCAGGGAGAAAATTGATCAAAATAATAATTCAAGGGGGGAATCGACAATGGAGTACAACTTAAGCGCGCGTGGGGGGCCCCAGGGGGTGTTCAAGGGGGGAATCGACAATGAAGTACAACTTCAAGGAAAAATGTGCATGATACTTCAATCCAACTCTCAGAACCAAATTTGAGGACCAAACAACTGTTAGGAAAGAAATGGAGGGAAAGAAAAAGTAGTAAAGTGCGAATTACCCTTCATCTTATGTAACAATTGTTTCCAAGCAATTGTATCAGAAATCTGTAGTTTCATTAGCTACTCCGTTTAGACTACTTACGGTTCATCGCAAGTCATCTAATCTTACAACTATACAATTGTTCCCCAACGTAATCAAACCGTCAAGTACTGTACTTGGACAACCCTTTAGGGAAGGAAGAGATTACTGAAGCAAGTCATCAAGGGCCGGAGGAAAGTAAACATCACCAGTAATCGGACTAGAACTTGATGCTTTCCATTCAGATCTGTTTGGCTTGATTAAAGCTCATTGAGGAGACAGATCATGGCATCCGCTCCATGTTTGATAATCCTCGCACAAGACGGGAAGCAAAACCGGTAAAACCTAGGCAATGATTAGTCGAGATCCACAAAAATCTGCAACAAGTCCAGAAGCTTGATCAGAAGTGAATAAAAAAGCATTAGGGGTTCTAGTTTAGATGGCAATGACTATTTTACCACAATTCGCAACAGTGAAATATGTTTATTCAAAACTGAAAAAAAAAAAAAAAAAAAACTAACCTCCAAATCTGGCAAAGGGTCGTATGACTTTTTCTCTCTTATGTTAAACACCGTAATGCCCGTGATCTTCTGAACTCCAAGTCTAGTAGCAATGAGGTTCTGCATTAGGAAAAAGCTACTCTAAGAAACTACGCAAACAGATGAAATATGAAAAGCAAATTGTTTTAAGGGTAATAATCTCAATGTTATATTGTTGAAAGATGACTGGTTACATTTAGGTTGCGGGGTTCAGAGAGCTACTCTCAGAACAACAATACATTTACTGACATCCCTATAAAGAAATTATCACTATCAATCATCATCACCATAGTGATAATCATTTACCAAAGATGTTTAAACTGAATCTATAAGGTGCTGGTGAAATTATTCTCCATACCAGATTGATATTTGTGGAACCAAAAGCCTCAACCCTCGGCAAAACCTGTGCGTGGATTTCAAATTCATAAATCAGTTATATAACAAGTGAGATGCTAAACATTTGGAATTTAAAAGTATGAGTTCAAATATGCAACTCATGGTTCCTAATATATCTTTCATCACGTAAACTTATGTAATCTAACTGAGACAACCTAAAAGTTCAGAGAGTATACAGGGTCTGTTAAAATATCGAGGTCAGCATAAGCAATTGAAAATAAAAAAAGGCACCAACGAAGCCCTATAAGAAAGGCTTGGATAGGACATTCCCATGATACCATCTAAATTCGTATATTGAAACAGACTTTGGGACAGCATAAAATGTTATAAACTTGGGGAATACTCATCAAGAACAATATTTGAAATCTGATGTAAAGCATTACCACTGTTTGAAGACCATTGATCACAACAACCTTCTCCTCAGGTGAATCATCTTGTGATAACCAAACTTCAAAGGGGCCGAGTTCCTTATCTGTCTCATTTTCTAATTTCAAATGTAGCTGCATAAAATTTTTACTTGCTCAGGTCCAAATCATTGCATTAGTCAGTGGCTAATTCTATTAACTGAAGAACGACAAGTACAAGAGGTAAATAGAGGGTGTGAAGTATGAAGTCCAATAGCCATGAGAAACCTCTATTGGTGACTTTACATAGACAATCAAGCTGCAGTAATCTAATTAACAAGAGACATATAAGAAACCAAAAAGAAAGAAAATTACCGAAAAGGGTGATGCAGAATGCATCTCCTAATTCTACTTGGATTAGCTTTCCTTTTATTAGTTTTCCTATGTTAGTTAAGAATTCCCCGTTGTTAAAGGATTTCTTATTAGTTAAATTGCTTTCCTAATTTTTCAAAGTTTGTCTCTATAAATAGAGCAGATTGTAATCTTTTAATTTAATTTTTGATGAATGAAAAATCCCCTTACTAGAACTCCCTGATTTCTTCCCCTTTCCTTTCGTCTCCTCGACCCCTAATTCGTCTCCTCGATCTTTTATTTCTTCTCGGTCCCGTCACACCCTTGTTCACCCAAATACTACCGCAGTTCTACATCAATTTGGTAATCAGAGCCTACAATCCCTTTCGTTGGCGTTTGATCCCTGCCATGGCACCCCAAACCGTGGCCAACCTTGCAGAACAATGTCATACGTTCCAAAACAAAGTCACGGACGATATCGCGGGCATAGAAACCCAACTCTCTAAACTCAGCACTGACCTCAAAGAAGAGTTGGTACAGGCTCACGCCCATCGTTCAACGACGGACCTTGCCATCACTAAACTTCAAAACTCCGTTCAGTTACTTATCAACCACTTTCGGGTTGAACACGCTGCAACTTCGTCTTCCTCCACAGTGATCCCAAGCTCGTCTACGCCACCACCAACAAGTGGCCTTTTGCCCACTCCACCGGTGGATCCTAAATTAAAGGCAGTGTCCTACGGAATGCCGCTTAGCTCCACTGGGTCTATGCCGCCACTCCATTATACTCAACACACAATAGGTCCTCCTCCAGTGACTCCTCAGGCTCTAAACCTCCCACCCGCTCCACATGATCAGTACCCTCCTCCCCCTCGCCAGTTTGACAACGAGATCATCCGCCACATCAAACCTATCGCTCCTACTTTTGATGGTCGTGGGGATCCTACGATGTTTCTTGATTGGATCCAAGCCCTGGAAGATTATTTTGCTTGGTATGATTTGACGGATGCTTATAAACTACGCATTGGTAAGATGACATTACAGGGAGCCGCTAGACAATATTGGAATTCCGTGGAGGAGCAACTATACCAACTGGGACAACAGCCTGTGACTCTTTGGGACGAGATGAAATTCAAGCTTCGCGAACAATATCTTCCTACATTCTATCGCCATCAATTGTATGATCAGTTATGGACCCTTTCACAAGGAAGTTTTACCGTTACAGAATTCCACGCTCGTTTTATTGAACACAAAATACGTGCGGGGCTTCGTGAAGAACCCGACATCACCATGTCTCGTTTTATTCATGGTCTTCGTGACGATATCAAGCGTGAAGTCCGTCGGTTCCGTCCGTATACTTTGGAAGATGCATATTGCCATGCATTGGAAGCTGAAACCTTTTTGCGGCCACAACGTAGGTACACCGGGACTCCCGGGTATCCTTCCACTTCTGCTCCAAACCGCAGTAATCCAAGCTCCAAATATGGCATCACTGGTCCACCTGCTCCCACGGTACCTGCCACAGAGAAGGGACCAGCCCTATCCACGGCTACTCACCTCGAATGCTATCGTTGCCATGCTAAGGGCCACATCGCCTCCCGTTGCCCCCACAGAACTTTAAATATTAGCTCCCACACTGAGGACCCTCGTGTGGACGAGTATGTGGAGCCCCTTGAACCTATTTATGATCCCGACCTTGATAATTGTTGTGAGGAAGAAGCATTGCAACAACTGAGTGTTATGCGTTGTATTTATTCAGCATCTACACCTCCACCTCCTGATTCATGGAAACGCACAAGTATCTTCCAGACTTATGTCCCTTGCGGTACCACTCGATGCCAGCTAGTTATTGATGGGGGAAGTACGCTGAATGTTATTTCTAAAGCTGCCGTCGATCGTCTTCACCTTCAGGCCGAACCACATCCCCATCCTTTTCAAGTCGGCTGGGTAGATAAAACTAGGTTACCTGTTACTGAAAGATGTCTTGTTCCTCTTCAATTGGGTCCCTGTCACGAGAAACTTTATTGTGATATCCTACCTATGAGTGTTGCACATGTGCTACTAGGCCGGCCTTGGCTTTATGACCGTA
Source organism: Malus fusca (assembly GCA_035220775.1). Classification (NCBI taxonomy): domain Eukaryota; kingdom Viridiplantae; phylum Streptophyta; class Magnoliopsida; order Rosales; family Rosaceae; genus Malus; species Malus fusca. The sequence goes on from CM069068.1 coordinate 37,909,046, forward strand.
ACGTCAAAAGTTGCGGCCGAGAGAACACCTATACTTTCCAACATGAAGGGAAAAACATAACACTCAAGCCTTCCAACCCAGCCATCAAACCAATTAAGGAGGTTCAACCGACACTGCCCTTAAACGGGAAGGCTTCGGAGCATCGTTTAAGTATCTTATCACTTGTAGATTTTACACATGAACTACAAGACACGGGTGTGGTCTTTGCTCTCTTGCTTAAACCGGTCTCTAAATGTACCCCCACTCCATTTGCCGAACCCATACGGCAGCTACTCACGGAATTCTCTGATGTCATACCTGAGGACTTACCAGATGAACTACCTCCAGCACGAGAGATTCAGCATGCCATTGACCTTGTTCCTGGTTCACAACTTCCTAACCTTCCCCATTATCGTATGAACCCACCTGAGCGAGCGGAATTAAATCGACAAATCCAGGGGTTGCTGGCTAAGGGTTTTATTCGTCATAGTTTAAGTCCTTGTGCTGTTCCAGTTCTCCTTACACCAAAAAAAGATGGCTCCTGGCGAATGTGTGTGGATAGTCGCGCCATAAATAAAATTACAGTTAAGTATCGTTTCCCAATACCGCGACTTGAGGATATGTTGGATGATTTGGCTGGTTCCCAATGGTTTTCTAAGATAGATCTTCGCAGTGGTTACCATCAAATCCGAATTCGTGAAGGAGATGAGTGGAAAACCGCGTTTAAAACCCCTGATGGTTTATATGAGTGGCTTGTTATGCCCTTTGGCATGTCCAATGCACCTAGCACGTTTATGAGGGTGATGACTCATGTGTTACGGCCCTATATTGGCAAATTTCTGGTGGTTTATTTTGATGACATCCTTGTATACAGCCACTCTCGAGAAGAACATCTCAAACATCTTCACTCGCTATTCTTTACATTACGAGCGGAAAAACTGTATGCTAACTTACCCAAATGTTCGTTTCTTCAACCGCAAGTTCTATTTTTGGGGTTCAATATTTCTGCAGCTGGGGTTAGCACCGATCCCACTAAAGTGGAGGCTATTACTCGTTGGCCAACACCTACGACATTAACAGAGGCACGCAGCTTTCATGGTCTCGCCTCTTTTTATCGCCGATTTATTCCCGGGTTCAGTACTATTATGGCACCAATAACTGATTGCATGAAACAAGGAGCGTTTCTTTGGACCCCTGCAGCTGCCACGGCCTTTACAATTTTGAAGCAAAAGATGAGTCAAGCACCTGTTCTTCGACATCCTGATTTGACTAAAGTCTTTGAAGTGGCATGCGACGCTTCCGGAGTCGGAATTGGTGGCGTGCTTAGCCAAGAAGGACATCCAGTAGCCTACTTTAGTGAGAAACTTAATGCAGCAAAGCAACGTTATTCTACTTATGACAAGGAGTTTTATGCTGTGGTACAGGCCCTTCGGTATTGGCAATATTACCTATTGCCAAACGAATTTGTGCTATATTCCGATCATCAAGCTTTGAAATATCTCCACTCTCAACGCACCATCAGCAGTCGACATGTCAAGTGGTCCGAATATCTACAGATCTTTACGTTTGTTTTACGACACCGTCCAGGCATTGACAATAAGGCAGCTGATGCCCTTAGTCGCGTGGCTACTATTTTGCACACAATGACAGTTGAGGTCACTGGGTTTGATCGTATTAAGGCCGAGTATTCGTCGTGTCCAGATTTTGGAATTATTTTCCATGAAGTTTCCAACGGTAACCGTCGTGAGTATGTGGACTTTATTACAAGGGATGGGTTCTTGTTTCGGAAAACCCAATTATGCATTCCTCGTACTTCTCTTCGTGAATTCCTTATTTGGGAACTACATGGTGGTGGTTTGGCTGGACATTTTGGTAAAGATAAAACCATTGCCTTGATGGAAGATCGTTTTTATTGGCCGTCGTTAAAACGTGATGTTGCTCGGCTCCTCTCCCAATGCCGCACATGCCAGCTAGCTAAAGCTCGCAAACGTAACACAGGTCTGTATACCCCTCTACCAATCCCTCATGCTCCTTGGAAGGATCTTAGTATGGATTTTGTGCTGGGTTTACCTAAGACTAGTCGCGGCCATGACTCTATCTTTGTCGTAGTTGATCGCTTTTCTAAAATGGCGCATTTTCTACCTTGTGCCAAAAATACCGATGCTTCTCATGTGGCCAAATTATTTTTTAAGGAAGTAGTTCGTTTGCATGGCCTCCCTGTCTCTATTGTTTCTGATCGTGATGTCAAATTTGTTAGTTATTTTTGGAAAACCTTGTGGAAGCTTTTCGGGACTACTTTGAAGTTTTCCTCCGCTTTCCATCCCCAAACGGATGGACAAACGGAGGTGGTTAATCGCAGTCTTGGAAATTTACTTCGCTGTTTAGTTGGGGATAAGCCTGGTAATTGGGATCTCTTGTTGCCTGTGGCTGAGTTTGCTTATAACAACTCAGTTAATCGAAGCACCGGTAAAAGTCCTTTTGAGGTTGTTCACGGGTTTTCTCCCCGATCACCTGTGGATCTAGTTGCTCTTCCTATGGCTGCCCGCGCCTCCGACTCTGCTACGTCGTTTGCTGAACATATTAGACAACTGCATGATGACGTCCGTCGGCAAATAGCCATGCACACCGACAGTTATCAACTGGCCGCCAATGCTCATCGTCGTCACCAGGAGTTTCAGCACGGGGATTTTGTTATGGTGCGGATCTGTCCTGAGCGTTTTCCTAAGCAATCTTTTAAAAAGCTTCATGCTCGTTCGATGGGTCCTTATCGTGTCCTTAGGAAGCTTGGGTCCAATGCTTACTTGATTGAGTTACCTGCCACGATGCAGATCAGTCCCATTTTTAATGTCTCTGACTTATTTCCTTATCGGGGAACTTTTTCTCCACCTCTGTCGATGGATGTTGCTCAGAGTTCCATTCCTCCTATGGCACCACGACTTCCGTCCACTATTTCTGCCCCTACAGAGCAGATTGCTGACGTTTTGGATCATGAAGTTGTGACTTCGTCTACTGGAGGTTCGACCCGTTATCTGGTTCGTTGGGTGGGAAAGCCTGCTACTGAGGATACTTGGATTACAGAAGCTGAATTTCGCGAGTTGGATTCCTGTCTTTTGCACCATTATCAGGATGCTCTTCAGGATCTTGATTTGGCAGCATCCCGTCCTCCTATCATCCATACTTACAAACGTCGTCGTTGTCCTTAATATTGGCTTACTCGCCTGTGTCGAGTTCTTTTCAGTAGGGGCGAATGATGCAGAATGCATCTCCTAATTCTACTTGGATTAGCTTTCCTTTTATTAGTTTTCCTATGTTAGTTAAGAATTCCCCGTTGTTAAAGGATTTCTTATTAGTTAAATTGCTTTCCTAATTTTTCAAAGTTTGTCTCTATAAATAGAGCAGATTGTAATCTTTTAATTTAATTTTTGATGAATGAAAAATCCCCTTACTAGAACTCCCTGATTTCTTCCCCTTTCCTTTCGTCTCCTCGACCCCTAATTCGTCTCCTCGATCTTTTATTTCTTCTCGGTCCCGTCACACCCTTGTTCACCCAAATACTACCGCAGTTCTACATCAAAGGGTCTTTCCAACTTGATGGCAGACGGCACCTCCACCACATGCAACTCAATATCCTTTCGTGTTATGGGCTGCAAAGTGTATATCAAGAACATAAGTGAAATACCACTTAAGCTCTAGCATGTCCTACTTACACCTCTCATGATATATCCAAAACTTAACAATTCGTAAAGCATTCTAAAGTCCATAAATGCCCTGCCTAGTTGAAATTAAACTAACAATATTTTAAAAGTTAAATGGTAAAATCAAACCATATTTTGAACTTCCCACTTTCTGTAGAAGCTTTCATGAGTTTGAATTTAAAGAATTTTAAAAAATAACTATACTCTCTATGGAAGTTACCGGATAAGTGCTAATAACCACATAAACTTAAAATTGGGCTTGCAAGCTGTGTATGTGACGTGTACTGAGCTTGTACATGTGTGTTTATGTGTGTCTTAAACTATAGCGTGGACTTCTAATTAGACAAAATTTTCAGACAAAAAGCCAGAAAAATATACACCCTGCAGATCTAAAGTGAAACAAAAAGTAGTGGACAGTATTCTTCTGTTAGTAGTGTTAAAAAATGAACACTCACAGTTCCCATAATTTGCTGTGTCTGTAGGCGACCAGGTTCGCCCAGATTAGTTCGCCATGTTATCTGAAGTTTACCAAGAATATTGCTTCCCTCAACTTTCCCTTGGGCAGAACCATGTGATATTAACTGATAAAGATAGTTATGAATTCCTCCGCCAGATTTGATAAGAATTGATGGCTTAAATATCTCTCTGCCATCAACAAAAACAGAAGAATATGAAGAAAAGAAGAAAGGAAAGAGGAATGTGAAGAAAAGAAGAAAGGAAAGAGGAATATGAAGAAAAGAACAAAATTCGACAGAAGAAAATAAACCATATTGTACCTTGTTTGAGAATTCTTTTCGGAATGATGTTCATCAGCTTTTAGGATTTTTGCACTCCAATGCTGAGCCGGCTCAAACTCAACTTGGTCCATAAGAAGATTTGACTTGGTATGATTTTCGATGCAAGCTTCTAAAAGCGTGATTTCCTGTGATAGAATGCATTTATCATAGAAAGACTAATTTGTTACAGGTTATCAACAAGATCACAGCAGTTACTTAGGCTGCAAAGAATAGAAGTAAACAATAGAAACCGAATGCTGTTAAAAGAGGCACATGCTTTGGCATCGGTATAACACATATGAGACACTATGTCTAAGTTTGATCCAGTGTGGCGTATACATACACGGTCATGTTTCTACTGAAAATAATCAATATATATTTAAACACCATAGCAATGCAAAAAAGCAATGTAACTTGTATATGTATCGAAAAAGCAGAACTCACAAACTTACAATCAATAATTAAATGAACCTCAACGTACCTTTACAACACGGACCTGAAAAATCAAAGTCAAATTGTTAGTTTCACTAGGATTTATGAAATGCAGTTATTTCACATGTATGTGAATTGAAATTCAGAACTGCACATGCAAATTCCACGACGTGTGCAAGGACAATACCTTAGTCCTGACAGAAAGCGGATTGGCCACAATGAACTTGAAGAACTGCGGTAGATATTTACGCTCTCCCTCCCCGTCATAGTACAATGCAGTGCATACCAACCTATAGAGATTACAAAACCTTACCACAATCAAACAACAAAATCATAATACATGAGTTTCGAGGACTGAGGAGGAGAGCTTACGTGTGAGCGCCGAGTTCCTTGACATCATGTTCAACAATGAAATCATAACGGCCGCCTGCACGTATGGATTCAACCGGAGATTTCGACGTGTCCAGCAGCAAAAGCCTCTGCCTTTCAGTTTGCATTTCCGCCTGCAATTCTCAAAGTTAACAAAAGATTAAAAATTGAACTGAATTAATTTAACATGAAATAATTACGGAATAATGGAAAATAAAGTCCAAGAATTTGAGATTAAAACCTTGATTATAATGTCCCTGACTTCGAAATTGGAGCTGTTATTGATGCTAATATAGCTACAAAATGTCTCCCCTAAATAAATTGCTCTGCAAAATCACAACTTTATTAACAAATTAAGAAATAAAATGAGGGTAAGGGGAGGGGGGGGAGAGAGAGAGAGAGAGAGAGAGAGAGAGACCCGAAGGCTTGGGGGAGGACGAGGAGGCCGGAGAGGCCGATGGAGTCGGAGGGGTGGTGGAGGAGGAATCGGGTGCGGTAGGTGAGATCGGAGGAGTCGGAGGAGGCGGAGGAGGAGGGGTTCGAGGAGGCGGGGGAGTCGAGGAGGCGAGGGAGTTGGGCGGCGGCGATCGGGTCGTCGAAGATGTCCTCGCCGACGACGAGATCGGCGGGGTCGAGAAGGAGGGGAATAGGGTCCACCTGGAATGAGGGCTTGCACAGCCTCATCACCCGGAAGGCTAGGGAGTGGGGTCCAGCTTGACCGCTGCTCATCGCTGCTTCCTCGTCGTCGATTCGCCGGCGTCCGTCGAGATCAACCGAATTTTCGCGCTTCCGAAATTAGAGCCAGTGTGACGAATTTTGACAATACCCCTTTTTCAACTGCGTTTGTTGGTGTGTTAACAGTAACTCCTCATCGTTTTAACTTTTAACCACTTGGGAAACTGGTAAATAAATTTGACGGCGGTAAAATGCGCTTTAACGAGACACGTGGTGTTTATGTAGCCGTTCTCACATGGTGTCATAAGATCCTCTACTTAGGATCCGAATCCTCCTGACCCAATAACACAGGTAGTTGAATTTTGATCCAACGGCTACAAATAGAGGGCCCCTCTAAATGGCTCGTATTATTGGGTCAGGAGGACTCGGACCCCCTGCTCAGGAGAGGATCCAAATCCGTGTCATAAAACGATGTAAGTTAATTAGAAGTGTTAATAGTATGATATAGAAATAACCTTAGCGTCATGAAATGTTATTAATTTATGTGTTTAGAAGAAAATTATTATTAATGTAAAAGCTAGTTGATAAATGCGTGCAACATAATCCGAAATTCAACCCAACATTGATAAGGAACTGTCATTAGAATAAGAGCTAAAAGCTGGTTGATAGGCGAGCATAACATGTACAGAATTTAAACTTCAAATTGTTCCAAAACTAAAAAGAGAACTATCACTACACTGAAAATTACTTAACAAACAGAGACACAAAAGAGATGATTACGGGTGCATTTTTGCTCAGCACCCTCAAGCGGTGGAAATGCTCGCCATTATTAGATGAGTTTAAATTTTAAAATTTGTATCTATCCACTATACAAATCTCAAAATGTAAACTAATCTCGGTAGTGAATAGGGCGGTGAGCATTGCCATTGTTGTCAGCAAAAATATTTCTCCTATCCACTATACCAATTAGGATTAGGAAAAAGAAAAGAGTGAATATGTTTGTATTGATTTGCTTCAAAAATGTTTACAACATAGAAAACAGGAACCCTACCAACCACCTGCCTTCACAACCCCACGCCCAGAAGAACGGCAAAGTTCGTGCAACTCCAGTGTTAAAACTACAAATCTAGCAACCTGGTAAAGCAAGTGGATCCACGAGAGACATTTGCCGAGGCTACCATCTCAACGGCGTTCCCTGGCGGCAGCCATTAACGTTTACATATGCGTATCATATGTTATGTTCTCACTCCAGGTCAAATGGATCCACGGAGGTGGTCAGTGAAGATGATTTACAACCTGCAAAACGGAAACCCTAAAAGAATCATAACTCGGCAGCAGTTGCAGATGTGAAGGAGAGTTTTCCGTTGCAAGTAAGAATTTATCATTAGACAGGAATCCGAAAATAACGAGCAGGGTGCCCCTGATTTCTTTTAACCAACAACCACTCACCAAGGTAATCTTCTAAACTGACTGCCTTAACGAACGCTTGTACTGTATATGTCCAATCTGCGCCATATGACTCAGTCGTCAACGATCAGCAACGGTTTATGCATGTCCACCGTGGAACTCGTTCCATATTTAAAAGGATTAGGAACTCACCTCATAAATAATAGAGTCAGTTCAGTCACCTATACAACTCGAACCCATGTTCCGCCACACATAGGACAGCAATAAGCCCAGCGGCTGATCCACCAAGTCTCCCGCCCAGTTTGATTAGCTGCAGTAGCAGCATCTGGGGAAGCAAAAGCTGACGTCTGCCGCAAACATCTTATGCACTGCATGCACACGAGTACAAAATAAGATTCATAGGATCACTACCTGTTAAGATGGGGAGACAAACAGCATTGACTTTTCATATCAAACCTTGTACCAAACCCCTTCAAGACCAGTCTTCCATACGGCAGTAACAACATCTCTCCGTGAACCCATTATACCCAGATATGCCCCTAGACCCACAGAAGTATTTAGGCCAAAAGCTGCATCTCTTTCAGACATCCTGCGCTTCCTTGGCCACAGGCCATGGGCTCTATAATAAACATCACAACTTTCCAAAGATCCAGAATCAGGTAGGTCTGAAGAATTACATAGCTTGGGGGTATCATCTTGAGGACCCATGTCATCTGGATCAGACCAAGGCCCACCGTACATGTTGCGCCTATGCCACTCTTCGGCTGGAGGGTGGAGTTCTAACTCTCGGAGTAACAGACCAGCGGCATCTGCACCTCTAGGCCGGGGCATATTCTGTATAGCCCATCAGAAAAAAGATTGTTACTATGAGATTTCAGATTGTGATTGACACTAAAAAATTAAGTAAAGTTACTCTTAAAGATTTTAGAGAACTTTAAGCAACCAGTTAACAAGAAAGTTAATCCTCTTTTACAGAATAAAGTTGCAGGCATTGAGTTTAGCAGCATTATTGATAAGTAGAGCAGAAACCATGCCACTCCATGATCATGAGTGGTAAGGAATACAACTATACCTGCATATGCGGGCCAAGGGATGCTTCAACAACCTCCGGAAGAACTGTATAATTACCATCAATATAATGCAGCCGCACCTGAATGTTGCTGCTTCCCACCTGAGAAACTGGCAATGGATGTGCCAGGCTTGCTGTTCGCCGACAAAGATCCATAAGGATGAGGAACAGGACTTTCACCTGCAGGACAGCAACAGAGTGCATTACATCATTCTAGCTTTTGCTTATCAATTTTCTATGATGAACGGAATTATCCAATTAATTCAGAATACCCTTATAGTGTGTCAAATTTCCAAAAATGAGACATAAAGATTGAAAATCCCATTCACAGTTCACAAATCAAATAATATAAACCAGATATAAACAACTAAGGCAACATGTAATTTTTTGTAGAGATCTTGGACGAAGAGAGCATCAGTTTCTACCTCCTCAAAAGTGTAACCCTGACCAGCATTTCCAGCACCCAATCTTGACCTTCCAGCAGGTCCTTCTTCAACTCCTTTTGCTCCAGGTATCTGACTGGGCCGAGCTATCTGACCCTCCTCCGGCCTGACCATGGTTGTAGATGATTTTGCAGAAACAGAACTGACCTCCTCCACCTTCCCAGGAGCACCAGGTTGTGGCTTTTGCATATTTGAATCAGCATTTCTCTGTGCTCCCCCAGAGAAACGGGGTAGCTGAGTTCGCCGAAAGAAAAAACAGAAAAGCAAAAGCTGGCATAACCTATGAAGGAAATGGCAATCCCCAATTAGCCTAACGGCAGGTGTACCAGGAAAGGTTCCTGTGTTGATACTTATTGGCATGAAGGAAGATGGCCCGCTAATGGGGTTTGGAGTTGAATTGGAAACTCCATCAGAGGTGCTACTAATCTTTGCAATGGCACCTTGAACCCAAGCTTGCATCTGGGTGTTTCCTGTAGAATTTGTAGTTCCACTTTGACCCCCTGAAAAACATAGCACGACATTGTCAAAGAAATGTTGCATTGCAGATAATGCAAAACAAGAAGTAAATATATAAGTATAAAATTCAAATGCTGCCTGTTTCTCCTAACATAAATAACGGCAAACACCTCCTGAGTAAGAAAAATCATGATACTTAAACCCTAAGATGCCTCAGAAGCTAGTCTAATTTCCCAATGGTATGGGATTTTTTTAAAGAACCATATCTGGTCAATCCTGATGTAAAAGATTATTTACGTGATTTTCACAGAAAACATTTTCAGACTTCTTTTGCACCTGAATCGAACTATAGAAATAATATCTTCAGTTTCCATAATGAGAAGAAGAATGCACACTGACCTTGACTGGTTGCAGGAGAAGCCGAACTTTGGGTAGGACCAGCCACCATATTGCGGTTGCTGCCAGCTCCAGCAGTAACAGCATGGCTTGCCAGTGTGCGACAAAAACTTGCATAGCGCCGCAAGCGAGTGATGAAATGTGAAGCTAAATCAAGAACTGCGTCGACGTAAGCCTGTATTATGTGGAAAGATTAGGTAAAGCGAGATTTGAAGAAAATCATACAACAATCCTGGGACACGTGAACTGACTGGAGGAAGGTTCAACCAACCATCTTCATAACCATACATGGGCTTTACAAGCCCAAACTAGCTCACGCATTACTAGTCTTTCTACTATTTATTTCATAGAAATGAGGACCAGGTCATGACCATAATCATGCACCTACATGACTGGATTCCACATTGTTGACAATAAAATATACATTTCAATAAACCACCAATTATTTGTCAAACTTTTAGCGACGGCATGACCATTTTTCAGTGTATAACTTTCAACAGACGAAAACAATAAGTTTTAAGATTAAGAACAGTCAACAGAAAACCTGAATATGTGGAACTAGTGCTGGTTCAATAGCCATTGCTTCAGGATCAATGCCTGATAACATTTCGCCAGATGCCTGCCATGGTTCTGGTACCAAAGCAGATGGATTTATTAACGCTGATTCTATTCCTTTCCCCAGCATGTCAAGCAACAACCTGGCTTGCATGTCTAAAACCATCGCCCTAACTTCTTGTGCATTTGTACCTTCCAGTAGCCTGCACTTTATCCTGTCAAGACTCTGCATCAAAACAGAATAATTTTCTTAGTCAAACAACAAAAGTAGTCAACAAAGACGTGAAACTGAGGCTGGAATGGTAAGGATATGTGACTGTGAACTAATAAACCCTGTCCTGAACCTAAAAACAGGGATAGAAAAGGATAATAAAAAGGCAGGATGTAGCCATGCAACAGCATGAAAAGTTGATTGAAAACTCGAGTCTTTAGGCCAAAAAGTCATGCGCAAAGCCTCAACTTCAAATTACAATCTAGCCATTTTCCCATCTAGTCAGTTTCCCATGCAATCTGTCTTAAAATATCCCAAAACAACTTTTTCCTTATAAGACACGCCAAGATACTTTTACAATCTCCAGCATGGGAAACAGGGAGGCCATTGAGCAAATAAGAAGCAAGTAGAATTGTCAACACCTCTTACATGTAATGCCAATAGCCTTTAACAGCAAGAGAGTCAACAATACCAGGCCATTCAGATAAGAAATGATTATGGGATCTTGAATTCATTTAAAACTCAGCATATATAACTACTTGCACGAAACAAATTATATTACATCATATCTGAAAGTTTTTATCAAAAAATTAGGGCCATCCACTAGAATACTTATGGACAAAATATCTCTGACGTACGAGTAATAAAATGTTAGCGCATCAAGATTATAAAATAAAAAAATGCAGCAACTAATTTCACTAAAATGACACATGGTCCTAATTGTCATGAAAAAGTTAGCATGGACAAGAAAAAATCTATAAGCATGAAACAACCTGCGTTGGAGCAAAAACTTACAGGACCATACTGTTGCCTGTGCTGAGTAGAAGGAAGAGAATGAAAATCTGCATCCAGTACTGCAATGACACTATTCAGAGAAACTGCAACAAACAAACAAAAAACCATGGTCAGAAGGTTGTGCAGATAATTTACGAAAGAAATTTTCAATGAAATGCAATTAAAATGGATTGGAGACCTATAATTTGTTTCCTACATCTCAAAGTACTTTGCAATTTATCAGTGACACAAGAATACCACCAATAGGAATCGAAGGTTTATTACCAATGCCATCCTCAGCAGCACTCTGTGTACAGCCAACAGCATCCCACCAATCAACCCCAACCAAAAGACTCCACCAAAACCTGCCATGATGACCATCACTCTATCGTACCTTAAACATCCATAAGAACTAGTTTCAGGGATTCAAGTTTTATCAGGGTGGAAGTACCTTTCCGCAATGGCACGTTCCCAGGTTGACGAGTTTGCCTTCACTTGGCTGCTTGGAACAGCAGGAGGAAGAACACGTATTATTTTTAAAACTGTACGGTCCTTAGCACTATCATGCCAAACAGAAGCTGAGCAGCAGCTTGTCGATGAGAAGGCTGGGGTAGCAATTGCAGATCCGACGTTAATCTGGTAATTATCAACAGGTGCAAAGTTCGGACCAGAGAAGATGTGAACCCCACCCCGGAGAAAAGCGACAGCAATCTCACCACCATGAGCAGAATAGACTATTCGAGCAAGTGTTCTAACATCACTTGGCAGGTCAAAAGGATCAAAACTGACTCTTTTTACTTTCTCTATGCTAGAATCAGGAGTCTTCCTTGCATCAATGGTTGCTGCCATCGCTGCTGCTTGGTGACTTTTAAAATCATTAGTTGGTTGTATGCTTGTGTCCACTTTGGATTGCCAAACAGTTTGCATTGGTGCCTGCCCACCAAAACTGGAAGTAGGATTTCCAAATATTTGGTGAAGGACAACGGGCTGAAGAGATGATTCCCACCGTTGCACTCTCCATCCTGTAATCGATGGACCCTCATCTGGATCATAAGGAGACATGTATTGTCCTGCACACATGAAATATAGGAATCATGATTCAATTAATGCAACTACTATAGTTCAGACACATTTCTAAGAAAACTTAGTTTAGGAGAAATTAAGACTCTAACAACCAACTTTAGGAGAATTTTTTTGGGAAAATGTACATCTGGATTAGAAAAGATTAACAAATAAATGCATGCAATTGAATTCCAAATGTAAAAGATAGGGAAACAAAAGGCTCTCAAGGAAGAAGACAATTAGTACCCTCAACTATGACAACAGCAATGACAGAACCACCACGAGTTGGATCAAAGGCAACTGCTGTAACTCCAGATCCCCATGTAGTAGTAGTTGCAGATTGAGATGCAGCCTCGGGACTCACATATGCTGAAAAATTAGAAACTGGAGAGCAATGGAGTGGTAAAGTATCACTGAAATCTGGATCGGTCTGCTTTCGCCCTTGCTTTGCTTCGGATATAAGATAATCCTGCCAGCTAAACAGATATGCAGCCAAAGGGGAAAAACCTGCCCAATTGGGTGGATTTATTGAAGGTGGGACCCCATTAGTTGTGCTGATCTTTGGACTTGCATGAAATCCATTTCCAATGCCAGGAGTGACCTCCCAAACAACAACAGTAGATGGGTTTACAATTGGAACGCCTGCGACATGCATGGCACCACTATCTGTTATGATAGCATCAGCTGCCATGATCCCACTAGGCCCAGCACCCAAGAGTCCCTTGCTTGTTTGAAACCACTTCGGTGCAGCACTAGTCTGATTAAGAGGATACTGGGACCAATGAAGCTGAACAGAGCCTGAAGAGAAAACAGAACAGATGCACAGAAAACTGGGCCACCTAGCTGCAACAAATAACAAAATATTGCATCACATACCAATCGTACACACATTGTACAATGAAAAAAGGGGCATATAAGAAAACTTGAAAATAAGAGAGGTTGCAATGAAAAGAAGTAAAAAAACCTGAATTCTGAGACTGCTGTGAAAGAAATTTTTCTTCAAAAGTTGACTTTGCATTGGAGGATGTACTTGATTTTGAGGAAAGCCACCTATACTGGTTCATCAACAAAAAGATTAAAAAAATATTAACCATCAACACCATCTGAAAAAGAATACTGTGGACACACCAGTAGACGTAAAATTAGATATTCATATAAACAATAAGCAAGCTAAAATGTTACATTTCAAAGAACAAAATACATTCAGATAGGCAAAATATCTTCTAAAACCGGATGAGTAGCAGAAAACAAAATTGCTTACTGGGGACACTCCTGACAGCCACTTTGTAACAACTGCAATATCCTGCTGCCATTCATGATCTCGTTGCCAGCGGCTGGCATCACGTACGAGATTAGCTGGCCCCTAAACAGATAGATCAAATATAAACATTTAATAATAGTTTTGTAAAAAAAATGTGGGAAAATTGGCCAAGATTATTGCAATTAAGCTGTTACTGGAAAAGCCACGTCAAAAGCTTGCAAGGGGAAAAAGTTATATATATAAGAGTAATCAGTCCAGCAAGTGTAACTTACTTGGGAAGGCTGAGTCCAGATCGTTACTCTCCCATGGAAATTGGCAATTAGTAAGGCACGAGGGCAAGAAGTAGGGGACCATTCAATAAACTGAACAGAATCACGAGGAGAATCTGCAAAATGTATTCAATGTGACTATCATGGTTAACAGAATTAGAACCAGTATTTAGGAAAGCAAAAGAAAAATATCAAAGGTCTTCCTAACCCAGCAACGAATGAAAAAGACATGCAAAGACATATGCCAACTGTCAGGAAACTTCTTCCAATATTTAGGGAATTGTCATCCAAATGAGATAGGATCTGAACACTTAAATGAACTAGCAGGTAATAACTATTTTACTGTGGATGCTAAAAACAACTTTGTATGCAAGAGTTGCTTGGAAAGAAAAAGAAATTTGACATATGTAGATGTTCATAGCAAAATCATACTGTGCATCAAGCAAGGCCAAAGAGAATTATCAAGCCTTCATAGTTATCAAGCTATTCACTGAATAAGTTGCAGTGAAGAAAACTTGGGCAAAGAATCTAAAGAACCAAAGGTTCTTATAAAATCAAATAACTCATCTAAGTACCTGCATTCACATTGAACACTGCACACTCAGTTGGTCGCTCTGGGATCACGATATGTATGGGAATCCAAAAAGGTGCATTTGCATTAGAACTACAGAAAAGTCGATAATAAGAAGAATTGTCATAACTGTATGCCAATGTAACTAATAACAAGGGAGAAAACAAAATAAAATACAGGCCAAACTTAAGCAAGGTTAATCCCCACCAACCAGGCTGCCTAGATTTTTAAACTCAAGTCATTCCTTGATTCTCCAATTGGACCTTATATGAAAGAAGGAAAGACGTTCTATTTTTAAAAGCCAGCTACAATTCTTAGACATTCTTGAGAGATTCATCCTTTTCTTTTCATAGTGCTTTCTGAGGTCCAACTAAGCAAAAATAAATGGTAGGTTCCATAATCAAGCATATTGTCATAACAGAATAAATCCCACATTTCATGAGACTAAGAAAAAAGTGAGCATAAACAAGGAAAACCAACCTTGGAATTCTTGCACAAGTTTCAGATGCACAAGCAATGGCATTCAGCTTCCCACACCATGCAACAGCACTGGGAAACAAACAAAAAGGGTACACATAAAGCCAAATCTTCTGTATGTAACTTAAAACATAAATGTAAGATGTCCAGGGCAATTTAGCAGTGTCATGGTAATAAGGAAGTAAAATATTTTCCAACTAGCTTTCCATTATGCTTCTCATTTTCAGATTTCTAGTTACCTTGGCCATAATGAAGCTGATAACCCCTACGCCTCTCACACTAAGGCGAGTAATTGTTAGTAAAACTAACAACCGAATTACGCAGTGTAGAGAGGTGGTAAGTTCTCCAGTGTTGTCAGAATGAAGTAGCCACTATCCGGTACTCAAAATTCTTATGTCCACCTTTATTCACATCATGGAAAGTTATCAACTGGCAACGGTTCATAGGGCAATGGCGTAACTAAATCAATAAAGACCTAAAATTTCGGTAATTACCAGCCATAGAATCCCCAATGTCAATAATTCTCTCTCCACATTTCAAATTCAACAACTTTTCTCTCTTTCCCACCTCGTTATACACTATATAACAACAATTTCTTGTTTCATTTCAGTAAATTCAGAATTTTTCTCAATGAACAAACAACTACAGAGCTCAAACACACAATTCTATTCAATTGATTCGTAATACCGCTTCAGAACAAAATTGTAAACACAATTCAATCAAATGCCCACCACCCCCACAAAAAAAAGATGCATAATTCAATGAAAAAAAAAACTCAAAACTGAACTATTTGCAGCTGGAACATCAAAATATACCTAAAATTGCGACAAAGCTCGGGGACGCTCATCTTGTGCTGCAAATTGGACCTGGGCTGCTTGAGCCTGATACAGAAGACGGCGGCGGGGCTGGCGGCGTCTTCGTCCATGGGGTCGTCGGGCTTGTCCACCGGGTCTTCCTCTTCGATTTCCCCTCCTCCGATGCTCTCAACACTCCCAGTTTCGGGCTTATCGATCTCAAGGGAGTGAGCTACAGGCTCGTCGTCAGACTCCTTCACTTGACTCATTACCCCAAAACCCTAAAAAATTATATATACAAGGAATCACAAAGCAGAGAGAGAGAGAGAGACAGAAGATTGTGAGTGGCGGAAAGTCGTAATTGAAGGCGACAGAAATCACTGTGGAAAGCGAGAGAGAAAGAGAGAGTAGTGGGGTTAGTGTGTGTATGTTTGAATATGTTGAGAGAGAGAGAGAGAGAGAGAGGAGAGAGAGAGGGGGGGACTGAATTGGGGGATTGGAATTGGATTTTGTTTTCTTTTTTGGATTTTGAGGGCAGGTTTGAGGCGATTTTGATTTTTTTTTTTTTTTTTTTTTTTTTAGGGTTTTTGGGTGGCTGAGAAAGGCATGTGATCCCAAAACCCAATTTCCAGGTGTTGGTGGTGTTGGATTTATTTTTAAGGAAAACTAATGAAAAATGGCTTGAAAATTTTGAGTTTTAATGAGAAAAACAAAATAAAGGGTAAAGTGAATAGTATCATGATTAACTTTTTAGAGTAAAAATGTGGTAGTGAACAGTACCGGGTGCTTTTCGTTAAAGTTTCCTTATTTTTATGGGTGTCACTGTCAACATCTTGTCTTCATTGTTTGCATAAGCAATTACATCACTTATCTGATTATACAACGAATCAACACACAAATAATCACATTCAAGGCCCCTTGCTCTCACTAATCGAGTATTTGGAGGACATACCGCACGATATAACGTCTAGATCTACGACTTTCTCCAATACAAGAGTCATGCTTGTTGAATCTGTTATCATATGAGTGACGTTTTTTATACGAAAATAAAATGATCCCAAATACACAAACTAACAAAGGGAAAAATATGTTAGTGGATGGTTCAATGGTGAGTTAAGGGTGCGTTTGGTACGCAGACGGGACGGGACGGGACGGGACGGAACGGGACGGGACGGGACGGGACGGGACGGAACGGGACGGGACGGGACGGAACGGGACGGGACGGGACGGGACGAAGATTCCATGCCCTCGGATGGAAGTGAGGAGGAAGAAGAAGGAGACATAAAGGTTATAATTTTGTGTTCCACGGATGTGGAACGAGTTCGTTCCAGGGGAGGGAGGTGGAACGAAAAATCATCCAAAACTTGTCCCGTGGAACAGCGTGGTCCACTCGTTTTAGGCGTACCAAACGTGGGACGGAACGCCTCGTCCCGTTCCGTCCCGTCCCGTCCCGCGTACCAAACGCACCCTAATGTCAAGCCGGGTAATGTACGTTTGTTACTAAGCAGCACATCCTACCCACCATGCGTAGTTAGCAAATGGGGAGGGAGTTGTCGACAGCAAATGGTATCTGTCCTTTCTTTCTTGGCCTGATTGGGAACGGAGGAGACATTGTTGTGCTGCTGATGTGCTTCTTTGTCTAACACTACTATTCTTATATGATTAACACTATGTTTGGACGAAGAAATTTAAGATTACTAAAGAATTTTAAAATGACGGAAATTGAAATGAAGGGATTTTATTTTCTAGAATTTGTGAATTTTGTTGTTTGGTTAACTTAAAAGAACAATGGAATTGAAAACGGAATTTGTTAATTTTAAACTCTCAATCATAGAAATTACACCTATTTACATGGAATTTAAACTTGGAAATTGGAGGCCCCAAATTTCAAGTTTTTTTTCCATGCGGAAATTCTAAATTTCTATGTTATAAATCCAAACAAGGGAATTGGTGCATGTCAATTTATAAATTCTGACTTTATCCAAATTCCAAGTTTATTTCCCTCATCCAAACATAGTAAATGTGTTTCGATTCAATAGACACTCGATTGGAAATATTTTATTTTTTTTTGGTCAATTCGTTTGGAAATTTTTTAAAATAACTGAAAAATGCTTTTAAAGAAAATGTTTTTGGATTTCAAAAGCACTTGAAGTGTTTCGTACAGAAAGCACGTTACTGACATTTTTACTAGAGGGTGGTTCCAAAGAACAATTTCACCGAAAATATTTTTAGTCATATCAAAAGTACTTCCAAACAAATCATATTTTTTAAGCACGAAATCTTACCCTTCATGAAATAACATCGTTCAAAACAACGAATTTTATCAGTTACAGCATGTTAAACTTCTCACGGCTATGTCATTTGACTACACAGACGACTGAAGCCAAACATCCATCAAGTCAAAGCAACTTTTGAAAATAATGCAGACGTATATAGGTAATGGGAAGTATGAGCTTCCACTTTGAAAATGGGTTTTAACGCACTAAGACCATCACCGACATTCTCGCTAAACGTCGTTGTTTTGATATTTTAATGGAAAAATGCATAAATCGCCAGCTTCTCTAAAACCAACGGGATCCTTCCCGGATCATTTTGGCGAGAATTTTGAGGATTTGTAAATCGTGTCCGTTCATCGTACATTATGCGATCAATTTTTGTCAAGTATTGTTTGTGTTTAATTTTAAACTGCAAAGTGATGGATGTGCATGTACATGCAATTATACTTTTATACTTTGATGTACGGATTATCAACTTGCTCATGATTTTATGACATCGCCGATTAAAAAATTTATGATAAATATTTTTTAACAACTAAGTATCTATGTTTTATATTGTAGTACGACGTGTTACGGTGTGAACGCCAACAAAGAAAATGTATGGCATATATAACATCTCATTTTCATGTCTATATTTTGTGGTGGAAAAATCACCAGATGCATCAAATAATTCTCCAAGCTGACCGTTGAAAAATCGAACCCTAACAAGCGGCAGCAGACAAATCAAATGCAGCCATATATGTACACACATATATTTATGTATGTACACAGATTCTTCAAGGGAAGGAATTCAAAAAATAGAGATTAGTTGTGGAATTCATTCAACATTGAAATTTTT
Source organism: Malus fusca (assembly GCA_035220775.1). Taxonomy (NCBI): domain Eukaryota; kingdom Viridiplantae; phylum Streptophyta; class Magnoliopsida; order Rosales; family Rosaceae; genus Malus; species Malus fusca. The sequence goes on from CM069068.1 coordinate 37,927,831, forward strand.
CGATACGAATCATGTATTTTTCAAGTTGCACCTCATAGGACATCTTAACAAAAATTAGCTAAATCGGAGTTCAAGACATTAATGAACACTATATTCTAAAAAAACATTAAAATTTTATCGTGACAATTGAAGAGACAAATAATTTCGGATTAAATTGATTTTTTTGCAATAATGATCTATTCATCGAGACTTACAAAGTAAACAGTCCGAATCGTTGAAGTTCGATGCAACATGTGTATGTATATATATTTATCGAGGTAATGACTTGGTTTTGTTTGGCAACATCCATACTTGGTGGTAGTTGATGCCATTTGGAAGACTAATATATAAATCTGTCTCTTTTAAGTGGAAACATACATCAGGAAAAATACGACATATATATTTTTCAAATGCATGGAGCCATTTGAGTCCTTGACTTCAAAGTCGAGCACCCTTTAATTTCCCTTTGAATTCACATTGCATTTGGACTTAGATTATCTCTAGGACACTGAATCTGAGATTAAACTTAAATACAGGGCACGCTTGACCTACAAAATATGAGAACTCGTCGTGAAATATGTAGATGAAAATATTGTAATAAGTATACGAAGTTTCTTTTACACGCCTTAATAGTGATAAAATCTTGATTAACTCCACCATTAAATACTAAAATAAAAAGGCCGTGCATTTACATTTGAATTCCTTGGTTTCATACGAAAAATTATAGACTAGTTACATGTAGTGGCAGATCTAAGATTCAAACTTTGTAGGGACTCAGTGTTAAGGTCCAAGTTTTCTAGATAGAAACATAGCGTGAAGCGCACAAAAAAAAAATCAATTTATTCATTGAGACATTTTTTTCGAACATTTGGTGGTTTTGTTGTCGTTAGCCAAACCATGTTGCCACATGTCAACATATATCAACATATATCGCAACAACCTGATGAATGATAGCGAGAGAGCTTGTCGATTGCTGTTGACGCAACTTGTCGATATATGCTTAGCAGACATTAAATCAAACACATCAGGGCACTAAAAAACTCTTACCAAACATTCAGGTGGTCCTCAAAAAACCTTCACGCGTATATTTTTTGAAATTAAAATGATCCTGAGACTACCTTGGTCTCAATGCATATTCACCTCTTGTTGCCTGTATTTGAATGGGATAAAAATGCACGAGGCTAGAAAGAGAGAAAAGGGATTAATAATGGCACTGCTGCTGCGTGCTGTAAAGTGCCTTAATTAGTCCAATTTCATCTATTTTTTTGTTTGCTATATATTTATGAGCAGTTTAATTATTCAAAATTATGATTCAAAGAAAGAATTATTATTTTCATGGACCAAAAAAAAATTGTTCAAAACTTGTGTAGCAAAAAGGAACAATGAACTTAATCAACATTACTTAAAAGAAAATCATACACTAAGTCATCAAAAAATACTCTTGAAAAGAATGAAAATAAATAAAGGTCGATTTAAATTGTTTGCTCGTAAGAGAAGAGAAAACTCTTGCGACTTTATATACCAATTTAATATTTTCTCTCATTACATAACATAATTTTATGGATCAAGTAAAAAGAATTCGGCAAAAATAGACTACTTTTATATTTATTTGAAATTTTAAAGAATACGTAACCAAGGCAAATAACCAAAATCGATATTCCAATAAAAGAGGAAAAAAATTGAATAATGATGTCATTGCGAGCAGTGAAAAAGGAAAAATGATGTCATCTAATTTACAACAGACGCAAGATTAATGATGCAATTTATGGAATTGGATCCGCTCCGGACCTTAGTCTCCAGAGTCTAGGGATCAAATCATTTGGGCCGCTGATTAGTGTGTAAAAGAAATTGAGCCGTTGATTTTGTATGGCGGGTTAGGAAAATGAGTTAATGAGGACCGTAGGATTGAATTTGTGCAGACTAGATGAATTGATCCTTAGGCTCTGGACACTAAGATCTGGAACGGATCCAATTCTGCAATTTATGAGTAGACAAATAAACACACAGAGAGTGGGAAAGAAATTTGAGCAAAAAAAAAAAAAAAAAAAAAAGAGGGAAGGAAGTAAAATGGTCGCTTTCAAGTTTTGAGCGGCAGCAGCAACTCCACCCGCCCAATTAAGAAAAACAGAAAACAGAGCACCTCGTACGGCCTCTACGACTCGTGATTTTTTAAACCAAGAGAGACGGCCACTAAAGCTTTCTCATTTTCCATTTCCTTTCCTTTTTTATAGTACAAAGATTGAATCTTTCTCTCTCTCGCTCTCCATGGCTGCTGCCAGAAACAGATGCTAAAAGGATTCGGGACATCGAAACTTGTCGGTAGTCTGCAAATCCACCAGGTGGGGTTTTTTTTTTCTTTCTTTTTTTGTTGATTTTCTTGGTTGCAACTTTTGGAAGCTTAAGAAGTTTCATTTTTTGGGTGTTTTGAGGAAGTTTTTGTGAATTTTGGTTGTGAAATTTAGGATTTTGGCAACGTGGGTCGGTCCAAATCTGATTGGGGAGGGCTCTCTGATCGAAAGGGAGCTGTTTTTTCTGAAAATTTGAGAGGACCCAGAAGGCAGAATTTGATTATTGTGGACAAATTAATATGAGTTGCAGCTGCTTCGGTGCTTCAGCTGCTGACAGGAAAAGGGGTTCTGGTTCTGGTTCTGGTCGATTTGGCCGTGATCACGATGGTACGGACATGAATAAATTGTTCCACGCTCTTTGGTTTTGTTACTTTTTTTACCTCCATATTTGGTCTTTGTTCGTGCTAATCGGCTGGATCATCATTGTTATTGTGATTGATTGTTTGTTTTGTGTGTTGCATAGAGAATTTGCTGGAGAATACCAAGGCTTTCTCCTACAACGAATTAAAATTGGCGACGGATAATTTCCATTCGAGTAATAAGATAGGGAGAGGAGGTTTTGGAACTGTATACAAGGTACTCAGATTATGCAAATGTCTTGTAATTGGTTCTATTGGGAAGTTTGCACCATTTTTTTTAGAATTCATGATATCTGTGGTTTGAATTATGTTGTTTTGTTTCCAATTTGTCGCAATGATCATGTGGTGATTAAGAATGCTAGCCACCAATTTGGATTGAATTCTGTGACTTTTCAAGACAGTTTCCAAGCTTTCCTTGCTGGTCTTAATTGGCTTTTTAACCAAAATGGTCCTGAGATTTGCCTAACACCTTACTTTGATCTTTGAGATTTGAAATCAATAGAAGTGGTCCCTGAGATTGTCCACCATCAACCATTTTGGTCCCTCAGTGAAAAGTTATGTTAAATAAGGATCAAAATGACAAAATTACCATCAGTATAATAAACAATAGGCCAAAATGATTTGACAAAAAATGAGGGTATTTTTGCAATTTTATCCTTATTTTATAGAGATTTTTCATGAAAGGGCCAAAATGATTGATTGCGAACAAACTCAGCGACCAATTCTATCGATTTCAAATCTTAGGAATCAAAGTAAGGAGTTATACAAATCTCAGAGACCATTTTGGCTAAAAAGCCGTCTTAATTTTCGAAGGACTAACTATAATAGTGATTTTGCATTAATCAGAATACGTAGATGGTTTTCGTCCATGGCATTTCATATTATCTTAATTGTTTAGCTACGTTTTGCCAGGGGGTCCTGAAAAGTGGAAAGCATGTTGCTGTCAAGACACTTGCTGCTCGGTCGAGGCAGGGAGTCCGTGAATTCTTAAATGAGATTAACGCTATCTCAAATGTCCGGCATCCAAACCTTGTTGAGTTGATTGGGTGCTGTGTTCAGGGAGCCGATCGAGTTTTGGTCTATGAATATGTTGAAAATAAAAGCCTTGATCATGCGCTATTAGGTAACTGGACAAAAAAAAAAAAAAAAGAAAAAGAAAACTGAAGGTACATGTACAGAAGGATGGATTTATAAGTCTAATTTGTTTTCCTTTTGCTTGTAGGTCCAACGAGTAGAACCATCCAACTGGATTGGGAAAAAAGATCGGCCATTTGCCTGGGTACTGCCAGGGGTCTTACGTATCTTCACGAAGAACTGGTGCCGCATATTGTACATAGAGATATCAAGGCTAGTAATATACTTTTAGACACAGATTTTAACCCGAAAATTGGAGACTTTGGGTTGGCCAAACTCTTCCCTGACAACATCACTCATATCAGCACAAGGATTGCAGGAACAACGTACGTTATTTCATATTTCTAGTTGATTGCTATTCATTATTTGACCTTCTATTTTCCGTGATTATGTTACATTGTAACTATTTTCCTCGCTTAATTCAATAATCATTATAGAGAGTTTATGTGATAAGTGTGAGAATATAGCTGCTTATGCTTTAGTTTCGGTTTTGCAGTGGTTATTTGGCACCAGAATATGCATTGGGAGGTCAGTTAACCCTCAAGGCCGACGTTTACAGTTTTGGTGTTCTTATTCTTGAAATAGTAAGCGGCAGAAGCAGTGCCAAGGAAAACTGGGGTGGGACAGAAAAGCTTCTGCTCGAATGGGTGCGTTGTTTATTTCCATTTTTCGACAAAACTCTTGGCATCATCGGATTCATTCCATTTTTTCCATGATCATATGCGCAGTTATATATTGCGATTTTTTTGTGCCTTCATAGCAGCTGAGTTCTTATAATTTTTTGTACCTGTTTCAGTTTCTATTTACGTTCTTTTCCATGATCATGCTCGCAGTCTTATTCCGCTTTCTTTTACAACTCTTTCGTTTCTTCACTAGGCATGGCAGCTCCATGAAGAAGGGAGACTATTGGAGCTAGCTGACCCGGAAATGGCAGAGTTTCCCGAGGAAGAAGTCCTTAGGTACATGAAGGTGGCATTTTTCTGCACCCAAGCAGCAGCAAGCCGAAGGCCAAAGATGAGCCAGGTTGTTGACATGCTCTCGAGAAACATCAGAATCAACGAGAAGCAACTTACATCCCCGGGTTTCTTCAACAACGCAGAGAGCCTAAGCGGGCCTTCGAGTAAAAAATCAGGTTCCGAAACCACTACCTATCAGATGAGTTCCGTCCCCGACAGCATAACCCAAGTAACACCTCGCTGAAGAACAATGTAATTGCAATTCGTCCTATCTGCATATCCACAACAAATCATTCAACAGTTCATACCATTGCTTTCGTTAACCTTTTTACACGATTTTTTTCTTTTTATTAGCCATGTTGAGTAGGGCTTATTTGAGATACTGAAAAAAAGTAGTTGATTTGTGTAGCTAGGATGACGGTTAATATTAGCGGGAAACACTTCCAATAATCAAACAAGAAGGGAAAATATATATATATATATATATAAAAGATGTTTTCAACCAAAGCAAGAATGTCGGATGCCATAATAGTTGGGTCCGAGGGTTTTTATTTTTATTTTTATTTTTCGAAATGGGGCTTCATATTTTTTCGTCTAAGGAAGTTTTGAGAAGCGTATTTGTAAAAGAGCCATGGAAAATTTCGGAATGTTTTTTGTAGTCCCTGTGGTGACACACCACTTTTAATGTAACCCTTGTGGTGAAAAAACTATTAATTAAACCCTCGTGATGAGCTCTGTTAGCAATTAAGGTCCAAATCCAAAGTTCTGTTAGTCTTCTGTTAAATAAAATTGGTCAAAATTAAGTTTATTTATTTTGGAAAATAAAAGGACAAAAATATAATTGAATTAAAATAAAATTACAAATAAAGAAACTTGTGAAGATAAAAAAAACCCAACAGTTCCCGTATCTCATCTCAGGCTCCCAACCATCACCATAGCCACTAGTGGACCTCCATCGTCGTTAACCATAACCTCAAATCCTGTTAACTTAGTCATATTGCAGATTAAGCCAAACCCATTGTGAAAAACACATCCCACCCTCCAAGTTTGCAGACTAACCAAAACTCAAGTGAAAAAGAGAGACAATATAATTAACCATTCACAAAAGAAAAAATTTCATCATTTTTCATACCATAATATATTTTGCACACTGATGACAAAATTACGTCCAGCCTTAAAAAAAAAAAAAAAAAAACAAAGACAAAAGTATGTCTTCCACAATATATTGTGGTTCATCTTAACAAAATGCCATTGAAAATGTCTTCCACAAAATAAACAATGGTTTATTAGAAGTATTAGGATTTTCAAACGAAATTAAATCATACCTAAGAAATTAGGTGCGACTTCACCTTCACCCCTTCTCCTAGTCATTGAAGTGGTTTTCCGAGTTTAGTTTCACTTGGGTTTTGGTTGGTCTGCAAATTTGAGGGGTGGGATGTGTTTTTCACAATGGGTTTGGCTTGATCTGCAAGACTAGGTTAATAGGATTTGAGGTGATGGTTAACGACGGTGGACGTCCACCAATGGCTATGGTGGTGGCTGGGAGCGAGATGAGATACGGGGACTGTTGAGTTTTTTTATCTTCACAAGTTTCTTTATTTGTAATTTTATTTTAATTCAATCATGTTTTTGTCCTTTTATTTTCTAAAATAAATAAACTTAATTTTGATAGTTTTTATTTAAAAGAAGACTAACGGAATTTTGGATTTGGACCTTAATTGCTAAAAGAGCTCACCACAGGGGTTCAATTAATAGTTTTTTCACCACAAGGGTCACATTGAAAGTAACGCGTCACCACAGGACTACAAAAAAAATTTGGCCATACAATATTTGTAAACTCTAAAAATGAGGTTCCGAACTTAAATGCAGAAATAAAAATACAATTTTCTATCTAACTTAACTAAATCTGTAAATATTTAAACAAGATAATCACATGTATCATGGTTGATGGAATCTACTAATTTAAATTCAAACTTTTATACCCGAGATTTTTCTTTTTTCCTAATTGTGACCCAAAAAGGCCGTGCTCTGGTCCAAAATAGTAATATTCATAAAATGTGTGTACACAATGAAAATTCCAAATCTCAACTCCCAAATATTACAATATTCTGATAAGCAGTAGCAAATGAATCCGGCACCATGTAGCCGATAGTTAATTAGAATCTCAAAAATAATAAAATCGATCAATAAAATACGGAAGGAATCAAATCAAGCAGTGAGTTCCTCAGTAGGTGCCGGAGCGGCTTGTTCGGGTGCATCTGAAGAACCATTGGAGGTGGCATCCTTGGCTTCTGAGGCAGGAACCTCAGCTTCTGCAGACCCATTAGCATTTGGTGCTGCATCCTTTACATTTTTGGCATCTTTGGCAGGAGCCTTCCCATCTTTGGCATCTTTGGCGTCTTTGGCGTCTTTGGCTGGAGCGGGTGGGGGTGGAATCATGTGAGGTGGAGTTTTATGCTTGAGCTTCACAAGTATTTGCCGCAGCCGCGAAAGATCAGTGGGTTTTCCAGGCTTTGGGCCCTGAATGACTTGGATCCCTGGTTTCTTTTCCTGATCCTTCTTGCCTCTCCTCTTCTCAATGTTGGGAACCTCATGAGGAATGAGCTCCGCGATTGCTTTCCAACTTTGCTTGTCAGCATTTTTATGGAAATTCTCTTGATTAACCAAGAATAACTGCTCGGCGCACAAACCAACTTGTTAGCGTTAGGAACAAAAAACCAAAGCTGGTGTCATGAAGAGAGTAGTTAATAAAGGCATTCCAATATTTACCTTCTCCTTTTCTCTGTTCTCGACCTTGTTGGTCTCAACATTAAGCTTCCTTTTCTCGTAGAATGCACGCTTGAACTCCTCAGCCTCTTCAATAATTTGGTTCCTCAGTTCTTTCTCCCTCTTCTCCTTCTCCTCAAGCAGGATTGCATTTTGACTATACCACAAAAGTCAAGTTAGGTCATTAATTTTCTAGTACCCCTAGTTAACTAGTAGTTTTCTGTGCAGATCGACCAATGCATGCACAAATCACTAAAGGAAAAAACTACTATCAACTTATCATTATCTTTGTGTGTTTTTTCTTTTCGGAAGTATGATCAAATGACTACAATCAACTTACCGTTGGCGAAAGTCTCAAGTAACACAGTGCTGCCACATCATCATGCTATTTAAAAAGTTGTCAAATCTATGTAGTATTAACGACATAGATTCCTCTAATAAATGATACTGAGTCCCGTCAACAACGATAACATGTTATTTCATTATTGGTTCGTCGTAGTTCAACTGTTATACCCAAGACTTTTTTCCTAAAGACCATCCCATTGGATTCGTTGGAAAAACTGAACCACCCTTTTTTGTCAACGAGTTGATTAAAACTCAGATGAAGTTTGATTAGCCTCAAATCAAACTAAATCACATAACTCAATAACTCTAGCATCGAAATAAAGAACTTATTCTTATATGATTATCTAAACAGAAATTTTCCTTCTGACAATCAGATCCAAGAAAATCAATAGCAACCCTCATTCCGACACACTAAATTTGACTCGAAATGCACTACAATTTGGTTTACAAGCAGCTCCAAACTACACAAACACACTATCAACAGCTGATCTATATGTTTAAACACAGCATGAACTTAACAATCACAAAGCTTTACTTTGATCAACGACTTACCCAAAATCGCAACTAAAGAACTAACATTTCCATACCTTCTAGTGATCATAACTACAATAAATCACAGATCCAACAGTATTTCCATACAAACACCTACAATTAGCTCAAAATCTAAGATCAAACGGACGCAATTTCCCTAACGATGCAGAGTTTCACAGATCTGAAGCAGCAGCTCACAAAGCAAGCAACTAAATTTACCAAAAAAAAGCGAATCGGATCCGAATCTTACCGGCGCCACTCACGAAGAGCTGCACCTTCCTCGACAAACTCGCTAGGTTCCGGGAGCACGGGACCGTCCGATGTGAAGACGCCATCGTCGATTCCGTTCTCGTCAACGCCGTAGCCATTGCCGTTGCCGTTCTCGACGGGAACGGAATCGAAAGGAGTGGAGTGGGAGTAGTTGGGGCTGGGATCTTCGAATCCGAAAACATCCGGGGAGGCAGGGGCGGCGGCGCCGTGGTCGGTGTAGGAGCCGTAGTCAGCGTAGTTCTCGACGACGACGTCGTCCTGGTCAAAGTGGCTGTTGGGGGCGTGGAGATCGTCGCCGTCCATGCTGAACGCGTCGAAGGAAGACATTTTTCGCGGTGGCGATTTCTCCTTCTCTGTCTTTCTGTCTGAAGAGGATTTCAGTGGAAATGTAATGCCGGGTGAGAAAAAGGTTCTGGGTTCTTTTTTTTTTTTTACTCTTTTTTCGCCTTTTTATATAGTTAACGGAGAAGGTGGGCGACTGAAAGACAGAAAAGAGTAAATTGCCGTTAGGTCCCCTGACTATTACCCAATTGAAATTGACTCCTTAAAATATATTTTTTTTAGGTAAATTAACCTCCTAAACTATTTGAAATTAGCAAATTAACCTATCACCGTCAGATTCAATGAAATTTTATCTACTTTGTCGTTAAATATTGTCACATGCATGTGATTCACTCTTGAGGTGTAAAGTTGTACCAGTGTTTGATGGCAAAATGGATGATTATCGAATTTGATCTTGAGGGGTTAATTGGCTAATTTCAAAATGTTCACGGGGTTAATTCACTAAAAATTGTTTAGGAGTCAATTTCAATAGAAGTAATAGTTCAGGAGGTCAAACGGTAATTTACCAAAGAGAAAACTACTTTTACCAAGGCATAATTGTTTGAAAGTAAGTCCTTACCTTGTCAATAGCGAGATTTTCGCAGGAAATTTTGACTAAAGTTTGAGTCACCACTTTTTTACTTACATTTTAACATACTGTAATTGGGTAATTGATGTACATAATCAACTTACACTGTTGTAGATAGTTATATTAACTTGAGCGGCTGTGCTCCACTATATGCACCAAATTAAAATTCTTCCATGCAATTTTTTTAATAGAACGAACCTGCACCAGGATACATATGCATACAATTAAAAAAACAAAATAAATTTGTTAATTGGCAAGACATGTACATCAAATTTGGATTATGTGACGATGGATGTTTGGTAACCACTTGCGTCAATTTCAAAGCAAAAGCACCAACGAACAACAAACCGATTTGCACGCTCTACTCAACATGTTGCATGTGTATACCGCTTTATGTATATCTCTCTCATCACATGACGGTATGTCTCGACGCTTCTATTTTATGCTCGTGCCGCACCCTGCGCTTATGCGAGGTTGCTACCTGATTCATCAGAAGTAACAACAAACGGAATACCGGTACAAAAATTTCCATTCCGTCGGCGGTGGGTGAACCATTTTACATTAGCTTGATTTACATCAGTAAGCCGTTCCACCTCAGGTAACATATCCGGAAATGGACATTTTCTAAGACCTCCTAATCTTCGCAGAGATGGACACTGAAAGAAAACTGGCAATTGGACTGAAATAACTGTCGATGGTTAGAGTGTACCGTGACTACATATCCGCGACTTTGAGCGTAGCGAAAAGCCGCCCTCGAAGCCTCTGTGTCCCGTTTTCTTCCGGTAAATAAACATCAATACACTGTCAATCCGGCCTAAATAGGCTATTTCAAAGGTGTCTGGGAAGAAATGCATCAACCACACAAAAAAGGAGTTACACGGCATTGCCATCTGTAAATGTGCGAGGAGGCTTATAAGCATTTGGTTGGGGGGAGGAAATCGTTACAACAAGGACTGTAGTCGCCTCACAAGCACCTCCCCGTTCTTTCAGAAGAATCTGGAACGAAGCTGCAAGCTCAATCTCGTCCGCATTGTAAGAGGTTTGGGCTCTCCATGGTCCTTGCCCTTCTCTATAATATGTACGGCAGACATGTTGACAGTAGCTATACCAAAATGGGATGAAATGGTGGTATGACTTTCAGGGAACTGGCGGAGCATTTTTCGGATATCTAGAAGAAGAGGGCATCCGTTGCAGAACTTGTGGAAACTCCTGCTTCATACGTTTATTTGGCATCCCTTGGAAAGACCTTTTTGCCAGAAACACCAAAAGTTAGAAGGGAAGAATACACATAAGTTATACTCATGAGTTCTAGTTTGTTGACCACAGCTGTACAACTAATCAAAGCTGCAAGAGCGTTCATGTCATGCGCACCAAGAGCGACGAAATAGAGCCAACTGAATTATTGGCTAGCTTTCGGGGATGGTTGATCCAGCCATAGTTCAAACTTCAATAAAAAACTGGCAAAAATAATTAAACGCTTGCAGCTGATGAATTCACACACCTTGGAGAACCCTGACGTTTCTGAGCAAATAGAGTTGGTCTTAGACTTCTGAGCGCCTTTTCAGCAGCCTGGAAAAAGGATGTTTAGGTGCTAAGATATTACATTTCGAAAATAATTAAGAGCCCACAAAGGGTACTCGGAATTGGAAGAGTAGAAAAATTACCTGCATCTTAGCCTCATCCCACGTCAACCCAATCCCCTTCCCCAGAACCTCTCCATCTATTTCAACCTGCAACATGATAACGACGCAGAATTATAAAGAAAAGAAAGAGAAAAGAAACATGCATCAAGGATACTGAAAGATTATCCACAAAAAATCATACAGCTCCACATTCAGTGTCAGTACCAACACTTCTGGAAAGCATGACCAAGAAATGATTCATACTCACTACAGCCATCATTTGGAAGTTGAGGGCCCAAACAAAAATTCTCAGAGCTCATGAACTATTTTTCTTGAACCCCGAAAACAACTTTCAAGTTCTAACTTTTCCCTCACACCACCTTTTAATTTCTTTATTGATTAACCAAGTGGAGGATGCATTATTCTATATCCAGTACATAAAAAAAGCACCCAATCTCAAAGGGAGTCTGCTTCCAGATTCAAATTAAGAAGAATAGATATTGTGATCTGAATCTGAAGTTCTTAAATTACTTTAATGTATTTCTTTCAGCATTTAACTGAGTTTCCTCAGGAATTATATGAAGCGCGGTGTTCTACAACTCTATACGATGAAATGTAGAAACTTCAAGACAAAATTCAAATGTCATTCAGAATAATGAAGCATGTAATCATGGCAAATACAAACCTGTACATGCACTTCATCTTTCTCGACTGAATTAGCAGAGGGTGGAGGTCGCGGTTGAAAAACTACACCACCAAGGCCCTCCATCATACACTGAAATAGTACAAAATTATGGAAAGTCAATAATCATAACATCATTCAGCACCTGCAAATAAGGGAGAAAAAAGAGAGAGACTAGCTAACTATCATGTTTTGAGTCTTACAAGTTCTTTGAGGGCAGATACTGAACTCATAGATTTTTTAGGGCCTTCAAGCCTAGGATCTAGTGGCCTAGAAGACTCTGAAGAAGATGACAGGGACTCATCTTTGGGGAATGACTGGATCCCAAAAGAATTCGCATTACCCACAAAACCATTGTTGTTAACATTAGGAAACTTGCTCATTTCTCCTTGAACAGGCACAGAATCATGCTTGAAGCGGGAAAGGTATACATCTGCAAAAACGTTGTCCAGGTTTCTCATATACACAATAAAAAAGGGAAACTAGAGATATGTCAAGAATACTTTCCCATCTATGAACAGAACCAAGCCAACCCAATATTCCCTAGTACAGATCCTGTTTTGTGCAATAATTTCATAAGCAAGTTGACTTTGTTTTGGTTCAGTAGTTCCTAGGCGAGTAGTTTCATATTGTTCTAACAGTTAGTTGTACACTTAAAAAACTTTCAAAATTGATTGACTGGCATCTTTAACCCCTGATGGAAAGCTGAGAAGTTTTAAATAACCCCTCAATCCTTCATCCATGACTTTTGCTAAAAAAGCACTTTGTTGAGCAGAATAATCATCTAAGATCAGCTCCAGTATGATTATATCAGCGACTCGAGAGTTCACAATATTTAGCTGATATCAGAAACATGTGATCAAAGCAAAGCAGAAGATAGATCTTAAAAATATGTCATATATTGACTTAGTATTCCACAATATCCTTTTCCATCGGAAGTTAAGAGATTGTAGTGTTTGTGGCTGAACAGTCAAGGACGGAACTTCTTAGATCTCTTTGCCTTCATTTAATTCATTCGGAAAGAAAATAAGCAAATAGAATATTAGCCTTGAGGTGGGCTTCACATGTCAAAGTCAATTAGTTGTCAATTTGTTTTATCACTGCCCTAGTATCAAGTTCAGGTTGTTAAGCACAAATTTCCCGGTATAAGAACTACTAAAAGAGGCACGACAAGAATCATTGAGACATATCGCTCCCTAGCTAGTGGCAATAAATACAGCAATAAGAAATCTTACTGGCTAAGTTTTTTAGAGAACCCTCAGCAGCCTGGAAATGAGCTTCCCTTCTTGTTTTACCAGTTCCTTCACCAATTTTCTCTCCTGCAAACCAAGCCTATAAAAGGCAAAATGGATAAGCTAATTAATGTGTAACAAAGGAATTGGCAACATTGTGAAGTCAGAAAGTAATAAAAACAATTTCTGGGAAAAGCTACATGGTATCAGTTTGACCTACAAGGCATATGAAATTCATTGATTCAGATACTCAGGCCCATTTACAACTGATTACCAACACTAATTACACCCATTACCATCAATTAGATCTGCTCCATTCAATTGTACTGTATAGCTATGAAATAGGGAGCGCAAATATTTACTATTTCAGATTTAAAAAATTAAAATGATCACCAAACTTAGTAAGATGTGGTCTTTAGAAGCAAACCATCATTTCAAAACGAAATAAAATACAAACAGAATGTGATTTCCTGTCGTAGCTCCCTCTTCGCTTGAAGCCAAAATTACAACTCATGGACATAAAGTCCCTAAGATATCAAAAATTGAAATGTACATCAAAAGTCACGTACTCATACGACTTATTACTGAATTGCTTAACTTTTCAAAAGACAAGATAAATTATTTAAGTAGTCTTGCATTTACGCATCACTAACTCTCCCCAAACCTTTAAAAAAAAAAAAAAAAAAAAAACTCTCCCCAAGAAAACATTAAACTATGGTTAGATAAGTTCAAAACTTGATATCCCAAAAACTAATGTGCAATTATAAGGTAGTAAGTCAAAGAAATGAAAGTACCTCAACATAAAACTGCAGTTCTGCGCTAGCAACCAAAGCTGGCCTAAACTCCACCTGTAAATTTCCATTTAGAAAAGGGGGGGAAAGGGGAAAAGAAATAAGATGGAGCACGAGGGTTTGACATATGCAAACATGAAGACTAAATTTTCTATTGCAACACAAACAGCTCAAAATACCTTGGCTCCACACTTCATTGCGATTTCCTGTAAGGCTCCAGCAGGAGTTTCTGCATTTGATATAGCTCGTCCAGATTCAAAGTCCACATCTCTATTCATGGAAGAGGAACGACTCAAGGGAATCTCCTCACCTTCAAAATTCATATCCCCATTATATAACACCACTCTCATGATAATATAATATAAATAATTACATATAAATTAGAAGACTGTTATTGACAGTTACACATTTTAAGAAAGACAAGAACCATTAATGTTCCATTTAGATAAAAATTCAAAATGAAGATCAGATAAACCAATTGGGTAATAATACTCAATTAATAACCTTCCAAAAAGGAAATAATCATCACCACAGTATAATTTCAATCATGTGAAACTCTAGGCAAATTATGATAGTAGACTGCTAAAGTACTTTTTAAAAATGTTAAGCATTGAAAACAGCATCTATCAGATATGTACTAAAATAAAAAAAATAAAAGCACGAAAATCATCGTAGTACTCAATTGTGCATGTCATAGCTCACCTGACATTGAATGATAGCCAGCCAATTCATGGTTGAATCTCAGCCGATCATCTCTATGAAATGCCTGGAAAACAATCATCTTTTAGGACTGATCTTGTCTAAATCCAATCACATGCAACATCCACCACTCAACATAAAGAATTAGGATTTAAAGCCAAATCAACAAAGTGTAAATACCTCTTTTGGCAATCTTTGATTTTCTTGAAGAATCCTATCCGATGGAATAGAATTATCAACCTTAGAGAAAAAAGATGAATGATGAGGTCGATGCTTCTCAATCTGCATGGGATCTGGATCTAACGGAAGTTCTTTGGGTACCATCCGGCTCAGTTGCCGTGGGCTCATTTCTTCTTCCACTGGAAACCAGCCTGGACGCGGTTGCACCCGTGGAACAGAGGCCTGTACTGGAGATCTGACAGGAAATGGAGGCTCACTTGGTGGTGGTTCTCTTGTATCTTGGCCATGCTGCAAAATCAGTAGCCTCCGTCTTGTATCAGGGTCTAACTCTGATTCAGGTACCTCTCCCTCCTCTCTAGCAGGAGAACTATGCAAGCTTGGTTCTGCAGCGCCAAGATGACCCAACGGTTTAACTACTGAAGCTGCCTGAGGGAACTGTATACTAGGAAAAGGCATCGCTGATGGCTGACTTGATGGCAGTGAAATTATGCTAGAGGAAGGAGCCATTGAGTACTGAAGAGGAGCAAGCCTTGGATCTACATTAGTGACTACTGAAGAAGCCGTTAAAGCAGCTGAGGTTGCTTCCTATGTACCAGCAATAGGTCAACAAAGCAAATTAACTTTCACAAAATCACATATGCGGATGCAAAAATAAGTTCATCCAAAGTGTAAAAATTGCATGTCAATAAAAATACTTCTGTCGGCCGGGCTTACAAGCCAAATGGTACATGTATCAATATTGAATCTTTAAATACCTTCAGTCTTCTTTCAACCTCAATGTCTGCCATGCCATCAAAAGTAAGTGGGTCTCTGTTTCCATTTATAGCAGAACCGTCATCCTGAACAACAAAAAACTATTATGGCAATCGTGGAGTGGGTAGAGTTTTCAGGAAGAATGTTCTAAAAAATTTAAAGAGTCATAACACTGTTCCAACTGACCTCTGAAACTAGATAATTGCTCACATCAGGCGAAGGGACATCTTTAATATCATCTTCATAAAAAATTTCAGGAATCTTTTGTAGAAGACTGTCATCAAATTCTCTGTTATCACATCCAAAGGTGATGTCATGCTAACAGAACACCATTATTTTGCTCATAAACAGAGCATGGCTTTACATGAAAACAGTTTAGAGTCATTAATTTAATTCCTTTACCTAAAAAATCCACCTCTAACATTGCAGGCAACATTTCTTGCAACACACAGGACAGGGACAGCATTATTTGCCTGTAATATTAAGAGTTACAATGAGTTCAAGTTAAAGAGGAATAAAACAAATATGCAAAACGGGCATTTTTTACAATAGAACAGTTTTAGAAAGTTAATAGCCATATAAAACAGAGCAAATATTTTACTTCAGCTTGAGGAGCATAATACGGGGCAAATGCAGGAACAACATGCACCCGAGGTTGATCTCTGTCATCCCACACTTTCAAGCGATCATCAATTACCAATGCCATCTTAGGATGACATAAGCTTTCTTGGAAGACACTGAACAACGACTTTCTTGAACCTATCATAATATATGGAAGACATCAGTTAAACGGAGAAATGTATGAGACTTTCAGTGCAATTGCAAAACAAAATTTATAAATGAAGTATAACAGTTACCAGACTTCACACAGACAATGCGATCCAGTAGTTTAGTTGGGTTTATCAAATTTGAATCAGGATCAAGAAGCCTCCACATTTCTAATGCATAATCCCTTTCAGCCATTGTGCAAACATAAACCTCAAACCGCTTGCGCCCCCTTGCAGTCAGGTAGCTCCGAAGATCCTCCCATGCAGGTCTCAACCTCACGAGAACACTTGTATCACGAATCTAAGACAGAAATTCTATGTTACTTAGGACACCTATAATGATGAGTACAGAAACTTAATACAAACAAAAGACTGATATTACGGAACAAAACCATCCACACAACCCGATCAAGCAGATGTTGAACAAAATGACCAAATGGGGATAAATAAATGAATGACGAAGATAATAAACAAGGTAATTACATACCTGCGGATTAATGCGAGTCAGTATAATATTTTTCTCGTGTAATCGTAAAAGGGGCCGAATAATAGGTTGATGATTGTCAGACAAGGCTGGAACAACCTCAGCTTGAGTTTTGATGACCCTCCCATTATCAACAACTTGATCATTTTCAGCATATTGTTTCAATATAAACTTGTCATCTTGATACCGCTTGATCTCTGCAAGCATACCTGAAATGCGTTGTGGGTCCACCTCAGTGCTTATCTTCCTTTGCAAGGCCTCAATTCGATCTTCAAAGGAGCGCATTGTATTTGCAACAATGAGTGTTTCATCAAGATCAAATACAATGCCCAGACATCTAAGATTCAGCATGACAAGGCAAGAATTGTATAGTCCTGATGCAACATAGAATCCCCAAAAACATGGACACTGTTTATCACCATTCCTGGATTGCATGGCAACCAAATGAAGCTCCTCCCCTCCTAGCGGCATTACTGCAGTCTGAAGATAAGCATGACGGGAAGGTTTGCACAAAGTTACTACCATTCCTTCCAGATAACATAGGAAAAGACAAACTTACATTCCAATCAACATTAACACATAAAGATCAAACCATAATAAGAAGTGGGCAACTGCAGGTTTCCATTTTATAAAGGCTCTATGCTGCATTCCAACAAATAACAAAACTGAAAACTTGCACTGCAGAACTCTAGAGTTCTTCATTAAACACTCTAACATCCAATTGCAGCAACAACAAAAGTAAAATCATCCAATTTTCATAAATGAAATATTCACGCTATCATCATCTCTACGTGGAACAGCATCCATGGACAGTAAGATCAATCACAAAAAACCACATGGTATATTCTTAGCATCAAAGCATTCTGTCATTGTACAAAACTCAGTAAATTGAGAAATAAAGTTCATCTTACAGTTCTACGAGGTAAGTCCACAGCTTCAGTTCAAAACAGATAGTTCCCAAAACAGCTAAAAAGTTCAAACAGCTCATGTAATTTGGGGCAACAATTTTACTGGGTTCATTCCAAGTTTCAAACTTTACAGTGAAATTCAAAAATGGGTCCCTGTAAAATTGTTCAGAGTCCTCTGTAATAACATTTTAAAGTTAAAAAAGGGTTTTTCAGAATCTGGGTTTTCAATTTTTATCTTATATTTTGTTTCAAATTCTGCAGAGTTGATATTTTCTTGGAGGTGGGAGTTTAATTCAATGGTTGTGCTGCTATACCTTGTTATCCTGAGTCATGGAGGAGTGCAAAAGAAAGAGCGGCGTGTCCTCAGACGACGACGGCGACGTCTTTGACTCCATCATTTTGAAGCAAACTCCATTGGAGGAGCTTATGGTATGAAGCACTGCCACTGGTGGACATCTTTCACTTGGTTGAGAAAAATAGCTTATTCTGATTTCCTTCAACTCATTCTGAATATTCTTGTTCTCGTTCTCTGTTGGATATATCTCTACTTCCCCAAGTAAATCTTCGCCTTTATACACCGACTTATACATTTTCTCACTTGCCAAACACCAATTTTCTCACTGCCCGAACACCATCCAAGAAGAGAAAAAAATACCCACAGAAATGTTATTCCCTCCTTTGATCTCTCATCAAAGTTTCATTCAATAAAAACATCGATTTCGTTGATTTCTTTCAAAATCGTCGCCATCTCCAAAAGAATCCCAATTTTGGTCTTAAATCACTGAAATTTATAGTAAAAAAAAAAAAAAGTAAAAAGAATAAAAATTAGGGTTTTATTTTCGAGTGAAGATCTTAGATCCTTGATTGATTTACGAAATGGAATCGGATTTTTGTTCAGAATTGTGGTGCTAAAAGCTAGGGTTTGGTGGTGACGATGAAGGACGAAGGAGCCTTCGAGAGGAGAAACCCTAGATCCAGATAGCAAAAAGTCAAATTAGCACTGCAATTCACAAGCCAGATAATAATATTTATAAAACAAAACTTTAATATTAATATAATACTAAAACGACACCTCGCCTCTTGGGCCATTTTCCTAATTTATACTTCTTTCATGCTATTTTTATAAATTTCCAATTCTGCTGTAATTTGTTATTTCTCGAGATTGTATACTGCCATGTTTAAACTACTCTAATCAACGAAAATAGATTTCAAATTGGATTCAAGTGAAATTTTATAGTATAATTATTAACACGCTTGCTTATTTTGAAATAAAATATTCATGAATCAAGAAAGTCATAAACAAAAAAAAGAGAATGAACGAGATAGATTCACTTTTTCTGTGATCGATCTAATTTCAAGTTGTTTAACTTTTGAATTTCTAATATAGTTGTGACAACGGCGCAATTTTTAATCAGTGTAAGTTAGTAACGCATAGGAACTAGAATAAAAAAAATAATTATGATAACCGTGCCTTAATAAAGACAAAACAAGTCGTAGATCAAAATAACGTCGATAGTCGTTTTCAATAAAACGTCATAAATTTTCTCATACTCTTACATTATGTTTGGATAAGAGAAATAAACTTAGAATTTTGACAAAAGTTAGAATTTATAAATTGACATGCACCAATTTCTTTGTTTGGATTTATAAACATATAAATTTAGAATCCACGTGAAAAAAAAAACTTTTGGAATTTGGGACCTCCAATTCCTAAGTTTAAATTTCATGTAAATATGTGTTATTTCTCAATTTCTATAAGCGATAGTTTAAAAATAACAAATTTTATATCCAAATTTCATTGTTCTTTTAGGTTTACTAAACAAGAAAATTCACAAATTCTATAAAATAAAATTCCGTATTCAATTTCTGTTATTTTAAAATTTCATAATAATCTTAAATTTCCTCATCCAAACAGAGTGTTAAACTGTTACACAAAGTTAAGGTAAATATGACGGTGTTTAAAAGCAGGGGCTCAGGTGAAAAGTGAGTTCATAAAGCTGGGGCGAATAAGCAATATGGAAAGTTATGGGTGACGGGTTAGATTTTGGGTCGTAATTTGTGGCAGATGGATGTTGGTTGACATTATGTGCGGCTGTGGTTTTTAGATTCTCAAATTTAGTCTTGTCGGATGAAATATTACACTTTGCCCTCGTTCTGTCTGCCAACTTTCATGAAATATACCGTTTGCTTTCTTATTACAATTTTCATTTCTATATATACCACTTGACTGAGTTGACTCATTTGACGTTAAATAGTAAGGTAACTGAGAATCCACAAAAAATTTCAATTTTGAGAGAGTCCTGTTAAAATTTCTTTTTCTATATGTGCGTATTTACTACACTTGAAACGTTTCATAAATATGAAGTTGATGTGATAAATCTCCATGAGATTTTTATGTTAAGGATTTTGCTCAGACAACGAAACAATGATACCAATTAAGTATCGTTTTATTAATAAAATTGATTGTTATATTGAAAAATTAGTTGTTTGTACGTATTTTGTATATTCTCGTTTTGCCTTCATGGCCATGTTGGTTTTGTTGGGCATCTAATTGAATACTTTGAGCCTTGAAATTTACTAATTTTGGTTGAAAAAAATACGTATACACACTGATATTTTGCAATCAAAGCAAACACGAACGTATTATGGCCCACCTAATCTCAACCCACTCCCACCTACTTGAAGATAGATTTTTATTACTCTGACGGAAACACGACCTAGTATATAAAGTGTCATAATACAATTAGATGATCTGAAGAATTTGTGAATTTTTGACACACTGAAGAATTTCTCATACTATAGGAGATGGTTTCCCTCACTTTTTATTGATGTTTGTTTAATTATTTTGTTGAACTACAATTCATTCCATTTCTTGGAACCTTTATTTCATACATATGTTATGTACAAAGAGCTTTCAAAATACGTTATGACTACCACAATACAAATTGAGAAACAATAAGTCTACAAAAGTAGTCCGATGATCAACACTTTATATGTCATTTATCTCATTTAATTCTTCAACCTGATCTTAATCTCTAAGGAAATCCTGATATGATTGTATCATCTAATGTAGTACATTCGTGAGTAACAAGCCTAGTTTTTTACTCTACCTTTTTTTTCTTCATATACTCTATCCTCTTATACGAATTCGTTGAAATTAATGAATATTGTATTTCTTTTAAAAAATGATAAATGTTAAATTAGTTAGGCAACATTACACAAACCTTATAGTAATCATCAACAAGCAATCCCCCCCCCCACTAAAATAAAGAATAAAATAAAACCAAAAAAAATTTAGGGAGTTGGTTAATATGGGCTGGGCCTGATTTCCTTGTACATAGGCCCAGGCCTATCTGAAAGGGCTTCGGCTCCGAAAATATATGCCCTGCAACCAAAAGGAACTTAATTAGCTTCTGGTAATGTCCTTAAAAGCTTTAGCTTTTGTAATTTAACGAAAAAAAAAGTTTAAGCTTTTGCAACTTTCAGCTGGAGATGTCGTTTCTAAGACATGACATGACTACCTTGGTTATGTCCAGAAAAAGGGAATTAAGATTTTTTTCGGCTCTTTTGTGTTCGGAGGCGATAGATTCAAAAAATTCGAAAGAGAGAGAAAAAGAGTTTCGGACTGTTTAAGAGTTTAATTTATGTGAGGTGGGCTAATGAAATAAGTTAATGAGAGTCGCATAATTTAAATTGAATGGTTTAGATTTCAAGTCCGGTGACTCTAAACATAGAGATCCGAAAAGGATCTCGAGTCTTGAAAATGTTTCTATGAGGCATAATGTAAAAGAAGTCACTTGATTATTATGAATAATTAGAAGCAAAGAGCTAAAACAAGTAGCAACTCCGTAATTTTTGAATTTTACAAGGAAATTAGAGTTTCCAATGCTTCCCTAATTTACCTCACTCCGCTAAGACGAAAAAAATGGCTTCGAAACAATAAATTAGAGTTTCAAATGCTTCCCATTCTCAATCCCAATTATGGAAGAAGCAGGGGATTGAGGCAAATTAGGGAAGTTTTGAATTATATCCTCCCTTGAAAAACAAGTAGCAAACTAGGCAAGTAGAAAGTGACAAAGCACAATTAAGCACTTTCTTGTGACGTGATTTGACACGTGTAATTATAGTAGGTACGAATTTTTTTATCCAAATAAAACATAACCATACTGCCAACCTAAGTAGTAAATCGTTATGGTGATTAAAACATTTATCTTTAATCCATTACATGTCGAATCCAAACTTTTTTTTTAGTATAAAATATCACTCATACTAAAAATAAAAAATCTTAAATTATATTTTCAATAAGAGCATTTCTGATAAGATTACGATAAGATTTTTAACCAATTTCATCTCGTGACATACTCTTAATTGTTTAGAATCATTGAAAATATTGAAATGTCATGTAAATGGAGAAAATGATAAGGTATTTATAATTTTTTTGAAAATTTTCGGATCTTTAATATATTTTTTTAAAAGTTTATTAACTTAATTAATATGGACCGTTGGATTACAAAAAAAAATTGAAATCCAACCGTCCATAATGTGACACGTGGCCCACCATAACATTTCTGGTTTTTTTCCATTTTTTTCTTTTTAATTTTTTAAGCCTAAAAACCTAGACCGTTGATTCAAAGGTAACTGAGTGGGGCTAACATGCAGGTCCCAGCATCTGAAAACGTGCCCCCATGTTGGCGTGTTATGCACGCGCCTGACGTAAATTTTTTTATAACGTGGCTGACATCATTCTAACGTCAGCCTTGCATAAATCCCCTTCAGACGCACGGACCTTTAACTCCTGTCTGCCCTCTCCCACATGCTCCCCCTTAGCCCAATTGCTTGAATGGGCTGGAGCTAGTTTGGGAGGGGATTGGGTTGGTTTAGTTCCTTGCCCACAGGGCTAAACCCAACGCTGGATTTCCTCTTATAGCCATCACTTCTATACCATTGTTATGATTTGATTTAGAGTAAACTGTCATTTAACCCCCTAAACTATCACGTCAGTGTCAATTTCCCCCCCTGAAATATTTTTTTGGCCAATTGACCCCCTAAACTATATTAAAGTGGCCAATTGACCCCCTACCGTTAAGTATCTTTAATTCCATCCAATTTTCTATTAGAAAGTGTCATGTGCTTGGCACATGACCATCTTTTTACATTTTATGTCTAAATCTTTACAAAGAAAACATATAAAACAAATATTAAAAAAAAAACATACAAACCCTAAACTTAATCATTCAAAATAATAGAAAAAGTAAGGCTTTTTATATTAACACCCCACAAAATGTTGAATGCACCCCATATTAAAATTTAATATTAAATGACTTATTTACTCTACTATGCAATGACAATTTTGACCTTATTAGGTTTTAAAAAAAATAAAATTTTATAAATACACCCCAAATCACTTTTAGTGTATTATTTATCTTCTCAACTATCAAAACCCTCACATTCTCCATTGTTGAACAAAACTCTAACCAATGAAACTACAAACATGTTGATTAAGAAAAATTGTTTTTGACGAATGAAACGCGAAATCGATGTTTCTGAAGCTTCACATGAGGTAAGACTTCACATTTTTCATTGTTTTAGTGATTTCGATGACATCGATAATTATTTAATCTTGTGTTTGCTACATTATTTTTCAATATGAACCCTAAAAGATGAATATGAATATAGAAGTTTGAATAATGCAGCAAATGCAAGATTAAATAATTATCGATGTCATCGAAATCACTAAAACAATGAAAAATGTGAAGTCTTACCTTATGTGAAGCTTCAGAAACATCGATTTCGTGTTTCATTCGTCAAAAACAATTTTTCTCAATCAACATGTTTGTAGTTTCATTGGTTAGGGTTTTGTTCAACAATGGAGGATGAGAGGGTTTTGATAGTTGAGAAGATAAATAATACGCTAAAAGTGATTTGAGGTGTATTTATAATTTTTTTTTAAATCTAATAAGGTCAAAATTGTCATTGCATAGTGGAGTAAATAAGTCATTTAATATTAAATTTTAATATGAGGTGCATTCAACATTTTGTGGGGTGTTAATATAAAAAGCCTTACGTTTTCTATTATTTTGAATGATTAAGTTTAGGGTTTGTATGTTTTTTTTTTAATATTTGTTTTATATGTTTTCTTTGTAAAGATTTAGACATAAAATGTAAAAAGGTGGTCATGTGCCAAACACATGACACTTTCTAACAGAAAATTGGATGGAGTTAAAGATACTTAACGGTAGGGGGTCAATTGGCCACTTTAACTTAGTTTAGGGGGTCAATTGGCGAAAAAAATAGTTAAGGGGAAATTGACACTGACGTGATAGTTTAGGGGGTTAAATGACAGTTTACTATTTGATTTAAATCCCAAAATATGTTAAATGACGAAAGTACCCTTAATTAGATATAATCAAGAAAAACGTGATTGGACAAAGGAGAGGAAAAGGGCACAGAATTTCACAAACAAGGGCAGCCCAGGCATTTGAAAACCAAAACCAAAACCAAATCAAATCGACAGCCAAACCTAAGACCCCAATCTCTCTCCCTTTCTCTCTCCTCCGCGACCCAGTTTCTCTCTCCTCAATTTTGGCACAAGACCTCCTTCGTCTTCTTCAGCAGCTGAAGTACAGTCTTCCAGACCTGCAACTTTCCAATTTTGCCCTTCAATTTCAAATCTTGAATCCCCCAGAACAAAAACCCTTGTCCACTTCTGTTCAGACATGCCCATCCCGAACTGATAACGCAGAGGAAGGAACCCAGCCAAACCCAAAACGCCGCCGTTTACCAAGATGATGGTGAGAACGTACGGCCGTCGCAAGGGAGGGGGCATTCCCAGAACTTATTCCGACACAGAGCTAAACGACGCCGTTCACGACGACGACGATGTGGGCAGCGACCCCTTCGGATTTTCCCTGTCGCAGCCGCAAGAAAGCAGCGACCCTTTCAATTTCTCGTCTCAGGAGGACTCGTCTTCCGGGTGGGCCCATTTCGATTCGGACCCCTACGTCACCAAGGACGACTCCTTGAAGCGCTTTCCGCTGGACGGCGTCGTCGCGGGGGGTTCCAAGAAAGCCAAGACTCGGAAGGAGGTGGTGGGAAAGAACTCCTACAGGCCGCCACTGCCGCCGTCAATTCTTGCGACTTCGACTTTGATGGAGGCCCAGGAGTTTGGAGAGATGATGGAGCACGTGGACGAGGTCAATTTCGCTTTGGATGGGCTCCGGAAGGGTCAGCCGGTTCGGATCAGAAGGGCTAGCTTGCTCTCATTGCTGTCTATTTGTGGGACGGCGCAGCAGAGGCGGCTTCTCAGGACTCAGGGGTAAGTTAGGCCGACTTTAAACTACTTCTTCATTGGTTCTTGGATATAAAAATCCAATTTTTGAAATGGGGTTTTGTGAAATATCAAGAATTTCTTGGTGGGGAATTGGAAATGTTAGTTTTAAGTCCTTTTTTTCTTATGGATATTTGAATTTTGGGTATGTGAGGTTTTCGAATTATAAGTAGTTCTTGATAGGTATGTGGATTTGGAGAGTGTGGGGGTGTGTATTTTAAGTAAACCTTGATTGCATTTCGAGTGTACAACTTTACATTGAGGTTTTGGAGATCTGTGGTTAGAGATGCATGGTTTTTATTCGAATTTTGTTTACTGGTATGTGGATGCCTAGCTGTGTTGAATGTATCCGAGGTTACATGATAGTGCAATATAAAATTTGATTTGACTGCTAATTTTTCATTTCAAATTATCAAGTGTATTTGCATCTTCGTTGGGGCCCATTTATTCCCAATATTGTGACACTGTGTAATGATTGCCTACGATATTGTTGTTTATCAAGTTTTTGCTTACTCCTTGTTTCTATCAAAATTGTTGTGTGTTGTTTTATGGGTTATAAATTGATCGGTAGTCCCTTCGTTTCAGGATGGCAAAAACAATAATAGAGGCTATAATGGGTCTCAGCTTTGATGATTCACCCAGCAATCTGGCTGCTGCAACTATTTTCTATGTTTTGACAAGTGATGTAAGTCATTTAGTATTCGAAAAGTGATGATTCTAACTTGAAGTTTTTATCATTATCAGTACCTTTCATGAAGTTTTCTTGTGCACGACTCATGTCTGCTGTGAGTCTGATTTTTCAAGAGTACATACAATTAAGTTTATTTTTTTCTTAGTAGTAAACCTAAGGGATTGTCATCTTTCACTATTGCAGGGTCAGGATGATCATCTTCTGGAATCACCGAACTGTATTAATTTTTTGATTAGGTTTTGCAAACCAATTGTCTCAAACACCACTGAAGATAAAGTACCAAAAATTGGACGTAAGCTTCTAGCATTGCGTATCGGTGCTGACATCTCTCAGTGTACGACAAAAAGATTGGACTCCAGCTCTGCCACTATCTTTTCCAAAGTTCAAGAAATTCTTGTAGGTTGCAAGGACTTGAAGCCGAGTTGTGCGGATGATGGAGGAATGGAAAAGCCGGAGTTATGCCCAAAATGGATAGCTTTGCTGACTATTGAGAAAGCTTGCTTATCTACTATTTCTCTTGAAGGTCTGTTTCTGTGTTGAAGCTGATGGTTTTTTGGTTATGATGCACATTGCTATGTTTAATTTAGTCAGGATCTCAAGCATTCATAAGATTGTATTTAATGTTTAATTTAGGCATGAGATTATGCACAATGTAGAACATCACATAGTTGCTTGAACTATTTCATTTGTGTTAAAACATCCACTGTGCATTATAATTTACTATGTTCTGATGACTATGCAATAGATTTTCAAATAATTCTTCTTTAATCCTGGGTTGGGATGAGTAGGTAACTATCATGTTTTGTTTTGTTTTACATCCTTATTATTTTTCATTTTCGTCCTTTTATTTATTCCTGATTGTTTTGTTTGTCTTCGCCTGCACTTTCAGAAACCACTGGCGCAGTAAGGAAGTCGGGGTGCAACTTTAAGGAAAAATTACGAGAGCTTGGAGGTCTTGATGCTGTATTTGAGGTGACCATGGGTTGCCATTCCAATATGGAGGTGTGAACCTGTATGTTTGTTTGATCTCATTGTCTGTTTCATCATATCAGAACTTACATTCTGTGAAAAAATAATGCATGCCATGGTAAAGAACCAAAATGAAAATGGGCAGCCTTACTTGTATTAGGTTCACAAGTTTCTTCTGTTTCTTCACCTATATGCTTCTTTAGTTTATGAGCAACACTGACTACACATTATAGTAATAATTGGGCAGTTATCTATTTGATAGCATCATCTTCTTTATTGTTCATTGTAGTTCCTGATTTTCTTCTTGGAGTAACATGAGTGGTTTTGCATGCTAACAATATCACTTCTCAATCATGAATTTATGGAATTTATGTCTGCTTTTGAACAATTTGTTTATGGTGGTGCTATCCACACATCCCTTTTTACCTCCCACACAACCCTGTTAAATTCTGTCCTTCGATATTCTT